>OZ038420.1:3449430-4133604 GCA_964036255.1 Caenorhabditis virilis | reverse complement strand
TGTCATTGATAAACAAAAAAAACGTCTTTCGGAAAAAAAGTGAATGAAATTTGAACCAGTCATTTCAATTTCATCACTTTTCTTCTTCTTTCTACTTCTTCTTTCTACTTTTTTAGCAATCAAACCAATAACATTTTCCAAAAGATCGTCCCCAGAACAAATCTATGTTGTTGTTCTTTTTCTGCGCCTCCGTCTGCGGTTCGTCTCGCGTTGTTCTGATGTATATCGTTGAATTGGCTGTCAGCCACGCCCCAAGTGTCGCCTAACTCCCCAGTTTTACTCTTTTCTTTCTTTTTCTCTTCCCGTATACACCTCAATGGGGGGGGGGGGATATATTGGCCACCACAAATTACACTTACTGATGAATATATCATGTCAATCTTTGTTGTTCTGAACAACAAGGTCGCTTTTTTGATTCTTTCTATTTTTTTTTAAATTTTTTCTCTTTTGAAACATAATTCTTTAAATTTTCAGAACCAAAAATGGCGATCGAAATGCAACAAATCATTGAGCTTATCTTGGCTATTTTCTTGCCGGTATGTACTTTTTAAAAAACTTGCGTTATCGTAATCTTACAATTTCCAGCCACTTGCCATCTTCATCCATGGATCTGACTGCAACATCCACGTTGCTGTTAACATTATCCTTTGCTTCTTCTTCTACCTTCCAGCCATTATCCATGCTCTCTGGTACTGCTTCTTCAGAGCATAGATCAAATGCCATTCAAAAAACATATTCCAAAAAAAAAATGCATTCACCTTTTAATGATGCCTTATTCTGTCTTTTTCATGAATATGAATCAAATAATGTACCCCTTTTTCTGATAAAATAGCATTTTTCCCCATTTTTCGAATAAAAATATGTTTTTTTGCCTCCGATGTGTATATATTTTTGTTGTTGAAAGTTTGTTTCCACTTTTCTCTTTTTCTTTCGAAAAAAAGTTCTAGATCAACAGAAACGCAGAGATAAATCGAATCGAACAACGGGAGAATATGAAGGTCGCGTCTCATCTCTCTCTCTCTCTCTCTTTTCACCGATGTTGACTTTAATGTATTTTTGAGTACAGATTCGACAACAAGTAAAACTTCCTCGTAAATGATGTTTTTTTTCGGAGAGTTGGGGATTTCGATTGGGAAAATGGTATGGAAACCACCTCACAGCAGATGAGTGATAAAACAAACATGTGGTGACTTGAATCACATGGGTCAGTAACGTGATTCGGAAAGAAATGTATACTCTTTTTACTCTCAAATAATACACCTGGCACTAGTTTCGAAACACAATTATGTATATTCGACATTAAAAAATCCACTTATTTAGGAACTATGAACAACAATTATCTCTCTTATCTCTCGAACATAGACTCAAGGTTTTTTGTAAATGAATAAATCTGAATTCGCAAAATCTAATGGATCCGCTCTTGTTTCTAAAACGTATAATGCCTGATCCAATATATCCAATAATTCTTATGGTAATAAAAAAATAATTTTGAATCACCTTTGAAAGCATCTCATCCTTTAATTATAAAAATACACCCCTATTTTCACCGATCTCAAACTCAGCAAGTTTTTTGTGTGCATTTTTATTCACATATTAATAATATAAAGTTAGTAAAAATTAAATCGAATTGAATAATACGAAAATATTAATAAAAAATAAATGAAATGCAGAAATTTCAGAAGTTACATAATTGCTTGATCCGATACTGGGATTATTGATCGATTATTGATCAATCAGGGATTATTGATCGAATTTTCTGTTTACAGTTTTTTTTCATCTTCTTAGCCATATTTGAAAACCTATCAAAACCTGAATGTTTTTAAAAATTTCCTTTTGCAGTGTTTAATGAAAGTTTACAATGTTTCCAAAATGGCCTAACTCTGAAGCCGGCACGAAGAAATACAAATATGATGGATGCGCAGAAAGTTAGAGCATTTTTGAAATATTTGAAGTTAGGTTTTTATCGCCGTTCGGGTAATCCAAAAGGAAAATTCAAAAACAAAGGTTTTTCTAAGGTTTCGAATATGGCAGAGAAGATGGAAAAAGTAAATGTCAAAATTCAGTCAATACTCCATGCAATGAAATTACAGATGAAAAACTGATATTTTTGAATGTTAACTGTAGCTTTTAAAAAATAAGCAGAATTATTTTTTAATTTTAATGTTGATTGATTAAAGAAAATGTTTAATGACAGCCAAGAATTCGGAATGCAAAGACAAAAAAATTTGAAATGTCAAATTATGGATATAATAATAGAGTATTAATGATGAATATAATAGTAGAGCGTTATAAATTTTAAAAAAACAGAGAGGTGTTTCTGGGAAGTAACCCTGAGATAAGGTTGATTTTATGAATCATGAAAATTCAAAGGACATCTTTTAATTTTTGTGCACGAAAAACACTATACAAAATGAAACTCTCGAAAAAAATTGAGCAATGCGTTTCGAATGACAAATTAACTAAAATTACCTAATTAAATTCAGTTAAGATCGATAATTTTGTGAGTCCAGAAAGGTAAATTTTTCAATTCAAGAGCGTCATAAGAATTGAAGGATTCAAGTTAATTTGTCATTAAATGTATGTTTTTTAAATATTTGGAAAGTTTCACGACAATTACATTTTTAATTCAAAAGATATAGAATTTTTGTATTGCACAAATATTTAAAAGATTCCCTGGTATGTCTAAAATATTACTTGTTAATTTAAGGAAGTCTCCGAAAAAATGTTTTTGCATTAAATAATAATAATTAGGATTTTCTACAAATCTGGATAATATAACTTTCTGCGACAATACTGCGAACTTCCTGTTGTGTTGAATAAAATATTTCCATGGTCTTATGTTTCTCTGGAACTGTCTCCAGAGTTTCTCTTCCACTCCCCATCAATATATCAACACTTGTTCCTCTTTTCTTTCTTTCAAGATCATTTTTCATATCTTTTTCAAGCATAAAACGTCGCTGGTACTAAAAAAAATTGGTAACGGATAGACATAACTTTCAAAAATACCGAATTTGAACAGGTTTCGAGGCATTGATTGAATAATCGTTCTCGCGCTGTTTCTGCTCTTATTCCACTAAGCGGGAAATGTTCCTTCCAGTCAAAAATCTCATCGGTTTTCTGAAAAAGTTTTTAAATTGTTTTTAAATGGTGGATGAATTTGTCAACTAACCTCCTCAGCATCAATTCCTCCAGTAAAAAACTCTTCGAAAAATTGAATAATTAATGCTCCTGTGTCATTTTCATGTTTGGCGATCGGAAGATTCTTCGGAACTTTAATAGAAAGTTTTCGCTTTTCAAAATCCCATATCTGCTGTACGACTGTCGGGCTCAATTCACGCTTGGAGTTGAAAACTGCATTTAGAAAATAAATGAGGTTTTTGACATGGAAATCACTGAAAAATGATGGTTTTCTTGTTTTTCAAACTGTGGAGTGATGATTTTGAGTTTGAAGACAGTTATCCATTTATTTTTTTTTGGTTTTTGGGATGGGGACTTTTTTGTAAATTACAAGGTTACATTGGTTCGCTCAACGAATATCAAGAATCGTTTTGTAAAATAATTTAAAAACATTTTCTTAAAATGTGAATCGGAGGAGTAAGTAAATATTTTTTGACCTCCCACATAGCCGAGCCGAACAGATCCGACCTTGATAGGAACGCTGTATGGTAACCTGTATCGAAATTAACATAACGATGTTTTGAATTTTACTTGATGATAAATATTTTCACTAGAACAAAACCGTCAAAAATCACTCCAAGTTTAGTTATGGACAGTCTCAAATCTTCTTCCAAACATAATTGAGAAAACTTACGGAAATGAATGTTTTACTGGTGCCAGAAAGAAAAGTCCAGTTTTTTCCGTGGGTTCCTCATACCATCGCCGTTCCATAGTTGTTTCTCTCTCGACAGCTGCACCAGGATTGCTCACGATTATAAGATGCCAATCTCCTTGATTACAAATTGGGAAGATGAGATAGTTTTTATCGATAAAGTTCATATCGTTTGATAAATATCTAGGGATTTGCAAGTTAAAGTTCACTTGGAAAATGAACACTTGTTGCCTTCTAAATGAGTTAAAGTTTTTTTTTAATGAACATTTTTTGGTAAAACTTACATGTCTTCCGGAATCTTGTTTTCAAGAATATGTGCAAGCCCGAAATTTATTATTGACGGTGGAATTTGTTGTTTTTTTCTCAGCAACTCCATTTCTTTATCAGTTATTTTCTTTGACTTTTCAAAAGGGTTCATTCCTTTGGAAGACATATCAAAATCCTCCTCCTCGTCGGAGGTATCAATCGTGATGACTGGAGGCTGTAAATTTTTTAAAAATTTCTTTCAACGTTTATACTTTTACAAAACGCTTACTTTTTTGCGAGAATATGAGTATTCTAGCTTCTTCAGTATATGTGTTGCAACCTTTCTTGACGGAAGTCGGTCAGATACTGCCAAATGTTGGGATGATGGGGATTCCGATGACTCACTTGAAGAAGGATCCTCATCGCTATCATCAATGGTTATGACGTGAGGCTGTAAAATTATATTTCCAGAAAATTTCTTTCCTCTATTTTTTAAAGTTTTAGGATTTTTCTAAATATTGATTTTCGGATCGAATCGCACTTGAAATCCAAAAAAAAAATATAATTGATACACTCGAATGTCATCCGAATCCGTTCCGATCGGAACAATACTTTCGGAACACCTTAGAATGTATAATCAAGTTTTTTTTAAACTGTTAAAGTGACTGAAACATGTTCGTTACTTCCTCGTGAGGTAAATCACGTCCCGTAATGTGAAGGTTCGATGTATGGGATTCTAATCTCCTTGATGCGAGTCGGTGAGAAACACGTGTTTCTTTCCGAGAAGAACGAGCCAACTTTTCTCTTCTTCGCGAGAATTCCTTCTTTTTGCAGGACATTAGCCACTCTTTAGAGAATAAAACTTTTTCTTTTTCAGCACGAGATGTTTCAGATTCATCACTATCATTAAAATCATCTTTATCATCATCATCTAAATCTACTTGTTTTCGCCAGCGTTTTTTCGGATCCTTCTCATCCTCCTTGGTTTTGCTTTCCTCCTCGTTTGGTTTTTTGCGCCGCTTACCGAGGATCGAAGACTTGAACACCTGAAACAACGTTTTCTAGTAAGTATAACTTTTTTTTAATGTGAGACAAAGAATATTGAATTTTAAACCAAAACTTACAACATTTCTACGTGACCTGACGACAACATTAGAATCAACTCGATTTCTGGGTTGAGATGGAGAAACCAGTTGACTTGTCCCCTGAGTCGAATGAGCATTGTCACTATGAATTTGCTCTTCAGATGGTTTCTCAATTGGTTCATTCTTCGCATCATTTGGTTCTTTCTTAACACCATCGTTAGTTCGGGATTCGTCCATGTTTGGATATTTTATCAGCTGAAAATTAAACATATAACGCATTATTTCCAGTATAACTTATTGAAGCTCAAAAACAATAAACATAAAATATTCATAGAACAAATTCCAGCACACTTCGAGGAGCATTCTAACAATTTGTTGTAAGATTTGTTGTTCGAAGGCGGAAAACAAAATTAATGGAAATAAGGGGACAACAGTAGAGATTAGGAAAACAAATGCATCAGGCGGACGATGTCACCTCCCCTCCCAGCTTTAACGCTGTTGCGGAGCAACGGTCAAATTATAAAGGATTAGAATGAATGATAATAGCACAACGTGAAAGCAACCTATCATTTGTAGAAGCTTTGAAAAAGCGGCCGAGATGTTATCCAAGTATATTTAATCCAAGTATACGAACTAAGCTGAACTAGACCCTGGTCGTTCATTTTAAGACTACCTAAACAAAACCTGTGAACAACACAAGGTGAAATATATTGATTCAAGTTTCAAGAAAAAGAAAAAGACTGCAGAAATCAGCTTGATTTTGGAAGTTCGGAAAAGTAATAAAATTCATGCAAAATCATATGAATTTTAATTAAAACCATAGAAGTGAGTACAAAATATTATAAGATGTCGGCGTTTACTCTTCTGTGAAAATAAAGCTGGCATCAATGATTAGTCACGAATGAAAAATCTTATTTTGGGAAGTGTCGAAGGACTAAATTAAAAACGTTTTGCTAAAAATGGGACCAGCCCACCAAACTGGGAAATATTGTCAAATCTGGCAAGACGAGAATTATAATTTCTATTTACGCAATAAGCGCCTTATACGGATTAAGATTCCAGGTGTAACATACCTGAAATTCATTAACCTTGAAAGGTACCAACACGACACCTGCCAAAATCCTCACTATTAATGACAATGTCCCGTTTAATAATAATTATTTTCACTGAAGGTAAATCCCAGGATAGAATTTGTGCTATAAGCTTAATGTTTAATTACAATGACGAGAATAGAAGCAGTGGCCAGCTGCAAGTTATTATTACTTCAGGAAAAGCGGTACAAAATGGTTTCAATAAAAAAATTCCGGAAATTTTGAGTTGAATGATTCAAAAAAAATTTAATAAAATTTAAGCAAATAAAGTATTATGAAACTCTGAATTTTCTAGAACCTTTATTCTGAGATTTGGAAAACTTTGAAAAAATTAAACTTTTTATGGATGTCCCCTGGTGCAAAGTTGTAATTGATTCCCAAACTCGAAGTTCCGTCAAAATCAATAAGACTAACAAAATTCAAGCTTTTGAAAAATCCTAAAAATTACAAGTCTCACTGGTCTTTTTTGTGAAAAGTAAGACTTTTTTCTCTGGAAAGTGAAAATTGATGCATATGACTTTTTGAACACAAAAACATTATTATTTCAGAAATGTTTTCTGCTCGTCCAATTTTTCATATCTCATAATTGTGGCGAACAGATGCGTTGGTGTTTTCTTATTTGTCAGGGCTTACTTAATAATAAATGTTTTTCTTATAGAAAACCAAATAATCAGACATTAATATAGAACATAATAATTTGGTACCAATTTTTACTCTTTTCAAATATTTTGATTCGGGATTAGAGTGCATTGGCGGATTGACCGCGCATCATAAAAGTTAACGTGTAAAGGAATAATGTTTTCATATCCCATAATAGAAAATTGTCATGATGATAATAGAAAATTGTCAGATTCACAATATTGCACTTTTTTCACTCTATTTTTATTAAAAGACAAAAAAGTGGGTTGTCGTACTTTTTCACAAAATAAATTTATTTAGCTAACTACGTCATATCAAATAGCAACGACAATATGATGTCCCATGTTATTCTAAATAATTACAAAAAACGTAAATTCTGTCCATTCTTTTATTATTTCTAAACAGGAAGGGCTTATCAGTAGACATTAAAGTTGATAAGTGACTTCTAAAGCAATTGTTATGCTAATGAAAATAATTGTTCTTCTGTTTTCATTAATTATAATTTTTGTATTCACTGGTTTTAAGCCAATTAACTCTTGTAGTTTTTTATAGTTCGCAAAATGCCAAGTTCCCTTTTCATATAATTTCAAAATATAAAATAAAAATTCGAATCCCGATTTCATCATTTTTGGAAAATTTTTAAAAACAAACAAATTTCAAGACAAATAAAAGTTTTAAAAAACAATAACAACATTGTTATCCTCCGCAATTTTAGATTTTTCTAGAATACATCATTTTCTCAACCATCGCCATAAATCACACGATGCGCCAAATTCTTTCCCAGCTTTCAAATGTTTATATTAATTACATCATAGAGCAGAAAAACATAATTTTGTTTTTATTTTGATTATTTCGGAAAATATCGCTGTTACTCCTCAGCGTCACATTAAACATCTTGAATTTTACTTTAAAATTATTATTTTTTTCATTTCCGATTTTTACTATAATATTCTAAACAGTTTTACCTTTTGTGTTTAATAATATTTCTAACTACTATTAGAGACTATTTAGAAACAGAAATCGAATGAATTTATCCCAATTATAATAATTTTTAATTACACGAAATCAAAATTGAATAATTCTAGCGAGAAATGACATTAGAAACTCGAAGTCACTGTTTTCCCTTTGTGACTTCCTTAATTTGTTTTCAATCTCGTAGGTTCACCATTGTGGCACTAATAGTTTTTCCATGCATATTACTACATAATCCTTATTGTTCCGATTATCCCCCGATAACCATCTTTAACAATATTTAAGTGCATTGACTTTCTACAATAAGATTCGCATGGTAGTTCAGAGACATCTGGTTTAAATATATGTATTTTTGAATACAGTTTCATTTAATAATTATAAAATATGAGTGTTAATGGAAAATACTAATTAATTTAAAATTTAGTGAAAATTTAGTAACTTTTAAAACATTTTCTTTTTCCTACTATCTCTTTTGTTTTAATTTTTATCCCAGTCCTGTAACTCTATAATTTTTAACAAAATTTAGTTTTTATCAAAATTTCAACGCTCCGCCGAACATGGATCGGCAAGATAAATCGACAAGGATTACAGTTGAAGAAACATCAAATTCCAATAATATGGTTTGTTTCTTTTTTCAATTTTTAAAAATATTCATTTCTTTTCCCTGATAAATGAAATATGTTTATTGAAATATGATGTTTGAGTTTTTTTTAGCCAATTGCTAATAATTCACCGGTACAAACCATGCCAAATCAGCCCAGTCGAGTGATGTCCATTGCTACCGTTCTGAATAACAATCCCACTCCAACGTTGTTAGTAAGTCCAAAAAAAACGAAAATTCGTTTCACACTCACTGAAATAAATTGTATTTTTTCCAGCCACCTAGAATAAACACCCCGTTCCAACCCTTGCCAGACTTAAGGCATTTTAACCCTGAACTCAATTCCAGATCTTTTCCAGGCTATGCAATACCCGTAAGTTAAATTTTTCCAATTTTCCAGTACATTTCAAATTTTTTGTCAAGTTACTAATGAACAATTAAAAAAAAAAGCAAGGCGAGAAACATCCAAAGAAAATCACAATTTCTTTTAGACATCTGTGGCAAATTCATCAAGAGTTCGCCAAATGCCAAAGAGGCCAGGTGATCGACCACGTAAAATCAAAGGACCTGGAACAGAAACAATTCGATCCGTAAGTTGTTCATGATATACTGAAAGAAAAATTTATGAAAATAATGAATGAACGCAAAAAACTTTAATAAAATGTTCTTACATCAGATTTTACAAAGTCCAGTTCAACGCCCAACTGCCCCCAGAAGCCGTCTTGAACGCCGCGAAATCGCTTCTACAAGCATGCAAAACTTCCGTGCCATGTCTTCATATTCCAAGCAAAAAATTCAAACGGTTAGTTAAATGGAATATCATCAAATTTTTGTCAAAGGTGAAAAGTAGGGAATATGGTAAGACAATATGCAGAGTTCTAGCATATACATAACAAGAAGCGGTAATATTGTTTGAGCAACATAATATTTTTATTTTCCCCTTCGACTCTTTTTATGAAATTTATAAGAAACTTGCAGATATTTAAAAATCTATTTTTTCTTATTATCTTTAAAAAACCTTTTTTCAGCAAATGAGCTTACCAGTAACTGGGTCTGTCCAATTAACAAGATCAAACGTTACAACACAATTAAATCGAAACTCCTGCAATATCGATCGTTCCGCCCGCAGAGTCGCGAATTCCACATCCATATTTATACCTGTAAGTTTTTTATTAACTTATTTTTCGTAACATGATTAATACCAGTATTTTCTCTTATTGTTGTTGGTTAAGTAATATACAAAATGTTACATACTGGGGGAGAACCTTGAAAAAATTGAATTTTCACCAACAAGCTCACATATTTTCTATTTTGTAACAAAAACAGTAAATCACTATTTTCAGCCCACTGAGTCAAGGATGACGACACCATTCATCCTGCCCCAACCAATTGTGAATCCCACTCGGAAAAACACTGGATCAGGAGCCAATCTTCCATCATCTTCGAACCAGGTGAGCATTTTTCAAATTTTTTAACTGGTCGTCCAATAAATGACGTTGAAAATATGTTGAAATAAAAGACTCTTTCGTTCTCTTGGCAATTGCTTTATTTTTTCAGCCTTCTGGACATGAAAGACATTCCATCGAATATCCACCATATTTAGATTTAATAAGTTTTCTGGTTTCGGTAAATTCTGGTCTTTCTGGAAATCTGTGCTATTCGCCCGTTTTTGAAAAACTTGTGAGTATATGTTTTACAAAAAGAATCCTGAAAAAATTACGTAAAAACTCCGTTTCAGCAAAAAATGCTCTTCCAACCGCATGTTTCACAAAACTTGAAAGAAACAGTTGAAAAACTTAAAGAGGTTTGTTTTGAAGATTAATTCTGAGTAATTGATAAATGACTTTTGAGGAATCAATTCATGCATCGCGCCGTCTCATGAATATACCGAAAAAACAGTTGCAAACTGTAAGAAACGTTATTCTGTAAATTTTTCTGTAAATTTTAATACTTCAGGCCATTCAAAAACAATTACCCGATTGGCATGTTTGTGGCTTGAATTTTTATCATCAGTTCTTTGATGTAACATTTGTCAATTTTAGCAGTGAAGTATTTTAAAATTATGATTTTCAGATGCTGTCTTGCATTATTCATTTTTATGATGATCCTAATGTAGAAACAATCAACACCCCACATAAAGTTATAAAAGGAGATTTTGTGTTGACTGAAGATGTAAGGAAATATTATTTTGAGGCGGAGAGAAATCGACTTCGAAGCTATAGAAACTTTCTAGAGGTTTGATTGATTTTCTCACATTATAAACTTTAAAAAATTTCCAGGAAATTGTTGCGATCAATGAACCAACTTCTCCGGAAGGTGCTCGCCAGCTTAGTGTCATTTTTCATATAATACATCATGTTCTCCGTAGAATGGGCCCGCCGATGCGTCCTGTTCAATATAGTCACCGTTGTAGTTGTGTGAATGATAATTTCACAACCAACATAACAGAATCTCTTCCGGAGCAGACAGAATTCAATTTTAAACCGAGTGGACTTCCAGTTATTGACCTACCACACACAATATTCCAAAGAGCGAGAAAGCACCCTATTGAGGAAAGCGAGATTGAATCTTTCCATCGGAATCATGTGACGTATACCAGAGCGACAAACCCAGACAGAGATAACTTGATAAAGGTATGCCTTTTTAATCAAACACTTTATTGCTTTCATCGCATTTTAAAAAAATTCTGCGATGGGAAAGTAAACAAAACTAGTAGATCAAAATCGTAGCCAAGAAGCATTAAAGTCGTTTTTAATGAAAGTACAGAATTAAGCATTATTTTATGGCCGTTTTGGTAAACTATTCTTCTACTTTAGAACGTTTCAAAACTGGTAATTGAGATTACGACTAAAACAAATTGAAACTGAATTTCAGACGATAGCAAAAAGATAATATTGTAAAACAGCTTTCAAACATTAATATTACAGCTTGTGTATTCCCGTTGTCTGGCTG
The DNA here is from genome assembly GCA_964036255.1 of Caenorhabditis virilis. Taxonomy (NCBI): domain Eukaryota; kingdom Metazoa; phylum Nematoda; class Chromadorea; order Rhabditida; family Rhabditidae; genus Caenorhabditis; species Caenorhabditis virilis. The sequence goes on along the minus strand of OZ038420.1, from coordinate 4,122,189 downwards.
CTGCGCAAAGAGAGTTGCAAACATTCGAATATGACATGGTTCTTATCTCCGTGTCATATGACTATTTTGACGCTGTTCTGGAACACTTTGATTGCACAAAGAAGCGATATTTTGATGTACGATTCGTATCAATAAAACACAAGATCAATGTGACTATTTCAGAAGCAGAAAACTACAACGGCCAGACATATATTCCATCACACGGACAAAGTTTTTGAACTTATTACTTCTCTAGAAGTTAAACGAATTAATGAACAAGATCGAAAGTGGAAGTTAAGCCCACTGATTGTGCAGGAGATTGAATGTGTTTTCCGTCATTTATACAGAATTAATTTGAAAAATTATTTTAAGAGGGTGAGTAACTAGAATTAATTTTAAAAATTTTAAATTATTTTTTTGTGATTTTGTGAGGTCAACAAAAAAACAAAACCGTAATTTTCAGCAAAATGGTAATTGGGACAAAATCTCACATGCACGATACTCTCCGTTTACCACTTTAATCAGGCAATGTTGGTCTCGTTCATTTTCTGATAGGGTTGATAGCGAGAATTTGGAAATCTTGTCAGTTTTATGTGCCATCTTATTTAATGAAGGATGTCATGCACTCTACAAATTTGACGAAGGTAACGCTTCGGGTGGACGTCATCAACTCAGCGTAAGAAAATTCTTGGTTAATGATCAGATTAATGAAGTTTAAAATTTCAGATCGGTTGTGAAGACTGTACATTCTTCAAGTCGCTATAATTTTGAATCGTATTGTCTTAAGTTTGTTTTTTTTGTTTTTTTTTCGTATTTCATCGAATAATCTCACCTTACAATGTTCCTTCTTTTTTTTTTTAAATTTTTGACTTGAATTAATGTGTTTTTCACCTCAAACAGATAATTTTTTTCAGTTATATCAAACTTTTAAAATAATTTTTTTCTTTAAAATCTTTACGCATTCTCATTTTTTTTCCAAATTCGTCAGATTTATTTAGCATAAAATTCGAGAAGAAAATGATTTTTCGCAGAAATAGATTATTCTTAAGTCTTTGCGCAAAGTTAATTACAGTCTGAAACCGAATTGAATTCAAGGGAAATGCCTAGAAATCTGATCTTAAACTGACGTAATGCTCATATATTGAATATATCTAACCAGGTCTAACAATCTTTGATCTGAAAATAGGAATATTTTCCAATAAATTGTAAATTTGAGAGAAGTCATGGTAGTCCAAAGTTTGGTTTTCTTGGGTTTTACGGAGATTACGAATGCGCCTGGAATGAAAATAGGCTTCAGACTCATTCCAAATCTGTATTTAAAATGTTCTAAAACCACCTAAAAGCCGAGAAAACACGCCTCAAAACAATGGCCTAGAAAAAAGGGCCACCGGCGAAAACTAGTCCGCAGGCGTGAAAAGTCCAAAAAAATGAAAAACAAAACATAAATTAAGATGAAAAAACATTAAAAAGGACTACTATAAGAATTCTGCATAACTATTTATCAACGAAACACGAAAAAAGTTCATAGGAAAAAGTTCGGCCAGGTGGCCCTTTTTTCTAGGCCATTGTTTTGATGCTTGTTTTCTCGGCTTTCAGGTGGTTTTAGAAAATTTTAAAAACAGATTTGGAATGAGCCTGAAGCCTATTTTCTTCCAAGACGCATTCATAATCTCCGTAAAGCCCTCCTTTAACTCCAGATTGCCAAAAATAGGGATTTTTCAGCAATCTGAACGTGTTGATTCATTATTCACAATTCGAAACATTCCGAAACAAAATCATATTCGTTTTTGGCGTGGGCAGTTCTAAAAAAAACAAAAAAAGAAGGAATCGTGGGTGTGAATTTTAATTTTATTCGCATCACTATATAAAAAAGAAATCATTGCCTAAATTTCATACACGACACTCGTCTGGCAACCATCATCGACATGAAGTTCCCACAATCAGTAAGTCAACAATATGTTTCATATAATATCTTTTTTAAAAAAATCATTTTTCAGATCATCATTATTGTCATCTTCATGCAACTCACACACGCCACCGCGGTGCACAAATACTGCATCACTGATAAAGATTGCAAGCCAAATGTTGAAATTTGTTGGGGAAACGCATGTTTTTCAAAACAATTTTTGGCAAAAGCATTGGTTCAATGGAAACCCGAATATAATCGAAGTCCGGAATGATCAATAAATGTGTTATGCAACCTTGTTATGTTAATAAAACACTTTTTTAATTATTAAAATTAACAGTGAAAAGGATGTCAAAAATCAGAAAAAAATACTGTTCGTGACAACGCAACGAAACATTTGAGAACATGGGACACATAGCTTTGTTATGATATTAAAAGTGTTTGAATTGTTGAACTGGCAGCTTTTGTTCCAAAAGGAAACAGACAAAAACCTCCACAGATCTTCGTGCATTTAAATCAAACACTCTAAATTTTCTAATTCATTTGAATACATCATCTTTTTTTCAAAACAGAACAAAACGCATGGAATGATCGAACAGTTTAATCATCAAACCAAAATCACAATGTTTTGCATTTGTGTTTTCTTTGAACCAATAGTTTACGCGAACTGCTCGAATCAAAAAGAAAAGGCGAAAAAAAAACGGTTAAATGAAAATTTGTCAATGCACGAACAATCAATGCACTTTTCTGTGTTCCCCCTTTTTTGATCATTATTCGCATCCTTTCAAAAAAATTCCTTCGCTTTAAAAACGAACAAAATGCCACTTGACAGCGCTGCAAAGTTCACAGCTCCCGCGTCTCTTACCATCTAACGAGAAGACATTGAAATTATTTAATATGTTCAGAGAAATTGCTTTTGAACGCTTGCCAAATTTTCTTCTTGTGCCCGCTTCCTCTCAAAAAAGAGGTGGGGCTTAGTTATGGTATGACGCGTGGGGGAGTCATTTTCTGTCTGTTCAGTTTATTATTCATTTATCAGCAATCAAATTTATATAGTTTTTGGGAACCTCATAGTTTTGGCCCCGAATCCGATCAAGTATCAGGGGGGGGGGGGTCCAAGGATAAGTCCGATAATAGTTTACAATTATGCTTGAGCCAAAATGTTGATCTTTCCAAATATTATTTTTCTTAACAGAGTGAATAACTTTTTTCTTAAAACGCTTTAAGATTATGCACATTGGTAGAAAATATATTTTCCCTGATTTCAGTATGAACTACCAGCACTTCATCCCTCCGCGTTTTCCGTACGACTTCAACGTTCTGATGACAGAAAACATCCGTCAGCATAGTAAGGCATAATATGTTTCCAAAAAGAAAAATAATAAAAACGTTTCAGTTTTGGAAACCGTGATGAATGAACACCCTTTGCTGCCAGAAACACAACAGAAAATCATCTATCTTCGTGGTTTTTGCACTCGTGAGTTTTTTTTACCAGCTTGAAAAAAAGTTAATTTATCTGATAGTAAGCTTATTGTGATTCAAGGTATTGTCAAGATAAACAATTCTGGCCGCTCGTGTTTCGTAGCATTCGTCGCAACGCGACCGCAACGCGCAAGACCAACTGAAAAATTTGAATTTGAGCGCGTTGCGGTCGCGTTGCGAGGAAGTTCCATACGATACTACGCAAAACAAGAGGCCTGGAATTTTTATCTTGACAATATAACAAAAATTTTTTGAAAATTCTCTGAACTTTTGAGTTAATCAAATGAAAAACTGAATTTTCTTTCACATTTCTGAATTTTTCATCCTGTATGAACAAATTTTGAAAAATAAGAAAAAGTAAAGACCGTCTGCCTGTGAACGGCTGAAAAGGGAAAAAAACCTTCCTCTTGCGGGAGGTTTTTTGCCGATTGTAGTCCGAAATCGTGGCGAGTTCTCGCTGTTTTCGCCGAGTACATGTTCCTTTAAACCAAGCCATTTGTTAAAGGGACATGTACATATTTTCATAAAAATGTCTCGCCTCGATTTGCAGAGTACTGTAGAGCGTAAGAGGACGGGGGTTGGTTTTTATTCAAATTTCGTCCTATTCGAGGAGTGTGTCAATGTCACGTTTAAAAATCAACTGAAATTTACAATTCACATCAAACTTTGAACTTTAGTCACGAATACTGAGCTATTTGCAATTATAGCTAACAAGTTGGTTTTGACCTACCCAGAAAAGATAACTCTAGTAGTATGGAAAAAGTTGTCGCTGGACGGTCATTTTGCCCATTCTCCACTTTTTGCACTTTTTAGCTATTTTAATGCACAAAAACATCAAAAATCTGTCTTAACTTATCGAAAATTGGTCATTTCTGAAAAAATGATAATTTTGTACTGGACGGTCCTTTGACCATTTTGCCCAAAGTTTAAAAACACAGTAGTTTCAAAGAATAAATACAATAATAAATGGCGAAGCTAAAAAAAAGTCCTTAAACCATTAACCAACCTAGACCTCGAAGAGCTTGTAAAATCATTGGAAATCAAGAATTTCCGTGGAATCTTTATGCGAGACACTTTAAGGAATTAACGAAAAAGAAGTAGGAATTGTGAATCTAGATTCTTCTGAAGGTAAAGGTACTCATTGGGTCTGTTATTCCAAGGTAAAAGATGAAGTATATTATTTCGATTCCTTTGGATTAGATCCACCTATAGAACTTCAAGAGTATTTAAAAGATGGGAAAGATAGAAAAATAGAATTATCAACATTCCAAATTCAAGAATTCGGAAATCATCATTGTGGTTATTATTGTCTTCTCGTTCTGAAAATGTTGGAAAACAATGACTTCAGAAGTACAATTCTATCTTTAATTTCGTTGGAAGTACTATGAATCAAAGTAGAACCTCTGGTTTAATATTAACATTACCAAAAGCCATAGTTTTATGACTATCTTTAATGATATAACGTTTATGTTCACCAGAGTCATTATTCAAAGCTACTTTGTTCTGAAATTGAGTATATACTTGGTGTTTAACACTTCTAATAGCATACTGTGTTTTTCTGATAATAGATTTATCAAACAAACAATTTCTAAAATCCTCTACTTTAAGTTCATTTTTTACAACATTCTTTTTTATTTTTTTGTTTTCATCACCACGTTTGGAAGTTTTGGATTTTCTTTTTCTTCCTGAATTTTTTTATTGTAATAATCTACGAAGTCATGACGTGTTTCCTCAGAAATTTTATAAGCATATTGTTTAGGCCGAAGAGCAACAAGTTCTTTCATTATCAAACCATTCAATTCATCTTTGAATTTTCCAACAACTTTTTTATTTTCTTCAGAGTGAAGATGATGGCAGGGTGGATAATCACTGAAATCCAATTCTTTCTTCAAAGTAGAATCTTTTTGAATGTCCTCATAAAGGTCAGATGTAAAAATTTCATAAATCAGGGAATCAGTATCCTGGTAGCACAAATTAATATTATCACCATATTTTTTCTACATAACATTGTAATGAAAGTCATACATCAACCACTTACTTAGATCTAGAATAGCCAAACCTACATAAATAGGTTTATCAAGTACAACATTTGTTTTCTCCATTTCTACAGCAGATAACTCTTTGTTATACATGATAGTTCTTTTGTAGTTAGGTTTTGAGGCTAATTTAATTATTTTATTTTCATCAGTAACTAAACGTACATCAACTCGTTCTCTAACATTTTCCATAGTTTTTCCGAAAACTGAGTTATTCATAAGTTTGTCTCAGAAGAAGGTGTTTCATAGAAGATTGCTAAATACATTAAATTTATTGTTAACGGAATAACAAAAAAACAAACATACTTCGCTAACATCTGGAGAACGCAGAGATGGATCCAAGTGGCCCCGCACTAAACACGAAATTTGTTTAATAACTCTAGGAAAAGTTTTAAATTTATGAAATAGGAACATTGTCTTTAAAATTGTTATAAATGAAAGCAAAAAGTTTAGAGGTTTTGTATACCAGCTTGATGACGAAGAAGAATATCGATGCCTTGAATCTTCTCCAATAAAGATTCGACTAAAACTTCTCTCGTATCCCGATCCATCGAAAGCCACCTATATAAGACATAAATTAAATTATAACCCATAGTAAAAATAAAAAACCAACGATCATAAATTGACAGTTAAATTAAAATAAAAAAATAATTAGAAATCATATTCTCACTTCTCATTAATGTTCAGACGTACATCGACGAACTTTTTCTGAATTGCACGTGCTCGATCCTAAAACAAAGTGCTCATTTAATACATATATACAAGAAGTGAAAACTTAAAGTTTAACTTACCGAAACATAACGGTGGCTCATTATATGAATATATTCGATGCGATGCCTGTAAATATATTTGATTAGTTCGAGAAATTAAGAAAAGTTGTTGAAACTCAAAGCTAAGGAGAACATAACAATAATAATCACGGATGGAAATCACAACGCGAACTACAGAAGAAAAGGAAGTCTATTTTCTATTCACAAAAGTTAATAGAAGAATGTGATGTTGGCAGTCCCTCTCCTTCCTCTGCGTCTCTGCTCACGGAAGCGTCACCCACATCGATGGGAGCGTCACCCACCTTTTCGCGTCACCCACCTTTTCTTCTGTAGTTCGCGTTGCGTGTGATTTCCATCCGTGATTATTATTGTTATGTTCTCCTTAGCTTTGAGTTTCAACAACTTTTCCTAATTTCTCGAACTAATCAAATATATTTACAGGCATCGCATAGAATATATTCATATAATGAGCCACCGTTATGTTTCGGTAAGTTAAACTTTAAGTTTTCACTTCTTGTATATATGTATTAAATGAGCACTTTGTTTTAGGATCGAGCACGTGCAATTCAGAGAAAGTTCGTCGATGTACGTCTGAACATTAATGAGAAGTGAGAATATGATTTCTAATTATTTTTTTATTTTAATTTAACTGTCAATTTATGATCGTTGGTTTTTTATTTTTACTATGGGTTATAATTTAATTTATGTCTTATATAGGTGGCTTTCGATGGATCGGGATACGAGAGAAGTTTTAGTCGAATCTTTATTGGAGAAGATTCAAGGCATCGATATTCTTCTTCGTCATCAAGCTGGTATACAAAACCTCTAAACTTTTTGCTTTCATTTATAACAATTTTAAAGACAATGTTCCTATTTCATAAATTTAAAACTTTTCCTAGAGTTATTAAACAAATTTCGTGTTTAGTGCGGGGCCACTTGGATCCATCTCTGCGTTCTCCAGATGTTAGCGAAGTATGTTTGTTTTTTTGTTATTCCGTTAACAATACATTTAATGTATTTAGCAATCTTCTATGAAACACCTTCTTCTGAGACTCCAAAGACAGGTGAACGCGTCGTGCGTTCTGGCCGACGTTATTTCTATAGGTATTTTCAATATTATTTAACATTGTTTTTTAATGTTTGTATATTTTACAATTTTGATTACACACATGTATTTATTTGGTGTTTTAAGGTCCAGCCGCGAATCTAAACGAAGAAGAAGCTTTATTGCAAATTGAGCAGGAGCTCAATCTATTATATGAATCGATCTCAGCGGTTTCGTATCTTCAGGGTTCCAGTACCGATTCAGATTAGAAGAATCTCGTTTTCTATTATGCTGTTAATGTTCATTGACATATTATCTGCTTGGCAAAAAACTAATGGAGAAAGAATTTGTTGATTACGATGACTATTTCTTTTTGTTGTATCCCTGGTAGCGTGGTGGCAAAGTTCCGATAAATATTTATGAGAGACAATTCTTGATTTATAATGTTTCTACTAGATCCAGAAGATCAAAATTAGTTAGAGGCTTCAGGCCTTTGTCTAATCTTAAATTCTTCATTTATAATACTAAAAATATTCAAAAAGGCTGGAAATCTTGAATGTGGGTAAAATGGTCAAAGGACCGTCCAGTACAAAATTATCATTTTTTCAGAAATGACCAATTTTCGATAAGTTAAGACAGATTTTTGATGTTTTTGTGCATTAAAATAGCTAAGAAGTGCAAAAAGTAGAGAATGGGCAAAATGACCGTCCAGCGACAACTTTTTACATACTACTAACTCTCTCATATAATCGTGCTATTTTTAAATGCGAGCGGTTGCGCTGCGGTTTTTTAATAGAAAATGGGTGATCCAAAATTTTTAAGTTGGCAATACTACAGCTATCCAAGGAGTTGCGGTTTCAATTAGATCCTATTGTCAAGATAAAAATTTCTGACCGCTCGTTTTGGGGAGTGTCGTTGGGAACTTCCTCGCAACGCGACCACAACGCACTCAAATTCAAATTTCTCAGTTAGTCTTGCGCGTTGCGAGGAAATTCCCAACGACGCTCCGCAAAACGAGCGGCCAGAAGAAATTTTTATCTTGGCAATATTAATAGTATAAAAATCAAATAAAATAACAAAATAAACTGACTTCATTTTTGTGAGTAAAATCCAGCAATCAACCAATCCGCTGTATGGGTATGAAAAAGTTCCCGCCATTTTTAAAAGTAATGTTTCTGAATTTTTGAAAACCCAAGCCATTTTTGAACTGTAACACATTTGACCAATGTTACAGTCTTTTAGAATAAAAATCGAAATCTGACAAAATTATTGTGCACTTTTTTCAAACATAAAATCTAATTAGAAATAAGTTTGAGTGAAATTACATTTCGAAAGTACATAGCGATATTGTTTTTAGACATACTTAAAGAAATACAAATTAATTAAAGCACTCGATGGATGCCGTTACTGTGACACTCAGCAAAGAATGATGGCAATTGGCGGAATCGACATGTTGATTGGACTGGAATTGGCGGAATGTCTTGATGTCGTCTTAGGATTGCAGAATATTGATGTTCACAATGCGCAACATCTTCAATACTTGGCCCAAAAGAATGCTCGGCTTGAAGAGCTTTGTAAGTTTTTTTTAGAATTAAAAACATACAAATTTCGATGTTGAAAGACTGTTCACAAATTTAGTTTTACAGTGTATAACATTGTTTGGCCATGGTATCAACAAATTGTTGAAGCGCACTACCATCAAACCTATGACGAATTCATTCAACTTCACTTGTTTGGATTTGTTGTGCCAGAGGAGTAGGTAGTACGAAGACCGCCTCGTATCAAACCACACTCATTATTATTCCCATCTTTCTATAAGTAATCCATTTTTTAGTTTGTTTCCATTAATTGTTTCGTTAATTATTATCTTTAATCTTTTTTTTTGCATCATCTTCCCTTTCATTTTTTGTTAACCTCTCGAATTCCAACCTGCCAGCATTCTTTTCTTGTTCCCATTTCAGTTCTAAACTGACAGTTGTGATCCAATCATTATTTTTTATCCTAATATCAAATTGGTCACTAGTTAATAAATAATTCGTCACCCATAATTTGAAAAATAAGAAAAACCAATTGCATCATCTTTTTTAATGTGTTTCTACGATTTTCACAAGCCAAGTCATGATGACTCAAGCGTGGCTCTCATCGCCCCCCCCCCCCATTAACCGTATAAGAGACATTGATTCGCGTATACAATTCGAAAAAAAAAGTCTGCTTGTGCCCCCCTTACACACTGTTCTCCTCTTGTTCGCTGACCATTTTTCCTTTCGACCCTGCCATTCTCTCACTTTGGGGCAATATTTTTGGAAAACCTGTAAGAACGCTGTTTACATTTTAACTTGCCCCAATTGCACGCTGATTTCTGTGCACTTCTCCTAAACACAGTGGTATAGATATGCATGCCGCGTGCTTAACAAAAAAAAGTGGTGAGAGAAACTATTATAAAGAAAAGCAAAGTTTGGTATTTGAAAAAAACACATTTTTCTCAAAGATCGCAAAATTCTAGAAGAACACATTCATTTGGTTTCTAAAAAGAGGATATTTAGCTGTTTCCTCTGTGCCTGGTACGGCGGAAAGAACACTCATTTTTATAGGAAAAAAGTTGACAATGTGTCTGATTAAATGCTCTTCGATCAATGTACAATTGTATTCATAAAAAGGAAACGGATTTTTTAGAAATTTTTAATTTGTTTGAGATTAATTAGAAGGATGCCCTTATTTTGAAAGTTTGCTGGTACGCTGTGCAATAGAGGGTGGAAAGCAGAACAATTCAAATTTTTTAAAACTGAAAGTTTGAGGTCCAATCAAAATATGCAAAATTAAGACGCACTCTTAAGACGTTTTATCTCAAAAACTACAAAATTGCACTCAAAAGTTCAATTCCTACGGCTAGCTTTTTCGTATTTCAAAAAGCGTCTGAAAGTGACATTTTCGTTTAGAAATCACTATTGGTTCAAAAGTTACATGCGAACAAATCAAATACCGTACAAGCTACCGTAATCTAACGGCGCGTCAACCATATTGACCCGAAAATCTTTGAAAATTTATATGAGCATGAACTTTGTTCTTGTCAATATCCGTTCCAAGGAATTAAATCTATTGGCAAAACCTTCTGCCTATTTTCAATGGGAATAAATGGAAAAAACCTATTTGAAAGAATCTAAAATCTTGGAAATTGGTCCACTGTGTATTGCTACTGATCCTATAAAAAGGCCGAATATTTATTTTGATTTAATTTTTAATAAAAGTGTCCAAAACAAGTATGAGAGATTTTTCAGTTAATCAAACTGTGTCAAGACGTTTTCAAAGACATAAAAAAATGTTAAATTAATTCGTTGGCCTTTTATTCGACAATGGTTTTTAAAAAATGTGAAGAAGAGATAAAAATTGCATAGGTGCCGCGAAGCAGGAATAGTCAACCAATACAATATATTTCTGGATCAGTGGAAAAATTTAGTTACTATTGAACAAACGAAGATTTACCAAAAAAGATCATGTTTAGTAAAAAATACATCTTGAGACAATTCGATCATGTTGCTCGTTCTCGTCCATCTGAACAATCTCGTCGTACCAATCGATAAGAATCATTAGAGCTGAAAATACATTTATTTTTATTTTTCAATTCTGAAGTGACATACTGACCGCCCAATTTTCATAAGAATCTGAAAATTGGTCGAATGAAAGTTCGATTCTCACTTCAAACATATATTAAACTTAAAAGTTTGTAAAATGAGAAACAATGTTTTCACAGACACAGTTTTGGGGGGCCTACTTTTTCATTTGTCAATTTTGGATCCATCAAAAAGTGAACTTTTCTGTATAAAACGAGCTAATCTTAATCTAGAACCCTAATTGTTCAGTATGGAATGTAGCTAAGGGAGAACGATAAAATAAATATAACGATTCTAGATTATTTTCCATTTTTACTGTTTTTATCAACAAAAAAGTGCAAATTTTATAGTTTTTCATACGATGCCAGATAGTGAAGGATGATCCAAGTTCCCTAAAAATTATTACTGCACGTTAATAAACTCCAAAAGGATTTTAAAATATAAATATTAAAAGTTTCTGATTAGTTTTCGGATCAGAACTAAGAAATATGAAGCTGCCAATATGTAAAAACAAAAACTGCGAGCATGCGATCATGAAATTGGGTCTGGTTTTTCCTTCACCATTTCTCTAAAAAACGTCCTAATCACATGAAACTTTAAAATTAATGAGAAATAATATCAGGGAATTGAAATCAATGAAATTCTCGTAAGAAAATAAAATTTTCGTTGTACACAGTAGGATATTCTTCCAGCAGTATTTATTGAACACCCTGTATTTTTTTTCGAAATTGGATGTTGTTTAAATTTTGTATATCACTTTTCTTTGTGATATATACCAATATCAATTCCTCAAATTTCTATCCGCTATTTGAGGGTTCGAATCCGGTTTTGAATTTGAATAAAATCGCGGCCAAAAATTTTCGGTCTAAGCTCTGGTTAAGTGGAGTTTTGAATGTTTGATATTTCGTAAAAGTTCAATAATTTTTACAAATCTTTAACATTTTTGAATTAATTTTATCAAGTTATCATCTCCACAGAACTTTCGAGACTTGGAGGGATTCAAACCCTCCAGCTATAGTGACAAATGTGGTCACAAACCAGTCCGGTCGACTACTTTTTTGTGGCTTAACTTTCAATTTTCAGGTCGGAATTTTTAGAGTCTAGTCGCAACACAGAGATGATTTCTACCTAATGAGTAAGTTATTATTAAAAAATAAAAACTTACTGAAAACGGCGATCGAATTCAATGAATCCATGTGATCTTCATCAGTTTGGCCCCCTTCAAAAACTTCGTTCAACTCATCCACCAGTGCTTCCGCCAAAACCCGCTCAGTTCCTCCTGCCTCTATCATTTCAGCTTGAGCTTCGGAAAGGAGAGTGTTGTCAAAAGCTGAAAATATTTTTTTAATCGAAAGTAGGTTCAATAAAAGCATCTACCAGGGAACAGCTCTCGAGCACCAATAATGGCATAAAATGTCTCAGGTGAGGCAAGATTCATTTGAATTGCTGTCTCAAAAACTGAAATAAAGAATGAATTTCAAATATTTCCAAAGGTAGCTAATTTACCTGCTAGAATAGTGTTAGGCGTCACCATTTCTGAGAATGTGAACGGGTAAGCATTCTGTTGAGATAAATGGCCGAGGACTAGAAACCCAACCCAGAGGGACTAGCTTCCCAAAAATGTGTTTCTAGGCCACCTTCTCGGGCGTCACATTAGTTTTGTTGTGGGAAAGCAAGCAAGCTCGTTTTTAGCCAGTTTTGGGCTGTTTTTGTTGTTTCTAGTTGAGAACTAGATTCGTCTAGCTGCGGCTAGTATTTTATTTGTTCTTTGCAATATAATTAACCTTTCTTTCGTATTAAATTCTTGTTTTAAATTTAATAAATCTTCTTGAAAATAATTCGCGTTTATTTTTGTTGTTTAAAGCTGGTTTTCATCCACTCGCATCTCTGTGAACCTAGTTTATACAAGGGACACCACTTTACTTGGGGGCCGAAGCCGTTCAGAGTTGGAAAACCGCTTAAATAGCAAAATTTTCGTGTTTTTGAGAGTTTTATTGATTTTTCTTGAATTTTTTCGTTTTTTTGCCGTTAAATTTCGAATTTTTGTACGTTCGGATTTTGTTTGGTCTTCCCCTAGAGGTTGACATTAAACAGACCGTCTGGGCAAATTATTTGAAATCTTCGTCGCCGTTTTTTCGTTTTTTTCAAGTTCTGTTGTTTGTAGCCATTTACAAACACTGAGACCGAGAAATTCGTTAAAATTTGAATCGTTGGATCGTTTCACTTTTGTTCTTCTGTGGAAAGAGTATAAATACTGAGATATTTATATATCTGGAAATAGAGATATAGAATAAATTTGAAAAATTGGAAAGATGTCAGCGTCCTCGTCTTCGTCAAGGAACATGGTCGTGCCGAGAGATGGATTAGCAGTTGCATCTGGTTCGGGAATGTCAAATGTTGGTGAGCAGTTGAAAAATGATTTGAAACGTAAAGAATTGGAAAATTGTTTGGAGAACATGGATCAGTTGTTGCAAAGAGTCTTCGATGAAGTAAAATCGATGGATGATGCAAAATGGTCAAAAGAGGAAATCGCCAAGAAGCAAAGCGTCTGTCAGTCAACAGAAAGGTTGCAAGAGGTTGCGGGTGATATATTGAAATTGTTTGGAGAGAAGTTTGAAGTTTGCAAATTTTTGGTTGTGGGAAAATTGTTGAAAACTTTTTGGACAAAGGTTGTGAAAGCTGAAAAGTTTGTTGAAACTCAAACAAGAATGTCGAAAACGCAGAGAGAAACTATTTTCGAAGGAATGAAAGAAGGTTTTGATGTGTTGATGGAAAAGTTGGAAGACCTGAAAGAGGATCAGGAAGATGAAGCTGAAAAAGTGATCGCAAATGTTGAGTACATGGAAGAATGTCGAAAACTTTGGATATTTTTGAAAGCTATGGATATTGAAAGTACTGAAAAGCTTGCGGTTTGGATGGAAGCAAAGTCAGCGGAAAATTTGAAACTTGTGGAAGAGAAAAAGCAAAATGAAAGGAAATTTTTGAGCTTTTTGGAAGAAGTGGAAAATGAGAAAGCTGTTAACAGAGAGGCTTCAGATGCAAATGCAAAATTGATGTATGATAATCAACAGAAGGTTGTGGAAGTGCAAGAGTTGAATGAAAAGCTGAAATTGATGGAACAAAGTCTGAATTTGGCAAGAAATGAAATTTCTTCGGCTGAAAAAGTGACTGTTGCCAAAAATTTGTGTGAATTGAAGGAAAATGAAAGAGAAGTCATTGAGATGCTGAATAGTGTGAATATTCGCAATGGAGATCAATTGGCAGATATTTTGATGAAGTTGACGAATGATTCGAATGCTAAAGAAATTCTTGAATTGGAAAATGAAAAGATTTCATTGCAGTTGGTTGAAATGGATAAGGAAAAGCATGATATTAGATTGAAACTGGAAGATGTCCAGAAGGAAATGGAACAATGGAAGGAGAATTGTGAGAGGTTGAAAGGATTGATAAATGATTCTTCTAAATCGGAAAAATTGATGGGTCATGTTCGTCAAAAATTGATCAGTTTGGCAAATGGACCAGGAACACCAATACCGAAACCTAGGAGCACGATACTCACGAAAGTTGAACCAACTCGAGTTCCAGAAATCGCTGAAAGTGTGATAAAAGCTGAAAATTGGGCTCGTAAACATTTTGTTGAAGATGGAAATTTTGTTCAAAACTCTGAAAATTTCGATAACATTAATGAAAATGTTAAGAAGAATGAAGATATTGTTCAAGAAACTGGAGTTTCGGACAGGAGCAAGTTATCTGATGAATTGTATTTGGTGAGAAAGCAGATGAGCTTTATGGAAACAACGTTCAGAGCAAATGCGTTGCCGGATCCAAAAGCATATACTGGAGATGATGACAGAAACTTTGGAAGTTTTCTGACAACGTTCAAATCTAAGTATGGGAAACTAATGGAGAAGGATGAAGAACTGATGACAATTTTGGAGGAAAGATTTTTGGTTGGAAAAGCACTCCAAGTGTTTAGAACCATTCCGAAGAAAGATTCATTTGATGAAACAATGATGGAATTTCAAGAGAGGTTGAAGAAGTCGAGAAGCAGTATTTCGTTCTCGTCGATGCGAAAACTTGATCAACTGCATATTCTGGAGCACCAATCGATCAGAGATTATTGTTTGTTGATTGAAAAGTTGTCAAGAGAAGCTTTTGACATGGACGATGAGAAAATCGCACCATTGAAAGTTACGAAATTGTTGAAAGCAGCTCAAAGAGATCAGACGTTGCATTGTATTTTGAATATGAAACGAGTGGAAGTTGATGTGAAAGATCAATATGAGACGTTGAAGAGGATAGCGTTGGAGTTTGAAGAGGAAAATTTGATGAATGGAAATCAAATGGGATATTCTGATAATTTTGAAAGGAGTAGACAATGGGATGTTAACAGATTGAGTCATCCTGGTGTAGGAAAATGGGATGTTAACGGTTCTAGTCATCCTGGTGGAAGAAATTTGGATGTTAACGGTTCTAGTCATCCTGGTGGAAGAAAATGGGATGTTAACGGTTTTAGCCATCCTGGAGGAATGAAATCATCACCGATTTCTGGTTCTAATGCAGTTCCAGTAGGATCAAATGATGTATTGAATGGAAATGTTCCAGTTGAAAACAAATTTGGAAAGAATTGTTTCAAATGTGGAAAACCTGGGCATTATGCTGCAAGATGTCAGGAAAACAATAAAGTTGCACATACACAAGGAATAATTTGTGATGAGAAAGCACTGCGACAGGGAAATCATGCTGTAGCTGGAAGCCTAGTACTCGAACAAGCAAAAATTCTTGGAAAGGAAGTCACAATTATTATCGATAGTGGTTCAGAAGTTAGCTTGTTGTCAACCAAAACATGGAGCAGAGTCAAGAAAGGAAACTTGACGGATGAGAAGTTTGTGGAAAGTCCATCGGATAAGAATTTGGATGTAATTGATGCGTCAAATACAAAGATGAATATTGTTCACAAAGTTGACGTTCCGATTGAAATCAGGCACAGGAAGAAGAGTGTTTCGTTCCAAGTGTGTGAAAGTAATGAAGAATATGCTGTATTGGGCACGAATTCGTTTGAAAATTTTGGAATCCGTATCGGCTGGAAAGATGTCGTTGAAGACAAGAAGAAAGCTGTTGTGAATGCAGTAAGATTGAAGCATTTTGGTGAAGCTGGAAGTGTAGGAAAGCTGCCATTTTGGAAAAATTGTGTGAAGTTGGAGAAAATAGGTCCATTGAATGAAGATGTGATGTATAGTAAAGGCATTGTGTCGGGAGGTTCAGTGAAGGACAGGAATTTTGGAAAAGCTGGTGATCGGGGAAGTGAGCAGAAAATCGGAGGTCGTGAGAATGACGAGATAAGATGCAAGAGCAAACCGAGGCACAGATGGTCGAAGAACGTGACAAATGTCACAAAACCTTTTGTTATTCAGGGTCCGTCAACAGTCAAGCAGTTGTATGCAAGTGCCAAGCCAAATCGTCAAATGTTTTCGATTGCCAAGTCACAAGATCAATTTGGGAGATGTTCGGAAGTGGAAACAAGTGTGAATGAGAAGCATCAGGAGAAAGATGTTGAGATTGGAGTGAAACCTCAGAATATGAAGGCCAAGAGCGTTGAGAGGAAAGGGCAAAGCGGAAAAAGGGACAAGAACAAGCTGAAAATCGTCAAGGAACAGTCAGTTCAATGTGATAAATGTTCGACCCCATTACCCTTCTACCCGTATTATTTTATGATGTATCCCAACAGTCAGGAGCCTGTTCTTCTAAAGGAGGGGGATGTTGAGATAAATGGCCGAGGACTAGAAACCCAACCCAGAGGGACTAGCTTCCCAAAAATGTGTTTCTAGGCCACCTTCTCGGGCGTCACATTAGTTTTGTTGTGGGAAAGCAAGCAAGCTCGTTTTTAGCCAGTTTTGGGCTGTTTTTGTTGTTTCTAGTTGAGAACTAGATTCGTCTAGCTGCGGCTAGTATTTTATTTGTTCTTTGCAATATAATTAACCTTTCTTTCGTATTAAATTCTTGTTTTAAATTTAATAAATCTTCTTGAAAATAATTCGCGTTTATTTTTGTTGTTTAAAGCTGGTTTTCATCCACTCGCATCTCTGTGAACCTAGTTTATACAAGGGACACCACTTTACTATTCGCCACAAAGCCAAAATTGATGCGGTTCATAGCTTTCTGAATGATTGATCTTATATTGGATTTCAAAAGCAAAATCTTCAAGATAAATTAAAACAATTGTTGATAGAATGGACTTGAGAATCGAAAGGGTATGAAAAAAAGATACTGAAATAAGAATCTAGAAAAAATTGTAATATTTTACGATAAATTATGAAGGGAAATAAACATCCTTGGCTCCAGAAAAAGGATTTGTTGGAAAAGAAATATCAGCTAATTAAAGCGAAAATAAAAATAATAGAAAAAATCCTAAAATCCATTTTATAGAATTTATGAAAATGTGAGGAATGGATATTTTACTGGCAGTGTTCTGGTGGTCGTTGTTAGCACAAAAGAGAACAAAAGAACAAATGGTAAAAGAGTTGCAAAGTTTTTAAATTCAAATTTTTAAGTTTTTAAAAGTCCCAAATAAATTTTCAAGATTTTTTTTTGCGGCTAAATTAATATCACAAACTTAGTTTAAAAAAAAGGGATTTTCTGGAAATAAGATCAATCAAAAATTGGGCGTAGAAAATATTTCGGGGCGTATTCCTTTTAAAAAATCAAATTAAAACAGTAATTTTCATGAAGCGTTTGCGGTACCCATTGCCCAATTTTTTAAATTGTGATTAATAATAAGTTTGAGGTATATAGTTTTGAATTTCAGACATTTTAATAAATTATAAAGGAAAATGTTCCGAAATGCGTTTATTATGCTAAAAAAATAATAATAGTTAAGAAAAAACTGGGTACAAGAAAATTACTTTCAAACATACTGCGAACAGAAATAACGTCGATAAATACAAGACAATTGATAGCACAATAATGAATGAAAACCACTATTGAAAGTCCATACAAAAGACAGAAAAGAAGAGGAAATGCTAAAGAAAATGTTCTGAGATGGAATTTCAAAAAAACTTTTTGAATTTTTCATAAAAATGGAAAGTGGGAAGTGGCCTCGGCCTGGAAAAATACTATAAGAAGAGGTATGTTTCGAAAAAAATAAATAAATTGACAGTTGTAGCTAAATTAAAGCTGATCACTGAAAAAATCGTCAAGGGCTCGGCCGTACCATCGACGAAGGATTGGGCGGACTGCAAAACGTTTTTAAATGTAAACTTTTTTTAATTTAAAAGTTCAATTTTTCTCATCATATATGTAGTTTTTTATCAAAACAAAAACTCACCATAATGTTGAAGGATTGCAAACTGAGTTCCCATTTCTTCAATGTTATTGAAAAAACGCCCAAACAACGTATTCAACGTCATGCCAATGATGAAAGCCTCGAAAGTAGTGATATCGGCAACCATGATCATCCGTTGTTGAAATCGATCACGTAAGGTGTTTCCCAATGCTGAAAAAATGTAAATTGATTCTTGAAAAGGTTACAAAAAAAACTAACGTCGACATTCTTGACGCCACTGAGCAATCCCGTCGATAACGACTTGTTGAAGAGTGAAGGTTTCCTCAACTAGGTCGAAGACTGAATAAGAACTTTTAATTCAGAACATTCAGTTTTTTTCCCTTACCTCTCTGCTCAGTGTTGACTGTAATGAGATCCTCAAAAGCAGTCGGAAAATCTTCTTGCAAATGGACATCAATATCTCCTTCCAAGTTGTCCATTTTTTCTAGAAAACTTGTTTTACGAGAGCGTAAGGAGTAACAAAAAGTCTGATTGTCTCATTTTAAAATAGAAAAAATGAATTATCATTTAAAAAGCTTTTATTGGGGGGGGGGGGCGCAGAAAGAACTAAAATTTGATCATGAAAATTACTGTACCACTGGAGTATGGCAATTTTTAAAAAAATTTCGAGAAAATTTCGAATCTTTGTAAAACTAACATTTCATACTTCTTATATTTCAAAGAAATATAATTGAAGTTGATTGCGCAGCGTTTTATGGTACCTTTTTAAACGGATATGTAAACATTATTCTTTGTATCTTACTTTCAATGCATCGCCGCCCCTCATTAATGAAAATATCTAAAAATTTATATAAACAAATCAAAGCCATGAAATTTCGAGCGACATTCGAGCGACACTGTCAAGAATGAAAAAAGGGCTACAAAGCGAGTGAGGAGAAGTTGGTGGTTAAAAGAATCAGTGTGTCGTAATTTTTCTCTTGTGCATCCGTTGGGTAAAACAAAAGTGCATTGTGGGGATGTTGTTCGACAGCGTCTGCCAATCGCATTGTGAAACGGTTTTAGAAATGTCATATCGACATAAAGATGGGAAAATTTTTTGTTTGTCTTCGAGAATTGGGGGGAAATTGGAGATTTGAATACTTTTTTCGATTTAGGGGACTGACAAAATGGTGGTTTTTTGTAAACTGATTGTGAATTTATTTATTCATTCGTGTTTGATGAAAACCACGAAGAAAACGTTGGCGAATCTAAGAATCGATAATTATCCCGGGAGTCCAACAAACATCAACAACTGAAAATTTGATCAATTCGTACAAGAGAAATCGTTTTTTTAACAGGAATGAGAGACTTTTTAGCTTTTCGGAAACACCCTGAACTTCAATAGAACCTCGATCTTCAATAGAACCCTGATCACCAAGTACATCCCAACGCATTGTCTTTTTCATTTTTGTTAATCGCTAATTCATTTTAATTCGTGATTTGAAATAAAAGTCAGAAACCAAATTCTCTTCACTGTTTATATCTTTCAAATAATATTTTTTGAAATGACAAAAGTACATTCACCAATGCACTTTTTCCCCCCGACTTTTTGAAAACCATGGCGGCACGATAAAAAGAAAATCTTGTCATTGTTTGGTTTAAAAAGTATTCATCACAAATGCTTTTTGAAAATTTACCGTGAGAATTTCTTGATTTGAAAAACATGACATTCGAAAAACTGCCGTTTGAAAATCGGGACGATTGTGAACCGAGTGATCGATTTTTTTCGAGAATGGGGGACAAAGAATGAACACTTTTAGGCATTTTCGAAAAAAGAGTGAAATTTGAAAATATTCTGTACTCGCAGACCTTTTGATAGTTTTTGCCAGTTCTAATGGACCAACCCAGCAACTAAAAATGTGGCAAAAATTTCTAATTTGATGCCTCTGAAATCGTTGCGAGACCATCAAAACTATGATTGTTCGTTGGGAGACTCAAAATACATACGTTTCAGAGGTGTACGTCTTTTAAAGTCGTGGTCACAACAAAATCCGTAGCAAATATAGCTTTTTTTGGTAATTTTTGATTTTTTTCAGAAATTTTTTGTTTCAGGGAAACACGATAAAGCAGAGCAATAGCTTTTCAAATATATCATTGTTGTAGATCATTTTATCAAAATCAAAATTTTTAACGATTCAAATATTCAGAGGTTTCTTCGAATACAATAGGAAAATTGAAAAAAGATTATTGCATTTGTTGCCCAATATCCTTCGAATCCCATAAAGGTAATGCTTTGGCGAGCAGCTCTTTTGAAAAGCATGAATTTCCCCAGCAAATTTCCTCTGCTTCACAATCCTTATCAGTGATACAGTGTTTTTGAACCGCGAATGTGATGACGACTTGCAGTAAGAAGACAATCAAAACCTGTAACATTTTGTAGTTTATCAGTTTTTTTTTGGAAAGTTATGCTTACCGAAACTTTCATGATGTTCTACGAATGACAGTTGTGAATAGAACATCCACAACGATTCTCGTTTATATAGAGACATGAATCGAATTAAATTTTTACCCCGCGATTTTTTTTTTCGATTTTCGCAGACCGCCAACGCAATTTTTTCGTTTTGTTCCCAGAGGAATATTGATAAATTGATCGTCTAGAAATACTATTTGAAATTGAAAAACATGAACGTTTTACAGGAGTTTTTTATATTAGGTCGTCCGGAAAGTAATCGCAATTTTTTTTGTTTCACCTCGTTCATTTCTCGAGGAGTTTTTTTCCGTTTTTATTTTTTTATTTTATGCATTAAGTCTTTCACAATGGATATGTGTTTCCGTATTTCAGATAATCCTTATTATGGCGGAATTTCTCTTGAAAGATAACCATGCCCTCAGGGGCTGTTTCCTTTACGAGTTCCTGTTGGGACATTCAGCCGCTGATGCTCATCGAAATTTGTGCGATGCGACAGGCACGGACATCCTCAAATACGAAATGATGAACTTCTGGTTCCATCGCTTCAAAGAAGGTGACGACGATCTCTCGAACAAGTCACTATACGGCGCCATCAGCTTGAAATCGACGAGCGTTTCCAGAAGGAGCTGGAGGAAGAGCCCAGATCAAATGTTCGTGAAGTGTCTTCGGCACTTCGGCTACACAAAACAACAGTACACCGCCATCTCCGAGCAAGTGGAAAGAGCCAAAGTTTGGTCAACTTGTTCCTCACGATTTGACTGATGATCATAAGAACATGTTGCACCATTGCCTTGTCTTAGCTCAGCCGAAAACGGAACACGGAGTGAATTCAAAATATTTTCATTGGAGATGAAAATTGATGTGCTTTGTTCAATCATAGTAAAAAGCTTCAATGGGTAGCAGCTGGAGAAACTAGAAAAACAGACGTCAAAGGAAAAAAAGGGATGATTTCGATTTGGTGGGACAAGGAAGGCGTTATCTACCGCGAACTTCTTCCAGATCAAGCCAATGTCAAAGCGGACCTATACTCTCTCCAAATACAAAAAATGTACGATCAACACCACCTGTTTCGCCCGGGAGCCTCACGGATTCTGTTACTTTATGACAATGCAAGACCACATGTCGCTTTAGCGACCAAGAACATAATTCAGGCGCTGGATATCGAAGTTCTGCCACATCCACCGTATAGACCCGACCTTGCCCCATCTGATTATTATTTGTTCCGCTCACTTCAAAACTCTCTCAAAGATTTGAAGTTCGACGACCGAGAGCACCTGGAATCGTACTTTGATGACTTTTTCGCCTGCCAGCCCCCGGAATTCTACGCAAAGGTAATCGAACAACTTCCGCTGCGTTGGCACGAGGTCATCCAACGACATGGCCAATATATCACTCATTGATAATTGTTTTCAATTAATAAATTTTTGTTTGAAAAAAATCGAAAAAATTGCGATTACTTTCCGGACAACCTAATAGTTTCTCATACACCGAATTTTGGGCATGAAGTTTTAAAAAAGCGATGAAATTTTACACCAATGTTTTTATTTACTTAAAAATCGCTTATTTTTTTCGTCATTGTTGAGCGGTCAGTCGCGTTGCTGTCGCGTTGCTGTCGCGTTGCTGTCGCGTTGCTGTCGCGTTGCTGTCGCGTTGCTGTCGCGTTGCTGTCGGGTTGCTGTCGCGTTGCTGTCGCGTTGTTGTCGCGTTGCTGTCGGGTTGCTGTCGCGTTGCTGTC
The DNA here is from genome assembly GCA_964036255.1 of Caenorhabditis virilis. Lineage (NCBI taxonomy): Eukaryota > Metazoa > Nematoda > Chromadorea > Rhabditida > Rhabditidae > Caenorhabditis > Caenorhabditis virilis. The sequence goes on along the minus strand of OZ038420.1, from coordinate 4,099,897 downwards.
GCGTTGTTGTCGCGTTGCTGTCGCGTTACTGTCGTGTCCCGAGTAGAAAATGAGCGGCCAGGAAAATTTATCTTGACAATAGTTCGAGCGCATTTAGATTTCAATTTTTGGTCAAAAAGTAGTTTTTAACAAATTTCGAAACGGAACACAAGGAAATTTTTATTTTTACGTACATGAAAAGTTTTAAAAAAAAGGTCATAATAACATAAAAACATCAAAACGTTCTAGGTTTTGCATTTTCCTTGCCCTCGGTGATCTTGAACTCGTCCAGCACAAGCTGATGAGTTCTGCTCATGATGTGAACTGCTGAAAAATAAATTTTCATGATTAGAAATTGGCTCAAAAGAGAAACCCACCTCGCTTGGTAAATTCCCAACAATCCGCTTTTTTCTTTTCTTGAATCTCGACAGTTGGCTGTTTGACAAGATACAATTCTAAGATGGTCTCACATAGCTTCGCCATTTCTACAATTTCGTCGTCATTTACACTTGCATGCTTGACGTACATGTCTTGACAGAAATAGAAATAGGCGCTTCGAATTTCAGCAGACTCTGAAATTGGGAAATATTTTTGTAAATTAGAATTTTAATTTCAAAACCTTTGTTTTCTCCATATTTGATTTCTTCTAACAACAGCGTGATGGTTGACGGCTTCAATACTCCCTTTTGTATGATAATTTTCAAAACTGAAAATGAAGAAATAATCGTTGAATTTTATATAAATTTTTAAGCATACTTCTGCTAATAAAGGTTAGCGTGAACATTTCACCCTCTGTGAATGGAAAGTTTAGAGCTTCTTCATCGGAAAATTGTCGAAAGTTCCCGGTATTTTCGCGAATTGAAGGAAGGAATGCTCTATTATTCTCGTTTGTGTCCATGAATAGAAGACAACCAAACAAATCAAAACGTGGAAAGGTGTACAAGATAATGAAAATAAAGGGAATGAAGAAGGTGCAAGGTAATAATAAGAAAGGGGAGGGCTTGTGCCGGTTGCAGCAAATTCAAACCAAACCAAAAAGCAATTATCTAGTGTTAAATCTAACATTTGTCATGCCTTTATAGTTAATTAACAACAACAGCATATCCCTGGTTACATATATGTAATATCAATTTTCTTATGTCTGATAAAATGTGTGAAGAATTGTAAAATAATATGAATTTGTATTATATAAGCCATGGCTTTAACGTCACTACAAAGTTCACCACGGCTAGAAGGCCTCCGCAGCCATGGAATATTGAACCCTTTTTGAAAAATAAATGCAAATAATGCTTATCGGTGTAGAAATCCCACTTGACTACAAAGATATTTAATATTGAGTGCCAAATTGAATAATGGACGAGCTTTCAAGCATTATCTCACGTAAAATACCAATGAAAAAATCAGTATTTCATCGAGAAAAATCTGGCATAGTTTTGAGAAGAAAAATGAAATTGTAAACGAAAAAATAAAAATCCGCGATAGGCAATCGCCAAAAATCATGCAGTGGTTGCATTTTTGGAGCAATTTCCAGAACCCTGATAAATATTGTTTAGATTCATTAAGTTTCAACATTTAGTGATTGTCAAAGAAATAAAATACATTTTAAATATACCATATATAGAAATGAACAAGAAATTAAATATAAAAATAAATGAAGCATTTACAGTTGAAAAAAAACATAATGTTTTTAAAATACAGTTTTTATAAACTTATCTTATAAATGAAATTTTACATACAAAGGATGATTATTTACAGTATTGGTTTTGCCTTATGAATTGAAAAATTACAATATTTCAGTAGATGTTTTAGGTGACTTAAGTTCAATTAAAATAGTAACATAAAATAAAGAAATTATGCGTTAGTGCAAATAAACTCGATAAAAATTGTAAGCATTACAATTATGATTCGTTTTTGAAGGAGGATGAAAAAAAATATAGCAAGATTCTTGAAAGGGTCATAAAACTTTTTGAAATTACTGAATATGGTTTTTCGACATTGATGAATATGGTTTTAAAGAGAAGACCTAGAAATTTCATATTTTTCGATATAATTAGGGTACCGCCCTCGAGCAAGGTGAATGATTTATAAAAAATACAGGGATGATTATAAAAGAATTATCTATAGGAAAGCGGGAGTTTGGGTACAATATAACATGCAAAAATTAAACGAAAGAGGAATTTCTTAAAACAACTCAATATTTGAGCAATCCGCATTTGAACTTTCCGTTCTTGCCACGCCCAATCTGAAATTTTGAAAAAATCAATAGTCAAACTTTTTAACAATATTATTTTCTTACATAACGTTTATATTTGATACGACAATCATGTTTGAGATATCTGAACAACGTGTGGCATCCTTCATCAAATAAAATTGCGCATAAAGTAGAGAGAATATCAAGCTCTTCTGAATCAGCATTCACATACGTTGAAGAAGACCAACACGATTTTATGACGTTGGTAAACGCACAGTGTCGTTTGTAGGAAATTGTGTCCCAGTTGGCATTAAGCTAAAAAATGTATTGTCAGGATTTTGAACCCTTGCTGATATTGAACACTTACATTTGCGAAATACAAATTCAAATTGATTCGATACAAATGACGAAATACACACTCAATCTCATTCACGATAAGCGGGCTCAATTTCCATTTCCTCTCTTCTTGACCCATTTTCTTGAGTTGTGTGGAATTGAGAATATCATAAACTTTATCGGTGTGATAGAAAATATGTCTTGAACTAATGGAACTAGCATTCTGAAAAAAAGATCTTCATAATTACCAACGTAAGGATGAAATCTCACATCGAAAAATCGTTTGCTGCGCATGTCGAAATGTTCAAGGATTGCATCGAAATAATCGAAGGTGATAGGTATTTCGGGAATATCCCAAACAGAGCCTTTAAGGTGCATCCTGGCAGCATGATAACAACGACGGTCAACATACTGAAAATGATTATTTTAATCGAAAAGAGTAATGGAATTGAAAACTTTGAGGGATCAAAATTCGGCTAAATCTTCTCACAGTTTGACACAATTTTCCTGATTTTATATTTGGCTCCTTTTTGGACAGTGGCCGACACACAAACACACTGGAACATTAGCGGGAAAATGAATTTTTAAATTTAACTGTGTAATGATTGCGTCGCGTGCATGCGGAGCGTCAGTGCGGCTGAGAAGCCCTCAGAACGCAATGATCAAGAATATTTCAGTTGACAATATAAAATTTCAACATTTAGCACTAAACTGAAAATCATACCGTCTTCAAAACCGCCTTTTCCTTTCTGACCGTCGTTGGAAATGTTCTATTCACTTCATACAATTTGACGAAGTCTCGTTCTTCGAGTGAAAGCTGCCCATCTTGTTCCAATTTCACCACTGGAAGATCTATGACTGGTAGTCCACTTGGTACAATGCTGCCAGTAGGTTGTTTTTCTGGTAGTTGTCCCGGAAATTCGATTGTTACAACACACTGGCTTGTACATTTACAAGATAATGATGTGTGTTGGATCGGTCGTTGCGGTGGACCCATACGTTGAAGCTTATTATAAATTTTCAAAATTACGAGAATAGATGTCACCCCATTTTGAAAAATATCACTTATTTTTAAATTACTAAGTTCCTGGAAAAAAATTTGTTGGGAATAGAAATGAAAATATGACAAACTTCGGTTATAGATTGATAACATTCAATTCGTTTTCTTTCTTTAGCAAAGTAATTGTCTCTTGCTTCTTTTGTTATTCTAATACTTCCACTAGGCATTTCTAGTTTCTTGTTAAGAATAATTTGACTAGAATTGCTAACACCATCAAATATGCAGCAAAGAATCTGAAAAAGGTTCTAGCTGCTGCTTTCAAATTTTCAAATTTTGTAACTAACGTCAAAAAACTGATTATAAAAATTCATTCCTCGAATTATCCGTCGTCTCTCCGCTTCGATATATTCTCCCCCATATTTCATAGTTCTGGATGTTGATGCTTCAATATAATTGGTCGGATCCGTGCTTTTACGTATAGCCTTAAAATAATGTTTTCCAAAAATTTAGAAAATCTGGACAAACCTCAACTAATTTCGGGACCAGTTCAATTGATTTTTTTGCAACTGGCAGGTTGTAAATAACTTTTTCCTATAAAAAAGCAATTTTAGCCTTCTTTTTTAAAGAGTTTGCGTCATCTTTATTCCAAAAAAAAGTTTTTTTTCATATTTTCTGGAACGTTGTCTTTAAGTTTAACTCACAATGTGTGCAAAAGATGAAGAATAAAACAAACGTCCTGGGGTGATAAAATGTATGTTAACCAAATAATTAAGAAGATCCATATATAAAGGCATCTCAAAGGAATTCGATTGAGGCACAACCGCCTGAAAAAACACATTTATGTTTTATTATTTCACGTCTTGGAAAATATTCGCTAGGATTCGAAATTCACTAAAAAAGAACTTTACGAAAATTCGTTAATAAATCTCATTTGAAACAGCTAATCAGAAATGATTAAAAATCTTGAACCCTAAAAACAAGACATGTAATACTTACAGGAATTGTAGAAATGGGAAGAGAGACATCAAGACCGGAGGGATTTAAAGAGGGCCTTTTTGCTGTGGGTTCTGATGAATCATTTGTTCCAATTTGCTGAAAACTTTTTATTAGCGCCCTCTTGAATATCAGTAATTGGTGGTTTTCTACAAAAATTTTTTAGTAACCTGTAAATTATGAAAAATTATCGTTTTTGAAAAGTAATACAAACTAGTAAAAAAAATGCAAACCGAAGGATCAATCGATGGGTTGTTATGATTGAGTCCAGATACGGAAACAGCTTGTCGTTTTACTATATGGGGTGCAATTTGAAGCAATCCAGACGAGTTTGTCCCGGAGTTCTGAATTTTGGTCATTTGGTTTATAAAAAATATTTAAAAATGTTTTCAACAATTTTTTCGGAATAAATTCTTCTAATAGCACATTTTTTTTAATTAGAAAACTCACAGTTGAACCCGATTTCCTCCGTAACTGACGACAATTAGAACGTGGCACAGCATTGTTTAATGATTCGACTGAGCGTCTCTTGGGAATCTAAAATAAATCATTTTTTGGACAGGAGATGTTGAAATATATTGTTTCATTTTTTTTTACCAACTTACATTTATAGTTAGAGGTGGAATCTTAACTGCAGGACCAGAAGGAGTGGACGAACCTACATCTTGATGTACCGGTGAGGGTTGGAAGAATTCATTTGAATGTAGGGAAACGTCTTGGTCAATTGATGGATGTGAATTAAGAGAGCTAGACGTCCCTTCCATTATTTTTGAAATAATTCGTTAGACGAATTTACAACAAAGATATAGAATAAGTGAGAAAATTTCAACAAAAAAACTGAATACAGTTTAATTGAGTTTCTGTAAAAAAATAATATAAGATTCCTAAAATAGATGTAACAAAGGTATGATAGAGAAATCAAAACATTCGAAGATAATTCATATACCCCAAATGTCTTGCAAATAAAAACCAATCTAGAAAATATAACCGTTGAGCTTCGTTTGGTTATAATAGTAAATTAAAAAGGGAAATGTAAGATTAATAGATATTACACAAGACTGACTTCATGAGGCAGGTGTGAATTCAATTATTTTCATGTTACAATGAATATCGCACCTCTCTCCATAATGAGGGTTACGTGTTTAATCGCACATGATTCCAGCTAAACTCTTAATCTGCCAAGGGGGAGGGATTGAACCTACTGTGTGGCTTTTCCTAGTAGTATTATTTCTTAGGATTCTATCAAAAGAAGGTGATGGGGAGCAAGAAAACATAGAATTTTAAAAAGTTAAAACATTGTTAATCGAAATTCAAAAAAATGATTCTCAATTTTTAATTTCAAAAACAGTTTTTAAGCCTACTTATTGAAAAAATATTTAGCACTGCTTCAAAATTGTCTTTTTGTTTCCAATAGATACCTTTTCGATCTATTTTGCATTTCTGCCGTTTTCCACAACAATTATCAGATTAAAAGGTGCAATGAGGAAATGTGAGCAGCTTTTTAATGACAGCTTGAAATCCGAGTATCTGAAATGGGAATAGTGGTGACATCGACAATATTTGAAGAATTAAATCCACAAAAAATTTCATTTATTATGAAAATCTGAAATCATAAAATAATCAAACCATGATACACACAAATATAATGAATTGGGGCGGAAATATTATGTAGTGTTGATATTCAAGGGTATACATAGGAGTATAAAGTAATTATAAATGTGTAAGTTAGCGAAATGAATTTGTTTATCAATATTAAGATTGCATTATACAAGTTATTACAAATGAATGGTTTTTGCATTAAAAATACGAAAAACAAATTTTTGGTTTCAAAAATATATCCAAAAGATTTGGGGCATTGGGTGATAAAGAGTTTGCACACTACTTGGGAGTTTTAAGAAAGAAGAACACAAAGAAGCAATAAGGATAATTGAAATGAAAAATTAACTTCCAATAATTTTTTAAATTTATATATAATTTTTTCTGTTATATTAGTTAGATATTCCAAGAAAACATCCAATTCTTATGTTTTTGGGGGCGCCCATTAGCAATAAAAACGAGAGATTGTGATTCCTCGAAGAGACGCAGAGCATGCACAAAATATAGCACACCGCGCGGCCAGTAAGGTGTCAGGAGCAAAGAATGAGTAACTAGTAAACATTTTCAATTCCCATTGGCAAACCTGAGTATCTTTCAGGGTGAATGGGAGCTTTAGAAAGGCGAATCGGTTTGTCCATCTGTACAAATTTTCTAAATTGCAGAGACAGATATTTATTTCCCTCACCCACCAATTTTTGGAACCGAGCTACCGCTGAATGGTGGTGGCTCAAAAAAAAACTAGGAGTTAAGAAAATCTGCATGTTATTGCAGATTATAATTTATATTATTTAGTTTTAAATGAGATTGATAACAAGATTGCTAATGAAGTTTTTATCAATTCTAATAGTTGTCAGATAGGAGACGGTTACGGTTATTATGAAAATTTTGGAGTAGTAGTTAGGTCGTGAATTGTGGAAGATTTGGAAAGTTATTATATACTTTTAACATGTTTAGAAACGGTGAAAACGAAGAAAGGACTTGATTTTTCTCAAGCATATACGTCCGGCATCAATTTGAGATCCGCAATGCATTTGTACTTGGAATAATACGTGGTCACCTAAAAAAATTTAATTTTATTCATTTCAAAACACGCCAAGTTCACCCCTAGATTGAAACTGTATAACACAAGTTTCGCGCCAATTGCAAGCATCTCCTTTCGTTTGGACAAAACCTTATAATGCTTCTCGATTTCTCGGAGAGATGGTGAGCAAGTCCAGAGAACATCGAATATTCCAACGAAAAGTTCTTGGAAAAGTTCGATTTCATCGTCGTAGAGCTGCTGAAATTGTATTAATTGATGTTTGACAATTCAATAGTTCTATTATCACTTGCCGTTACGATGCATGACACAAAGTTTTTCGAGGATGTTTTGCTCAAGATGCAGAGAAAATCGTGTTTCAACTCGTGCGACAATTCCGTTAGGTCGACACCAGGAGCCATACAAGAAATTTGAACCAAGTGCCCAAACATTGAAAGAGCATGGAGATTGAAGTGTTTCTCCTCTTCGACATTTTGTAACTTCTGTAAAGTTATGAGATGCGTCTATTCTGATATTAAAAAAAATATCTACCTCGATTTCAAACCATGGGTTTGCCGAGATTCTGACCATCGATTTGAGCATACGAATGAAGAAGAAATGGCCACCCTGAAATTTTCGTTTTTTTCAAACCTACATATGTATCTAGTAAAAAACGTACCCTTTGTGCTTCCTTCACCTTTGGCGCATAATTCCTCATGACATCGTCATCATCACAAGAATGATATTCCCGCACGTAAAATGGCATGAACCCCGGCGATTTCTAAAATAAATTGATTGGATTTATCCAAATAAAGTTTTAAAAATTTACATATTGCCACAATAAGTAATCCTTTAACAGCGGAACAGGCGAGTAATAAACATGTGGTTCTTGCGGACTTGTAAAATAGGTCCACCAAGAGAATGGTGGAATTCTAGTCCAAAAATAGGACCACCAAGTCTCTGGTTGAAGCTCTGGTTGAGGAACGTTAGTTTCTTGAACATATCCGTCACGCATCAATTCGATCCCAACGAACTGAAATTTAAGTTTTATAATGTTCTTCTTTCTTACTATCAAGTTTACCTTTCTCTCCTTAATTTTTTCAGCGAAGCGGCAAACTTTGTAATTGTGCAAAAATGGGCCCTGAAATAAGTTGTTTTAATATTAACGAAATATTATTAAAGCTTACGGTTAGTTCGGTAATATGAGCTTCGTATTCATCAGTTCGATAGCTTGACAAGTGTAACAAGCAATTGTGCAAGGTATTCGAAAGTTCGTATACACGCTCGCGCTGAAAAATATCGAAAACAATACATTTTGCAAATAAAGGCTATGATCTGTCCGGTTTTCTCGAAAATTAATTTTTTTTAAATTTTTATATTTAAAAACAACAATGCTGAAAGTGTTCGTATAAGTTCCAGTTAGTTCAAGTTGAAGTTGTCATATTTAGTTTAATGAATTTGATAAATATAAAATTCCTTTCGATATCTATGTTATGTACCTGTGCATGATCATAGTTGTAGTTCTCTAGCACGTATTCCTTGAGGATGTTGCGCTTAAACGATTCAAGTATTATTTCTGATAACTTTTAATATTTTTGGCTTACATGGTATGGATCCAGTTTCGCGCCTTCTGAAATCCGGAGCCACCCAATAGCAACAGCTTCCGGCTTCAAGGTGATCAACAAACGATCGTAAGAAAGACTATGGCAGTCGCCACCAATTCGAACCATTTTGAAATTTCTTGTCTGTCTTCGTGAATTTCAAAAAAGCTGAAAATTCTAGATAAAATTCACATGTAATATTCTTTTTGTCGACAAAGTCATGACACCGTAAAAAAGGCATAAACAAAGTTCCGTATGAAAATTCGCTAATGATTGGAAAATGGGAATACGGTTAAATCAAGCAGAACCGCGGTCTCACTAAAGTAAGGTGAAGCAAAGCAGCAGAATGTTTTTTGATCAGTACCAGAACGGAGCTCCAATATGTGTAATTTGTTTTCAAAACACGTACTTTATGATTACTCATTGGAGCAAAAATGATTAGGGAAAACTACAATTAGAACTACATTTTCATTTTTTTTATTTGATATAATCTCCAAATTGAGAAATAATATAGACAAAGGAATCATAGATGAATGAGGGAGCTCACATTTTATCATAAACAAAAATTAGATCGAATCTCAAAAAAATTGAACACATGGGGTCCTTTAGAAATTGAACAAAATATAAGAAACTGGAAGTCTAGAGTGAAAAAAAAATCTGAAAAATGAGCATAAGATGTGATATTTAAAGGGGCGTGGCCTAAAATACAAGAGTAAAAATAAAGAGTGAAAGCAATCATGCAAATATGGCCAAAGGCGCTCACAAAAATTATGATTTGTTTTTGAGAAAAAAAAAGAAAGAGAGGGCTCTCATCTGACAATATTAATCGATTTTTACATCTCATAGCAAAGAAATTAAATACAAGACGCTCTAGAAAGTAAGACAAAAAATACAATATGCAAGAAATTGGCAAGCTAAAGTGAAAACGCAGACAAAAAATAAAATAATGCGACTGAAAATTGAGCAGAAGATGCGATATTGTAAGGGGCGTGCCGAAAAGACTGTTGTAAAGTTGGATATTGTAAACAATCGCCGACAGTGCTCACAAAAATGGTACTAGATTTGTTTTTGTGAAAAGGTTGTTTTTGTCAAAAAGCGAGGGCTCTCTTCTGGGAAATTAATTCGAATTGATTTTTCCGGCGCTGTGTTTTCACGATAAAAACATCGACTGTATAATTTCGACAACGGTGTGTTTTCTACAATGAAGCGTCAGGTTGGAGAGTGAAAACAATCATACAAATATGGTCGAAGGCGGTCACAAAAATGGTGCAGCATTTGTTTTTGTGAAAAAGCGAGGGCTCACTTCTGACAAATTAATTCGAATCGATTTTTTCAGCGATGTGTTCTCCAAGAGACGGAGTGTTTTCTACCCCCAACGAAGAGTTTTCTAGAACCACGAAGTGTTTTCTAGAAGTATCGTCGAATTTTTTAAAAAGTTAAAAGCGGGCTTTATGGAGCTAACGAACGCAACTGGGATGAAAAGATAGCATATGCTCATTTGAATTACATTTTTGAAATTTTCTAAAACTATGTTGAAGCCTAGAAACAGTGTTTTGTTGGGAATGAGTATGAGGTCCATTTTCATTCCGGTCATTAGAAATGAATTTGAAAACTAATGCTGGAAAAGAAGTGGAAAAAAGACCTAAAAAATTGAAAACACAGACTTAAAAAATAATAACAAGTGGCTGAAAGTTGAGCAGAAGATGTGATATTGTAAGGGGCGTGCCGAAAAGACTGGTGTAATGCGGGAGAGCTTAAACAATCATAGAAATATGGCTCACGGCGCTCACAAAAATGGTACCACTTTTGTTTATGTGAAAAAGTTGTTTTCGTGAAACAAGAGCATAATTTCTAACATTGATCGCAGAAAGTGGCTCTGATTTTGCTATCCTCCTATTTTTTCACGACAACAAATGGGGGGTACCATTTTTGTGAGCGCCGTGGGCCGTATTTGTGCATGTGAATAGAACTGAGGATGTTTTTGTGAAATAAGCGAGAGAGGATCTGACAAATTAATTCGAATCGATTTTTTCTGCGATGTGTTTTCCAAGAGAAAACATCGCCTGTGTATAATTTCTCCTTTTATTTCTTTACAAAAACAGTGTGAGCGCCTTGGGCCATATTTGTGCCTGTAACAAGCATTATTCTCGATCGATGACGGGAAAATGTCTGAAAATCACGTGAAAATACAAACATTGAAATTTAAAGAACTTCGAATATATTGTAGGGGTATCCAGATCATTCCAGATCCAGATCCAGATCATGTGGTCATGTTGAGTCTCAAAAAACCAGCCCAACGTAGAAATTCGAAATAAATTGTGGAGGTGTCTGAAATGTCTGAAAATACTACTGACTAATTGCATAGTAGGGATGCTGAGTATTATTCTTGTAATTTTGAAATTTCATGACTTTGTACGGTAACTATAAGTATATTTATTTAAACACAAACACACAAAATGAATAATTTTGAATCATAACGAAGCAGTAAACGTAGGCAGAGTATCTTGAAATTATTGGTCGCATATTGGAGGTTCAATCTTGAAATTATTGGTCGCATATTGGAGGTTGGAAATGAGTTAAAAATACAGAAATATTTAACAAACAAAAACATGGGATAAGAAAAATATATTTCAAAAAATGCAATAGAGAAGAACGCTACTTATAAAAAAATGGAAAAATTATCGAAAAACTGACTATAAATCATTTTTTTGAAAATAAAAATTTATAGAGGAAGTTAAGCAGAAGAACATTATTCGAACAACATCTAATAAGTAATGAAACCTTGCAAAAAACTAATTTCAGGTAAATTCTTTCTTTTTTCTTTGTGAAGAGTTTCGAGTTGTGTCATCCCTTCGTCCAATGTTTCTCGAAGGACGCGCATCTTATCACGACATGCGAACAATCTCAAAAGGTTGACATCTCCGTTTACGATTTCATTTTCCAAATCCATGAGATGCTATAATTAGAAAATTATCATGAATTTATGTTTTTAGTCATCAACGAACCATTCTTTTATGGAAGAAAAAATCGTATGCGACCTTTGTATAGATGTTGAAACTAACAGGGGTTGGAAGATCCATAGTGTAGTCTGATGCACTGAAGGATAATTTGTGCTTCTGTAAACGAAATAATTATTTTTAAAATGTTGCACGTAAACTTACCATCATGGAGATGTAAGGCATGGTTTGATGAGTTATTGAAACATTCTTATTTTTCTAGAAATTATGGTATTATTCTTTTTTTTTTTGAAAAAAAAATAAAGCAAAACCTTCTTCTTTCTATCTGCTTGAATCTTTTCTTTTTTCTTCTCTTCAACACTTCTGTCAATTTTCCTATGGAGCTCCGCCATCTCGCGTTGTAATCCTTCTGTAACTTGTGGATCTGTCTTGTCATCCTCCAAGATTTTCATATAAATGACCACCATATCTCTGATGTATTGATCATTTTCTTCAAGACACGTGATCCGTCGGATATCTCTTCGGTGAAAGTAATGTTCGAATGGTGATTTAACTCTGATGTACATTTTTATCGTGTTGGTAGGCTCCATTGGTTCGGAGTAGCAGGATATCAAATCGATTTTCTGAAAATTCTTGAATTTACTTTATTGTATTATTGTCTCACAAAATCGGCATCATAAACGTGAAATTCCCTATTTTGCGAAATAGTGTGTGGTGAGGGATAATAATACAACGCAACGCATCCCTTCCCATTGCCCTCACGCGTGGCGTTTCGTTTTTTTGACACAGGTTTTTTCACGTTTATATAACAGATTTTGTAAACAACTAATAGTGATATGCGGGAACTGACAACAGCATCCGGTAAATCGTAGAAGTTGGTGTGTTTGGCATTGAAACAAAATTTGCACAACGCCCATGTCTTTGGGTCTTTAGTCTGAATAATTATTATGTAATCTTAAATATGTGCCAAAAACTAACCTTGACATAGATATCTTCACATTTCATTGTATCCAAATCTTTGTTGTCGAAATCGCATGAACATAATTGCAAACTGTAAGTCAAACGTTCAAAATTCGAATCTTTTGGCTTTTACTAACTCATCCCATCCTACTTGTTCATTGCATCTCAAGCAACGAAACGTCATATCTCGCGTATGAAACATTGTTGTCGCGTTTTTCAAAAACTTTAATAATAGGCGATTCTGGAGATAAAAAGAGTATGAAATGAGTGAACAAACAGTTTAAAGAAACACGCCACTGAAATGGGCGTAGCCGAAAAAGAGCTGAAATGACGCAGTAATAGAAAGAAGCTGAATACAAACATTGAATTTTAAAGTGTAAGAAATATTGCTGATTAAAATTTAGAATAAATATAAAACGCAAAGGGGTGTATGCTATACAAATGTTGGACGGACGTTTTGGTATGGTTTTGGTTTTTGGACTTTTAGATAGTTCCAAAAAATATTTCCAACTTTGGACTACAGTGCGCGAAAAATAATGATAAGACACCCCCAAATATGACCGAATCGGAAATTGTTTTGTATAAAACTGGCAGTTTTCTAATTCAAAATTACCAAGAGATACCTATTTTCATAAAATTCTAGAAAAATAAGTCCAAAATAGCAAAAAGTAAAAAATCGACCGCGTCATACTGATTGCAGACCTCTTCCCCCACAAAATGGACCTTCACATATCAATTTTTTGACAATTTCGGACTGGTGAAGTTAAATTATTGGAATTTTCAGTTTTTCAGTTTTGTTTTCACAAAAACGCGTCACCTTTCTGATGCTCCGTACTCGAACAAGGCTTTTAAAACCTTTTCAGTGCCTTGTTCGAGTACTACAAAATGAAATTTTTTTAAAGGGCTTCATAAGTTTTAAAAATTTTTTTAATAAGATGAAAATAAAATAAAGACTCAAAAAATGTGAAGAACACCTTTCAACAAGAAAATAAAACAACAAAAACGTTTAATCAGTTTTACACGAATTCCGTAGGGAATACCAAAACCCATAAGTTGATTAGTAAAGTCGAAAACAATGAGCAACCGAGAGTGAATGTTCTAGAGGATAGAGCTGAAGTGAGCTTATTATGTTGTTAATAGCAACAATATTTTTGATAATGATTAAGACAAAGCAAAGCTTCCCTTTGGATGGAAATGAACAAACTAAAAAATTTGAAATTTTATGTGTAAAGCTTTGTTTTCAGAATATAAAGTGAGGAGAAGACTATAATAAGTCTATGTACATATATATCTGGCTTGATTCAGCAATGTTAACACCATCTTTCTTGAAAACATTGAGCACATATTGCTATTTTTTCTAGTAAAACAAAGCAAAGCTTAAGTTATTCGAAAAATTTTAAGTTAAAATTATCAATGAAAAATAATATTATTAAATCAAACAAATTGATTGAGGATTTCAAAAATCACAGATTGTCAAACCCGACTTGTCGTCAGAACCCAGGTCTTATTTGAAAATTTTCATTCACAAGACTATTCAAAGATTCGAAAAAAACCAAGAAATGCGGACGTCTCAAGAAATTGAAATAAATGGGCAATTCGTTGAACATTCATATTTCAAATTAACCCGAAAACCGCCACCCCCTACCCTCTTTTTCTGAATAAATTTCACGATTTGACGTTTTCGTGTCTTTGTTGTTGTTCATATCAACAGTTAAAAATAAATATGCACCGAAACAATACACATGTTTTTTTAAAATGTGCATAGAACTCGAAACAAAAATAAAAAGTTCTGAAAAACAAAAAAATCCTTTAGCATTAATTAAAGTTTGACTTTCTAGAACTCATCAAAACAAATACATAGCTGTTCGGAATTCATAATACTAATATTGATCAAAACACAATTAGTCGCCTTCTAAAAACGAGTTTGTGCTCGTACTTTTGACTTATTATTCAAAAATACATATTTTGTATTCGAGCACAATTATTTTCATTACACACAGATCCCATTTTCTGATGATTATAAATCAAAGTTATGTAAAAAAAATGAAAAATCCAGATTTACCTGAATTTGCAAAAAGGTTGTGAATTAACAATTTGTGTTTTAAAATCCAGAATATTCTAAAATTTTGAAAAAAACAACAGTTTCGAAAAAATAATTTAGACTAAAACATGATGCTGGCGAAAAATCTTATAGCGAAAAATCTTTTGAAAAAAAATGTTGTTCGCAGCGTTGGCAATTTCCCAACCACGTTCGTATACGCTGCCCGTCATTTATTCGGTCGACTTGGCGATTTGCCAACAAAATAATTTTAAAAAAAGCTCATCGGAATTTTTAGCTAGATAATATTTACCTTCTTTATAAAAGTTACAGATTATAATCGCAAGGTCATCAAACCAAACAAACGATAAAACAGTTCAGATTATAACGCATGCATTATGGCAACCAACTTTGTAAGGTGGCAGCTAACCTTTCCTCGTCCGGATTAACGGTCTAACAACGAAGTCAAGGCAATCATATAATTAATAATAAGAATCTAAGATGGAATAGAAAACGGGTAGGACAATCGCGCACATACATAGGTAATCCGAAAATTAGTCCGTCGATTAATGAAAAGTAATATATTGGGTATATTGCGAGTCATAATGTCAAACAGTTAACGTTGGTGTAAAAGGAAAAAGAACCACGTTTTAAAAGAAAAAAATCATTGAAAACAAAAAAAAATGTTTTTAGTGGGTGAAAGATGTAAATTGGAATATGACAAAGTTGTGAAAACAAATTTGCTTGGGGAATTTGATGAAAAAAAATTAAGAAACATGTTTTATTGGAAAAACGCTGTTTAAAAGTTCGAAATCTCAAGATTTGAAATTTGTGAAAACGGAAAAAATAAAATTTGTCACTCAATTTTTCAGAATTTATATAAAAATTTATATAAAAAAATGATTTCAACAGTGGCTTTCATTGTTTTCATTCAGATTGCGGACTTTAAGTGAAGTCCACCAAGATGTTCATTTTTGGAGGTTTTCGTGCAATTTCCAGAAACAGTTAAGAAAGCCGTTAAGCTCCAGAATTTTTTGAAGAGGCCTGAAAATGGATATAGTGTAAGTGAATGGATTACTTGTTAACATTTCTCAAATGAGCAACGAGTGCATTTAGAATTTATTTCTTAAAAATATTAGTAAGCGACCAGAATTTTTCAAAACATTTATCTAACCTTTGCTGTAAATTTAAAGTTGTAATTTCTGAACACAGTAAATTTAAAAAAATCCAACAAAAATTTCATATTGAAAAATCCACTAATCGCGGGCATGACTTGCGGACACATGTAGAAAATAATGTTCATTCGAAACATCGGACAACCCAACTTTAATTTTTGGACCAATTTCAGAAAATCAATCATCCCTCATTATTGAAATTCGCAATGTCCACTCAGAACCTGGTCTCATTTAAAAAAACGGTGTTTTAATTGAGAAAATTGTATATTTTTCAAACAGCAGATGTTTAAATATGGATAAATCAATACAAATGGGAGGATACAATACCAACCGTGTTCTCCACGCCCCCTTTCATCATTTAAAACTTTCTTTTTTCTTTATTTCTCTCGCGAAAACTGTATTACAATAGTACCTCCCATTCGTTCACCTGTCCCCCGCGTTCGCCATTCCCATTGTACAGTTCCTTACCGCCTTGGGGTCTTTTTAAAAATTATATTTCATTGTTTCCTTTATTCTTATGTTGTTGGCATTTTTATTGATATTTTTCAGGAGTTGAGATGTTCAACTTCAAAAACTTCTTACTTGCTCTCCAAAGCTGTTATCGTTCAATTTGCCGCACATTGACAGCTCCTTCTGAAGAACCTGCTAAGCAATTCCCGTTCACAGCTGATCAGATGTTTTCTGATAGAATTATTAATCATTGTAAGTTTGGATCTTCGAATAATCGTTTCTAAAATCGTGATTTTGTTTTCAGTTCTCAAAATGATTATCGAAAAGCGACTCATAAAGGTAACGACAATTCCGGAAATATTGAAAGAGATGAATGAGGAGCAATCAGGTAAGTGTCAAAATTTTAAAGAATATTTAATCAGGACGCAATATTTCAGTCAGAACCAGCGGAGCATTGTTCGAATACTACGAAACGGCGCTTATCAAGAAGCTTATACTCACGGAAGAGCAATACATCGATTTTTCGAAGCAATGTGATAACCTATATCACAAGGATAACAATCAAAACAAATTGGATATCGACTATCTTAATTTTGCCGCAGATCGTAAGTGATATTTAATTGTCAACACATAAAAATTGTATGTTTTTTCAGTTAAAAGGTGCTCTGACAAAGCCTACAACCAACTGGTTGACGAATTCCGATCCACCCATGATAACTAGAACTAAATCCGCAATTACTACATATTTTGAGGTCTGACTTTTGTATTTACGTTGACAACCGTTTTTCTTTTAAATATTTTAATCACCCCCCCCCCCCAATCTGAATCATAATTACAATTTGTTTCGATTGTGTCATTTTCAATTAAGGTTTTGCAATTTTTCCATTTGATTTCAATATATTTTTTGAATGGGTTTTTTTCTTTTGATCACAATAAATGAGGTAAAATCATAAAGTTTAATATTTTTGAAATAAAGGTTTATTTGAAACAAAAATTTGAAAAAAAAGTATGGTTCCTGAAATAAAAAAACCGCAAAAAAACACAAATCTGAAGAGTTTTTATTTTTTGTTGGCAGTTTGCCAAGACAGTTTTCCTCATATTCCTCCCTGATTATTGCGTAACTTGTGTTTGTCCCGTTTTAT
This sequence comes from Caenorhabditis virilis, assembly GCA_964036255.1. Classification (NCBI taxonomy): domain Eukaryota; kingdom Metazoa; phylum Nematoda; class Chromadorea; order Rhabditida; family Rhabditidae; genus Caenorhabditis; species Caenorhabditis virilis. The sequence goes on along the minus strand of OZ038420.1, from coordinate 4,082,461 downwards.
TCTTCAACAAAAAAGTCTTGTTGTTTTTCCCATGGTAGGTTTCTTTGTTGGGCGCCCTTTCAAAAACCGGCGAATTTCGACAGATAGATTTTTTCCTCATTCCTTTTAAACATTTGGAACAATATTTTTGGGCGAGAGTCGCTCTTTCTGCCCACCTCTCCATGTTTTTGTGAAATTATTTTTAACTTTAGATTTGTTATTCCCTCTGTAGTCGTCAATTGGTTTTTTCAAATCCGCAAAACTTTTTGGCAAGGCACAGAAGTTGAAATTAATAAGTTGAGTCAAATTATCTGCATTCATTTTAGTTTTCCGATAAATTGTAACTTTAACAAGGGAAGTACCTGAAATCTTTCTCTCAGTTTTTAATGAGACAAAACGCTTTTGAAAACGAATATCACTCTGGTATAGGAAGTGCATTCAAAAACTGCTAAAGTAGCAACAGTATGAGCATGATTTTTACAAGCTCAAAGTGGGAAAATTTGCAGAAAATCAAGCTTTGAAGAATTGGCTCAAACTCAATAATCGATTTTATTGGATGGGTTCACCTTTATGAGTAAGGTAGCTTGGCAGCGTGCCAAATAAAATTAGTATAATTTTTTTTAAGTTTTACAAATATGGTGTTTTTTTTAAATTGCAACGAAATTCGCTGAAACTTGACATGTCAACTGAGATAACCAAAACTAAAAAGTTTAACTTACTATCGGATAAACGCTTTAGGTACTTTCCTTGTAATTTGGGACCCTTGCGAACTCACAAATTTACAACAAAAAAGCTATAACAACAAGATCAAAATTTGAAGACTATTAGTTCAACTCTTTTTAATTAATTTCCTTTTTAGCCTAGCAAGCGCAAACTATTTTCACACCTGGAAAATTTGTTTTCAATTTCTTAATTAATTTACCAGATGCATATTCGACATGTAACAGTAATTGTTTTCGAGCGAAACTCCCACAAAATTAAGAATTTTGGATAATTTATATAAAAGATCTCGTCGATCTCATTTATTACCAACGTTGTTTTGAGGGTTCCAAATTGAATTAAAAATGTTGAGCTTTGGTGTTCCTGTAAATTAACAAATTCACAATAAATTGTAATAATTTCAATCTTCTAATTATTTAAGAAATTTTTCGTATTCAAAGAAATACCAAAAATTTGTTTGGCATTTTGCAAATCCTTACCGGCAAATTGCAGCCCAAGTTCATGTTGGCAATTTGCCAACCAAAAAAATCACCAGAATTGTTGACTTGGAACATGAAATTCCCACCACAAGAAATATGAACACGCCATCGTTGTGATGACGAATCAATCCTCCATCGATAATTTTTTTTTATTTTTTCGCTCACATTCCTTTTACTCTATGCTCCTTGCCCTTCCCCTTCTACAGTTCTTCAGTTTGATCACATTTTTTCATTTCCTTGCCCTGGCGTTGTTTGTTTCTAATTTCGGCATTATTTCTCTCTTTTTTTAATTTTTTTTTGGGAATAGTTGACATATTTCTTTCCGTAAATCTAAGAATTTATAAAAATTAAGTAAGGTCGTCAATTAAATTAACAATTACTTGATTACAACCTTTAAATATTTCACTTTGCGACTTTACGTCCAATTTTCCTCTAATATTTTTTAAGAGATGTCATCAAATGGTGTCTTTCAAATGTCTGGAACTAATCGACTCCTCTACACATACGTTCCGCAGTCGAAGGATTTCCCTTATTCGGAAATTAATTGCAGTGAAGCCAACGAAACCACACCACATGTGAGTCATACATTAAACATATGGATTTCAGCCAAACTCTTTTTTTTTCAGATAAACATCTTCGCCGATCCAGCTCTATTTCATGAACGTTTTGGAAATGCATTCGAGGTTTTTGTTATTGAAAAAACACCCCTAACTTCACTGCGAAATGTTTCAGAAAGCCAGAATTATTCAATCTGTGGGATCATTCGATCTCTACTTGCAAATGATTGCGAATTATCCAATTAATGGCTTTTTTACATATATGGATGAATTGACAGTGAGTTTTTCAATATTTTAAATGGTCTGAAGACAGCAATCCTGTAAAGTTTCGCTATGGACAACGAATCATGTTACATAGTCTGAAAATTATGTAAATTTCGAACTTTAAAGAGCCATAACTTGGCTCAAACTCAAAATCGGTTTATAAAATGTTGCGGTATTCATTTTGAGGCCAATCTTAGTTGATAGGTCATGTTTGAACAAAATTAACATTTTTTCCAAAACTCTTAAAAACTAAAAAAAAGCATTATTGAAAAATATTGACGACATTTCCTCAAATTTGGCATACCACCTGAGAATGCTCTCAATATATTAGCCTTAAAGACGTAAAGTCTACTTGAAGGCATCCAGAAACCCTTCACGTCCTTTCTCAAGACTTTTTGTCCGATGATTCATGTATTATTTCGTTTAACAGGAACTTAAAACGAGTGACAGTTCTTAAAATCCAGTCGATTCGCATTTTCAAACCCGAGGAAGGGACAAAGAATTATATTAAAAACTAAAAAAGGAAACCTACCAGAAAACCTAGTTTTTTTCATTTCGAAATCAGATATTTTGTCGTCTTAATGAGATAGGCTCCTAATAGAGAGATAGGTCCCCAATAGTAAAGGAAAATATCAAAAATAATGATAATTTTAATTTTACAGGAGGCCTACTTGGAAAATTACGCAATTCATCATTCAAATCGCAAGCCGGTTAGTAAGCAGGTAATAGTTTATATTCAGTCTTGATTCTCCAAGTTATCTTCAAAAATAAATAACTATTAAGGTGGAAGAGTTGATCAAAAAGCGCAAAAATGGTGAAGAGGAGAAACCAATCAAAAAGCTGATGACAATGGAGGAGTTGGAAAATCGAATTAAAGAAACCACTCACGACTCGCCAACTCATTTGCTTAGAAGATTTTTGAAAAATGATTATGTGAGTTTGTGTTTGAATTCTAAACTAAACATTTTTTTCAGGTGTTCGGTAAATTCGTCCCAGTCACTTTCCAGCAAATCGGCTGTTTTGATTTTGATGAACATTTCGATTGTTACAGTACTCTGTTTGAGAAATCAGTGAGTTTTCATTTTCCAAATCCGACATTGTTGAACAACTTTTTTAGGATGAAGAGAAAAGTGGTGGTGAAGAGTTTAAAACCCTTCTCAAAGTCATGGCACACCTTGCAAGTGCGCCTTGGTTCTTGCACATTCAATTTAAAGAAGAGCCCGATTACATTAAGGAACAGCATGTCTATTTTCATACAATCACGATTTTTGGATATCTCGTCCAACTGTGCTATCCAACGTCGACAGCCCATCCAATTTTTCTTGCTCACGCTTTGAAAAATGAGTTTTTGTGTTTGGTGAAAACTATTTACCGTTATGACTTCCAAAAATTCGCTCAAACGGTAATTTAAAAAAAAATTGTGGTTAAAACCTTATGCACAATTTGCAGCAACTGTCGGATGAAGCAAGAAATGCGTTTGAGAAAATGTTCGTAGATATTATGACCTTAATGTTCACCTCATCCCCAACAATCAGAAGAATTGAGCATAACTACCACATCATGCACAAGAAGAAGAGAATGCTTGAATATGGCGCGAAACTAATTGTTCATAGTTTCCATCAAAAGGTAAGCTACAGAAAATATTTGTTTTATTGGTACCAAAATATATAATTGAAATTTTACAGCCCTTGGAGGTTGACACTTACTTGTGCCAAGTGGTTTGTGAACAACTCAACGATTCTGCAACGACTTCGACTAAATAATCTGTTTTTCTCGACTTCTAATATCTTCTTCTGTTTTTTTTCAATATTTCTGATTCTGTTTTAATAACCAACATTTTATCATTATTAATTGATTGCATCAATCGGAATATTACCAAAAAGTTCGCAAAATTACTTGAAATTGCATTTATTTTACATTTTTTAAAACTTCTTTTAACAGTTGAGTGCCATCCCAATAAACTAATTTGGCCCATTTATGAAATACCAATTTTTTTCATATTTAAGTATAACTTGTAGAAAAGCAGGGGGCAAGAAGTATCACATTTAACATCCTGGAATAAAATCGCTGTAGAATACTTTTGCTGACATCAAAAGTTATTTGACGGAATGTTAGTTTTATTTTCACTTTATATTGGACTACAATTTTTAAAAAATTAATCTACGATTTTATATTTTAAGAATTTTTACTTTATCTTTCGAAAACCATCTCTTTCAGTTTTTGTTTCAAATCCCCCCCCCCCCCTATGATTTAAAAGCTGCAAATTTTCTCTAAAATTATTATCGCTTCACTTGCAACTAATATCAAAAATGGAAAATTGTACAATGGATGAACGAATTCAATTTGCTCTTTCTCTCCGACTTTGATGAATGAAAAACCTAGAATTGTAATTTTCGGAGTAACATTGTGCTCATTCCGCGGCTGTTTTAGTTTTCAGCTTGATTGATTTTTTCCGCCTTAAGAGAAAAAATGTTGTTAAAGTATCAAAGTTCTTCTTCTCGAGATGAAAACTTTGTTATTTTTAGTCCTTAAAAAATTTGGGTCTATTGTCCGCGGTTGTCGTGGCGGAAAGTTGCGTTTTTTGATGTTGAACTAGAAAAAAAAAGATTAAGTTTAGTGATTGTAAGGAGTAGGTAAAAATAATAAATAATTGCATACATTTTAAATAATTTTTTTTCCAAAATTGGGGGTAGGAATTGATTTGTAAATTGATGTAACGTCTCTTTGAAATTCATAAACCGAGCTCGGTTAATTTTTAAAATGTCTTCATAGAAAATTATTAAAACCCTTCCAGAGAAACAATTTTTGGCTGTACTACCGGTTTCTTTTTTTTTCACAGAAATTAAACTTCTATATGAATGTGAATTAAAAAATCTTTATATAATCTATTTGAATTAAAAAATTATATTGTCAACTCAAATATTCTTGATTATTGCGTTCGGAAGGCTGCTCAACCTCACTGCCGCTCCGCACGCACGCGACGCGGCGACCTCCCTCTCAAAACTGAAATATTGGCGGGAACATTAATTATTAAAATTTTCCAGTGGGTGTCGGCAGCCGCGTCGCGTGCGTGCGAAGCGGCTGTGAGGTTGAGCAGCCTTCCGAACGCAATGATCAAGAATAATTGAGTTGACAATATAATCTGTTTGAATGTGAATTTTTGGAACTTTTTGAGCACCTTTATAAAAAAATTGTGTAAATTTGCTGAGGACATCTTATTAGAAATATATATGATAGAAAACTTGAAAATTTATGTTTCGAAGTCACTTCATAACCTTCAATCAGTTTGATTTTTTTCCATTTCTAATCGAATTAACGTTCACCTGCTGACATTTCCATCCTGACATCAAACCTTACTCCTTCCTTTAAAAATTCCTGGAAAAAAAAGCTAATATTTTTTCTAAGACCAAAAATGTCTTCCTTCCCTTCCCCGACGATGACATGCTCCCTTGGGGGCATCATTTTCAAGTTTTGCTACATCTTCTTCTTCTTCTTCTTCTTCTTCTTCCGCGGAGCAAAACCAATGAAATGAGGAATAGTAGAAAGAATTGTGACAAAGAGGAGCATGTGCTTTTGCTTCTTCCCCCCCCCCCCAACTATTTTCTATAGTTTTCATTTTTTGCGTATTGGAATAAGCTCGTTTCAGATGCCTGGAGTTTTATGTTGTAGTGAAAAAAAGACATCGATTGTGTGTATGAAAAGAGCCCGCAGCAGACAGACAGGCGCATTTTGCGAAGAAGCGGCCGACTGGGGAATGGGGAGGGGGGGACTCTCTCTGTGTCGTTTTTCTTTTTTTTTTCGACAGCTTCTTCAGCTTTCGTTTTCCATCTCTTTCGTGAAACAACTCAACCTTCACCCCATCTTCTTGTCATCCCTGCTGGATTCACCGTGTTCAATAGAGTGAATGTTACGAATTTTCGAAAAACTTGTGAGCTTCTTCTAAAAATTTGTTTTAAACTACTTTATTTTTCGGTTAGGAAAACCTAAAACACTTTTTGTTCTAGTCATTTTTTAACATCCAAAAAAAATGAGCAAAACTTAAGGATTTCACATAATTAAAAAAAGGAGGGGAGGGACTGAGTAAGGATAATCCTATCAAGATTAATAATCATATTAGTATTTAATAATATTGCAAAGATTAATTTTGTTTTTTCATTCTTCTAATTTTTTTCATAAAAAAATGTTTTGTATGTATATCTTCTTCCCTTCCGTTCTAATTTGTTCCCCTCAGTTATTCTTATTTTTCCCTTATTTTTCGTAACGCCAAAAAAAAGTAGATAATTGAAGTGTTTTTCTTGTTACTCATGCATGAGCTTTACATTTTTTGTTGTGCAGTTTGGAGCGGCGATTTTATTTTTGCGGGTGTAGGTAACAAAACATTTTTCAATAAATATGTAGTTGAATTCGAGCTTTTGGAGGAAGATATTAGAATTCTTTCATAATTTAATATTTCTTAGAAAAGAGTCTCGTCCCAAGTACACTGATTTATTCATGAGCTTTCATCAGCTTTTTTCAGTATCTTGGTGGAGGTCTTCTTGTGAAAAATAGATAAAAATGTTACTCCTTTTCTTATTAGAGATTTTGTTAGTCTGGAATATAATCTAGTTTGTTTTGAGAATTTTTAAATTTAAAATTTTTGATTTTTTTTGGTAAACCCATTCAAATCTCATCGTTTCTAAGATATTATGAATTATTATCAACAAAAACATTTCCCCTTGATATCTTTGCCAAAAGGTATAAGCACTGAAAACCAAATTTCACTAGAAAATTACTAAAATCAATCAATATTGGATCAAGACCACCTAGTTTCCAATGATACCACCCAATGAGTGTAAAGTTTTGTTAATGATTATACCACAGATCCTTACAACAAGCTTTGAATACGTACACCTTTCCCTCTCTCTCAAATATTTTCAAAATTCAAAAAAAAATTGAGGTTCATCATTTTTTCGGTGATGTTTTCTATTTTTCCGACTCTTTTATTTTCAATAGTTAAATATCACGTTTGGTATTGGACTTATTGCCAACTCAATTATTCTTGATCATTGTGTTCGGAAGGCTCCTCAACCTCACAGCCGCTCGCACGCACGCGACGCGGCTGCCGACACTCAACACACTGGAAAATTTGAAAAATTCATTTTCCCGCCAATATTTCAGTGTGTTGAGTGGGAGGTCACCGCGTCGCGTGCGTGCGGAGTGGCTGTGAGGTTGAGCTGCCTTCGGAACGCAATGATCAAGAATAATTGAGTTGACAATAACATGTTTAAAATTGTCAAGGTATCTTTCTAAACTCTAGTGAAAATTTAACACTCATTATTTGAATTTCCAATTTTTGACTAGAATTTTGACACCAGGTCGCACTTGCAAAAATGGGCGGAGCATAATAAAAATGGTCAAAGTGTTCGTGACCCCACGGGCTAAAATATATTAAATATTATAAATATTTGAGACAATTTTATTTATTGTGACGCCTCCTTTCACAAGTCGTTCTCGGACAACCCAGGTCCGTAACGCAGCCTACACCCTCTAGTGAGGATTTCATATTGGGCTTATTCAGAACAAGTATACAAAATTTAAACAAATTCCGATTAATTAGTAGAATCAATATTTTACTACTTCTTCTTATATGTTTTTTTCCTTTGGTCTCCAAATTTTGAAAATTTTCAAAAAGCACAACAATTGCTTCGAAAAACACTTCCATCGTTTTTCTCGGAGTAAAAATGAACAAAAAAAAAGTTTATTTAAAATTTATGTCATTGCAGCTGTGAATGGGACCGTCACAAAGTTGTTTAATGCTTTTTCGTTCAACACTTTTATTGAAAACTTAAATATTCATGAATCGTGAAAATATGTAAGCTTTTTTTTCGTTATCACCGGTTTTCTATTCAAAATTATAATAGCTTTTCTGTCTGTCACTTCCGCTTTTGAAAATAGAGGTAATTTCCGTTTGTGAATGAATTATTCTCGCTTTTTTCATGATGTAAACGACAGACGGACTGAATTGAAATTGGTTAGCAAAACTTGAATGAACCTCAAAATGCACGACAGCAGCCCCAACATTTATAAATTAGTAATCGTCGGCGCTGCGAAGAAAAAGCGGTCTCCGGCTCCGCCCGAAACCACTCGCCGTCCTTCAAAATTTAATGTATGTACTTCTCGTTTAAAGCAACTGGTCCATAAAGAGCACACGCTATTCATTTTTTTCTGCTTCTTCTTCATCTTTCATCGCATCAAACCAAAAAAAAATTTGCTAAAAAAACATAGTGGTACAGCAGCCCGAAAAAATTTCGAGTATTCACAAAAGTTGTCATGTCTTCTGGTTTTCACTCACTCAATCATCAAAAAGGTCTCCAGAGAGATTTTGAAGAAAAGAGTTTTGGCGTTTTTTTTTTTGGTTTTTTTCTCTTTGAAAAGAATGGTTTTATTCGTTGATTGAGTTTTTTTTTGCCATTTTTTTGCTGAAGAATCGGGATAAATACCACCGAGATCTTTTCTTTTCATTTGAATGTCTTTTTGAATGGAAAGAAAAAAAATATATGCGGTTTTTTCTCAATGTGCGCTATTTTTGAAAAAAAAACCAAAAGATGAAATCGGGATTTCTTCTTAATTACATTTATTATTAAATTTCAATAAATCTCTCAGAATTATCAATTACTTCTCATTTGTATCATGAGAAATTTTTTTAATTATTGCAAGCTCTCAAATTTTTAAAATTCATTTATTGAATGTTCATTAAAGTTTTCTGGAATATCTATGTTTTTTTTTCTTAATTTCCTTAAAAACTATCTATTGTCAAGTCAAAATTCTTGTGTCATCCATTTTCTACTAAAAGACCGCAACGCAACCGCTCGCTGGAAAAAATAGCATGACAGCATGATGAGATACTTACTAGTTAGTTTTTCCAGGTAGATCAAAACCAACTTGTGAGATACAAAAAAAATGACAATACCGTAATGTTAAGACACCTTTTTCTCTTCATTTTAATTATAAAAGCGTTGGAATCGGAAAAAATTCCCGTTCACATGGATATGCCGAAATATTGTATTACATGCTCACAATGGCCTTATTAATGTCTTTCTTTTTTTTTGAAACCAAAGCTTGAACGTAGCCCAACTTATTGTTTCAGTTTCTGATTTTTTAAAGCTTAATAAGGCTAAATCGAATTTTAGTTGTTTTAATTGGATAATTTAACTTTTTTAAAATTTTAATGTTCTGTTCAGTTTTTATAATTGGATTAATGATGCACCTTAACAGAGCATTTAAAACTCCGGGTTTTTAAAGGATCATAGAGCGAGGATAAGTTATTGCTCAATTCATTGTTATATTTTGAGATAATCTGAAGCTAAAGTATCAAGCTGCGATACTAAATAAACTAAAAAAAACTTTCATTATTTCACAGATTTTTCTAGATTAACAACTTTTCTATTCGGAAGATATTTCCTATTAAAAGGCTTTGCTAACTTTCCATTACTAGTGAGCATTATCAATATTTTTAGGTTCAAAACACATTCTAAGTTAGTTCATTTTAACGGCAGAAATTTATGATGTTTTGGTGATTCCATGTCCTTTTTTTCATTTTGTTGCGTGTCAAAACTCTGTATGTTTTAATATTTTTCATCTGCCCATTTTTTTCGCTTTTTTCATTACTGAAACCTTTGAGAATATTAGATTTTTAAGCGCTCTGCGAATTTTGACACTATTGCAGAAAAACTCTACACAAATTTCTTATACTTTTGATCTGATTATGCTAACTGAAAAAAACTCGTCATTAATTTTTTCTAGACTAACTAATTAGTTTTACAAATTTTGACAAAACTCAATTATGCAAAATAAAATTCAAAAAACTTGCACTTTTTCTGAGAATATTCAGACATATCCATGTCAAACGAGAAATAAATTGTTGTCTCCCCCCCCCCCCCCTTTAGAAATAAACTAATGAAAGTTTTGGCAGTTGTTATGCTAATGCAACGAAATGGCAGCAGTCACCCTGCATTAAAGAAAATATAAATTTCATTCCAGCTCTTTTATCGTTTTGTTTTTGTTTTTCTCCCAATTCGATTCTATAATTTCATTGTTCGTAGCCTTGCTTATTTGGAAAATATTGATCCCAGAAAAAAGAAAATTAGAAAAACTTATTTGGAATTCTCAAAAAAAAAGACATACACTTTGAAATAATGTGCTTGTCAAAGCGACTAATTTGTTTTTTAAAAAAGTTGTACTTTAGTTCTGGACAAAGGAATTCGTGCAGAAAAAACTAATAATTTCTTTGTTGTTACAAATTTGAGTCCTTTTTTTGTAAAATGTGAACTTTTTTGAAATTTGCTAAAAACAATTTTTAGGGTTTCTTGATGAGGGTTTCATTTGATAAATTTTGTAGGAAAATACTGGAAACCCCGATTTTCAAAAATTATAGTTTTTCCTAACAATTATCATTTTGTGAATCAGTTTTTTAAACATAATTTTTTTTAATTTTTAAGAAAATTTTAAAACACAAGACTTCACAACGTCATTAATTTCTGAGAGCTGGAAAACCCCATCTATCTCAGATTTATTATCTTGCCAATTTTCTAAAATAAATGTAAAATAAATAAAAAATAAATAAAAAATAAAAATAAAAATATTCTTGATCATGCAAGTTGGTTTTGACCTACCCAGAAAATCTAAGTCTCTCGCACAGTCGTGCTATTTTTAAATGTTAGCGGTTGCGCTGCGGTCTTTTAGTAGAAACTGGATCATCCAAAATGTTTAACTTGACCATACCACGGTGTGTAAATTTGAACCGAATTCATTCGCTTTTGATAAAATCTGTGCATTCACTGAATTGACTTGGTGTTTGCGGACATTTGTCATCATTTTGGAAATCACACATAAAAATTCAAATATTTGAATTACCGCCAAGTAAAACATATATACAAATTTGTGAAATTTGGTGAAACGTTTTATAATTTTAATTTCTTCTTTTTTCAAATGGGAAACACGTTTTTTGCTCAAGCTCTTCGCCCTAGAGCATGTGTTCACCTTCAATCAATCAGAATTAGTTCAAAGTGGTTTGAATTATTACGTTCGTATAACCTTTGTGCCAGGTCATACAAATTTTTTAAAACATTTTTAACGTTTTTGAATTACTTTTTTAACGTTTTTGGTTGTTTCATGGCTTTTCTTCTAGGATCCTTTTAGGATCCTTCCCATCCTTCTAGGATCCTTCTAGGGTAGAACACAAAAAAACAGATTGTGAATATTTAGTAAAATACAAATCTTGACAAGATTTTTTTCATATGAGCCAACATTTTTCCCTCTAGAAAGCTTCTAACAAGACCACCTTCAAGGAACACACACACCTACACTCACTTCCTTCCATACTTCAAATTTACCAATCTAAAAGAAGGAAACAATCAAAACCAAATTATCGTCTAAAATTGCACTTTTTCCACATTTTCCTCCCCCCCCCCTCTCCATTTCCATTCCAGATTCAAAAAAAAAGTTGAGATCCAACACTGCCAGAAAGGGGGGTCGATGGGTGGAGCGTAAGCCAGCATAAGAAAAGAATACGGCGTAGAAAAAATGCCGAGGGAAGGGAGGAGGGGACCCTATTGAATTACTGCCCGCCGGCTTGGCTTCGGCTTCTCAGGCTTGAATCAGTTTTTGCCTAGTGCTCTGTCACCCATTGATTTTTGCCTCAGGAGCAATGTAGAATGCGAAAAAAAATGGGAAGAGAATAAAAAGTTGAGCTTTTGTGTAGATACACTTGAAATGAAATTCTTTCGTGACGATTGCATACACAAATTCTAACTTTTTGATTGACACCCTAATTATAGCGAGCGGGTTTCTTCTTTTTTCTATATTTTTTTTTCGTTTGCTTTTTTATTTCTAACTCATTCCCGCCGATCCGACATTTATTGAACCATAATTTTCTACTTGCTCATTTTTCACAGATTCATTTGAATTTCAAATAAGTTTCTGAGATAATCACATTTCTTGGTTTGATTCCTTTGATTTATTGATGACACTCTTAAAAAATTAAATATCCAAAAAATCCTTTTATTTTCAGGTAAATGTCGAGTAAAGAAAGAACTGAACCTCAATGGGTGACGCCATCGTCCAATCAGGTATCACAGCAAGTGCGTGTTTCACTCACATTTTTTCTCAACCTCCAATCACAACTAACCCCCTTTTTTACATTGTGTTGAGTTCGAACGAAAAAGCCAGAAAAAATCACTTATTGTTTGAAAAAGAAGTGATTAATAATGGTTTGGTTTGCTTCATAAAAAGTCAATATGAAAGAAAACAGAATTTGAATGACGACTTTATAGCACGACCTCACTAACACTCATTTCCAAAACGTTTCGACAATTTCACTAATCGCAAATCTATCGCTAAAATGGAATGAATTTGCACATTGAATGATTGTTGCACACAAAGTTTGGAGGGCAAATAAAACCCACCGAATTATATATCTTCAAATTATTAGTTAATTGGATGTGTTGAAATTACAGGATGTACCGCCAGATTATGAAACCATTGGAACAATATTTGGTTATGCACTTCAGGCGCTTTCATGGTTGCTCATTATTTTAACATTTCCGTTTTCGATGTGTGTTTGTTTGAAGGTGAGTACTCGAGTTTTTAGGAAATGTTGGGGGTGGGTAAAGGTGATTTTGGGAAAAATAAAAAAACTGTAATCCACTTCGAATCTACAAAGCTCTTTGTTCTTGAAATCCTTAACTAGTAGAACACATTTTGTACGGGATTCGTAACCATTTTCACTCTAACGTTACCGACTTTCATAAACTGACAAATTACTGATCTTCTAACTAAAATTATAAGGTCATATCTATTCTGAAATTATTATTTCAGCTTTTGATAATCCAAAGCAGCAAACAAATACATTTTGGTAGAGTTTTAAAATTTTAGTTTTAAACATGATTGTTTTCAAGGATGACTTTACACCGGTTTCAAGGGTTGTTATCCCGATTTAAAAATCAATTTGTTAACAATAACCTTCCAAGAAAAAGATTGCAAAAAAATTCGAAAAAGGTCAGGAATCGAATTAGGTCAAACATTGTTGTTATTTTGACGTCAAAATTCGATTGCGTGTGCCCTTTCTAGCATTTCTAGTTTCTTGGCAACTTGTTTTACTGTTGCTTTTGGATATAAACCTAGTTTCGGGTCTGTTTAACAACAGTTTTAACCCGCGCTATGCATTGTCGAATGAAAATTCAAACAAGTTTTTTGATGCCCATCACAGCATGTAAATGTGCACCTTTTCCTACGTCCGAGCTCAAATTCGGCGACCCTTTAAATTTTACAACTTCCTTTTCAAAAAGAAAAATAAACATTGACGAGAAATGTTTATCCTCTAACATATTTCGACGTTTTTGAAATGATGTCGGTTATTAACTGCATTGCTCGCCTTTCAAAAAAACTGACAACAGGTTCAAAAAATTATAATAATTTTCGGAGACCAAAATTTGAGATTATTTTGTTTTTCTTTTCCTTTTAAAAAACTTTTATTTAGAAAATAGGCTAAAAATTCAGCTGCCTTACTCCAAATTCATCTGTATGATGACGGATATCGTCGGTCATTGAAACAAAGTAAAGCCCAAAAGTATGGTTTCAAATACATTATATTAAAAACTTTAACTATCAATATTCCGAAAAAAATGCGTTCACGTTTGCCTTCCACGGTTTCTCAGACCTAATTTCCATTCCAAATATCCTATTATCTTCGGTCATTAAAAATCCGGCAATGTTATTCGTAATGCCGAGAAAAAAAACGCCAAAAGAGATCTCAATAAATTAAATCCTAAAACCTCTGCGATTTTTTTCCCTCTTCAACTACAAATATATATAATTTTCCCATAGCCCATTATATTTTGGCACCCTCCCCTCTTTCAAAATACACCAACAAACCACAGGGCTCTCATTCTTCCAGTCCGCAATGATTTATTGCATTATCGGTTTTTCGCGGGGCTCTGAATTTCGCATTCTCTTTTCTTTTTCCATTGGTTTATTTAGTAGATTGAGAATGTAGTAGATAAAGGACAGGATGAAAAAAAGAAGGAGTGGGGGGGGGAGAGAATATTGATGCGGAAACACTAAAATTCAATTGAGCATTCTTGTTAAATCTAATAATCAAGAACAATGGGATGAGAATCTCTGAGAAGGGATAAAATGAACAAAAGAATTTGAAATTACAAAAAAAATGACGACATACATATGTATGCAAGTTTCATGAAGTATGGAAGTTTTATAAAATATTTATGAGTAATTTTAAACGAAGTTGTATAAGGTTGTCAATCATAAACCCATTTTGCAGGTCATCAAAGAGTACGAGAGGGTGGTAATTTTCCGAATTGGTCGATTGGTGTTTGGAGGAGCTCGTGGTCCGGGAATGATCTTCATTATCCCATGTATTGATACTTATAGAAAAATCGATCTTCGGTGAGAATCTAGAACATTGATAGAGAAAATTTGGAAGTAATTCTAATACAATTGGGTTCAATCAGAATAAACGTGTGTAAATCAAAATTTACCAGACTTATATGGCGGGTTTCGAGACTCTGATGTGTTAAATTTTACAAAATAACAACACATGATATTAACAAAACTATTTGAATGTAAAATGAGTAATTTTTTTGACAAATGTTATTGTCAACTCAAATATTCTTGAACATTCAAGTTGGTTTTGACCTACCCAGAAAATCTAAGTCTCTCACACAGTCGTGCTATTTTCATCTGCAAGCGGTTGCGCTGCGGTCTTTTAGTACAAAATGAATGATCCGAAATTTAAAACTTGACAATAAGTAATACATATTTGGCTAAGCGACGATTCTCCCTGTGTCCCGCGGATTGATTAGCCCACCGCTCCGCATCTATGAGATCGATAGCAGACTCATTCAGGATAAACTGCCGGACGTCCGCAAGATATAATTTTAAGTTTAGATTAGGATTTGCTCTTTCTTGTGGTAAATAAATTTAAATTTTTAAAAATTAATTCGTCTAACTTGATCTGAACCTTCGCTTTAAGTAAATTAGCATCAGGAGCCCATGATTCATGAACCCATTATAAAAACAATATAATTTAAGAGTCGAAAAAGAAACTTGTTGTTTTCACAGTAAATATAAGCTTTCATATCATTTTCTTAATTCCAGTGTTGTTTCCTATGCCGTCCCACCGCAAGAAATCCTCTCCAAAGATTCCGTAACAGTATCCGTCGACGCTGTCGTCTACTTCCGAACTTCTGATCCAATCGCATCTGTAAACAACGTCGATGACGCTATCTATTCAACAAAATTGCTGGCTCAAACTACTTTGAGAAATGCGCTGGGTAAGTAACAAAAGTTTTTTTTTGTTGCTTCTGTCTTCCCCCCGACATCTTTCATTCTCTTTTTGAAAATTGTCCTCCCCTGGGGAATTTGAAAGTCTCTTTTCTATTTTTTTTTCAAAATACATGAATGAATCCACAACGAAAGAGGGGACTTTTGGAAAATATTCTGTTTGCAGGTATGAAAACTTTGACTGAAATGTTAACTGAACGTGAAGCAATTGCTCAACTTTGTGAAACAATTCTTGACGAAGGAACTGAACATTGGGGAGTTAAGGTAAACAAAATTAGTTAGATTAAAATTTTAAAAAACTTGAATAAAAATTTCAAGGTAGAAAGAGTGGAAGTAAAAGATATCCGTTTGCCACAACAACTTACACGTGCTATGGCTGCAGAAGCCGAAGCGGCTCGTGAGGCCCGCGCCAAGGTTGTCGCGGCGGAAGGAGAGCAGAAGGCTTCAAGAGCTTTGAAAGAGGCCGCTGATGTGATTCAGGCCAATCCGGTTGCGTTGCAGCTGCGACATTTGCAAGCCTTGAATAGTATTGCGTAAGTTTTGAAGTATTTTTTTCACTAGGCTAAGTGACGATAACGTCTCTTCCCTGTGTGCGTGCCGTAGATTGATTTTCCCACCGCTCCGCATTTTTTTGTTGAAACTTGAAATTCAAAAAAATTTCGAAATTTCGAAACAATTCAACTATCAATGAAGAATTCAAAATAATGTCAAAAAAATGAAATGTGCTTCTACATAAATAAATTTTTAAATAGGTCATGAGTAGGCTGATACAAAAAAATCGATAATCTAGGCAATACTGAAATTATAAAAAAATACACTTCATTTGGTAAGGGCCACATTTTCCAGTATAGCTGTTGTTTTTCGCAATAATTATCTTAAAAATGAAAATGGGATTTAAATTCCATAAACTAAAAAATACGAAAATTTGTCAAGACCATTCCATTTATTCCAAAGGGTGGTTTTTTCGAATTTTTCGAATATGTTTGAATTGTTCCAAAACAATTTTTTTTAATTAAAAAAAATTTATTCGTTGCATTATTAAAAAACATGTTTTTAATAATTCAAATTATTTTTAATACAGAGCTGAACACAATTCCACCATCGTCTTCCCAGTTCCTGTTGAAATGTTTGGTGCTTTTATCAAAAAGGATCAATAAATCTATCATTTTCTAATAATTTTATCAATGTTTTCTTTTTTCTCGAGACTATATATGTATTTTATCTTTTTCTATCTTAGATATACATTTTCCTCTCTTCACGATTTGCTAAAACTTTCAAAATTGCCAAAACTGAAATGACTACGATTTGCAGCCAAATGTTTTTTTTTCCATTATTTTTTTTTCTTTAAATGTTACTGAAACAATGATCATCTTTCCTCTATTTGATTTCTTTCTGTATGTATTTTTCTATTAAATATTCTCATATATGTTTGACCGATACTCTTTTTGAAAAAGTGGCACAATCCAGAAAAATGCAGAAGTAAAAAAATGTGAAGCGATAAATAATGTGACGAAGCTTTTGTCGATGGCGTACTTTTTTTTTCACGCAAGATCATATTTCACTCAACTGGATGAGCTTCGTTTTGTGAATTGATGAGATGGTTGAAAGTAGTGGGATAGGAGAAAGTGCGAAAAGGGATCGAATTGTATAGAAGGAGGGAAAATGAGAAGGTTTCGTGGAATATGAGTAATGAACATGTATTGGATTTTGGGAAAAGTCGGGGGAGGAAATATCAATATCAGTTTGGGGGTTCTAAAACTTGAAAAGGGTCCGAAAATAAATAACGACACCTGGAAGTCAATCATTGGTTTTAATAACCCAAGCTGAATGTGCAAGGAGCAAGTAATAGCGTCTCAAAGATTGAAAATTTGTAAAATTTGTAAAATTTTAAATGCTGCTATTTGGCTGAACCTCAATATTTCGTTGTGAAATTTCAGGAATACATACTGGTTTTTTGTTAAGAAAATGACCAAATTTGGGTTAGTTAAGCTGGGGATCAATTATAAATTCACGCTTTTAAAAAATTGTTCCATTTTCTGCGGATATGATATCGTAATTTGTTTTTTTTTCCTTCGAATAGACATCCTTCAAGCTCTATTAAAGCTCTACCAAGCTCCAAATAATTTTCCCTACAGCTAATTTTAGAATTTTCTGGAATATTTTGCTCTTTATTCAATTTGGACCTTCACCGCTTTAAAGAGTAATATGGGATTATCATCAATTGGTTCGAAATTTGAAAATTCCGACAAAAAATCGCGTTTTATTGGGACTAGGAAAATATAAAATGGAATAAAAATATTTTATTTGGGATCCTCGGCCGCGGGACTAGAAAAGAAATGGAAGGCGCATTCTCTTCCATTCTTTTGGATAAATCGTGGAGTTGTATACAGCATTTAAAAAATGTTTGATTAAAAACGGAAATCAGACTTTTTAAAAAGTAACTTACAAAATAAACTTTCAAAAAGTTCCTCTTATTTTTTTTTACTTTTTGGACACTATTTATGTCGAACTACATAGAAAAAAATGCTGATGACGTTTGACACGAAAATGTTTTACAAGGGAAGTGTTCGAACGCAATCTAAGATTTTTACATGATACCTCTCACATTAGAAGCTCAAACCTCTGCCTGGAGGTTGCGAAGCTGGGAATGCTGGAACACTGGGGGTTTTTTTACTTCGAATATGAAAATGTAAAATGGCCTAGAAATATTTTATTTGGGATTCTCGGCCGCCGGACTAGAAATGAAATAGAATACGCATTATCTTCCATTCTTTTGGATCATTTGTGGAGTTGCAAAAAGAATTAATTTTTAGATTTTCAATTAAGTAGGGAAATTCAGGAGAGCAGCGCGCTAAGCAGGCCCACGTTCTCATTTAGCAGCGCGCCTAGCAGGCCCACATTTTCATTTAGCAGCGCGCTAAGCAGTCCCACGCTCTCATTTAGCAGCGCGCTAAGCAGGCCCACGTTTTCATTTAGCAGCGCGCTAAGCAGGCCCATGTTCTCATTTAGCAGCGCGCTAAGCAGGCCCACGTTTTCATTTAGCAGCGCGCTAAGCAGTCCCACGCTCTCATTTAGCAGCGCGCCTAGCAGGCCCACATTTTCATTTAGCAGCGCGCTAAGCAGTCCCACGCTCTCATTTAGCAGCGCGCTAAGCAGGCCCACGTTTTCATTTAGCAGCGCGCTAAGCAGGCCCACGTTTTCATTTAGCAGCGCGCTAAGCAGTCCCACGCTCTCATTTAGCAGCGCGCTAAGCAGGCCCACATTTTCATTTAGCAGCGCGCTAAGCAGGCCCATGTTCTCATTTAGCAGCGCGCTAAGCAGGCCCACGCTCTCATTTAGCAGCGCGCTAAGCAGGCCCATGTTATTTTTTAGCAGCGCGCTAAGCAGGCCCACGTTCTCATTTGGCAGCGCGCTAAGCAGACCCATGTTCTCTTTTAGCAGCGCGCTAAGCAGGCGCATGTTCTCATTGCAAGTAATTGTATCAATATTGAAACTTTTATTTTACATTTCATGTCAACGTCTAACAAAATAACACTTCATGAAAAATACATTAAAGCAAATATTTATCAATTGTAGTAGTAAAAATATTCTCGAAATTTGTTTCAAAATATTTCACTTTTAAAATAGCAAAAGCTTACAAAATTTACAATCAAAATAAACTGAACGTTGAGACAAATAAGGAATGGAAACAGGAATAATTAATATTATAAATGATATGATTAAACGTTTGTAATTATTTTTTGCTTCAAAATGTTTTAATTATTTGACGACATGTCCATTGTTAAAGCCTGTACAATCCATGGATCTGCTTTTGAGCCTTCTTTGAATTCTTCTCGTGTCAATTGACCATCGAAATTCTAAAAATATAGAACATATTTTGTCTTATAGCGCTATTATGACAAACCTTATCCATATTTGTAAAAATTTTCTCCACTCGTTTCTGCGGGGTGTCTTCATCTTTCGGCAATTCTAACATATTTCCAATCATGCTGAAATTTTCTTGTTTTTCAGAAATCCCCCAACCCTTTACCTGTAAATAGCGTCAACAATATTCGCCATTTCGTCTTTTGTTATAAACCCATCTTTATCAACGTCATACAACGAAAAAGCCCCTTAAAACCATCATAAATTATTTTTTTGGGAGTTATAATTCTTCTCACAGTCTAATTTTTCATCCAGAGTTCCTCGTGAAGTTATTGATAATGCAGCAATAAATTCTTTGAATGAAATATGACCATCCTGAAAAAGAGGACATTTTATGTAGTTTGTCTTTTTTGAGAAACCCTAAAGTAAGGCTCTTAGTTTGAAATTTTCATGTTTGAGAACAATTTTGAGAGGTGCGCAATTGCATGGCTAAGCTCAATTTTAAGAATTTTAGGTTTATAATATTCAAAAACCTTAAAAATAATTTCGTCTGAAAATGAATGTCAGGAAACAATTAGAATGCAACATTTTTTATATGCTGTTCCAAGTAATCGGAAATAAGATGCCTTGATTTCGAAACAGTAATAATATTTGGTATTTAAACGAAAAACAATGGACATCCGATTTTGCGCATTTTTCAAAGAATTCCTTACTTTCTTATCATTTGAAAATTGGAAACTTGTTTAAAAACCCTAGTAAGTACAAGGGAATCGGATTTGCACTAGTCACGTGAATCCCAAAAGTATAAGCTAGTTAGATCGGGGATTAGTCGCATTCAATTCCGAAAAATTTAGAAAATCAGCTTTTTGGTAAAAAATGATATCATCGAAGATTATCTGATTCGAATTTGACTCTCACCATAATCATATCGATTATAAACTTCAAAAAAAAGGGATTGTTTAATTGTTTCATTATGAAGTCATAGAAAATGTTTGAAAAAATTATGGTCCAGTTCCGGGGATCAATAGGTATCAATACCCTGAATACGTTATTTATAACGTATTCAGGTTTCAGGAAATCTCAAAGATATGCATAGAGTATAAATCACAGATTAAAAGTCATGAAGCCATTTTATTGAAATATTCACCGTAAAGTACTACTATCCGCAGGTTGTACATATTGCTTAATCCATTTGAAATTCAATGTTATATTCCGAAACGATATTAAAAAAATTTGCAAAAAGCAGAAATGCAAAACTAAGAGCACCCAGAATCATACTTTGGTCTCAAAAACGTAAATACCAAATTGACAGGCAAGATCGATTCCGGGTGCCCCTATTTTCAAACTTTTTTGCAAACGTTTTCATTATCCTTTCGGTATATAAAATTGAATTTCAGATCTATTAAGTGACATTCATAACCTGCGTGCAGTCAGCCTTTAAAGAGCGTTGTCAACTTATTTGCTGCATCTATGACGTCTTAGGTGAATTTATTGGAACTGATGAATCAGTTTTATTCAGAAAACATTTTAGAAAAATTCAGAAATTTATCGCGCTTATAGTCTTCAGAATAAAAATTTACAGCAAAATGTTTCCACCAATTTTTTCAGAAGCTATAAGCAGGTGCTTTAAAAATTGAAGTTTACAAATTGCGGAGTAAAACAACTTGTGGTTTTTTACTCTTTGTGACGTTTTTTGTTTTTGTTTAAACTGATTTACCTGATTATCATCAAAAAAATTACCTGATTATCATCAAAAACATTGAACACAAAAGCAGCAAACTTGGAAGGATCCCCATTCGGGAAAAACTGTTTATAAATCCCTTGAAACTCTTCCATCCTTAATTCACCAGAAGGGCAATCCCTCACAAAATCTTTGTACCATTTTTTCAGCTCTTTTCTTGTGACTGAAAAACTCCACATTTTTCTGCAGTTTTTTGTTGAAGACTCACAGTATGTCGACTGCTCCAACTCAACAGCTTCATCTGTTGATAACTTCTTATTTGCCTTCTTTTTCTTGGGTGATTGTGGTTTGCTTTGATTTTTGCCCATTTGACGCTCTGAAACAAAACGAAAAAAAATGGAAAACAAGCTTAATGAAGTGATAAATGAATGAAAAAAAGTGGTTTTGGTAGTCATGACAATTGATAAGTCAAAAAAAAATGAAGCAAAAGAAAAAAGTAATTTCATATGAGGATTTCATGGATCGAAGGATAATCTCCCCCTAATAACTTGTCAAAAAAGAATTAGATAGCAGAAATGAATAAAAATGTATATACAAAGTTCAAGAATCTTTTATGTGACAGCTGGCGTCAAACTGAATCTATAAAATTGTTTTGGTTCAAATTTTTTGAGCCAGAAAAAATGAGTGGATGCCGTGATTAAGCCACATGTCCGTTCGAAATAATGTGAAATGTTTGGCAAGCCGCAGAAATGAAAAAGTGTTTAGAATTGGGTACTTTCAAAGGGTCATCTTTATATATTTCAAGCCTTCAAACTAATGGAGTCTGGGATCTTATTTAAGTTTTCTTAAACCGCACATCTTATACTTTTTTTAAAAATAATATTAACCAAAAAACAGATTTAGATTAAATCGGCGATATAATAAAGTGATGCCAAATCCCCATATCTCGTAAGAAGAGGATTTTGCACTCTACGGAATTTGGGAAAAAAAGTGGTTTTTATACTCTCACATAAAATTTTATCTCGTTTTTTCTCTTTATTTGAAGAGAAAATACCGTTCAAAAGAAAGAAAGATGGATGTCTGGGAAAAATTGAAGTACATATTTAAATGTTGGTTCTATTACTTGGGTTTAGGGATTCAAAAAGAATTAGGGCTTTTTAAGCATCTAGTGCTACAAGTCTTATTAAGATCGAAACCAATCATATATGTACAATGTTGATGGTACGCCGTGTCACATTTATGAGTCTCAGACCTAGGCCGGCAACTGTAATCAAATTGTTGAGGTTCCCTAAGCTTTTAAGGATATACTAATGACAACATGAAAGTCTATATGATAAAAATGTGTGGATAAAAATTGCAATTGAATTATTGATTCTAAAGTTGATTAATTACATCAGTTGATTATTTCATTCAAATTTGGAAAAGAAAAGCATCTAAGCATCCTGGAAAAATTATTTTTTTAAAAGGAGGACTCTAGAGAGCTAATAAAGTACCTTAAATTAATATAAAATTCTTACTCATTCCAAAGCTGTTTTCAAATTTTTCTAAAACCACGTAGAAGCCGAGAATACAATGTTTCAAAACAATGGCCTAGAAAAAGTTACCATCTGGCCGAACGTTGCCTTTTCGTGTTATAATCACAAAAATTTATTTAAAATTCTTAAATTAGTCAATTTAAATTAAGTTTTTACATTTGTTTGGATCGTTCACGAAATAATGTACTAGTTTTCGTCGGTGGAATCAGTTCGGAGTTTTCCGAGGATGCTATTTCGAAGCGCGTGTTCTCGACTTCTACGTGGTTCTAAAAAAATGAAAATAAACATATTTGAAATGAGTGTGAAGTCTATTTTCATCCCACTGTCGTTTATTAACTTGGTAAAGTCCTTCTTTAAAATTTTACATGGCACAAATTCACGGTAAGACTATGATTTTTCTCGCCATACTCTTTTTCAGATTGAATTGAATTTTTATCATAAAATTTCAGTACTTTGATGATTCGTTACAAACTTTCCAAAAACCGTTAGTGAACCCCCCCCCCACTCCTTCGAGGGCTTCAACAGGAGAACACGTTGCGGGAGAAGTAAGATGCCCATTTTATAATTTTTTTAATGGGAAAGGTATTTGGAAAATCACACTCGTTTTTTAAAATTGAAGTCGTATTCAAAAAAAAAACCAGAAAACAAATCTGCAGAGACGAAAATAGCTGATACCAAACAAAAGAAACCTAATTACAAAGCGAGCGTTTTTTCAAAAAAAAACGGAATTGTTTCAAAAGACGTTGCACTAATACACCTCAACAAAAAAAAGATTTATTACAACTGATCAGTTTGAAAAAAACATGTGAAAAGGGGAGGGAAACGTGCTTAAACTACAAAGCAAAAAATCAAATTTGTTTCCCAGATTTGGCGTATGCATGACCGGATAAGGATAGCAATAACAATATTTAACCGTCACGAAACCGAAAAAAAAACACAGAAGAAGAAAAAAGTGAAAAGAGAAACGATTTGTTATAATAGCACTTGCTGTGATGTTATTCTTCCGGAGTGCGGAAAAAATAGAGGGAAATAAAGTTGTAAACATGGAAATTTGAAGGATATGAAACCTTGGGATAAACCGACTCAAGGCTTTTACTAAATTTTTTTCGCTTTTTTGTTTGCTTATCATTCTTTCGCAAATAAAATGTGCAAATTTGAAGGAAGTCAGGTTATGATAATGCATGTGGAGATGATGGCTTTGCGGAATGAATATGAAATTTTTTGGCAAAACGTTGCGTTTTGAAATAATTGTACGAATTACTAGTAAAAGTTAACTCAAGTTTCCTGGTCATTTCATAAAAAGTGGTCTTTTCGTAAGTGGATCTGTCAGAATATCCCTAATTTTTATCTTGTTTTCTAAATTTATGTTAATTTCTATATTAAGATGCATTTGAGACCCACAAAATTGGTATTCTACTCATGTTTGTTTATTGGGTGGTAAGGAAACTTTCGCTAATTAAAACTTGATGGCTAACAACGTTTGAACGTGTGCATCTTGTAACTAAACTTGTGCTTTTTGTAACTAAGGTGACGGATTTGTAGATTTCATCATTTTTCATCTAATAAGCATGTTTCGAAATAAAATGGAATTTGACTAGATTAAGTACCGAGCTCATGAAAATTGCAAATTTTTAGCTATCAAGTTGAACATGCATTGATTTGGAACGTATGCCAAAGAGTTAATAACCTTTTAAAAAATTGTGATATAAAATTTGGAAGCATATCAAAAATCAAAATGTTGCGTTTCTCCATAAAAAATTGAGTCTCTGCACTATTCTCATATGTATCGAGATCTTATAGATATGTTCGGCTGGATATACGTAACTGGATAAATCTGGCGTAATACATATATTTTTAACGTTCGGTCATTTATAATTTTATTTTAAATTTCTTCGCTTTCTAAAATTTTTAAAAAAATATGAAAGTTTGCACAAAAATGGAATTTTGGATGTCGGTGAATGCTAGATACATATATACCCTATTTTCCCAGAAATGGTAAAAATTAATGTATTGTGTCAACGTCGTAAACGTAATGACTTGTGACGCCATCTATGAGAAGGATTTCGATAAAAATTTCAAGATATCAGGAAAACAATTAGATTGTTACTATTAGAAATAAATATTTTGAGAACTGTCATATGTTCAGAGTGCCAAAGAACTTTAGATAACTTAAAACAAAAACAAATTCACGAGTTATAGGGTTTTGAAGTATGCATTTGAATTTTTATTAAACTACAAGACGAGCCGCGAAAAAACTTTTTTTAATTAAAACTATTTCGAATCAAAATGAATTTTTAAAAAAGTGTTTGTTTCAAACTACGAGCAAAAAAACTTGAATTGAAAATTCATAAAAATATTCACATAACAAATGGGTGTGAGAGTTTTAGAAACAAATTCCACAAATTCGAATTTGAAATATAAATATAGATATATAAATAGCCAATCTTTGAAATAAATGACACAAAACTAATGTCAATCATCAAAAACATCGCAACATTTTGAAAACAAAATCGAGTGGGTGCTGTTGAAAAAGCGTGAGAACGACAGTTGCCATTGGGGAAGCAGAAGAAACAGCGTTTATAAAAAGCTGTGTTGGCTTCATCATTCGGGCCACGATTTATCAGATGGACTCGACAATATTGATGATCGTTTGGTGAAAAAGATATCATCGCGGTGATCCACAACAATACGTATCTAAAACATTTAGAAAAAAACGAAAGAAGCGAACTCTTGGGAGAAGGAAATGAGAACAACATGCTATGAGCCTGAAAAAGAGAAGAACAACGATGTTCTTCGTTGTCACGGGGGCTTTTCAGATGACTTATGGGCAAAAAAACAGGTGGTTTCAATTTTTGTCCGCCTTTTGTTGTCTACACGTTAGTTTTGAGAAACACGGCTGAAAATTTTTGAAAACTATATATTATTAGTACAATATACGCAAAAGAACGTCATTTTGAGAAGTTATGTCAAAAATTTGAATGAGGGTTTGAAATTGTTCTTCTCGTGGATAATATAATTTTATATTCCATATGTATATGTGCTCTATGACTTTGCCATTGAGCATAAATTGTTTTCGAGGAGGTATCTTGGCAATGTGTCAGGTCTTAGAGCACGTATGGAATTGTGACGACTACCATATTTTGATGGATTCATTTTTTATTATATTTCCTGATTTTCTTTACAAAATTACATAATTAATATTTTTGCGAATTTGTTATTGTTAACTCAAATATTCTTGATCATGCAAGTTTGTTTTGATCTACCCAGAAAATCTAAGTCTCTCACAAAGTCATGCTATTTTTACCTGCGAACGGTTGCGCTCCGGTCTTTCAGTAGAAAATGGATGCTCAAATTTTTTAAACTTGACAATAATGTAAAGAAATCAAGACTTTTTTAAAAGATTTATTTTAGATCATAAAATTTTTCGTTATTATGTATTTATGAACTTATAAGCGAAACCACTTTCTGATAATGAGAATTAAAAACGAATTTCTTAATTATCGATTATTTTTAGATTTATAAAAGGGTTTGATTTTTAAAAATTAAAAGTTCTAACCTTTCATTTACTATTTTCACTTAACAAAAAGTTAAGGAAAATTTTCTCAAATTTTATAATAACTAAATAATGTAAAAACAAAAAACAAAAACAGAGAAGCAGATGTAAGTTGGCAATTAATAATTCATGAAATCTGGCAAATTGAGTATACAATGAATCAAAAAATGTGTGTTTTCTTTAAATAAAAAACATGAAAAACCATTATGTCTACGATTATTATCTTGTGCTTTTTTACTTCATCTAAAAAAAACTATTACATAATAATAAAAACATCACATCAGCCCAGCTTGGAACGTCATTTGCATAAAAAGGCAGATGAGGCGTTGGTGGTCGCAGTACTGGCAAGGATATCACCTAGCTTGAGGCAATTTTAGATGATTAATATAAGTTTTTTTTTCAAGGATTATTATTTTTTTTGTTACTTTTTTAAAAATCTTTTTCAACAAGCGTCAATAATAGCTGATTAGTCATTTTATTGGAAAATAAAATGGATAAAAATATTTTTTTTTGTTATATTTTATGGAAATAATCCAAAGCTCTTCCCAAAGCTTATGAAAATTTATAAAAGAGCTTACGAACAAGCCAATAAGTTTATTATTTCTAAGAAGGGTTGAGGTGGCTCACGCGTGAACATTGAGGCTTTCATGATTTTTGTTTCTTTGAGTTGAGAATGACCACACTCTATTTTGAATGATATTGCTATGAATTAAAGGTACATAGTATTAGAAAATGGTGTTTCAAAAAAAAAGAATACAAAACAGTTTTTTTTTATTTTTAAGGCCGGAATTAGTTTTCTAGGTTACGTAAATTAAAAATTTTTGTTTTTTTTTAAATTTAATTTTATTCTTTGAAAAATCATTACAAAATCATAGAAATACTCATTTTCAATTCAAAAAAAATTAATGACTTTAAAAAATTGAAAAATTTTGAGAAAAATACATTTTTAAAATTGTTTTCAGCTCGTTTTTACACATTCAAATTTCATTATAGGCAGAAAATTTATGAAATGATTTTCGTTATTGTTTTTTTAATATTTGCGATTTTTTAATTAGTAAATTGAATCAAAATCTATCCATTGTAGTTTTAGATCCATTTCATCCTGATCCAGATCCATTTAGATCCACATTTAAAGACAATTTGTTAGGTAACACGATCCTAATCAAAAAAAAAAAACGAGTATGTTGCCCTATTCAAATAATTGTGTTTCGCGCCAATTCCGACCGCGTTGCATGGACAAGATTGTATTCTAATTTTTTATTTTTGCAACTTTGGACCGATGATGTGAGGCGTACATTTATCGATATGCTATTGCATAAATTGCAACGTACTGATGAGTGTAAGCTCTAATTTTTCGTCATGTCAAATTAACTGATACATTGCCTTTAATTTATATTAGATTCAATATTTAATTCACACTTTATAACGTTTTTTCATTTTTTGAACCAAAAATTTTTTTTTCGAACCAAACATTTTAATACCTTTTTTATCAAAAATCCCAATTAACAACCTTCTATAAAATAAAATCATTATTTTTTAAGAGCGCAAATTTATTTCAACTATATGTCAAAAGTGACTTTAAAAAACATCAATAAAAAATTTCAAAGGAAACAAAAAAAAACATGGAAGCGGTAAAATAGACAAAACATGGCAAATTGAATGAAACCAGCGTGAGGCTAGGCGGCTATCTGTCTCTGGGGTAAGGGATTTTGTGCCATTGCCGCCAGCGATGAGACACCGTCTATTGCCTTTACTATCAATTTCTATTACTTTAATTTTCCCCCTTTTTTTTTCTTGATTAGGAGTGGGTGTAGGTTTCAAAAAGAATGTTGTAAACATGTGAGATGTCGGTGTTTCAGATAGACTCAAGTTCTTGATGTGGTTTTGAGGAATGCACTGTGGGATGGCTAAAAATAGGAGCAGTTCATCACTGATTTAAAGACAATGTGCCGGTTTTTTAAACTTTATTTTCTAAATGTAACAGAATCGAACTTCGTATGACAAAATTACAAAACTATTTCTAGAAAAATTTTCGGTTAAATTTGGTTTCGGACACCAGTTTTTTATTGTTTTAATAGAAAATAATAGGTCGAACCCCTGACACTTTGTCTTTAAGCTACATCATTTTCAACAAAGGTTTAAAGTTATTTTTTGAAGGCAAAAGAAACGGAATGAAGGAAAAATGAAAAGCATGGAAGTTGTAATGAAAAAGAAAATTAATAGAATGTTAGAAGAAATAAACAGTCTCCATGTTCAAGTTATGTCATTCCACTTTTTTTTTAAATCTTTGTCGAAAATGAAATGTTTACAATAATAAATTATAAAGCAAAATCCCGAAGGATTAATAATGTAGGTCTTTGAAATAACATTAAAACATCAAAGAACCTAAAATCTAATAATAATAAATTTGAATTAAAGAATCGAAGACCGCCACATACATTTATAACTGTTTTTTAGATGTTTGTTTACTGATTTTCAATTTTCTTTTGCTTGGAAGTCTTACAGAATTTTTTGCAGAATTTCTTAGTGATTTTTAGTGACAAAGTTTGAAAATGGGTAAAAAGAAAACAATAAATGAAAAAAATGTGTTAAGCTTTTTTAGAAACAAGGAACTTTGAAAATATTTCAAAAGATGCTGTAGACAAGTTGACTTGACAAAGGTCGAGACTGATGCGTGAGTATGCAACTTCGACTTTAATTAAGTGAATAACACATACGACTGCTCAAAGATGGATATCATCTGGATGCAAACTTTTATCGAACTTTTCTTTCTTTTTCCATTTTGCAAGCGGAAAAAACAAAACAAAGTCATAATTATCGTATATATAGAAAGAGAGAGTTTTACTCTTATCCACTACAATTTTTTTTCTAAAATTTTATGAAGGTTGTCTAAAATTCATTCGACAATAAAGAGCACTAAAGGGAAATTATTTTTGGAACAAAAAGAACATTTAAGGGCAATTTTCAAACATGTTGTGTTCCCGGACAGAAACAAAATAGGTTGATTCAGAAAATGACACTACATTCCAAAATTTTTCTTTTAAACACCGAAACAAAAAATGCAACAAGAAAAAAAAACATCCGCCGGGAATTTGGAAATGCCAGGAAAATGGAGCAAAAAACATTTTCATGAGATTTAAGTAGGAAGGACCAGTAAAAAGTTAGGGGGCCCATTTATTTTCTTATCGGTCAGAAATCAGGCGTTCTTGTTCGATTCGGGAAAAAATGTGTTTTTTTTTTGGTGAGATAATTCATCACTTTGTCGGAGATACATTTTTGGTGGGACAGGCGGAAGGAAAATGGATTTTGTGAAGGAAAAAGATTGGTCGGATCTAGAACATTTTATAAAAAAAGTATAATAAGGATTTATGAATGGAAAAGAAAAATATATATAAAAATAAAATATAAAACTAACTTAAAGGCAGCTGGTGAGTTAACAGGATCCAAATTCAAGGCAAAAAATCTAAATTCGAATGGGAGCCCAGGTGGTCCAAAGAACAATACTAATATGTAGCCACATTCAAATAATTTTGTTTCGCGCCAATTCTGACCGTGTTGTAGGAACAGCGACCGCGTTGAACGGACATGCGTGCATTCAAATTTTGATTATTGTTATCTTAGACCACTGCTATGAATCGTTGTGATTTCGCATAAATTGCATTGTACTAATGAGAGAACGCTCTGATTTTTGAAATTGAAATGTGGTAGGGCCAAATGAACTGAACCACTGTCTTTAAGATGAAAAAGAAAGTTCACTTAAAGTATCATTTCGAATGAGATAAGCAAATAAAAAACCAAAAGTGAAAAAAACATCCCTTTAACCATTTCAGTTAACACTTTCCGAA
Organism: Caenorhabditis virilis; assembly: GCA_964036255.1. NCBI lineage: Eukaryota > Metazoa > Nematoda > Chromadorea > Rhabditida > Rhabditidae > Caenorhabditis > Caenorhabditis virilis. The sequence continues at coordinate 4,052,646 of OZ038420.1, read as the reverse complement.
GTTCTCCCTTACACCAGTGATCTTTTGATCCAAACCACTTTCTATTGTATAATTTCGCACCTATTTGAGCGAGTCTAATCATTAGGTTTCATTAGGTTTTTGTCAGTTAATTATATCTTTCATACAGTTAAGTGTTATTTCTCTTTGTCAATTATTTTTATGTCTTTATGTCATTGTCATTCATATCGCATTCATATTATTTTTTAAGTAGTTGTGCTGTAATTATTTTTTTTTGTTATTGGTATTATAATTAATACAATTAATAAATACATTGAACTATGATTAAAGAACTATAAATGTTTTTAAAAAAGAATTAAAAAAAATATTTACTAAATTATCTAAAAAAAAAGTGTTTAGTTTCAAAAAATATTAGAAGTTCAGTTTTTTTAAAACGATTTCAAAGATTCGACAACACAATGAGGAAGGTTCGGAAAAATTATATTTATTACATAATACTGAAAATAAGATATATATAAATCAATTAAACAATTAAACTAAGAGTTGAGGTTGTTCCCTACAATTCATCATTGCTGCGACCATTCTCATAAATTTTTGACATCTCTGTATTATGTATATCCTTGTCCATTTTTAAACATCTCTGGAAAATATTTGAATTTTTAAAAAGTTGATTTGTCCGCTGACCACTTTTCAATCATTTTTCTGATAAGTTTTTGAACAACGATTCGAATCAAATTCTACCTCAAGTTTCCATTGCCCCTTGTGTAGTAAAATCATGTCATAACTTGTAGAAAGAGAGAATATTGGCAAACCAGAGGTCCCAGACATATAATTGTCTGCGTCTCACCTTACGCGTTTGGTTTTGGATATTTGACAAAAGTCCAGGGGAAGTAGATAATAAGGTTTTAGGATAGGAATAATTTTTACAATATTTTCATAAGAAGATGTTTAATTTCCAGATCAATTATATACGTAATTGGTCCAATTAAAAAGAAAATAAGTAATTTAATTTTTTTTGGCTATTCTGATATTCTTAGGATCCCAGTTTCAGGATTCCCGTAAACCGACAAGGCCATTTTTCAACAACAACCTCAACATACATGTGATAAAATTGCAAGTTTATCAATTAAATAATTTGGATATTCATTCTCTTTTAATTTTTATGAAACGGGGAATTTTTTTAAAATCATTTTTTAATTTTATTGCAATTCAAACCATGTGATTGTGTTTCTATAAAATACTATTCAAAAATTGTTTTTTTTAATTTTAAATAAAATCATGGTCAAACATTTATTCAAAGAAGTTGAACTTATTTTACATTTTCAAAATTTTAATTATAAAATTTTGCATAGCAACACATTTTTTTAAACAAAAATATATTGCCCCAAGGAAAACAAATTTTCAGTTGTCACATGTTATTGAACGTTCGTTTTTTCAACTATAGGTAAAAATATATTTGTTTGCACTTGTTTTTTTTGTGGTCACAATCGATTTTTTGCATTTTTCAACATTATTAAATCACAAAACCAACGTTTAGTGTAGTTTGTGCAATACTTTATACTCCAAGTCTGATACCAAAGTCACATGATGAACTGATAACTGATAACAATAGGCTAAATGAAATAAATTGGTAAAATCTGTGTTATTATTTATTGTTTGTGCACTTTGTCATCTTTGTTGCGAGCTAGACATCAATTATTTTTAAATAATGTGAAATTTATCAAACTTCGTGACACTTTATCAAGTTAGGTTTTCACGTAGGCTATCGAACATGATAATAAAAATTAAATATTAATGATAAGAGTAGACGCTTCATTGATTGTTCAAATTTCTTTTTGCATTTCTTTGCACCAATTGTTTTATTAGTCCAGGTTTTTTATCAAATGTCTTCTCAACACGGCTCGCATAATTTTACACAAGATCCGTTAGAAGTTTCAAGTAGTCCTGAACGTCCGGTACGTTTTATTTTTATTTTTTTCGCTTTGATTTTTATATTTACAGTATCATAAATCCGAAGATGACGAAAAAGTTGCAGATGTCCCGAAAATTGTTTCCAAAGAGAAAAACAGAAAATCTGTTTCAATAAACTACCCAAAAATTGAGAAAGAACAGGTAAATAATATGATGTAGAGAGATTAAACGTGATCATTTTTTTTAAACAATGGTTAATATTATTTTTTGAAATGAGAGGTAGTGAGAGAGATCAACATCAAAACTTGCGTCCAGAGTTTTAGTTAGATAAACAAAAGGTCACCAAATACAACTTCCATCAAATTTAGTTTTTTCGCTTTTTTTGACGAGTTATAGCAGACAGCAAACAGGTCAGGTGGTTTTCTTGATACTGAACTTAAATATATAACTTTGCTGAATTATTTTTAAAATAATTCTATATTTTTGTGATATTTCCTTTTTTTTGTTTAAACACCCGAACTAAACCTTTAAGCTGTTATTTTTCAAAAAAAGAAAACCATATATTTTTAATGTAAAATTTTGATTATTGAAAATAATTATCTGATTAGTACTTGCACAATTTCGAGCAGCAAAGCGATCCAAATTTATTGTTATGATGTTGAATAATATGTCTTTAACGATTTATCGAAGAATGTGTCAAAACATTTTTTTTTCATCAGTTTATTACGTTCAGAGTTATTATTTATGCAAACATTTTTTGACGACTTCATTCACATTTTAAGTCAGTAAATCATGACGCAAAATTGCGTACCTGGTAAAAATGATGGCACCAAAGTTTAGTAGCTCTACCATCTTTTTGTTTTATCATTTTTGATTTTTTTACCGGAACTGATTAAAAAAGCGTTTTTCCATAAACAAATAATTGAATTAATAATTTAAAAAAGGTCAGTTCAAAAATAAATGTTATAAATAGAAGACAACGAAAAATAATTATAAACAAGCTGGGACAGGTTTGAAGGTTTTCTTAACTCTGTTTTTATGTATATCAATTTCGTTTTACCATATACATACATCCACTTTTACAACAAAAAAGTGCAAAAAATGGTAAGAAAATGGAGGGCTGTTTGCGGAGGGGACTAACTTTTGGAAGTTGGTAGCCCCTCGAATGTAAAAAAAATGCTGTAGGGATGCAATTTTCATATTTTTTCCTGTTTCCTGTCCTTTTATCAGCAGTTAGTTCTCATCGGAGACCTTATGTAGCCTAGGAACTAATTTTTGGGAAGTGCACTCATTTTTTTCTCAATTTTGAAGGTGTTTTTATACATTTTTTGTAACCGGAACATTTTTTTAAATTTTTAAAATAAGGTACGGCTGGTAGTTTAGCTTTACTTATTCAAAAAAAATTGATAGGAAATCAGGAGAAGTTATGAAAACCATAAAGTTTTTCGCTCCAAAATTATTTTATAGTGTTTTCTTTGCTTGTATGAAATTTAACGATTTTTTTCTCAACTATGTATGTCTTTAATTATTCAAAAAAAATAATTAAATGTTTTCATTCTCAACATAACATTAGGGTACAAGGTGGTTTTGGTCTACCAAAATGTATCTTTTACGAACTTGTCATTTTTACCTTCGCGTAGGTGCCTTGCTGTCATTCGTTAGAAAAGAGTTGCTACAAAAATGTTAACTTGACGCTATATTGTGCATGCTAAACAAAACCTCAAAAAAATTAAATTTCCAGCCATTAAACAACCATCCCGCTGAAAATATGGCTGCCGATTCGGAGACAACACCACTTCTTCATCCATCAAGGTACGAACAATTTTTTCGCCAAACCCTATTTTAAAAAAATGTTGCAGTTCTTTGCCAACTTTAGTTGGTGGCGGTTTCGATGATGTTGAGAGCGATTTTCAAGGACCTTCAGGCACAACAAGATCAGAGGTTGGTTTTTCGAAACATTACATTTCCCGACACTAATCGTTTAGATTGGCCAAAGTGAACTTGTTAGAAAACGAAGGAAACGGCGACATCGGTACAATACATTGGCGACGGCTCCCAAGATCACTAAACCAAGGTACAGCAACATTTTTGTATTAGTGCTTTGAAGTGGAAAATTGGTCAAATCAACGAACAGATTGAAAATACGGGGGTCAAAAATGAAGGGTTTAGTCTAGTTTTTTGTTTTCGATGAAAAATTACACAGAAATTCTTTAAAAGTGCAAAGAATTCACAAATTTGTTGAAATTCGAAACCTTTTTAAATATTTTCACGAAGCATCGTATTACGAAAGTTTTTGGAAAGAATTATTCAATAATTTCAAAAAAAACATATTAAGGAAGTAGTTTAAAACTTTAAAAAAAAATCATTAATATCAAACAGGATTTCTAAGTAGACTTTTGTAACAGAAAGTGTGAAAATGATTTGGCAATGAGAGATTGATATAGATTTAATTACTATCATGTGTCCTTCCGAACACCTTTTCCCAAAAAAAAAACTATGAAACATGCTGTCAACATTTCGTTCTTTGCAGAGAAAAGTTTTAATAAGAAACTAAATGAACTTTCCTATTATTTTTTTCTCTTTTTTATTACGCTTTGTTAACGAACATTTGTTTCCAATACTTTTTGTTTATTGATCGCCTAACCCCTCTTTTCCCTCAATTTATAAAAAGCCTCGAGTTATTTTTATCGATTTTTTCTCCTCTATCTTTTTCTTAATTTGAGAAAAATGTCACTCGACAAATCTTGAGGATTATCCTTAAAAACATGTCGTGTATTCTGATCGAATTAAAAAATCATCTTTTAATTTGAACAAATAGACAGAAATGTTTCTTTCGCCGAAGTGAATCAAAAACCAAAGGAATACCGTATTTTCAATGAATGTTCTTTATTCGAATATGTTTTTGTTGGATGTTATATTCTTTGAATGGTTCTTGATTTTTATTTAAATGTAAATCCCAATCTTTTTATCAAATTTTGTTTCGTTGAAAATTTTATGAAAGGTTTTATTGATCTAAGGGACTTTATTCTTATTCAAATGTAAATTTGGATTTTTTTTATGTGATTGTTGCATTCACAGTTTTTTGTTGAAGTTTCACAATTTAAGAACGGTCGAAGACCGGTTTCATTCGATGTTTCTGGTATTTCTCAGATTTTTTGTTTTGGCCTTGTGGGACACGGAAAATGAGGTTGTTTTAAATTTAAAATTTAATCGACATTTAAAAAAATACATTTTAAAAATACATATGCTGCCAGTTTTTTTTTCAAATCTTTTCGCGTTCAGATGTTTAAAAAATAACCCAATGGAAAATAATAAAGCTAGTTCCATGAAAAGTTTCGACGATAAATTATAATTTCGAAATACTACATTTAAAGAATCTTAATTTTAATTCCCGCGGTAAGAAATATGCAAGTTCGCCCCATTGAGAATGGATCCAATTCGAACTGTTCTTCAAATTTTTGGTTGTGAAAATATTGTGTTCCATGAATATATGTTTTTTTTTTAATTTTTGGTTTAAGATGTTAAAAATATCTGAAAGTTTTACCCAGATTATTACAAGTCTTTAGCAAAAAGGTCCAATATAATTTTTGAAATTACGCGCGCAACTACAAAATTGTTATTTTTCGTTGTTGTTTCTTGTAGATTAGATTCAATTTTTGGAAGAAAGATAAAATTTTTACAATTGAACGCGTTTAGGGTAAAAAACGACAGTATATCTTTAAAAAAGCTGCACGAGATTTAAATTTAAACTTGTTTTCTTCAGTAGGAAACAAATACTTAAGGGCGCAAATTTTGTCTAATAATAAATTACCAGTTACTATTTAAAACAAATAAAAACTTAAATTTTTATTCGATTTTTATTTCGATTCAAAACAAGAAATTGGGAAATGTTTTTTAAATGAGGAAAATCCTAATTAGACCATCTGAAACAACAGAACTTTGGAACAGTAGGCTCTGGTCTAGCACATTATGAATCACTGTGAATATTTGTCTGATCACATGATCTAAAAAAGAAAAAAATTGTTTGTAGGATTTCTCATCGCCATTCAGTGTTCGATCGTGTGTCCTCTTTGGCACTCGCTTCCATTTTTTGTAATTTCGAAATGGTATAGTCAAATCAGGATTTTTTCTCATTTCCAAAGTTTTCTTAATAGACTTAAATATACTTTAAAGGGATTCTTTACTGTTTTTGAGTTTCTATTCCATTATCATCTTCTTCTTGATATTTGAAAACCTATACAAGAAAATATTTTTGCGAAATTTCGGCCGAGCGGTTAGGCCATTTCGCCGCCTTACCCTGTAAATGTTCTTTTTTCGTGTACCAGAAAAAGAAATTTCTATAAATTTTTTTGCTTCTATAGGTTTTCAAATACTGTGAAGAAGATGAAAATGGAATTTAAACCCAAATTCAGTAAACAGTCCCTTTAAGAGATCCTTTATAAACGTCTAAAAGCATTCGCTAATGTTTCCTAGATTTTTGCTCTTTAGAAACAGATATTTTGTAAAAAAAATGTATCCTACCATTTTTTTGGCATACATTTTTTACAAGGGAATTATCTTTTTTTTTAAGCAACTTCTTTTTAAGAAACTGGCGTTGCGTTGTATGTTGGGAGTATAAAAAAGGCGTTTTCAAAACATTTCAACCAATTTTTTTCAAATTAAGAATATTTTCGTTATGTTTATTTCAAATGTTTGCAGATTGTTTGATTGAAGTTCATTACCATATTTAATATGTGGAATCTCTCGGAATAATTACAATAAAAAAATGTTATTCTAAAATAAGTGTCCTATGAAAAAGTGGGCGGTCGGATCGACAGCTCTGGTCTAGCACATTATGAATCACTGTGAATATTTTCTGATAACATGGTCGAAAAAAAAATGTCTATAGGATTTCTCATCGCCATTCAGTTTTCGATTGTGTGTCATCGGTGGCACTCGTTTCAATTTTTTTCTGTCTTTCATAGTCAAATTAGAATTTGATCTCAGGTTCTAAGCTTTTTTAGTATTACCTAGCAATCCGACTACACGTTTTTCTAGTAAATCAATTCGAGTACTGTTCATCGCGAAAAAAAACACATTTTATTTTTCTTTCGCCGTTAACCAAGACGAGTCAACCATCTAACAAAGTATTTTTCTTTCTTTTTTATTTCTAAATAATTTGAATAGAAACATTCGAAACTTATTATGTAGAAAATTTCTAGAAAACTAAATATGTCATAACAGTACAAAACGAAAATTGTTTTAGAGCAAAAAACAACACCCTCAACCTCTCATTTTAATTAGAATTTTCAAATTCGTTTCAGATTCACACTTCGTGAAACGATACATCTGTTTTCTCAATTCTCAATGAAAACATTTTATTTCTAATCTGAAATTCGAAATTCTACATTTTTAAAAAAGCTCAATTTAGTTATTGCTCGATTTTACAACTAATCAAAGCGTTTCTCGTCAATATCCAAACCAACTAATGTAATTTCAAAAAATTTAAGTCTGACTATTGTTTCGTAAAGTGAGCGTTAGGATCGGCAGTTCTGGTCTAGCACATTATGAATCACTGTGAATATTTTTCTGATCACATGGTCTAAAAAATTGTCTAGAGGATTTCTCATTGCCAGTTTTCGATCGTGTGTCCTCCTCTTCGGCGCTCGCTTCAATTTTTTGTGATTTCAAAATATTTTATGTCGTTCACAGTCAAATTAGGATTTTTAAAAATAATTTACGTAGCTTTCTTAACAAACTTAAATATAATTTAAATTATCCAGAATTCAGAAACATCTAAGAGCATTTCTGGGTTTTTGATTCTCAAAATCAAATCTCTAAAAACAATTTATTGATACTGCCCAAGCTCGCCAATTTACCATTTTTTTAAATTAAGATTGAATTTTAAAGAAATCTCAAAACTAATTTAAAAAAATTATACACGAATTTATAAAAAATTATATCGAAAAAAGTTGTTTAAAAATTAAAATACTTCACTTGTTAAATAAATCAGACATCTAATTCCAAAAACGAACAATCACCAAATAAAGTGAAACAAATTTTGATCTACAAAACCAACAACGAAACAACATTTAAAAAAAACGAACATAATACTTTCTACACCAAACAGTTGACCACTCAATGTGCGCTGCGCATTATCCGCTCTCTTTTATACCCATCATAATTTACTTTCCGCTCACTAATCGTTGCATAGTTCCCTCCATTAACCCGCAAAATTTGTTGGTTATACGCGTTTTTGTGGACAACAAGAACCGACACACATATTTATTTCGAATAAAATGTTTTTATTTGTTCACTAAGTATTTGCAATTCTACTTCTGACCCGCCGCTGCACAATAACAACCAACGACATCTTTTTGTCTTTGGTTTTTAATTCAACTTTAATATATTCATTATTCTCTCATATTATATTCGTATTGTTTTTAAACAAAAAAACACACACCTTCAGAAATGGAGTTATTTCTAACTCCCACCAAAGATGAAACCCATCGCTCAAACATTAGTCTAAACAGTATCAAATCTTCAAGTAGCAAGAAAGAGAGGTTTGTGTGGAAATGATGCAAAAAAAAAACTTGTGAAAACTATTTCGTAAATGTGAAATTTGCTTTTGCAGGCCTTTGATCATCTCGCCATTTATGCCGATTTCGACGCAAATATCGATTGATGTTCCACAACGCGGTTCTGATAGAAGCCGAGCACCAACTGCTGCGTATGGAAGTATTAATGAGAATTTGCTGCCAAGGGATTCGTCCGGCGAAAGTGGTAGTGATGAGGATGAGGAGGAGAAGTCGGAAGTGTCGGAGGGATTTATCAAGGTGCGTACTTTTTTAAAAAAATAAATCAAAAAAATTGCGGAGTGAAACATTCAAGAAAAATGAATCATTAGACTGTAAAAGAAAAATTGTGCGTTTTATGTGCAATGTTGCAGATAGCTTTATTGTTTTTGTTATTTTGGAATGGCAATTATCACATCACTATTGATTTGAATATTTTCTGAAATATTAACAAAGGTTTTAGGCAATTAACCATGTTAATAACCTTCTGAACTAAATTCGACGTAAGCCACGTTACGTTAGTTTTTGCATTTTTAGAAAAAAATTGCCAAAAACTTTAAAAAACCAGGCAGAATTAAAAAAAAAATTCGAAAAGCTTTTATTACCTCAAATAACTCAAGGAAAACGAAATGTTTTGAACAAAAGGTGATTAACACCCAAAAATATGATTTTTTTATTACAATTTTTATTGGAACTATATTTTTGTTGCGAAAACATAACAAAACAATGACTTTTCGATATTTTTTCATCAAAATAAACTTATTTTCTGAATAAGGCTTGATTTCAACAAGATTATTTATTCGACGATATGCATTATATCGATGGTCCGTATGAAATCGATGGTATGTATCATACTATGAATCAGAAATCTAAAAAATTAAAGACAGCTCAATAATCTACCATTTTTCAGAACTTCGTCAACATGTTCCAGTCGTTGACCTCGCGCGAATGTCTCACCATTGCAATGCTCTGTGTCGCCAACTTGTGCTCGACAGTCGCCTTTTCGTGTATCGCGCCATTTTATCCGGTGGAGGCGAAGATGAAAGGTTTGAGTGAGACGCAAATCGGAATTGTCTTTGGAATCTTCGAGCTCACTATGTTTGTTGCATCGCCGATTTTTGGAAAATATGTGAGTTTATTTGAACATTTTCAAAATAATTGTTTATTACATGCAAATTCGGACTAAGAGCTTGAAATGAGACAAAGCTGATTAGAAATAGCTTGTCGTGACAGCAAAGAAACTATGAATTTTAGATTAAGGCGTTTATAAATCTGAAAATTTGAATTTTCACGAGCTATTTTAGTTAAATTTTGATTCAAAAATCATAATTTGGGCTTTTTTAAACTTCGAATAGACTAAAATCAGGACACCCTTTTAAAAGCAAGATGGAATTATCATCAATTGGTTCAAAATTTCAAAATTCTCACAAAAAAATATTAAAAAATCGAGTTTTATTGTAGGAGGACTAAGAAAATATAAAATTGCCTAAAAATATTTTATTTGGGATTTTCGGCCGCCGGACTAGGAAAATGTAAAATGGCCTAGAAATATATTATTTGGGATTCTCGGCCGCCGGACTAGAAATGAAATAGAACACACATTCTCTTCCATTCTTTTGGATAACTTGTGGAGTTGCAAACAGAATTAATTTGTAAATTTTCGATTAAGAAGGGAAATTAAGGAAATTAAAAAGTACATTTTGAACACTTTCCTTTTTTTTAGTTAATTGGATAAGAAAAAACCAATATGCATTTAGAAAATTTTGCACCAGAAATATTGAGGTTGAGGCGAGTTACAGCTATTGAAAGGTCAAATTTCCAAACTTTGAGCAGCTTTAACAATTCTGCCTTATGCATATTAACAGCCGAAATTTGTAGCCTTCAGGGGAAGCTCTTTCAAATGAGCTGTGTTTTATTTTTTTTAAAAACTAATAGACCAAGCTTTAACCATTTCCTTGTTACTTAAACGAAAATCTCATAGAAATTGTTTTCAGATTCTCAAAATTGGAGCCAAACGCCTTTTCATTGTTGGAATATGTGTTACCGGAGTTACTGCGATTCTTTTTGGGTATTCCTTAAAAATTTCCCCTTAATTTAGTAAATAAATGTGTAACTTCAAGGTTCTTGAACTTCCTGCCATCTGGAAACATCTTCTTCTATGCCAGTTTGACAGTTCGAGTCTTGGAAGCGCTTGGTGATTCAGCCTTCGTGACGTCAAGTTTCGCGATTTCAGCGAAATCATTTCCAAGGAATATTGCGTTGATTGTGGTAGCTTATCCTTTTTAATTGTTTCAAAAAATAATATTTCTTACTAACATTCCAGGGACTTATCGAAACATTTGCTGGACTTGGATACACAGCTGGACCAATGATTGGAGGAGTTTTATATGATTTGGGAGGGTTCCAAGTCCCATTTTTAGTCCTCGGAATTGTTTTGCTAGTCGCCACTGTTCTCGCATTCTGCCTTGTTGAAGAGTGTAAGGATGAAACTGTCAATACTGGCGAGCGTGGAATTATTGCGATGCTGAGTATTCGCGAATTTTGGATCCCAATTTTTGCTGTAGTGGCTTGCGCAATTTCTCTTTCGTTTTTGGATCCAACACTTCAAGGGCATTTAGAATCGGTGAGTTATTTTTTGAGAAGTTATAAAAATGTTTTAAATGTGAAAAACTATCATAATTTGAGTATTAGCTGAGAAAAAATATTGAAATCCCCAAAAAAAAACATTGTCAAGCGTTTGGGGTTTTAGGCCACTAGTATAAAAATGACCAGATGATTTTACTATTAAAAATGTTCTTCAATATATTTTGTTTCAATAGAATAATCATCGAAATCCAAAGAAAAAGCCTGTATTCAGTATTCTGATCCAGATCGGATCACGAATCAATCCTGGATTAGTTCGGTTTGGATCAACAACACCATTTTCTAATGATTCTTTATGAATCAGATGAGTGTGTAACCATTTTTTTCAACTGCGAAATAGTCGAACTGATCCGATCCAGATTTGATCCGAAATCCGATCAAAATAGGATTACTGCTTCTAATCTAGGCATATAAAATTAATGGCCTAGAAAAATTTACTTCAAAAATTGGTTTTTTATTTTAAATTTACCCAGATTTGTTGTTGGACTAGTAACTTTCTTAACTTAGTTTAGTAGGCAGTCCTAATTTAAATTTTTAAAAATGGTTACTCATATTTTTTCAGTTCCAACTGAGTTCCACAATGGTCGGCTTTATGTTCCTTATTTGCGGAGGGTTGTACACCGTTACTGCGCCATGTTTTGGTGGGCTTATGGATCATTATCATTGTGGCAATCTTTTTATCATTCTTGGATCAGCGTCAACAATTCTTTCAATGATTTTTATTGGACCATCTCCTTTAGTTGCAACATATTTTTCGAAGTAAGTTGATGTTTATCTTTTATTCAAATGTGCGGAGTGTTTTTTTCAGAGACCTGTACGTCATTGGACTCTCTCTTGCAGTTTTGGGAATGGCCGCCAGCGCATTATACATCCCATGCTTTCAAATTCTTCTTGATTCGGCGAAGTGAGCATTTTTGGATCATTTGAAAAAACAATTCATCATTTTTTCCAGACGTAATGGATTCAAGGACAATTTCCACACCTATGGATGTGTTTCCGGGTTGTTCCAAGCCGCATTTGGATTTGGGTAAGTTGGCAAGTTTGCCGCAAATTTGCAATTTTTGACGCTGTTAATTTTGAGATGTGACAAAGATTTAAAAATATTGTCGTGGAAAGCCGGCTAAAGACATGGGCCTATTTAGGACCAATTTTCAAAATTCATCCAACAAATTTCCCACCATTTTCAGAAGTTTCGTCGGTCCGACATTGGGTAGTCTTCTTTATGAATCGGTTGGATTTCCATGGACAACATCAATTATAGCCCTTCTCCATGTTTTGCTGGTAAATTATTTTGCCTTTTTTGAACAAAAATCGATTTATTTACTCGAATTTTGCAGCTTCTCATCATGGTTGTCAACATTTTGTGCAAGTAAACGACATATATCGCATCCAGGCCTGTTTTGTGCAATAATTATAATTATTAATTAAGAATCAACCAGCGGTTTTTAATATGCTTTACGTATTCATCATTACATTCCAATGTTTTTTTCTCATTTCTGTAGAATATTAATTTACTTATGGTTTGTCAACTTTTCACTGATAGTTTACGAGTAGTACAAATATCGATTTTTTGTGATTTTTTATTTCTTCGGGGAATCATTTTTTATTCAATTTTACGAGGATTATGTGTTAATGAATTGCTTTTGAGATGTCGTTTTCCTTGCTTTTTTTGATTTCAACCCGAACAGTCACCGAATTTCATTGGGGGCAGCAAAAACACAAAAAAATGGGTGGATATTTGAGGAATCGAATCCAAGACAGTGGAAGAAAGGCACGAAATTGTTTGCTCTTGATGCTCTCAGAAATCTGTCGCTTGCCCACACAAATAACTCTACTATTATCGTCAAAAGAGTGAGTGTTGATACAACTTTTTGGGTAGTTTCTTCTTGTATTATGGATTCTCAAACTGTAAGTTAGATGTTTTGCTTCGAGTTTACCGTTTTTTTCCGGAAAGCGTTCAGGATTACGCAAAAATTCAAGAAGACAAACATCGTCGCAAGATTGTGCTGCCGAATGTGATTTCTTGGGAATATGGATCGAATAAATATGCTACACAGAAAGGTGAAAGGTCATTTGGAACTATTAGAAATACTCGTAAGTTGGTTTTTTCTTAACAATGTGGTGATGAGTCTGAATATCTATTTTTTCTAGAGTGTCGCCTTACAAGGGAAGTATCTGAAGCCCTTTTGGGTGTTTTCAATGAGATATAGCTCAATAAATATATTATTTTCTGCTGATAAAGGAACTGCTGTCAAAAAATGATAAGAAGCAGCTTGTGCATAATTTTTCAAGCCTAAAATTTAAATATTTGCAAAAAACCGAACTTTTAAGAGCTGTAAATTGGCTCAAGTTCAATTTCGCTGGGTTAAACATTCAGAATATTATAAAGTAACTGTTCTTCGTCGATATTCCACATTTTCTTCGTCGATATTTCACATAGTACGTTTGGTTGAAAATTTTTGAAAACGCCACTTTTCGCAGCCGATATTTCAATCAATTTGCTGAAATTTGGCACGCTAACTCAGTAACTACGGTTTCATAACAATAGTCCAAAAGTTTTTTTTTCAGCAATATTGAGTTTGCGCTGCGTTACACCTCTTCAAAATTCGATTTTTCACACATTTCCAAACTTTTAGCTCAAAGAAATCATGCTCAAACTGCTGCTTACCGTGCTAGCCTCAAATTCCCTTTCAAATCGGCTACGCCTCATAAAAAAACAGCCAGGAACCCTTCAGATACTTCCCTAGTTAGAGGAGTTTAATGTACTGATAAAATTGCACCGGAGGCTCGTCATTTGGTTAAAAAACGCCCTACACATAAATTTTAAATCGCTGAAAATACCTTTTCTACTTCTTGTTGAGCCGAGTTATCCAGAATTCAATTTTCAATACAATACAAAAGCTTCAGTTTTAAGGATTCATTAATTTCTCAACGTATAACAATGAAAACAATCTTCACTGTCAAACGTATTCTCTTCGCGAGAAGTACCATGCCATTTCCATGCCATTATCACTGTTTACTTATAACATCGTTATTTTTTCAGAATTGAAAATAACGTCGTCGAAAGAACTGTCTGAAAGCAACGATGGGGCCGTTCCACATATTACATGTCCCCCGCTTCATTTCCCATGCGCCTCGCAATCCAAAACCAATGGTTTTGGTAGTATCCGTGAGCAAGTGACAAAAGTAACCGATACCGTGAGTCATAATTAACCAACACCTTCCTTCAACATTTCAAAGTTCAGAACGGCGATGAAAAAGTTCTCATCAGCAAAATTGTCGACGATAAAATGACCGAAACCGTATTGAAAAAGTGGAACCAGCCAAACAAAACCGCAAACAACTCGGATATTGGTAGCTTTTACATACACATCTGTTTCTAATGAATTGAATTTTGCGCCACTTGTAGGAAAACGTCGTAACGAAACCACTGAATCATCAGGCGGTCGGAGAATGGCGCATAAGGAGCAATTGAAATGTTTAGCAGCGATTCCAAGGTTCCAGGATCCAAGGCAAACAATGGCTGCAATGGGAATGCAACCAGGACAGGTAGTACTTAGCAGGTTTTCTAAAGAAATTAAAATTTTAGAGCTATCAACCTGGCTGTCAAAAGAATAGACAAGCTACAACAAATATCGAAGGTTTGAACTGGACAACTGCTGATCAACTGGATAGCAATCGATATATGGCTTGGCTTGGCGGACAGGTACTCACATTTTGTTTAAATCTTTAAAAAACATCGATGTTCAAAAATTCAGCTCACCCTTCAATCACAATCTAAAACCGGAGGATTCAACAAGCTTCGCGATGTGGCTTCCCAAGATTATTATGACAAAACCGACCAAAATGTGATGGCAAAAGAGCTTCGCAAAAAACTCGAAGATGTCAAAAAGGAGCAAGATGAAATTGAGGAGGAAGAAGACGAATAATTTACAGTTTATTTCCTCATTTTTTCTCAATAAATAAAACAACTTCAGTTATAAATAAGCTGCATGTTTTTCAAGAACCGTAAAACCATTTTTTTGGACAAAATTATAGGATAAAGAAACGAAGGAGTAGGAAGAGAAGACCGAGCACACCAACTGATACCGCCACTTTGAAAATTGTCGATCTGAAATTATATAATTTTTTAAAATATACAAATAATTGAGAGGTAAACCTTCTGTTAAGCGCTTTTGCATCATCTCTATACTTCTTTGACATGCTTGAAAGTTCGGTCGCACGATTTTCGAGAACTGAAACAACACATTTTAATTTGTTTCCTTTTTTTTTTGAAAAACCCAACTATTCAAAGCTTCTCCTCGATGAATAACATCCTCAATATTCGTGACCATGATCCGGGTAACATCTTGCAACTCGTTAGACACCGCGTTCATCGTGTAACGATTCTGGTCGCCATGCTTCTGTTTCGCTTGTTGGATATATTTGTCTAAAAATATACAGCGATATTTAACAAATAAGAAAAGTGATATTTTACCAAATTCCAAGAAGTGATATGGGCGAACAACTTGATCAATCTTGGTGCTATTATAATTCAAAAACTCGCGTCCAATGTCCGTCAAGAATTGAAAGGCAACGGTTCGCGGGAAATTCCGGTCACAGAGAACCAAGGCACAGATGGAGTCGATGATTGTGTAGCTGGAAACATGTGGGAATAAAACTTTTTCTTGAAAACTTTTGGTTAAAGTACTGAAGCAAAAAATAACTAGGTTAATCTATTAATTTCGTATCACAACTTGATCAAAAACAAGAAACTTTAAAAATCAGTTGGGTGCTAACTAAAATTGACTTAAAGGGATTCTTTGCTGATTTTAGGTTTCTATTTATCACATTTTCATCTTTTTTGGGACATTTGAAAACCTGTACAAGACATTTTTTTCTAAATTTCCTTTCCTAGTACTCAAACACATCAATTTTAAGCATAACTTCTAGCAATTGCAAACACTCCAACATTCGCATGCTCTCTCGCGAGCGGTTAAGCCATTTAGCCGCCTAACTCTGTAAATTTGTTTTTTCGTGTCCTACAAAAGGACATTTTGAAAAAAAAAATTGCTTGTATAGGTTTTCAAATATTGTGAAGAAGATGAAGATGGAATTGAAACCCACATTCAGTAAAGAGTCGGTTTAAAGTTGCTTCAAAACTAATATTTTTAGGTGAAAAATATAAGTGAGAATTATCTCAAAATTCTGGCACAGATATGTTGATTCTGATTTATCAAAATACGCAAGCCATATTCTCTAAAACTGACTGAAAAAATTGACTTACTGGAAAACAAATGGTCCACTTTCAACACTCTGTTGAGCTGGCGCCCCCTGTAACTTTTTGAACAACATCTTCGCTTGGTTTGAATATTTCACCATACTTGTATCACCCTGAAAATTCAAATTATTCAATTTTAATTCATTTTCTGAACTCTAACAAACCCCTCTATCACTATTTCCTTCGATCGAAGTTGCAAGGATAAGTCCATCTCTAACTCTAGCGATCAGTGTAAGATCCATTACTGCAGAATTCTTGAAAAATAAATAAATTCAGAAGTTGTTGAAATAATAAACAAAAAATCTAAAGCAACGTAGCCAAAAGCAACCACGTTGGAAGTGCGGATAAGAGAGGAGTAACGAAACAATATGCAAGTGTGCTCTAACGCAAACCGTCTGAGAACATAAGAGAGAAGTGTTTGTTATTGATAGACGTTAGAGATAATGCGATGTTTTGTTGTATGTATTTTGGTGCAAACCTAGTTTCATCGCATTGTTTATATTGATTTTTAGCTTTTGTTTTAACTTTTTGACAATTTTTTAAACGACACATTTTTCTTTTCAGGGCTGCCAATTTTTTATGACACCTTCGCAAGATACAGAAAGCGGGGAAAGCGAACAAAATGTGATTGATAAGGGTGAAGAAGCGGAGCAGCAGAAAAATGGGGAAGACGATGCTCAAGCTGTAATTGTTGAAATTTCAAAATTGTTATTTTATGTATACAAATTGCAGAGAAACGAAGTTACACTTAAGCTACACCCGCAGCCATGGTGTGGTCTTCACTGGTCAACGACGGAATCAATCACAAATGTTTATAACTACAGCAATATCGAGGAGAAGGGAAAATCGCCAATGTGCAAAGTTTCAGATGTAGGTGTTTGTTTATTTATTTTTTCTACATGGGAACAGGGAGCGCAATAATTTTTCGAACTGGATCTAGCTTAATAAATGCAACAAGGACGAAAATCTAACTCGTTCTCATTCCAAATCCGTTTTTAAAATTTTATAAAACCCAGTAGAAGCCGAGAAAACAAGCTTAGAAAGAATGACCTAGAAAATGTTGTTTCCACCAACGAAAACTAGTCCGCTGGACTTATTGTAATCCAAAAAATGGAAACAAACAGACATAAGTTGAAATGGACAAAGTTAAGTGCTTTTTATATATATTTTTAAACAAAAAACTCATTGAAAAACGTTCGGCCAGGTGGAAACTTAAAAACTGTTCTAGACAATTGTTTTATGCTTGTTTTCGCGGCTTCTGCGTATTTTTAGAGGGATTCTAGGGAAATTACCCCTTTCGCCCGTAAAAATTACCATTTAGAGAAATGACCCTTCAGAAAAATATGGCTATAATGGAGTCGGTAAATAATTTTAACATTTTAACCCGTTATTAGGTAGTTTGAGCAAAGTTACAGCTCTTTAAAGCTCATTTTTTGGCAATCATCAGAATTTGATAACTTTCTACTCTTTAACAACTAAAAAAAGGAATGTTCTTGGAAATAAAATGCCTATATTCGCAACTAAAACACATTATTTTCCAGATTGCTCGATTTAACAAAGTCCGTCATGTTTACGACCTGCTTGATGAAAGCGGCCCAGCGCACAAAAAACTGTTCACTGTTCGTCTTGTTCTCACAGAAACCGAGACTTTCGAAGGAAGTGGCAGCTCAATTAGAAAAGCTCAACAAGCTGCAGCCGAGGTCGCATTGAAACATACAACACTTCCAAGACCGAAGGAAAAGGGAGTACGGAGGAAGAAGCAAAGTATGCATTTTTTGCAAATATGATGTAGAAAATGGCATTTTTTTCCAGATTCAATGGCATCGTTAAGAATTCTTCAAAACGTGTGCAGAGCTATGAATTATGGTGATCCGGTATTTATTACATATCAAACACCACCTCCACTAATGCAAAATGGCTGCGTTCCAATGGGACCTATCATTCATGAAGGTCATCAAAATTTCAATAATAATGGAACAATTTCGTCAAACTGTATTGTGAGTTCAAAGAGCTAAAAGTGCTCCAATTTCAGTTCACTAGAGTATTTTTCAGTATCGCGTTGTGCTCAAAATTGAAGGGAAGAACGTGAGCACTGGTATAGGGCCAACACCACAAATTGCAAAAGCTGACGCATCCGCAAATGCATTGAATATCATGAAACACGAGATACAAAACAAATCGGAGAATATCATTCGCATGATACATACACACGCAAATAGGGATGCTGAGGGAAATGAGGAGAAAATCGAGATTCCGAAATATAAGCAGAAATCAGTTATAAGTGACGTTCATGAAAAAGCTCATCAAATGAAGCTCAACGTCGTTTTCGAAGTTTTGAAAGAGGAAGGTCCACCGCATGATCGAAATTATTTAGTTAGATGTGCGTTTGTAAATATAAATGGTATGGTTTCGGCAGAAGCTAGCGGCTCGGGAAAGAAGAAAAAGGAAGCTCAACAGGAAGCGTGCTCAGCTCTTTTGAAAACGTTGCAAGTTGTTGGTAGGTTTTATTGAAAATGGTGGACAGATTTCATTCTTTTTTCCAGAAAATAATCCAGTATTTGTGGCCAATTCACTGTGCCGAACGCAAAAGAAATTGGCATCGCTGCACCGCGAGCCAAAGCGGAAGACAATTGTGAAGGACAAGAAGATGGATCCAGATTATGGGCATCAGATTAATCCGGTGTCGAGATTGATTCAAGTGTTGCAAACGAAACAAAAACCGTGCCCAACGTTTGAATTAGTTGGTGAGCATGGCCAAAGTCGTTATAAGGAGTTTGTGATCAGAGTGAGATGTGAAAACGAATCGTGCGAAGGAAGCGGACCGAACAAGCGACTCGCCAAAAGAGCAGCCGCTGAAAATATGCTCAAATTGATTGGGTATATAAAACCATTGCCACAGCCCGGAAAAAGCTTGTTGAAGAAGAAGTCGATCGATCTTGATGATCGTACAAGTTTGTCTGAGATTACTGAAGGGTTCGCAGTTTTATTTTTGTTAAATATGTTTATTCATCGTTTCCTTTTTCAGAAGCCAAAGAAGCACAGAAAGTTTGAACATGAATGAAGACAGAAAAGAGTCCGAGACGACAAATGGTGAAAAACCTGAAGAGAATGGTGACATCCCCTTATCAGAGTCTCCAGATAGTGGGAAACGGCGTGTGACCTTTAGTCAAAATGTGTTTGCATGCCCACCACCAGGTGAAAAATAGAAAAAAGAAACAAACAAACGTTTTTTTTTTCAGGCGATGAAAACTACCCAATGCCGCAAGTTGCACCACTGAAAAAGGATGAAATTGTCGAAGGGAAAGTGAGAAGAATCAAGCGGTCGAAGGATAGCCGCAGAAGTTTGACATCAGAGCAGAGAAGAGAAGTTGCGGAGCTTGCAAATTTGGCTCTAGCAAAGCTGAGTGATCCTGAGAAAACGGCTGACGCGAGTGAGGAGGAGAAGGTCTCGTCGGTTTATGAACTTGAGCAGATTTCGGCAAAATTCAAGTTTGGAGTTCAATACTCAATGTTTCCGAATGAGAATGCGAATCATTTTATGCTGATTTCGTTGGGATTGGAAAATCCGCAGGTAAGAGCTCTGTTTAGTGAACTTTACGTTAAAAATATGAAACATTTCTGATTTCTGAATTGACAAATTTGAAAGGCCTAAATTTGGTCCCTTGTGTATATTAGAAGTCACGTCTGAGCCGAGTTCGCGATCTCAACATTGTCAGCGTTCTGCAACTGATCCGAGCAATGTCAGATCCTAAGGAACTTCTCGAAGATTCCTGTACTGTTCCGTAATCCAGGCGAACTGGCAGGGACCGGTACAATTAAGGATAGTCCTATATTTCAACCTTACAACGACAAACGGTCGGGACCTAGAATATTGTATTACCTTTTGGGATCACCAAGATATAGAATCGAACCGGATAACCTGGGTTCCGGATAGGAACATGTTCAACCGTATCTTTGATATGGTGTTGACACTCTGTCAATGATCAGCCCAGGACCGTCCGGATCAAGATAGCTACCGGAGATCTAGCACCTTGTTTCTGGATGGCTTTTTAAAAAGTGTTTTAAATATTTTCATAAGAAAACGATTTGTCTTTTAATTCTGGATCAGACCTTGGCGAATAAAAGGCAACTATTTTAACTGCTCTGTAGCCGAGCCTAACAGAACCGATCCGAATTTGATCCGAAATCCGACCTGGATCGGAAAAATGATCTAAATCTTTATATTTGGATCGTTTTCTTGAATGAACAACTCAAAAAATTTAAAATAAGTTAAATTGTTCTCGTATGCATCAAAATAAGGATTTTTCAGGTTGCTCATGGAATTGGGCCGTCGCAGAAGGAAGCGGAGGAAAATGCAGCACTTGGAGCGCTCAAAAAACTGGTGATTTATGGAACGACCGACAGTGATGAGAAAAAAGCGGACGCAAGCGAACCAGTGGAGCAACCGAAGCCTGAAACGGAACAAGACTCAAATGTTGGCGAAAAGCCCGGAGTACAAGAAACGGAAATGAAAAACGAGGAAATTGAAAGAGAGGAGAGACAAGAGTTGTAGTTGATTTTAGGTCTCCAACAAAAAAAAACAACACACAATACGTATTTAACAAGTTTTTTAGAGTTTTAGAATTTTTAAGTTAGAGGCAAGAATGCCGCATAATGATGTTCAAGTAACCATGTTCAGAAATATGATGGAGCAATAATCATAACAATTATAACATGTTCTCTATTACGCATTATTCATAGATAATCACTGGATGGATTTTAATTTGATAGACTGTGAGATTGATGTTATTTGTATTCCGGTTCTATTTTATGTTAAATACCCCTAGATTATTTTCATTTCATTCGAAACAAATTAGAGACATTGCCAGTAACTGATTCAAAATATTCCAAAAGAAAAGACGTTTATAATTATTAAAACCATTCCGTAAAACTTAAAAACTAGATAATTCCCTATCGACTACTTACAATGTAGTAGTTTTAATTTAAACTGTATCACTTTAAACATGTTTGCTTTTCTAAGAGCTTTTTGACGTGATTATTTTTTCAACTGGAAAATAATACCGATATGTGCATTAAAAACAAGTTTTTATAACATGTATTTTGTAATGTAAAATTTTTTTTGTCTATTTTTTTGATTGTAATGTTCTTCTTTTTTTTTTACCTCGTTAGCCAAATAAGTTGCAGCCATTATTGGTGATTTTAAGACGGTCTTTTACTCAGTTTTAATAAGTTTTCTTCGACTTTTTTCTTTCAACCAAATTGATTAGTTTTAACTAATTCAATAATTTTTCATTGCCTTGTAGTCTTTGATTTGGAAAACGTGGATTTTTTTTAAAGCTTTTATGTGATCATAAATAAAATTTGAGGTTTTTTTCAATATTATTTTGTAAATTTGTAAATACTCTTTTTTGGAAAAAGAGATGTTACAAAGCTACGTTTTTACGAAAAGCGTGGGTGGGTCTTGCAGCGCAGTCTTGTCTTCTTTTAAAGGATTGAAGATGGAGTGTTATTTGCGAAGAGGGGCAGAGACATGTGTGCGCATATTTTCATAGGAGGGGGATTTCAATGGCGTAAAAGATGTACTGCTCGAAGTTTTCCAATGATTAGAGGTTTTCGAATTTTTAAAAATTGGATTTGATCATCGAACTTGGAAAGTAAAGCCTAATAAATGGTAAAAATTAACTTAGCAAATAATTTTTTGGAATTTCGAAAAAGAAACAAAAATCATGAATATATAAAATTGTCGGTTTCTGAAAATTGGTTTCAACTCCAGGTTTCAGAACTTTTAGAATTATTTTACCTGTAACTTTCCCAGTGAAATATTTTTTTTTATTTTAAAAAGAAAATAATTTTACAGGAATTGCATCGCAATTTTACTTGAGTATTAAATTAACAGACAAGAAGAGATTTTGACAGTAATTATGTAGTGGAACCTTGAAAAAAAAGTAACGAGTTTTGCCTAGTCGAAATTGAGGGATAGAAGTGAGTATTCTAGCAGAATATATATGCCTGCTTCTTGATTACAGAGATTTACAACACTTGGTTCTTAACATCATACCAGAAGACAATATTCACCAACGAAAAATTGGAATTTTCTCAAATTTAGCAAAAAACAGGCCCTATTATAGCTTAATTCATAATTAAAGGATTTTGAGTCAAGATACGATGCTTCTAAATTCGGATTTTTATAACTAGAAGTTTGCACCGACAAGGATCTTTCAAAAACAGTTGGATTCATTGGTAAATTTACATATTCGGCGACACTTCGTGTAAGACACGTTTTTCCAGGGAAAGTGCTTTTACTTGTGAGCAGCATTTTTGAGAAAACCTACCTCATTCAATAGAGCTCACTAACTTCAGGAAAGCAGTAGTGTTGGCCACATTTGTTTGTAGTAAATTGCGTATAATTTTTTGATGAGCTTATTTCTGAAAAAAATTCGAATTTTGAAGAGATTTAACTTGGCACAATATTCGTAGAAATAAATAACAATTTGTGGTAGTGACGATTGATCAGTCGATTTGCAATGTAGCAAAGCTGGATGAAACTTTTTGAAAACGCCATTTTTATGAGTTTATTGAGTTGTTGTTCAAAAAACACAAATTTAGAGAAAATTGACTTAAATTTTGCAGAACTATTAGAAGTTTTATCAATTTTCATCCAATGAAGCTAGATTCTAGGTATAGTTCTTCAAAGTTCAAATTTTAACAATATTTCAGATTGCTGAAAAATTGTGTTTAGAAGAATATTTCGCAGTTTCTTGACAGCTTGTCAGTTAACACGATCCAAATTCATAGCAAAAATCTAAATTCGAATGGGAGCCCAGATGGTCCAAAGAACAATACCAATATGTAGCCACATTCAAAGAATTGTATTTTTCGCCTATTCCGATCGCGTTGCACGGACACAGAACGCTTTCACGGATTTGAATTTTGATTTTTCAAACGTTGGACGGCTACCATGACGCGTGTATTTATCGGTGCGATTTCGCATAAATTGCCTTTTTCTAATAAGAGAACGCTCCAATTTTTAAAACTAAGATCAGGTAGGGTCAAATTAACTGAACAGTTGTTTTAAGTTAGACTCCCGAGTGCGCAACATCGAATGAGGCAACTATGAGTTTAATCTTAAAACGTAAATACATTCGGGTCATTCGTGCCAAATTTGAATCCCCATAACTTGGACCTGACTAAGATCCTTGATTTTAAAACAATTTAGCTAACCTTATTTCGATCTTCAAATTTTTTGCAATAATGAAATGAAACTAATTTTGTTTTGTAAATGTTTATGAAAGTAATTTGATATAATTCAATGAAAGTTGAGAAAAAAAGTAATTGAAAAAAAAATTGACAAAAAATGGCAGATTTAGGCAAAAAGTGTCGCGATTTGAAAAAAAAGGAAGGGGAAAAAAACAAAACAACTATAAATTCTAGGAAATGATCGAACCGAAATTACCAAAACTCATGAATTGTACCGTTACAGAATGACATTGCAAATTGAATAAGAGGAAGTGTGGGGGGAGAATACGCTGAAATCTCATTTGGGGGGAAATTGGTTCGAATCGTTTCAAATTGTTGATTATTGGCAAGTAAAGCTGAAAATTTATGGAACTACATAAAAAGGGGAAAAAAGGTCTACAGACAGAATTAAGAAAAAAAAACATTAAAAAATATAGAAGAGCTAGAAAGCAAATATCATAAAATAAATCGCGGGTATATTTCATGATACCTATAGGCACCGAATATTAAAAAAAAACAACTAAAATTTTTGTTGAAGGATTTTTAGCAATTTTTGAGCAATTTGAAGTTTTTGAAATTGTGCAAAAAATGCTGGAAAGATGAGAAAAATCCAATTATTGATTATTTCCTAGTTTATGAAATCTGCCTTAAGTAAGGTAAAGATTTCCGAAACGAAATTAAAGGTTATTGATAAAACTAATCATTGAAATAGAGCAGAATATTCATATAATTTTGGATTTGAATTTATAGTTGAGACTAGGTTAAAGTGATGGAATATGACAATAAAATGAATGAAGAAAAAATTGAAAAAAATGAAAAACAAACTGAAAAATTAAAAAGAACACAGGTTTGAAAGAATTTTAGCACGATGAAATTGTTTGGGTTGATTGAGCGTATTTGATTGTATGCAACCGAGTAAAAAACTCTGGAAAATTACATATTTTTTAGGTTTCGGGGCATCTGTAAAATTTTAATCGCGATAAATCTATTAATATATTGTTTTTGACATTCTGCGAGTTAAACGTTATTGTTCTTAATAGAACAAGACCTTTAAAAATGTTGAGAAAGATGTTCAATTCGTTTTTTGTTAGTTAAGACAGTGATTTTGGATCGGATCGGATTGTTAAATTGCATTAAATTTATTTTTAATGTTTTCCCAGCCCTGCTGTCTGGGTTAATCAAAACCAGTCGGAATCTAAATAAAAATCACAAAAATGTGTATTGTTTATCCAAAGTCCGATCCTTTGAAAAATCCGAACTTTAAAAAATACACATTTCGTAATTCAGCTAATTCTGGAAAATAGATCCAGATTTTTGGCTTTACTGTGATTTTTTTCCTAATGCCGGATCCTACCTATAGATCAAAATGCTTGCCAAGAATCAGAGGTGATTGAAAACTCCAAAAATAGAGAAACAAAGGATTTTATTACTAAATTGAGGAAATCGAATTGAAAAAAGCTTTGTGACATTTTATGGTCAATATGTGAAGAATATCTCTGTCAGTTTTCGAGCCAATCTGGTTGTTCTGTCGAAAGATATGCCAAAATGTAGGATAGAATGAATTTCAATGTGATTTTTTCATAAATTCTTTAAAAAAAAAAACAAACCTGGAAAGGGGTTCACCAGTATGAGAGACATATCACAGCACTCGCGATCGACGCGACTCACTCCAACAAAACTGCCAACTACTCCTCGTCTTTCAATGTAAACTACTACGTTATTTTTGAAATTCTCGTCATCATAACATCCATAACAGCAGTAACAAAATATAGTGGTAGAGTCGAGGCGTTGTCCATTCGAGCAGCCTTCCTCCACCACTTGTCGCCAATGTTGTAGTTGTAAGAACGGTTGTCGTTGTTGTTGTTGTTTTTGCGGATTCAGCAGCAGTTGAGATAATCGTCCGCCGATCGTGGTTTGTTGAGCGCGCATTGTGACATTCTCTCTTTCGCGTTTCACAGTGAACCTGAAAAAAGTTGGTTAGAAAGGTGAGTAAATTGCAAAAAATATCAATAAAAACAAAAGTTTCTGCGTTCGGGGGGAATCGAACCCCCGTCGAATGCTTGGAAGGCATCCATGCTGACCATTACACCACGAACGCGGTTGTTTAACGAATGACAGCGGCGGGTAATGTACACAACAACTGTCTGGTCTTCTGTGATTATTTTCCCGTTGACTAGCATGAAACTAGCGGTTATGTATGTATTGGATTAAACATGGGAAAAATAAGGAAATATTTCTATTTTTTGGATTAAAAATCATAATATTTAGCCAATACTGACATTTTCTTATTTTTTTGCTGACAAGGGAAGTGTACGCACTCGGTATCCGAGTTTTAAATGAGATCTATCTCATTAGAAAGAGCTCGGCCTGGAGGCCAAAATACGGCAAATTTTAGCTGCTAAAACAATTCGAATTTTGATTTTTCCGATTCAATTTTCGATCATGTTGAATACAAAAGAATCAGTTATAGCGCGTCAAAATATGAATATGTGCCAAAAGGTGAACTTTGAAGAGCTGGTGTTAAAAAATGTTTTTTTAATCACAATCAAGTTGGAAATTTGGTTAAGAATGGAACCCCTGTGCATATATGAAAGATTCATCTAGGAGTATTGAGCTTGCGCTGAGTTATAGCTCTTCAAAGTTCAAATTTTGGCGCGCTATCAACTTATTCCATTTTGTATATTATCAGCTTAAATTTCACAAATTATTTTTTTTTAGGGTACAGGCCGAACTATTTCTAATGATATAGGATAGTTTAAATGACATCCTCCCTATCATTCATAAATTTTCACATGTGTATCTAAAAACCATCTACTCACCTGGGCAGCAAAAAAGTCATGCCTGAATGATGGTGCCTTCCCGATAACCGCCGTGCTAACAACACCCCGAACATCGCAAGGATGTACACATTCGCATTCTTGTCGCCAGCTATCAATATCCATATCTGTAAAACGTTCCAGATTAATTAAAATCCCATGTTTTTTTTTTCTCAACGAACCTCTACACTGAAAAGATGGATGACCCGCATAATCCCACAACTTGGCAGGCGCCAAATGAGGGCATGCCAACTGCGTATAATAGCACCAATTGATACACGGCGGACGTTTCCATATTTGTAACGTTTGCACCAGTAACCAACGACGGTACCAAATCTATAACAAATTAATCGAAGCATCCATTTTTTTGTTCATTTTTTGTATGTTAAGCTTTTCATTTCAGTCCCCAAATAATGGCACAAAATCATCAGGGATGGGGGGGGGAAAGCCGAGATAAACAAATTCCCACGAAAAACGGGGCCCGGCGCGCACTCCGGAAACACTCTTTTCAATTAAGCCATCGAAATGTTGCTCGAGGCTATGTTTTTTCTCTCCCTATATTTTTAGTCTAGTGGAATAGTGCGGTTTTGTAAAGTTTTACGCTTCTCTATTTAGAAAAAAAGGGTGGTGGAGGATATGAAAAAATGAAACATGTCTTAAAAATATAAATTACTTGAAGTTTTCTAAAATCGAGATCAATATCTTTTAAAAAATTGATTTACAGAATTAAAGAAATCCGAAATTTGTGATGATAGACCTATTGGGAATTTTATTTTATAAACCGAAACAAGGATTTAAGAAATTTAAAAAATAATGATATCGAATTTTGATCTCAATATTAAAGGAGCGCAAAATAATTATTACCGTGAAACCTTGGCGGATCACCAAATGAAAACTGATGGTATCAGTTATCTCATAGAAAATAATTAGGGAAAAACTACCGCTTGTGCTTCGACTACACTCATTTAAATGAGTCGGATTATTTTTTCGGAATACTGAATGAGCTGTACTGAAAATTATATCATAAAATCAATAAGAACAGTGAAAAATCGTTGAAATATCTTTAAAAAATTAACGCTAATAGATAAATTGCAGATTTTCAAAAATTATTTTGTTCGCTGAAGCGATAAATTAAAATAAGACTTCGAATTTCATGATAAATTTCAGATATGATCATTTTTCATTTGCAAAAAAACTATTTAAAAACCCTCCTATATAAAGATAACTTTTAATAATTTTGAAAAAGGATGTTGGTAAATATAAATAAATTCATACATCGCTGAAAAACGAACTTTTACTGAATGTAGAGGATTATTCTCTTTTGAAATTTCTTGAGGTAAGTAAGACATTTTAATGTTTAAAAACCCTGATATTTTTTGAAATTAAACAGGTAATATTGTGTTAAAAATGGTTCTCGTTAAATTTTTTTTGAATAACGTAAGAAAACCCAAAAATCAAGAAATATTACTGAACATTTCGGATTCAGGCTATGTTCTAGGAGCTAGGATTCTAACAATAAAAAAACTAAAATTTTTCTGTCAGCACTAACATTTTTCCATCAAAAATAACCCACCCAAACAGTTTTAAATAAATCTACATATTTCTTGTTTCAATTAAGACATACCTTGCAGTTTTCGCATGTCGCATTTGGTGAGAATGGTCTTGTGGCTGACGCTGTATCAACTGCCGGCAAACAATCGAATCGTGATAATGTGACATCAAAAGATCGGAATGCTTCATCCAGTCGTCGAAGTGTTCCTAAAATTATTATATTCACGATTAATATGAAATGCTCATTTTTTAAAATTTCTTGCGAATAATCCAAATTTCAGTATGTTTATGTAAACAGTCTTTTCTGTTATTTTAGCTATTTTTTTTGAAACCCTTGCATCCTTGCTCACGTTTTTTTTCATTAAGCCTCTTCAATCAACCCACCCTCACAACAAACACATCTAGCGCAGGTTTTTTGCTCTCTGTTTCTCTTGTTGTATGTATATTTTTCCAGAAGATGTCAACAACAAAAAACAAAAACTACAAAAAAAAGGAATGGGGTTATGAAGAAAAATGAGCTTGAAAATATGGGGAAGTGGATGTGAAATTAATTTTTGAATGTCTCCTTTTTAGGTGATAAAGATATTTTTTTACCGTAAGACGAGAAAAAGAACGCTATTCTTCTGTAATCGGAAAGTGTAGGGCTTCTTTGGCAATTTTTTCAAAGCTTGATTTTTAAAAATTAATTTTTTTAAGCTCCCCGAGATTCAGTCAGGTTTAAGGTTCCAAAAATGGTTAAAATAAACCGTATTGATTGGAAGAAACAGAGCAAACTCCAGCCAATGAAAAAAACAAAAAAGTCTCTATACAATTATTTAAATGTGGCTATATATTGGTATCGTCTTCCCGGGCTCCCATTGAAACTTCCCCATGTTAAATGGTACGCTGCCTTTAAGAATTTCTAAAAACCATCAAATCAAGTAATTGTTTCGTTCCCTCCCCCCACCAAACTCAATCCCCTCCTAAACATTCTCCCAATTCCAAGAACATGCCCCATTCGCCATCTTCCTTTTCGTTTTTCTCCGCACTACCCATCATCGAATTGATTTGCACACAACAACTTCCCCCCCCCCCACACATCTTTTCAGAATATGTTTTACCAACATCTTGCTGCCAGTCCCATCCCCCCTTTCGAAAACTCTCCTGGGATTTGTTTTTCTTTTCCTCATCGTCGGTTGAAATCCGTCCCGGCTCTGCGACAACTACATAGGGACCCTCTTCTTTTTTCGTATGCTTTTGCGTGTCTTTTACAAATATCACATACACATATTGAAAGTTTTGTCTTCTTCTTCGTCTTATGCTAAAGAGCAGTCGTTTTTTGAGTGAAAAACAACTCGAAGGTGTTGCTGTCACAATTATCAACAGCTAATCTTGAGGTTCGCAAGATGCTTCAAATGCTTAAAAATTGAGACTAGTCGTTTATCTTAAAAATATGTACATGCTCAATCAGGGGGGGGGGGGATAGTGAATGTCAAAGCAAGCCAATTTGAAGACTATCCTTCTCGCTTTTTTTCTTGTTGTTTTAAGGAAGTTTTTATACTCATTTTAGCCTAGTAATGATGATTCGAAATGCCAACGGAAACATGGTTCCGCTAATGGTTCTTGGGTTAGCGATGTGGGGACGCCACGCCATGCTAAATCAACACTAATTGTTTTTTCGTGTTGTTCTTTGTGACAACTTCGTGTGCCGATTTTTTTCCATTTTCATTTCAAAAACCCTTTTCGTCATATGGTTCATATAAAAGTGGTTAAGAGGGGGAGAAGCGGGCGGGGCTGAAAAAGGGTTGGGGGGGGGGGTTGTCGGATGAAAATTGGATTCGGTGGGGAGTAATAGGATCATGGAGTGCGCGGGGGAAAAGGAAAGGGGGGGTTTCTTTAGGCGCTACGAACTTCTTCAAGTGTTTTCCTTTCCACTATTTCGAGAACAAAAAATAAATAAATAAGAGAATCGAAAGAGAAGAAAAAAAAAACACATTATAGGCATGGTGCGGAAAGGCTTGATTGCTTTCCTGCTCTTATGATTTATGGGACTGAAAAAAAAACAGAATTCTGTTCGTTTCTATTTCATGTGCCGTCAGCACTAGTGGATCATTCTCATTGCATTCCCATTATTGCTGCACAAAATGGGTGTTGATTTCCTGGTATTCTTTGCTTGTTTTTTTTTCTAATAGAGGGAGAGAATACAAATGTTTTTATATTCCTCAATAACTGAAAATAAACGCACCGGATAATTGACGAAAACATGATGTACATCGATTGATACTCCCAGTGATACAGTCTTGACCCTTTTCACCTGACTGAAGCTCCCATGAGCCTCCATCTTTGTAGCCGGTGGCGAAGAGCTTGAAAAAAAGGGCGTTTGGTGGAAAGTTTGAATTTGAAAATTATTTAAAAAAATTTTAATTGTGGATCTCAATCAATAACGTGGGTCACACACACAACTCCAGGTTATTTTTTACAAGGTGCACGGATAAAGTGACTTTAGGAATCAGAAAATAATACATTTTTGTGTGGACAAAGTTGAAAAATGTAATAAATATAAAACCTTTAAAATATAATCGCTTACAAACCCAAAAAATAAGAGGTAACATGCCAGTTGAATTCATAAGTTGAATCACTTGGTATTTACCCTCAGACATGTTCCCAGACGTATTCTTGACAGTTTGTCAAGTCATCGAAGCTTTTTTATTTTCTAATATTCCATCTTATCTTCTGGTTCTTTTTTAAATTTTTGTCCGGAAGATGAAAACGACTTAAATTTTCGTATTCTACAGTATCACGAACATTTGAAAATATATATCAGGCTATTTTTGACGCCTCAATTACAAAAATAATCAGAATTTAAATTTTATTTCTAATTTTCAATCGTTATTTTAGGTTTAGTTTTTTTCGGTTCGAGAATAGATTTTAGAGATAAAATCAACAAACTTTTGTTAATAATTACTCGCCAAGAAAAATCTCTTTTTATTATAAGTCTGTGAAATGTCGCAATCCATAGCAATTTCATACTACATTCCAATTCAAATTTTTCTTCCGTTTTTCACTCAAAAAGTGCAATAACGTTCAGTTTTTTTTTCGCCTCTATCCTATACATGGTTCTGGGACAAACCGCATTTCTCGAAATGTATGACTCCCAAGGGGCAAATTTTGAATTTTCTTTAAATTTTCAAAAACTACAGAGCACGGCTTGTTTGACATGTGAAGCTTTTTTGTGGAATAAAATCTATTTAGTAAAACGCTTACCTCGTAAAGTGATAAAGGATGAAGTTCAGGAAACAGAAAAGTGTGGTTAAGAATGCGGATTCGGGATTGAGTGCCAGCTGAGCAAATGTCGGGAATAGAGCTGTTTGACCAGAAGATGCATTTTTCAGCGGTTGAGTTGTGACGTGGTGAGGATGGTGGGAATCGAAGGTTTTTACAAGGTTGCGAACGACGTGAACTAGCAAAATGGGATGAAGCAACACACGCAAATAGTGAGAAGAGATGGAAGATGAGAGTGATCTGGAAAAAGTGATGATTTTCGATTTCTTTCAATTGAAGAACGACGCGTTTAACAATGGAAAAATGCAAAATTTCTAGATTTGTAGACTAATATCAATTTCTATTAACAAGACTGATAAAAACCTTTTAAATTATTAAAAAAAACATTAACTATAAGTTCAAAATTTCATTGGAATATTTTTCCTCAACGAGGCTTAGCTTTTCCATTTCACTTTTCAAATAAATACATTTACGATTTTTTTGTGGTTATGCTAAATTTTAATCAATTTTTGAATAGTTGAAAATTGAATTGGTTTATTTTGAACAGATAAATTGCCTAAAAAGACAAACCTCCGTCAGAAAAGCTTTAAAGTAGGTCAATTGTCTGTTGAGAACCCCTTTAATATAAAATTGTATTGGAAGTTTCAAGAAATTTGAAAAAATGTAAATTGAAGGTTCAAAATATTTAAACACCTCCGAAGGTGGAGTTAAGATCTGATGCATAATACTTTAAGCAATCCCGCTTGCCAAATTTTTTCCAAATTCCACAAAAAAACACGACTCACCTCAAAAATCCGTCGATGTATGCTCGGCCCAATTCCAAGATATCGATATCTTCTCGGCGAGCTGGTCTTCTTCGAATCGGACAAGATTTGCGGTGCTGGCACATAACTCGGTGGCGGGGTGCTGATCGAGCTGGCATGATAGTTGTAGCTGGTCTGCGGTAATGCATCGACGTCGTCTTCTTCGTCGTCGCAGTAGCTTTTGCCGCTGTTGTCGTTGTTGATGCCGTAGAAGCTTCGGTCGTCGTCGTCTTGATTGTATAATTGTTCGCCATGTGGCAGCACAACAACTTCTACCGCACTCGTCGAACTCGACGCTCTCACCAATACCGATGAATCGCCAGTGTCGTCGGGATTGTTGTCGTCGACGCCGTTGTCGTCGCCAAACGATCTCGACGGTCTCGTCTGATAAAGTTTCTGTAGTCGTCGCCGTGCTGCTTCTGTATCTGGCGTGCGATGCCGCATCATGCGCGGAGATCCCACGCATCTCAGGCTGGCCCGCGCACCTCGGAGCTCATCTAACTACGGGCCTGAAATATCGTTTTTGGACAACGTGAAAACACTGGGCTACCAATAATAGAAAAGACAACTAAATAAATAGCGACAAGAGAACAAGAAAAATCCTTTCACTTGCAGAAGGAAGCATAGAAAACCCAAAGAATAATAATTATATTATTGCCGAAGGAGGATAAGAATAAGGAAGAAAATAACAGATTATTTGAACTATTATTAGAATTTTTTTAATTATATTTTTAGATTCAACATCAAAAAAAAATGAAATAAATGTTCGAAAATGTTTCATGATCATTAATGAAGCAAGAAAAAAGGAAAAAGAGCAACGAACCGTAAAATGTTGTTAAGTTAAGCCGAAAAAATTCAGTAAAATACAAATCTTTTTAAAAAATCCTCCCTCAAGAACGGAGTGAACAAGAAACGGAGCATAAGAAGATGACACAACAAGAAAAGGAGCGAAGATACACAGAAGGAGTAGGGGTGGAAAAAGTTTTGAAAAGGGAGGGGGGGGGGGGGGGAATGACTGACAAAAATTGGCGGAGAAGCAAGAAAAACCCGTCGGTTTTTTTGGAACAAGAAATAAAATAAAGTGCAGTTCTGTTCGGGGGGTTTTTTTTATTCTGCCATCTGAAATAAACACAAAACAACATCTCCAAGAAGAGTTTTCTGTTTGAAAACGATTATGGGATGGGCTTCCCCACTACTAGCAAAAGGGAGAGGGGGAGGAATAAAATGAAGAAAAGCAGGAAGAACAACAGAACAACAAGAAGTTGTGGAACGAACGTAAAATATTCATAACGTTTAAATGAATGGTGGGAAAAAAGTGAAGGGAGAAAAAGCCTCGTTTTTTTTTGAGGAAAGTTGATCTTTGGCGATCGTTTGAGGCAGAGTGGAAAGGGAATAAAAGGAGATAGAATGTTTGTAGTTCAATGGAACATGAAAAAAATAGCAAATGGAAAAAGATAGTAGTAATAAGCTAGTTGGCATAACAGCTGGAGCTGGTTGAAGTAGAATTGGCAGTTACACAATTTGTGTGTTTTTGAATATTTCCCGCGGCGACGGGAACAAATTAGAGGGTCTAGAAGTGATTTTTTGATGTATGATAAAGTTACATAACTTGCTAAAAATTTTTTAAGCAAGTTCTCATTATTATTAAAGGATCTGTACCATAATTTCGAGCATACCTGCATTAACTTTGTGAAAATAAATTTTTTCTGCAAATAATTATATTTAATGCAACAATTTGATGTAATATTCTGTAAATAACGTGTTTCCATCAAAGCTTATGCTCAGAATATAATAAATTAAAGAAGCTTCCAATTTTTTAAATATTATTTTCATTAATTCCATAAATTTTGATTTTTGGATCATATTCGCGTGGGTACTATAAAACGAATAATAATTTCAAAAAAGAATAAAAACGTTTTCAATCCCGGAATTAAATTTTAAATACATTTTCTAAAAAAATCAAATATTATCACACTTTTAAAATTTACCTGGGATTTTTTTAATTTTAGAAGAATATGAGTGAAATGGGCGTCATTCTGTTATATTTTTGTAGAGTTCTATGCAAAAACTTATTAAAAATACACAAATATATCATCAAAACTGAATTTCTAAAAAAATAAGCTAAAAAGTAGGTTTTCAGTAGTAAACAAGAATGCAAAAGTAAACACACAACTTTGAAAAATTGTCAAAAATTTTAAATTTATGACTTTTCAGTCGTTCGCGTGTGGTGACTGACATGGCGGTCTTGTTTTAATATCTTCACTAACTGAATATGTAAATCATATGTATGTTATGACAAAAAATAGGTTAAGATAAAGCGAAAAAGAACGCATTTTTTAATAAATAAAACGAATTTCTAGCATTTTTTGTTAATTGCTCCACGCAACCCTTAAAAGGCAGTTTGCAGCAGGCGTGTGCAGATTGTTTAGACTCGAAATGGTGCCGCTTGACATACACATACCATGCGTCAACCAGAAGTAACAAAAATACACATTCATCACACATAAACACACTTTTTTTCGAGAAGCGGTGAAGGAAAAAGGGGTGGAAAAGGGGGAGCAATTTGAAACAGCTCTCCTCCACTCGAAAAGTGGGAAATGGACCCATGAATTGGTAGGGGGTTAGCACAAAAAAAAATAGATGGGGGGCGCGCTGAAAAAAAAAACCGACGACAGGAGGGGCGCATTAAACAGGAGCGCTGACGTTGCCGTCGTCGTCGTCGAGGAGAAAGTTGCAATTTCTTCTTCCAATGAAAATTTAAGAGGCCGCCAGGGGAAATGGAATGCCGATAGATGTGCGTGTATGTGTGTGTATGTGTGTGTGGATGTGTGTGCTCCAAAAAGGGGGGGGGGATGAGAAGTATGTGGGGTGAGCGTGAGTTTGTTTGTTATGTGTATTTATGTGTGGCGGGTGTTGAAGAGTTTTGGTACGCAAATTTTTAGCATTTTTTTCAGGAAAACAAGAAGGAAATAACAACGAAACTGAACATAAATTGATTTGAAAAAAAAACGCATTTTATTGTTCTATATATTTTTAATTGCGTTGGGTTTATGCTTCTTCATATTATAAACTAATATTTATTTTTATTGTTGTAACAGTGTAT
Source organism: Caenorhabditis virilis (assembly GCA_964036255.1). Lineage (NCBI taxonomy): Eukaryota > Metazoa > Nematoda > Chromadorea > Rhabditida > Rhabditidae > Caenorhabditis > Caenorhabditis virilis. Next base: position 4,017,550 of record OZ038420.1, on the reverse strand, counting down.
CAAAACAAAGGCGAAACATTTTGAAAAAAATTGAAGTTTCAATAGTTCCAAGGCAAAAAAAAACGTACATCATAGAAAATCAGAAAAATACTAACATTTCGATCTGAACTCAATCTGAACTCATCTGAACTCTATTTTTAGAATGTCAGATCAATGATGTTAATTTATAAGAAAACTGATTGTTCTCGTAAAATATTTCGGATTTGAGTTGAAAACTCATGAAATTAACACGTGTCGATAAAGCAGGAATATCAAGATCCCTATCTTTAACATAGCAAACTAACCATGGTCTTAAATAAAATCCTAGTCAACTTGTCTGATGGTAATTCCAATCAAAGCTTTCCTCCTAAAATATGGATTCTCGGGAAATAATTCAAAATTTCTTACATTAAAACAATTTTTCAAAATAGGAACTTAAATTTAAAATACTTAACATCGAACCTCAAATTAGCTCAAAATTGAGCACATTTTGAACATTTCAGGCTCATATTGCGTATTGGAAACTAACGGATTACTGTACATATTTCTAAAATGGCGTTCTTTCAGATCAATTTAAAAAAACTAATAAATTTGTTATTTGGAATGAACATTCAGCTCGATATTTTGAAATTGAGGTAAGTAGATTTAGTTGTGCAATTTTCAAATATTTCTGTATCATTCTATTTTGGCAATTTGTTGTCAAGAAAAGACCACCTTCAAAATTTAAATTTTTGGAATTCACAAGAGTTTGACTAAAATTTCAGATTTTTTTCAAAAGGGTTCACGTTTGAACTTCAAATTTAGTCTATTTTGAATTTATCACAACAATTTCTATCAAAATCCAATATACCGGGAGTTTAGTTTACTGGGAAGAACTTACTAGAGATTCAAATATTAGGTTCATTCCCAATAGACCCCAAAAAAAACATAAATAAAAAGTTTGACACACAGAAGAATAAAAAAAAGTAGAAGTACATTGGAATGTACGTTAAGTTCTCAATTTAATTCACCCTTTTCCCTCCACCCATATGGAAGCCACCACTCCGTATTTTTCGTTATCTTCTATGCCAATTTCATATCTCAAATCCTCTTCTCTTATTGCGTCGAAACTCACTTTTCACAAAAAAATAGGAAGAAAAAACTTCTTTTTTCTTCCTTTTTACTTCTTTTTTCTCACTATCTAAATACTTTTCCAGACTTCAATAGTAAGGAAAAAAACACTATGCGGGTCTGTTCTAAATACAACAATACACACGAGACTGACGCTCTACATTTTCTGGTTCTTCTTTGGAAAAAAAAGAAAAAGGATGCGAAAAATACGACTTGGAACTTGTAGTGATGGTCATAGGCTTTTCCCAAGTAGATGTCTGTTCCCTGGAGACTAACCATAGCTTTTGTGGAATTGCTAGCTGGATTTGAAAAGACAAAAAATATTAGTTAAAAGTATTTTTCATGTGACAAGTGAGTCGAGATCAAAAAGATTTATGTGTTATTGATGGGATCTAGAAATTTATTTCCATTTTTTTTGTTCATTGTCGAATTCAGTTTCAGCACAAGAAAATAAAAAAAATTCAACTGCTTGTAATTTTAAAAACTGTTTAAAACGATTTTTTTTAATTTTTTAATCAAGAATTCGCGTGAAAGATTGAATTTCAGGCTGGTTTACCCGAAATGAAAATGTAAATGACGAATTCGGATCCTACATGTTTAATGAAATATTGAGAAAAAAGGTGGGCTCGTGAGAAATTAGAAATTGGTGAGCCATTCGAAATTGGGTCCAAGCTGAGTTGGTTGGATTTTTTGCATGCTCAAACTTTAGATTAAAAATGACAGCACTGGGTTTCTGAAAAAATACAAACAAGGTTCAAGTCATTATAAATTGTAAGATTATTCTATCGGAGTATTTAAAAAAATATGGTGGTTTATAAATCGATGTTTCGATCCGGATAGGATCAGTTAGTTCTGCTCAGCTGATGCAAATTTTAAAATTGTTTGCTCCTCTGTTTCATATTCTATGCAATTTTTTTAATTCACAAAAATTTGCCTTATATTCGCCTTGTCGGACAGATCCGATCCGGAGCGAAACACTGGTATGAATCAATTTACTAGAGTTAAAGTTTTTTTGGAGTCAAGAAAAGAATTTAAAATTGATTTAAATACTAGTCTAAATAACTAATCTACGAAACATTACTGTAGTTAAAAAATAATACTATTTGTAAATGTTACACCATAAATTGAATATAATCCAAACATTTATGATTACTATCACATGAGGTACGGTACCTAGGAATTAGCTTAAATTTCGTACATTGTTTAGAAATTTATCAAACAAAAATTTTTCACTAGGGATTTTATTTTAATATTCGGATCAAACTTTTAAAAGAAAAAACCAATATTGATCAATTTTCAGTTGTTGTTTGAACATTAATGATAATTATTTAATGACCTAGGTTTGTCCCAACTAATCTGACTTTAAAGGGATTACTATCCTATTTTCAACTTTGATTTTATTGAAATGGTTTTCTTCGGGTACAGCAATAGTAAATTTCGAAAAAAAATAATTGTCTTCCATATTTTCAAATATGCTGAAGACAATGAAAATAAAGTTCAAAATGAAAACTAGTTCGTAATTCATTCAGACCTTTTTCAAATTTAGAAAAAGTTAATGATTTCGATCTGAAAATATCCAATGACGCGTAGAAAAACTCACTTTGAACCCAATTTGAACTCATATTTATAAAAAAGGAAGACAATTAATTTAGACTCGGTCATAAGTGACATCAAACTTCAAACACGTCACTTATTTTTCAAACCTGTTTGAAAATTATTTTCAAACATTTCCAAATCTCATCATCATTATGCTCTTTTCTGCTTTTTAGCACATCTTTCTTCTTTTTTTTCGCATTCTCATAGTCAATGTGTGCATCACAATGTACAAATAAGTGAAATGAGAGAAAATGAGTGAGATGCTTTTGCCTCAATAAATGCCCATCTATTTTGTGGATGTTGTTTGTGTGTGTACTGAATATGCCGAAGCTTTACGTATGTATATGCAAAAGAAAGTGAGGAAGAAGAAGAAAAATGAAAAAAAAAAGAATAAGGAAAGGAGGAAAAAAACTTGGATGGCACAAAAAATAGAAGCAGCAGTTATGTTTCAATTTCGGCAAGATTAGGAAATATGATCGAATATTTTTTTTCCCTTTGCTGCTCGTTTTTCCTTTTTTTGCAACATTTGTGCGGGGGTTGTTGAAATTTTCAAGGTCTAAAACAATTTTTTTTAGAAATAAGATAATAAAATATAATTTTGAGTCGTCCTAAGCATAAAATATCTTGATCTTGTAGGTCTGTTAAAGGAAAGGTCCCACTTGATCTTCAAGATGTTGTTTTTAATTTTAGAATGAGGGTAAATCAAGGTTTTTGAAAGTGAAAAATATAATGCAGTAATATTCTAATTTTTAGATGACACTAAGATTTTTTAGAAAAAATCCGGAAAGTGATAGGGTTCGAAGCATAAGCCAGAATTAAAGCCAAACTTTTCAGACTGGCGTGGATTTCGGCGATGGAACGGATTTCGACGAAATCCCTTTTTTTTCTGAAAAAATTCAATAACTGGGTTCTGTTTCAAAAACAAGACATCAATCTTAATCACGAGAAACTTAAGTCAACGATATTATTCAAATAGCCCAAAAAAAATTTCAAACCATCCTTCCGGGACCGTCAAAAATAGCTTGACATTTTGCCGCTACAAAAAGAAATGAAGATCAATGTCGACAAATTTGTTTGGCAAAGACCGATGTGAAGCACGCCACGACTTAATGAAACAATGATGATGTTTATGCCACAAAATTCGAGAAAAAAAGCAATGCAAACGCCGTTGGAAAAGAAGCCTCAACTTTTTCGGGAATAGAGAGAGGCGGGTTTGGAAAAAAGCTAAGGGAATACACAACGGGCAAATAAGAGCAGAGTTTTTGTGCGTGTGTGTGGGGGGGAAAATGCGAAAAACGAAAAAAAGGGCCCTTCCTAACCACTTCAGTGAATATCTTGCCACTAGCATTTGGACTCGTCTGTGTCTCTATTCAATTTAGGCCTTTTTTCCCCCTATATATTCAATGTCGCATTTTTTGCCAGTTTTTCCCGCTACTCTCCAGAAGAACACATATACGCGATATTACAATATTGGCCGTTCCTCTCATTTTGATATATATTTTTTTGGTTTTCATCGTCGGTTTGTGGTCTCTATTTCAATCCCGATGACATTTAAGGAGCTCAAATAACGGTGGCGCCATAAAATCCAACTTGTTTAGGTGGATTTTAATGAAAAATATTGTGTCGATGAGTTTTTAAATATCAATTGTGTCAAGGAGAATGTTCTAAAATATTCTTAAATACTGCTGAAATACATATGGTAATTTCGTTTCAAAAATTAACCCAGAAAAGTGAAAATCATGTTGTAAAAAATTCGCTAAACCAAGTTAGAAATTTCTCCTTCACAGGGATCGACGCCCAATATTTCTAGTGCTATTTCGCGACTATAAAATTAAATTTCCGATAGAATTATAACCAAGCAATTTATTTTGACCGATCACTGTCTTAACTGTTACTATCACAATTCATAACTCGGATCAAGACATTTTAAATTATCTTATCTAGTGATATTAATCTAAAGTTAATAAATTTTCAGAAGTTTTGGCTTATGCAAAATTTTAAATTAAAATTCTTAGATTTTAACCCCCCCGTAGTACAAATTATTCATTTTCATAACTAATGTTGCCTTTTCATATTTATGTAGATCTCAACTTCAATTCCAAAACAACATTTCTAAAAGCCGCGTGCGAAAACGACGCCTAAATACAGAATCCTCTTGTGAAACAACAAAATCGAAAAAGTCTTTTGGGGGGAAACTAACTACATGGTTGTAAACAAAGAGAAAAGCAAAAAAAAGAGAAAATCATCAAGAAGAATGCATTTTAAAAGCTATTTGATGTTCTGAAGAACGTTTCGTCGCCTTTCATAACTACCATAAAACCAATGTTTTTCTTCCGTCTCATATTGGTTCTCAAAAAATGAGAAGAAGGAGGGGAGGGGAAACAAAAAACAAACGCGGCCCCGAACAAAAGAAAGCAAAATATAATACTGAAAACTTGGAGGGAATGTTAACGGACGACGGAAAAAAAAAACTAGAAGATGAAAAAGAAAAAGCAAATGAAGAAGAAGAGGGGATGTTATGGGAGGAGGGACCCGTTGTAGCAGCGTCTCGAGCCATTTTGTGTTGTACATAAGAGGATGGTGGAGTGAGGAAGTTGTTTTGCGTTAGCAACTAAAGGGGGGGGAGAGGAAATAAACAAATTAGAAAGAATGAAGTAGATTCTAGATTCCATCAGTCAGACTTTGGCTTTGATGATGAATTGGGAATTGGCAGAGTTTTTCGATGGAAAAGCTTGGCTCCCTCGAAGAACGCATACGATTCCTATGATAATGTTGTTAGTTGCAATAGTTGGGAAGAAACAAAAAAAAGTTTCTGAATTAGAGTGCTTTGCTTGGTAATTTGGGAAAGAGCTTCATCAAAACTTCATTTCCGAGAAAAAAAAAGAAGTTTGATGACGCATAGTGTGCAGTATATTGAAACAACATCTCAAGAAACTGACAATGAAAGGAGTCTACAAGAAAAACACTTTTAAAAACCCTTGAAAAATCAAGAATCGCAAAATTTGAATATTGCAAAGACATCATCTTCTAATGTGCCCTATATGAAATGCCTGAAATTTGATCATTGACCCCATAATTTTTGTGCAAATCATAATTTGCTAAATTTTTGCACGTGAAATGTGTTTTTCAGAATTTCAATTAGGATCAAAAAGTGTAGTTATAAAGCGATTTTGTGGAAATTTCTAGTCATTCACATTAAAAGGAAAAAAGGAAAAAATTGAAATTTAGAGTCCCAACGCTGTCAGAATTTTGAGATTCTCACATCGGAAGTTCCCATTCGGAAGTTCCCATTCGGAACCATATCGAAGATATAAACTAAATTTTAAGAAATTGAAATTAATTCGCTAAAAACGTCCAATCGCCGGCGAAAAAACTGATCAATTACACTTGAAATCGACCGAATGTAAACAAGAATTACAAAAAGGGAAACCAAAAATTTGAAGGATGGCAATATGAAACTGCCAATTATAATAGAATGAAAAAAGTTGACGGAAAAATGGTTGTTTCAAAGAATCAAGGATTTTTCGATGAATATTGTAAAACAACCACTTTTTTGAAAGGTTGTGAAGATCCGATAAGGTGGAGCTGAACAAGGGGCTTAGAAGCTAAAGGGGGAGGGGGAGTCATGCCGATGGATGAACTTATGACAAAAATTGTTTTAAAAATATAGAACAAATTCAAGAAATTACCATGGAACGGTGATGTTTCAGCGAAATCGGCGCTGTAATCTAGACACCCAATAGAATTAGTTTCTAGTATCTTTATTCAAATTTTTATGGGCGAAAATACAAAAGAAATAGGCAAAACCCCTAACATGCTCATATTCCATCGCATTTATGTTATTTTCTATGATTTGTATATTTTTTTTGTAAAATCTGAGTAAACGAAGAATTTTCTAACTGCTAAAGCTAATTTAGCTATAATTTCTTAAGCTTACTCTTTAAGCGAGAATATTAATCGGAGAGTTTGTGGCAATAACATATCCATAAAATCATCAAATTAGTATAGAATATTATAAAATAACTTGCTCTTTTATTGACAAGTGACTGTTACGTTGATATTATTAAACTTTAAAGGTGGACTATACGCACGTTATGAATGTTTCTTAATCGATCTGAAATTCAATTTTATAAAACATTTGTACAGAAGAAGAAATGTGAAAATAAGGGCACTCTGAACCGAACTTCGCTGCCACTGTGGTAGAAAACTGTTCGTTTTTGACACCAATGTTCTTTTCCGGGTGCCCTTATTTTTGCATTTCTACTATTTTGCTAGTTTTTTCATGTCAGATCGATTATACAACATTTATAGCCTGCGCATAGTCCTTCTTTAACAAATAAGCGAATCGATATTGATCGAAAGTGACGCTTCCACCATTCCCGCCAATAAAAATTTCTTTTTTTAAACATTTGCTTTAATTTTGTGAAAGAAAGTAGCTCTCTATTTTTGGCACCCCGTGGTACCAACAATGGGTCAAAAAATTATCAGATAGAAAAAAATTTGCTCAATAAAGATTCTAACATTAGCCACTTTCGACATATTATAAACCACCAAAGTTCACATTTTGCAGAGAATTTCAAACTTTTTAGGACCAAAAATAAATTCGGCTAGATACCCTCTGTCCGCTAAAACTTTGAAGCATTCATATTGGGTTTATTCTTGTCAGCGTGTCAAATTTTAGCGAATTCAAATCCCAACTTCATCTAAAGCTCAAAACACCGAGTGTCGTGAGACCTTATACGGGAAAACTTTAAAAACTGCGATAAGTTCCTTTTTCACAGTACCAACAAAGCCCCATTATCTAAAAAACAAAAAGCCAATAAAAAATTATGATTCGTCGAAGTTTACACTTGACATAAACACTAGTTTCCATCTGGTGTATTCCGCAAGTCATTAGTTTTATCACTTTTGGATCTTCACTTTGTAAAAGACCGCAGAAGTATTTTAAATATAACAAATTGTTAAATAATAACAAAATACTTGAAAAGAAAAATTATATGAATATACATGTCAGGAAATAAAAAAAAACGGGGGGGGGGGGGGTAGTATTAATTTTAAGACTGTTCATTTTTTGAAAGTAATTCACAAGGAATATGAGCCATTTTTGGAGGCCTTTTTTATAGGATAAAAACGAACGAAAAAAAGCAGCAGAAATTGCGTGACTTAATGAATTAGAAGGATGACATTTTTTTTTGGGAGTTGTACTTTGAAGATATAAAAAAAACAGACACACATGAAATGGAATAGCTATTAGTGACGGTGTCGTCAAGAAACTGAAGACGATGGAGACTTTCTTTAAAAATTTGATAGTTTTATGGATATGTAATTCAACACTTTTTCGGAGGTGGATTTCGTCTAATGGATGCTTTCCTTTCCTCTTGGATGAAAGGGAAAGGGGAGCATGGAAAAAAATAGAGAAGTGCTGCATTCTTTCCAAAAAAAATGCTGAAGAAAATTATTGTTTTCCGGGATCACTAACCGCTCAATAATAAAAAGAAGAAGAAAAAATACGGAAGGGGGGGGGGGGAAAGATCCGGGCAAAAAAAAAATAAACGTAAATTGTTAGCTTCGAATAAGGCGGAGCACAACATGCCTTCTGTGAAAAGCCCGCCCGAAATGATGTTGTCGTCAAAAAATATGCAAATTCTAAATTTTTTGCTGCTGGTGCTGAGAAGAAGCTTCCAACCACAATCTGCATAAATGTTGTTATTTCAACACAAAACCGCGGGGCTCGAAAAGAAGAAGGGTGGGGGTTGGTTTTGGAAAAGAGGCTGACGCATTTTAAAATGAAATCAGAAAATGTGAAAATGCACAGAGAGCAAGATAGCGTGCTTTTCCCTTTTTTTGAACAAAAATTCCATGTTGTTGTTGCTCGTCTTCTCAAAAATGCTTCTCCCTCTTCTCCGCAACACAACCCATCCATCTTCTCTTTTTTTGCAACAGAGCAATTTTTGATTTTAAGAAATAGAAAATGTGTTGCATGTAGAAGAGGCAACACAAGAGATTCTGATGATTTGGCAGGCGGCCTAGTCTAACAAAAAAAAGAAGAAGAAGGCGATTCCTATAACTGGTTCGGACAACAAGGCTGACTCTTCGGAACACAACATAATATAATTTAGGCGGCGACCAAAAAAGACGAAGCTTCTCCTTCCACTACATCTTTACTAGGGCGCACCGAAGGCCCGACACAGGATTTTTGTGAGTACTCCACAAAAACGGGAAGGCGGAGTAAGCACATCGTTGCAATTCTTTTTCTTTTTTTTTATTTCGCCCCCCTACTGTCCCGATGCTCCGAATTTTTTTCGTGTTGCCTCTCTCCCCTCCGACCAATCTGTTGAATTGGATTTAAATTGGAAAGTGCATTTTTTGTGTTGCATTTGGATGTGAGGACTAGAGAAAAAATTGCATCGGCAGTTTTTTGGTGATGAATGAATAATGCAAGAATTTTTCAAAGTTTCGGAAATGTGAGGGGGGGAGGGGATGCGTCGAAGTTACTTTTAAAAGCGAAGAATTATGATATTGAAGATCGAAGCATGAAAAAGGGAGACTAGGATTGTCGTTTGGAGCTAAAACAGGTCAGAAAATATCTATATTGCTAATATCATATTACAGCCTGTTAAAGAATTTACCTGTCGTTACGGTATTATAAAATCCGCTTCTCAAAACACTTTCAGATGCAAGAAGAATTGAAATTTTATCAAATCTGAAAAACGAACGTGCTTGAATAGGATCTATTATTATTGAATGTTAGTCAGAATACACGAAAACCATTAGTAATCTTGAATTTTGGATTTTGAACCATCTACAACGCTCATAATAATTTGGATTCAAAATTAAAAACATTTGGGGGGACTTTTTGCGTTTCGGAATTAATATGGCGATTTTTGGAGCTCCATAATCTGTTCCTTTCCTTCTTGCAAGACTGCATTGACTCCGTTGTGTACATAATGTAGCCGACTCCCCAGACCTGAACCCTTTGGACTACTCGGTCTAGAGTTCTGCAGAAAACAGTTCCCTCTTGTCCGTGCAGAAATCTTGAGTATCACAAGCAACAACTTTGTGAATAATGGGAGAAATCAGACGTTGAATACCTGCGTGCAATTGTCGATGCAGAACCGCAGCGTTTGAAAGATGTGATCAAAAATAAGAAAGGCCAAATTGAAAACTTATAATTGTTTATTATTCTGAACACTTAAGTAAACTGTTGACCAAATTTAGCTTGTTGCTTTTCTTAATCAAAAGTTACTTGCTTTTCTTAATCAAAAGTTACTGGAGTTTAACTACTCACAAGGACTTTTGCGACACCCTGTAGTAACTCAGAATTTTAATCATTCACGTAAAACAAAATTATTTTCAAAAAAGTGAATCTTTTGAAAAGTTTTTTTGCTTTGCCTGTTTATTTTGAAATTAATATTCCGTATTTTTTATATACATCTTTTCAAATTTCATGAAATTTCTGAAAATTTTCGAAACCAGAAATGATGTACCATTTTAAATTATTAAAATATAAATCGATCCGTATCCATAAGATGGTAATGATTTCACAAAAACATTCAAAAGCAATTCGTTTATTTTCTCTGGAATAATATAACAGTATATTTTTAATTTCAAGGCATATTTATATTCATATGTATATACGGTTAACAAATCCAAATATTTCTATAAAAGCAATATAATTGCAAAAATAATATGAGATTAACTACAATTTCCACATCGAACCTCTTCAGCTTCGGCTTACTCTGGAATAAAAATACTCAATTATTCGGAAATGAATACCCTTTTTTTCATTCATTCTGAAAACACTCGTCCTCATTAAAAGCCATTTTGCTACCAAAAAGCCAGAAAACCAGCACTAAAATAAACATTGGAAAATGAAGCCAATCCAATCAATCTAAATAATCTCGTTGGCTCCTAAGAGAAGTTATATTTTGTTTCGAAATTGGATTTGAATGTCGATTTTCGAAATTAGATTTTTTTGCTGGATTATCAAGTTCAATCATAGAAAAAATTATATATTTTATCACGATTTTTGTGAACGACCACCTGCATTTTATTCAATCTCAGGTGGTTTTTTCAACAAGTTCAGAATGACAATTCCGTAATCGGAAGTTTTAGATAATGTTCATTACGTATCTTTAAATTTATTAAAATAAAAATAAAAACTTACTCATTCCTAAAATGTATTTCAGCCTTCGGAATGAGGAGAATGCATCAACCTGAAAAAAAATTAATCGATTAAACGCAGGTTGCCTTCGGCACAAAACCAAATCCACGCAATCGAATAGAATCGAAACGGTTGGGGGTATTGGACTCGTGCCAAAGGATCGAGAGCGCAATTCGAATCGCTTTTATCGACCCATATATAATTAAAATTGCAAAACATATAATTAAAATTGCAGCCTAAAGCTTCACCGAAGGGGTGCAGATTCTATACCGGCATATAAAAATAAAGTTTACCTACAATAAGATGGCATTTACTCTAAATTTGTTTACGCAGTTCATTATTATCTAAGCAACTTAAATATTATTCTTTTCTAATAGTAAGCCGATATTTTCTCAACTTCTACTGATTTTTGAAAAAGTCTATAATTTCATAATAATTACTCACAATAATGAACAAAATGAACAGGACAACCGATCCAATCGTGATAATTAGGCACCAATTAGCTGAAATAAATTAATTTAAAACTCACTCAACTGTAAAAAATAAACGAACTTGGTTCAGGTTTTTCAATCTTATAAATCCGTGCCGCTCGTTCCTTTTTCTTCACTTCTCCCAATTCTTTTCCACTTCGTCGTCGTCGGATTTCAATATCAGCCATTTTTTTTAAATAAACAACAAATCGCGCCAACCAAAAACGTAGGCGAAAGAAAAAATGAGTGAAAAAAAGGGTATCAGCTTACATAAAGATTACAGACAATCATTGTTACCTAGGTGATATTCCATTCCAAGAAAACAGATGGAGATGCAAGGCTGCGCTTGATTGGCTTTTTTCTATTTATGTATATATATATATACGTGTAAGGAATGTTTTTTTGAGACAAAGAACAAGAAAAAGAAGCGGAAATTAGTGTATTTTGAAGGGGAAATTAATGAAATGTTTGAATTAGGAAAAGTTGCCGTTTTAGTGATGAGCTAGACAATGTTTCGTTAATGATTTCGCTTTTTTGTTAATGATTTTGAGGGGTTGAAAAATTTATATATTTCTTCTGAATTTTTTAAATTGTGTATTTGGAAAATATTATAGTTCATGACTGATAAATGAGCAACACGTTATTTGTGGAAAATGTTATAAATGCTTTTTTTGCAAAAAAAAGTTATTAATTTTTAATATTTAAACAAAATCTAAAAAAATATTTCAAGTGAGATAATAAAGATTGAGCCTTTTTTGAAATTCATCACAATGATGCTAGTTGGTGTTAATGACAGGGTGCCAGTGTAAAATTAAAATTTTGTTTGCAGAAACGTGTGTGAAACACAAAAATTGATGCATTATCGACTCATATTTTGCTGATGGTCTAAAACAAAAATAATAAAAAAATTCAATATTCAAAATTTTATCAAGTAATTTATAGGATTAACAATGTGAGATTAGACTAGGCGAATAAAAAATTTAAAAAAATGCAACGCTACAATATGTCTTATTAAAAAAATGAAAGAAGTTTTCTAACATAAAATCCCCGTATTAAATGTTCAAAAAATTATTTCAAAGGTCACCAATCACTGTGTACATTGCCCACAAACAATTGTAGTTGAGATTGTGAATTGGTTCGATCCAGCGAGTTTGTCTGAAAACACATTTTTATTTTACAGTTTTTTCCATGATTTCACCCACCAATGCTCTATGCACACATTGAGCAATTTCATGCCATTTCGTTGAAGAAAACATGTTTTTATAATCATTCCCTTCAAAAATGTCCTCAATTTCGGCTGCGCTTTTTGAAGCGATGAGCAAATTTCGAAGGTAACCATCTTTTTGGATCAAATTTTTCCAGCGTCCCATTTCCTGTTCGGTGAGTTTTCTGTAGCCAAACCCGCGGATTGGAAGCACACAGTCAATCAATGTTCTTTCCATTTCGTTCATTGTTTCACTTGGTTTGAAGGATGCTTTAAAAAATTTCGATGTTGGGCAGTAAATAAGAGTTAGTTATAAAAACCTTGTCTAGAAATGTTTGCAGTTTCAGCAGCGTGCACAATTTCAGTTATTGATCGATAGGATGAAACAGCTGTGTCATCAGTAGCAGCTTCATCGGTTTTCGGACGTCGTTTGATTTTCTAATTTATATTATATTAAAATTAATGTGTTATTACAAAAACCAAAAACTTACAGTTGAACGATTAGTTCCAAACCCAATATCAACTTCCCTCTCATCATATATTGTGGAAGAATAAGCATATGCCGGGCTTGCCAGATCATTATTATATTCACCCATTGCATAAGTTTTAGAAACGAACTCCTCTAAATTTGATCTTAAGGGTAAATTGAACCGTGGTGGTGGTGGAGCAGGCGATTTTTTGTTAGTTTTTCCGCTTGCCGATGAGTTGTGTCGATTGTTGTTATTCGGTTGAACGTTTGCTCTTGCATAGTGCCCAGAATTTGTCGACTGATTTTTTCTCACAGCAACTGTAGGAATCGGGACCTCCCGTGATTCTGTGGACCTGAAATATCGACCATTGCTGATTTGTTTTTCTGGGTAGAGCGCGCATGGTTTCTACAAACTTTAAAAATTAGTTTAATCCGATATTTAACTATTAATCTAAAGAGCAAAGATCTCAAAACAAAGTTTTTGCAGTCTAGATTTATTTAATTTGTTGGAGTAATTTATGTAAATGTCTCTTAAGCCCCACCTCGGCTGCTTTTTATCAAAAATCGAAGCTGTTGCACTTCTTCCATTCTTCGGGACCGTTCGATCGTTTGACCCGACCGATTCTCCTTGAATCGTTCTGAAAAACATAAACAATTTGATAAAATTGAGATATATCTCAACCCCGGGCTAGCATACCCATCAGTAGATCCATCAGTCCACCAAGCACGACTCCCTGTCCTTTTACCTTCATCGGCAGCTGAAAAAACTCAATCAAGAAACATGTTGTAAATCAAGAAAAACTTACATGAAACTCCATCCATTAGTAATCTCCTACTCCTTTCGTCTCTTTTCTTTTTCAAAAAGAAATATAAACAAGCCAACAACAGCAAAACAAATATCACAATAAAAATAATACCAAGGAGGAAAATAATCGAAAAAGACGACCGTCTCGTTGGTCCTGTTGCCGTCAACCCAAAATCCATATTTCCTTGCTGTGGTTGCTGTGGAATATTCGAAACTGTTGGGAAAGACGTGACAGTGTCCACGTTGTTACTATGTCCTATTTGGATTTGAGGTCGGATGGGATTATTTGTAAACTGAGACGTTGTTATTGTGTTTGGGAATTGAATGGAGTCCGAGTCGCGGGATTGATCGATTTCGGCTTGCGGTTTTGTTGCAAAGTTTTCATTTGCTCCCATGTTGTTCTGCTCAATCTGTAAAAACATTGTTGTGCCATGTAACATCAAATATATAGAAAATATCTGAAATCAAAATGTTATTTATCAGATTTCAAAATTTGGAGTTGAAATAAGCTTACTGAAGCCAAAGACACCACGCTAGAAATCTAAAAATGTGTCACGCTACAGAAAATATGTTTTATTTTTCAAGAATTTCAAGAATAATAAATGTATCCTCTGAAATAATGAAATTAAGGTAACCCATAGACACTAAAAACAGTTAAAGACTGTGTACCACTTGATTTCAACAATGTTTGCATTGTATTTTTTTTTCATCAATTGTCAATTGTCAATCATTTATGTCATGTTGTCAAAGTTGTCAAAAAAGGTGCACATTCTAAAGATGGAACTGCTAAACTGCATAGTGTATGTAGCGGTCCAAATTATTATTTTTTATTAGTTTCGCAGTTTCAACTAGAAAATTTTAAACTATTACCTGAGCTCTATTCGAGTCAACCAAAAATTGATTCTGATTAGTATTCATACTTTGAAAACCGGTATTGCTATTTTGAGCATTCACACTTTGAACATTTTCATTATTGGAAAATGAGGAGGTCAGTCCCGATTCAGGGTTCGCGTTCTCTGATGCGACCATAGAGCTTGTAGCTTGTCCAAGGCTGAAATAATCCATTTTTCTAACTAATACCCTTGAAATTAAAAAAAAACTATTACTTGTCAATGTTAAAATTTGGGTTGATGACTGGCATTGCGAGCGTCTCAACCGTCGGCAATCCATAAACACATTTCACTGTTACGGATTGATCACCTTCGAGAATAACAACCGGATTTTTACCAATCCGCACTCGATTTTGGAACACATTTCTTGCTGGCTGGAAATTTTGCATGGTTAGTTTTACGCTACTTCTTCAATAATTAACAAACTATTTGTGTCAAACACGGGTCATTGAAAACCGCAATTTCAATAATGTACTTGGTTTCACCATTGCCTCTCAACCGGCACTCCGGCCTGCCAGAAACGCCAACCACTATCCAATCAGTAAACTTTCCATCGGGAAGTTGATTCGGATCAAAGTTGATTTCGATGGAAATGAGTTGAGATCCACATCTCGGTGTTACTGTAATTAAATAATTAACATTTTTCATTTGTTCACCCCCCTCCTTTTCATTAGTAATTATAATTTTGACCTTGTTCAAACAATTGTTGTTAGTCTAGTGCATGTTGAACAACAATCGTGGCATGCGATCAATGTCTTTTATATTTCAACAAGTTTTTTTTTTGAAAAAAATTGTATAATTGGTTTGGCATCCAAAAATCAATGTTTTTTTCGACATTCTTTATTTTAAATAGAGTGAACGGTAACATCTGCGGGTCGACATAAAACACCTGCTAGAAAATGCGCGAAATTGGGACTTTTTGAGGTCAGAGGTATTGATGGAAGAGTCTATTTAAATTTATGAGTTTATGAAGAATAACTTTCGGTTTTATGGGGGGACAAAAACAACTTTTTTGAATGGTCTTTGAAGATTTATGTACTTAACTGTAGCATAATTTACGATCATGATTTGTAGGACTAAACTGTGTGATTCAAAAATTGAGTATATATATTTAAAATGCGCATTCTATTCCATACGCTTAATTTAAAAACAAATTTGCTCTAATAACCCAACATTTTTCACCTGCTTCAAATTGTTTTCATCAATTGTGATCAACAAATAAATAGAGTAATAATATCCCCTTGTCACCGTTTGTGTTCGCTTTTCCCCGTTTGCCCGTTCCACTTTCCCCTTTTTCTGTGCGTCTCCTGTGTAGAAATACACTAAACTATGGTCACTCCGTAATTGCGAAACTTTGTAGTTTTTTCGAGGGAATTTGGAATTTTATCCAAAAATTCAGTTGTTTTTGGTTTTAGGGATTGTTCCCAATTTTTGTGACTGTTTTTGTTGGTGAAGATTGTTTACAATCTTCACTGAGACTCTCTTCGGTGCTCATTGCACATCTTTGTTACTATTAACTCGTTTATAATAAAGTTTGTTGAGAAAATACGTTTTGTTGTTTTCTTGGAATAATTTGGGTTATCAAACCGACTCTTATATTTTACCGGGCATTTACTTGGGGGCCGAACCGCCTAAGAGTCAAAAGATACCAAATTTTTCGGGAAAATAACACGTTTTCTATAGCAAACTTATTGAAACAAGTTTCGTCATTCCTTTTTCTTTTTTTTCGAATAATTTGGACGCTCGGAAATTGTTTGGTCTTCTCTAAGTGGTTGACATAAACAAACCGTTTGGACAAAATTTTTGAAAAACCTCTTTTTTTCGAATAATTTGAACGCTCGGATTTTATTTGGTCTTCTCTACGTGGTTGACATAAATAAACCGTTTGGACAAAATTTTTGAAAAACCAACTTCACTTCTGGATCCCGTTTTTCGCATTGTTCTTCTAGTGTTTTTGAGACATAGTTCAAAAATCTAGAGAAATAGAATAATAAGAAAAATTGCAGAATGGCTTCTGACAAGACACCAACACCATCGTTTTCGGGGTTTCACGGCCTGGATGATGCTTTGATCGAAGTTCAAGCGGCAACACAATCGTCAAAAACATCGGACCGCTCATCTGACGGTGACTGGAAAACCGTAAATGAAGAGGGGATCCAAATTGAGAAAAACCAAAAATTTTTCCAGGAAGTGGTAGGGTTGATTGATGAAATAGTTGAGCAGACAACACAGCTGGATGACAATGCATTACTAGATGAGGAGTCTATTGAAAAAACAAAAATCATACAACTGGCTTCCATGGCAAAGGAATTGGTGAAAAATCAGGAAAAAGCGGCACCAATAGAAGATGGAAAAATAATAAAGGTGAGAATTGATGTTTATGAATATGTAGTGAAAATGAAGAAAGAGCTGGAAAAAGCACACGAGGAAGCCAAAAAGCTCGCAGTAGCAAACACAGCTTTGTCAAAAACCAAAATGCAGCAAATGTTCGCACCGTTAGAAAAATTGGCATGTTTTGTTGAGCGAGATATGGAAAATTTTGAAAGGTTAAATGGTGATGAAAATCCTGAAGAAACGCGGAAAATTTGGAAAGTAATGAAAAAAATGAAGTGTTCTAGCGCGGCGATGTTAGTGAAAGCTTTGGAAAGTGCTGCTAAACAAAGTGGCTCAATGCGTGAAAAAATTGACACAAACAATGAGAGGATTTTTCAGCAAGAACAAGAAATTCTACAGTTGGAGACTGAATTGGAGGAAAAGAAAGAATTGTTCAAAGATGTGGAAGAGCAAATGAAAAATTGTGAGGCAGAAAAGGAAGAGTTGAGGAGGAAATTGGAGCTTTCAACCAAACTAATAATGAATCAAAAAGCTGAAATCAAGAAATTGGCGAAAGGCGTGGATTTTGGAGAAAATGAAGTTTTTAAGCCAAGTAAGTTGAATAGAAGTAGAGATTCATCAACAGATATGTCAATTAAGGGACTGGATTTCATGGAGAAGCATATGGATCATCAAGTTTGCAATCCAAAAATCAGCAAAAGTGGTATGGAGAAGACATGGTTGGAGGAAAAAGCTGCGAAAGGTGAGAATTTGGAAAATTTTGGAAAAATTGAAAAATTTGAAAAAATTGAAAAATTTGAAAAAATTGAAAAACCTGTCGATCTAAAAGCGCTTTTGAATGAGACTGTCCGTGAAATGGAGGAAAGATGTGAAAGAGTTATGGCAACCCGTATGGAACAGATGTTTGAGAGAATGAGTGTTGATTCATGTCCGGTTTCGGCTTCGAGAATGCATAATTCGAGTCAAGGTAGTAGGAGAGATGAGAATGGTGGATTGAAAGAGCAGATAATCGGAATGGAAAACGTGTACAGAAGCACAGTGATACCAAATCCTGAAATTTATGATGGGAGAGTGAGACAGAATTTCAAAAAATTCCGGACATCTTTCGAGACAAAATTTTTGCGAGTGTTGAATGAGGAAGAACTCTTGGCAGTGTTGAGTGGAAGCTTTTTGAAAGGTGAAGCGTTGAGCATGTTTGAAACAATTCCGAAAGGATTATCGTATCAGAGTGTGATGACGGAACTGGAAAATAGGTTGAGAAATAGTAATTCGGATTCTAAAGAGAGAGCATTGGCATGTTGGGAAAGATTGAGAATTCGTAGAGACCAAACATTGAGAGAGTTTATCATTGTTTTGGAACGTGTGTATGCTGAAGCATATGTATCAAATGTGAATGATAAAAGCGTGAAAGTGATGAAACTGATGCAAGCTGCTGAAAATTTTCCGGATATCTATTCTGTTTTGTGCGTAGAAAAAAGAAAAATTGAAAAAATCTTTGGAAATGTTTATGAAGAACTGAAAGAGATGGCGCTTGATTTGGAAAAGGAAAGACGGATGAATAGGAGAATCGATAGATCTCGGGATGTGAAACCGGTTTATAGGCCTAGGAGAGAGGAAAGAGCATATGAAAGAGTGCAGGAAAAGCCTGAAAATGGAAATGAAAAAGCGCCAGCGAGTGGTAGCAATCTGGAACCATTGGGAATGAGAAATAAAATCGGTTTTTCTCAAGAGATGAGAAAGTGTTTCAAATGTGGAAAAATTGGGCATTTGGCTGAAAAATGTTTCAGCAAAAATCCAAGTGTGCATGCAGTGGAAGTGTGTGAGAAGGAAAAACCAAATTCAAAGTGTGTTGGAGTGAGAATGGTTGAAAAAGCAAAAATCATGAACTGTGAACTTGAAGTGTTGATAGACAGTGGAGCCATGGTGAGTGTATTGCCAATGGAACAGTGGAATATGATAAAGCTGAAAAATGATAACTGGAAAGATTTAGTCGTGTGGTTTGGTGAGCCAGAAAAATTTGGAGTCACGTGTGCGTCGAGACATGATATGCGTGTTGAACAACAAGTTGAAATGGAAGTAGTTTTGAGAAACAAAAAGAAAATGGTACGTTTCCAAGTTGTTGAGAATGGTCCAGATACGGCTATTATTGGAACGAATAGTTTTGAGCTATTTGGAATATATATTGGATGGAGGGATGAGAATTTAGTGAGAGTCGATGAAAAAGCGAGAATTCCACCAAAATCGGAAAAGGAAATTTTTGTCAATTTTGAAAATCCTGGTGATGGAAATGCAAAAGTTGTTATGATCGAACCACATAGAGAGTTTTTGCCAAGCATGCTATGTTCATCCAAAAATGGAAAAGCGGTGATCCGAGTGAGAAATTATAAAGATACACCAATTTTGTTGAAAAAGCATGAAGTGATCGGAACATATTCAAGAGAGGATTGGGAGGAAGTGACTGTGGATAATGATAAGAGTCCGGGTGCTTGTGTGAATGTTGGAAATGTTGATGTTGTTCAGAAAGAGAGTGATTCAAATTTTGATCAAATTGTTGAGAAAATTGAGAAAAATGGAAAGGTTGAATGTGAGGGATTGAGAGAAGTGATTGAAGAATATTCTGATATTTTTGCAATTAGTGATTCGGAATTGAGCCAAACGGACATGGTGAAGTGTAAGATTGAGATGGAGAATGAGAAGCCTGTGAGGCAAAAACAACGACCAGTTCCATTAGCATTGCAAAATGAAGTTTCTAAATTGTTAGAGCAAATGTTGGAAAAGGGTGTGATTCGAGAGAGTGTTTCACCATATGCTTCGCCAGTTGTGTTAGTGAAAAAGAAGGACGGAAAAGTACGAATGTGTATAGACTATCGGAAAGTGAATGAGATGGTTCGAGCAAATGCACATCCGTTACCACATATAGAATGCACTTTACAATCGCTTGCAAATAAGAAAGTTTTTTCGACACTTGATATGTTGGCTGGATATTGGCAAGTACAGTTGGAAGAAGAGTCAAAATCAATTACAGCTTTTGCAGTGATGAATAAGCTTTTTGAATTCAATGTTGTACCATTTGGATTGAGTACAAGTCCAGCGTTGTTCCAGACTCTTATGGAGAATGTTTTGGGAGAGTTGTTAGGAGTATGTGCGTATGTTTATGTGGATGATTTGTTGATTGCTAGCGAGAATATGGAGGATCATGTTGTGCATGTTAGACAAGTATTTGAAAAAGTGAGATTGGCAAAAATGAAAGTAAAAGCTGAAAAGTGTGCAATTGGACAAAGACAGGTTCAATATTTGGGACATGTGTTGACAGAGAGTGGAGTCCAAACTTGTGAGAGTACGGTGGAGAAAATTATGAAATTTCCCGAGCCAAAGAATAAAGCTGATCTACAAAGATTTCTGGGTCTTGCTAATTATTATCGGAAATACATTCGAAATTTTGCACAAATCGCGTCACCATTGAGTCCGTTAACATCGACTAAAATTGGATGGAAGTGGGATGTTGAACAGAAAGTAGCTTTTGAGAATTTGGTAGAGAAATTGACAACGGCACCAGTGTTGATACAACCTGATGTTGAATCGGCGAGAAGTTTCAAAAAACCATTCGCAATTTTTACTGATGCATCAGATCGTGGTGTTGGAGCAGTGTTGGCTCAAAAGGATGAAGATGGAGCATACAGACCAGTTTCATTCGCATCGAAAAGCTTATCACCGGCTGAAAAAAATTATCATGTGAGTGATAAGGAAGCTCTTGCATTGATTTTCGCGGTCAAAAGGTTCAAGCATTTTATATATGGTCTTCCGATAACTGTATTTACGGATCATCAACCGTTATGTGCATTATTCAAATCCAAAAAGTTGGCTAATAGATTGTTGAGATGGTCACTCGAGCTGCAGGATTATGCAATCACTATTGTTTATCTAAAAGGAAAAGCTAATGTTGTTGCTGATGCATTGTCGAGAGGAGTTGCTTCAAATGATTTTGAAACAGATGTTGAGAAACCAATTGAGACTGAAATTCAAACAATTGTAAATCTAGTAGATGTTGAGTGTGAAAAGAGTTGGATGGAAGAGTTGAGGGAAGATGATAAATGGAAAAGTATTGTTGAATGCGTGAAAACTGGAAGAGTAATTGAAGGATTAAAAATTGATGGAATGAGAGGATCAGTGTCTAGTAATGAATTTGTAATGATTGACCAAATTTTATATTGGATGGAGAAGGGTGAAAATTTGAGAAAAGTTGTGCCAGAGAGTAGACGGAAAGCTATTTTTGATGAACATCATTCTGGAAACTTGGCAGGACATAGTTCTGCAAAGAGAACGATTCCAAAGATCGTGGAAAATTATTGGTGGCCAAAAATGAGTGGAGATATCCAAAGATGGACAAAAGAATGTAAAGAGTGTTTGTGTGCAAACGCATCAATACATCTGATACCGCCATTGAATCCGTATGTGACAGAAGAACCGATGGAAATTGTAGCAGCTGACTTGATTGAAATGGGACTTTCATTAAATGGAAACAAATATGTATTGAGCATCATTGATCTGTTTTCAAAGTATGCAACGGCGATTCCGATCAAAGATAAAAAAGCTGAAACTATTTCGAAAGCGATGGTAGAAAATTGGCTAGTGAGAGAAGCGAGAATTCCAAAAGTGTTGTTGACTGATCAAGGAACAGAATTTCAAAATGAGACAGTTGAAAAATTGACAAAAAGTTTGAAAATTGAGCAAAAATTCACCAAAGGATATAACTCGAGAGCAAATGGATGTGTTGAACGGTTTAATAGGACGATTGTGAACATCTTGAAAAAGAAATTGACAGTTCCTGCTGAATGGGATGAAAAATTACCATTCGCGGTCTTCGCGTATAATACTGCAAAGAATGAGACGACGGGTGAATCGCCACATTTCTTATTGTATGGAAGAGATCCAAAAATTCCGGATTGTGAGGATAAGGAGCCAGTGAAATTGTACTATATGGATTCAGATGAATATAAGCATAAATTGGTACAAGAGTTGGAGAATGCGTATGAGATTGTGAGGGAGAGAACGAAGAAAGAGCAGAAGCGTTATAAGGAACAGTTTGATGAGAGGAATAAGGTGGATAAGATTAAATTTCCGGAGAAAGGAGACAGAGTTTTGTTGAGAATTCCACTGGAAAAAGCTGGTTCAAAACATCCGAAACTTGTGAATGAGTATCAAGGACCGTTTAGAGTTGTAGGAAAAAGCGAAACAGCAGTTGAGATTAAGCCAGTTATTGGTCAAGGAGAAATATTGAGAGTTCCAATGGAACAAGTGAGATTGGTACCTAAAGAATATCTTGATGAACCATGTGTGACCAAAAAGAGTTGTGGAAAGAGAGGTAGAAAGAAGAAAGTGAGTGAGGAACAGGCGCAAGTGAGCGTGGACGCGTTGAAAATTGAAAATAAAAATTCTGAAAATGCAGTTGATTGTGATAAAATTGAAATTTCCAGGATTGAATGTCCGTGTATACCCACCAAATGCCAATTTGTTATCAACAGTGGACGCTGGAGCCTAACAACAACTTCATTGGAAGAAACTGCTGCAATTAATGAATTGATGATTCGTCACCCATTGATGAAACCGAAAGAGGTAAAAGCTGCTGCGACGTTGAAACTGGTCCAAATCTCAATTGAATCGAAGAAGGAAGCAATAAAAATGGGAGCAAGTTGTCCAAATGTGGAAAAATTTGCAAAAAGAATTGGCTGGGAGAAGGAACTAGAAATGGTAAAAAAGGAACTTGCAAAGCTAGTGGAACCGCCAAGGAAAGTTTTGAAACACCAACACTTGATTGCCACGTTTGGAGATTTGCCGGCTGATGCACCAAAACATGTGATTCAAATCAAGGAAGGAATTGCTGAGAATTTCGGGAAGAAGTACCAATTGATTGGAACAGAGATGGTTTTGGTCTTGGCCAAATCAACACCGCAACAGTCAATGTTTGAGGATGTTCGAAAGTTAGTGATGGGATTGAGAAATCTGAAATTCAAGGCAAAAATTGTAATTTTGCCATTGCCGCTGGAAGGTTCCTTGGAGGACATGCTGGAAATTGGAAAAATTTCCAGAATATGTTCGGGAATGCCAGAAGTCACATACATTCAGGCGAACAAGAAGTCAGAGAATCGAGGACTGCCGGTCTGTGTTTTGGCAGATGTGAAGAAGACTAGTACATGGACCGGGCTGAAGGAATACCTAAAAATGGTCATGATGGACAATGAGGTCAAAGAAGAAATGGACGAGAACGTGTGGAGGATGACCCTGAAAAGTTTGGATGATGGGAGAGAAGGAGAGCCAGAGATAAAGAAAGCCAGAAAATGAGCCGCCCCAGTGAAATCGTATACTAATAATTTTGTTTTGATTGATAATCGTGCACATAATTTTTTTGTTTTGACATTCGGCCGGAGGACGAATTTTGAGAGGAGGGGGAAGTAATAATATCCCCTTGTCACCGTTTGTGTTCGCTTTTCCCCGTTTGCCCGTTCCACTTTCCCCTTTTTCTGTGCGTCTCCTGTGTAGAAATACACTAAACTATGGTCACTCCGTAATTGCGAAACTTTGTAGTTTTTTCGAGGGAATTTGGAATTTTATCCAAAAATTCAGTTGTTTTTGGTTTTAGGGATTGTTCCCAATTTTTGTGACTGTTTTTGTTGGTGAAGATTGTTTACAATCTTCACTGAGACTCTCTTCGGTGCTCATTGCACATCTTTGTTACTATTAACTCGTTTATAATAAAGTTTGTTGAGAAAATACGTTTTGTTGTTTTCTTGGAATAATTTGGGTTATCAAACCGACTCTTATATTTTACCGGGCATTTACTATAGAAGGGGGGTGTTTCACATTATAAAATCATGCTTATTACTCATGAACTTTGCTAGAAAAAAGTATATTTTCCTAAAAATAAATTACATGGTTGCTTTCTAACAAAACAATTCCCTATGGCAAGGACAAACAGATTTCTCGTAACTGCAAGTAAGAGAGTTTAAAAATCTAGTAATGCTAGGGATTTAAGGAAACAATATTACTTTAAACCAAATTCGGGAAGAACTCCATATATGCACAAACAAAAAAATCAAAATCCAGGTATCATTCATCAAAGATATGTGCTCATTAAGTCGGATCACTGGCTTCAAACAATAAATTCTGTGGGACTTTTGTATAAAGATACATTAATTCCGCACCTCTAATTAACTGCCGGTAAAATTAAATAACACCCTGTCTTTAAAGAATGACTTTAAAGAGGGAAGAAACGAATGACATTAAAGGGGAAAAACACAGAGATGAAAATAGACATCACCATGTTTTATTTTACGTCACCAAATCAATTTTTGGATTTTTTAAAAGAAAAATTAGGAGCCGAGAAAGGAACAAAAAGTTGACCTAGAAACATCTTTAAAAACTAATCTGCTAATGAATGAAGCTTTGAAAAGAATTCATAAACGTGCGCCACTTTTTAAAATCTAATATTTTATAAATGAATATTCATCAATAAAAAAATAAGAAGCTCAGAAAACAAATTTCGGCCGCTTTTTCAAGAAAATTGTTTTAAAGTCTTCTACGTAAAAGTTGGTTTAAATATGATTCTCTTTGCAGTTATTGGCTCCGTAAAATCCTCCTTTTAATCGGAAACGTCTAGATAAACGGATTCTCTGAAAATGTACCAGACTTCTAGTTTTAAGTCGCATCATTTTCAATGACACCAATCTCAATTTTTTAAAATTTTCATCATTTGTTAATTTGTGAAAAATATGTAGTCAGAGCTATCACCTTCATTTGGTTTGAGACGAAAGTCACGTTAGTCAAAAGCTTTTTGAAACTGTAGGAAAAAATTCAAACTATATATTTCGTAAACCGTTCCATTTTTCATTCCCCATTTCAAATCATCAAAAATCCAACACATTCCTTCAAAAACTCTATTTACCAGCTATTGTGAAAATCAAAAAAAAACACGCGAAAAACACCATTCCCAAATCTCAAACATTCACCCGCCTCGGTTCATTCATTTTTGAAGGTTAACCCATGCTCAAGTGAACAATAATAATAAAAAAAAAGAAGCGTGTCGATTCACACTCTCCCCTCACCCTCAAAACATTCCACCACCCTGTAGTTTTTTTTCAACCTCTATGTCGGCGGTAAGGTGGCGGACAGATATTTAGTTGCAGTCGATTTAATTACCATCAAAAACTCTGACAGTCCGCCACTGTACACATATATACACTCTACTCCGCGATATATAATTACCCATATACCTCCCCCCCTCCATCCAACGCCCCAATGTTGGGTTGGAGTAGAATTGAAGAGTATGAAAATGACTAGATACATAAATTCAGGGCTTCTATTGTCCGAGAAGAAAAAGCGAAAAACGTTCTCTAAAATTGTTGAAGAAGCTGAATATCGGAGAAGAACAAAAAAAACATGAAAGTAGCAAATGAAAGTAAAACCGTTTAATTTGCAAATTGGTTCAAGTGAATAAATTATAGGTGAAGTAAAAATTATAATAGATTCTGACATACCTTGGGTGTTTTTCGCGATTGTTACTTGGGTGAAGGTTTTGCGATAAATTAGTGAAACCAAAAGCAAAATTAGTAATTGATTCATTATTCATCTCATTTGGATTCAACACTCTGAAAAAATCATATTTTTTGAAGATTTGCGGCCAAATATATGTTAAAAAACGATCGTACGAAGTGAAAAAATGATAACTTTGGATGAATAACCACTGCATTTTTAGAAACAAGGATATCAAATGAAGAAAATATGATCTAGAAATTACAATTTGCATCGAAACACGTTTTTTATTTGCAATTTTTTGGAAAAATTTTCTGAAATTATCAACGCAGTTCTGATTGCGTACAACGTTTGTAAAGGTTTGGGTTTAGGACGCGAAATAGGCCCCTACGGTGGAGATCGAAAGGCGTCATATTTACCGCCTTCGGAGCAGTTAATAAAAAGCTTGAAATTCGAATAATATTGTCAAGATAAAAACTGATTAATCGAGCTTAAAATAGAAAACCGCAAAGTTAAAATAAAATTCAAACTTTAGAATACAACTTGGAAAAAATTAAAAATTTCAGAAAACTGCCGTAATCTTTATACAAATGAAAATTTGCTCAACAATATACATATTTTGACAAACTATCAAAAATTCATGTAAATCTCAGAAGTGTTTTATCTATTTTAACAAGAGGGTGTTCATAGGTGAAGCTTGAGTCTGCAAAATTATTATTTTGCGCGATTAAATTTGAATTTTGTTGAAAACTAAAAACTACGGTTTTCAAAATCGATTCTCAATCTTAAACATAGTTTTTAAAAGACCTTCAAAACCCTATTTTTGAAAAAAAATATATCTTCATGATTGCTTATTTGAAAAATATTTTAATCTCACGTTTTTGTTTGTAAAATATTTCACGTTTCAATATTTTATTTCACGGGAAAAAAAGTAAAAGAGGCATTAACCCTATAACCATGCGGAACCGAAAGTCAAGTGGATATATATAAATAACTAAATTCCGACATGAAACGTCAATTTCCAAAAAATTAAGCGAAAGGAGATTATTATTAGTTCGTGACGAAGCGAAGCGTCAGAAGACGGAAGCATCCTTCATCGCGGCCAAAACAATTTTTTCGAAGGCGAAAAGAGGAACATAGTACTTGCTACCTCTCTTCTCACTACCACGCCTACTTTTGTTTTCAGAGGGGGGGGGGGGGGGGGGAGCGCTGTTGTTGGTAAAAGAACTGGCCAACGGACTATCTGACGGTTCTGTGGGCTGGCCAGGTAATGCGGATGAAGCGTACGTTTTTACGAACCATAGGTGGATTACCGCTGCCGGTTTTTTGGTTGGTTATTGGCGCGGGTAAAAAAGGAAATGTTTGGCAGAATGAGTAATTTGGGCAACTGGGAGGAGGGGATATGTTGAAAGTTTGGGTTTTTGTTTTGCATGTGGTATGGTCAACGAACATCAAATATTGAATCATGTTCGCATCAAATATTGAATTTGGAATTTTTTAAAATTTCAATTTTGTTCGTCATTCTAAAAATTCACATCAAGATAAATTGATTAATTCATAGATTTAAGTATAAAATAATTTTTGTAAAGAACCGGCAAAAAATTTGAGGAAATGGTAAACCAGACCTGAATTTTTTAACATAAAAATTTGGAGATTTTGTTATGACCTTTTTAGGTTTGTTAACTTATTTTTACAGAGTTTACAGCTTTCAGACGACAACCATTGGCTGAGCAGTTATTGCGCTCTGTAACGGAATTCATCGAATTGGTCAACTATTTCATAGAACCGAAATTGATAGTGAATTACAAACGAGAGAATCTTATGAAAAAAATAATCTGAAATGATAATTGGCCTGGTCTATGAGTGGATAGGTATTCTGATTCTTTAACTCTGTAATTCCAGTCATTAACAAAATGAAATTTGGGTCAAAATTTAAATTTATCAACAATTTTGAACATTTATCGAAATAATCAAAAATATAGTAAAAGAACGTATATTTTTAAAATTATCAAAAATACATTTTTTTTATTCTATGCAAAAATCCCCTCACACCTAACAATTTTCTTTGCAAATGATGAAGTACATCATTCTTTCCCGGAAATTATCATTTCTTTGCATAATCAACACAATATTTATCCGATTCAAGTGGAAAATAGATCAATTGATCATTTGTAAAAATATATATCATATCCGTCAGTAACAATTGAAACTTCGAACAATAGAAATTGTTTTTTTTTTTATTTTCAAAAAAAAATGTTTGACCATTGGTTGGAGTGAACGCTGTTCTTCAAGTGCTTTATCAACAGACATTGATCACAAATAAACTATTTTTTGTATTTGTTTTTTGTTAGAAACACGGAATAATATCAATGGAGGTGCACCAAGATGGAGCACGTCAACTGGGATTCTAGAAATCCATACCAGAAAGTTCTGATTATGAAGAAAGCTCTGAAAAACAAAAAAAAATCGGAACAAATTGTCTCATCAAATGATTATTTTGATCTTATGTCCCCATTCGAAATCTTGTCCCGACTGCACAAACACAATTGAAAAGTTGATTCATTAAATGTTCCTATCAGACAGTGTTGTTTATTCTTCAGTCTGTTTCAGGTCTTCATGTTCAGTCGGACGTGATTTTATTTTTTTTCGTTACATTTATCAGCTTCGTTTAGAAATAAGAACATTCTCCTTTTTAAAACAACCTCTTAAATGTCTGATAGTGGGTATATGACCCATTTGTCAATGTGCAAGGTGACGTTAATTTAATTCATGTTTTTATAAGCCAAAGTTTGATAATCAAATTTTCAAAGCATTTTTTTCGATTTTAATACCTTTCAGGTTTTCCGATACTGAATTAATATACTTCTTAAAAAGGATGGCAACAAAAAACAATTGATTTTAATCCCCTTCAAAAAACTTCTACTTAACAATTTTAAAAATAATAAATGAGTATTTCGTTTTTGATATATCAAATTTAACTTCAAATAACTTATCTAAATTATTAAAAAAAATAAATTTTCACCCCCCGTAAAGAAATTTCGAAGATTGAATATCCAGAATTTGGCTCAATAAATCTAACTGTAACTTAATTTCAAAATTTCGATAATTTTAAATATCTGCATCTCAGCCAGTTTAATGGTTTTCTTAACTATCCGTGATTTCTTATTAAATCGATTCTTTTTGAGCATACATACCAACCCATTCCTAGAACAAAGGAAAAAATTAAAAAGCGCGAATTACAAAAAAAAGTGAAAACACAATGGACGGCAGTTTTCGGGGGGGACTAACTTTGGGAACTTCGGGAAGTTAGTCCCTCGAACGTAAAAACGCCTGTTATGATCTAAATTTTATTTTTTTTTTTTTTAATATTTTTTGTTTCTTATGTTTTTTGTCAGCATTTTTGCACTTTTTATGGACCTTAAAGGCAGCTTGTCAGTTAACACGATCCAAATTCAAGGCAAAAAATCAAAATTCGAATGGGAGCCCAGGTGGTCCAAAGAACAATACTAATATGTAGCCACATTCAAATAATTGTGTTTCGCGCCAAAGCATTTAAAAAAATTTCTTTTAGGGTTGGGTTTGGATGCTCAAAAAGCGCCGATTTGGTTGGAAATCAGGAGTAGTTAAGTAAAACTTTAAGGAAAAGCCAAAAGTAGTGAGATTATTTACCCTCTATGTTCATTTTTTTTCATTTGATAATGGATAGCTCAAATAATCAAGTCATCAAAATCAATTCTCATCCTTTTAGCTATTTTTTTTACATTTTTTAACAAAAATTGCAATTGCAATTTGTATTAAATTTAATAACGATTTTTCTACTTTTTGACTTCGAATCATCTTCTTTGTTCCCGTTTTCTGTAAGATGTGCTGGCAATATTCATAGATGCCGTTTCATTGAAATTTCTTCCGAAGTTACCATTATGCTCAATATCGATTAATTGACTTCATAGTCCAATTTCAAAAAATTTTGTAGAGACGAATCAAATAATAAACGTAGACGTTTTTTTTTCAAAACTTCCGCACTCTAACAATCCCCCTCATAAAAGTGGTTCTGTTTTCTGTTCTCAGCACAAAATCATGCAATATCTTGTTCTTCCGTACACAGAACACCGCGAACATCAACACTCTCGAAAAAAAAATGGAACAATATTGGATTGTTCAAACACTCCTAGCTTATCACCTATCATATGTAAGTATGAAAATCCGGGAAAAAAATTGGATGCAAAATAACTAACAATTCTGAATCTATAAAACATTGAAAATTCATCCCACCAATATGATCACAAAAAATTGACACAAACAAACAACACAAATTTGCCGCATTTCCTTATTTGTTTTTTCGGCGGCGATTTTCGAAAATTAGTGAGAATTCACACTTGAAGTCAGAAAATTGTGGCAAATTTTTTGTTGTTGTTGTTATAGTTCAAGTATCCTCCGAAGCGCGTCGCTACTGAGCCAGATTTTGCTCTCTGCTCTAATGATGATCCATATTTTGCTCGTTTCCTTCGTTTGTATGTTTTTGAAGGTGTGTTGTGATGTTTTTGGATGCATGCGTATTTGTTGATTTTCCCTTCTTTTTTCCATGATACGGTCTCGGCTAAGCTTAGGTGCATCATCATTTATTTCTATTTTGAATTTTTTGGAAGATGTGTTCAGTTTCATTTCATTTTCACAATTCATACGTCACTGAACAAATTTCCATACAAACACATACACGCGAATCTAAGATTCGAAATCTTATTGTCACTTTTCTAGCCGACAAGTGGTTTTTCTAATGCCAACAATTGTATTGCTCTGAGAGAGCATTTGGGCGGGATTCGCTGACCATGCGGCAATTCTGTCATTTATTATAAAACTGAAGTTTCTTGTTTACTCTCGACTTTTTTTTCTTTTCTTTGATCTTCCGCCTTGAATTTTCTGATAACTTATTTTCAGAGAATGTATTCTTCACTGCTGCTGACATTATTGCAATTTACAGCTGCTGTATCTCTTGGAAACAGTATGTAGAATTTATTAAAAATTCAGCATCTGATTATTAATGAATTTCCAGAGCTAACATGGTGTGAATATTGGCAAAGACGCGGAATTGATCGAACAGAATGTCTGCCAGCAAAAATGCAGCACTGGTCTTTGGAATCGGCAAATCTTAATAATCAACCACCAACACGTACGTTTTTTTTTTCAAATTTTCAAAAACAAATGGTTTTAGCAACATCCGTCCCAATTTGTGATGTGGTTACCGATTGGTCAAGATGCCAAAATTCTGACCATTGTCCATTGGGTCTATTATGTTGGAGACATGGAACCGCGTGTTGCACACCACAGTTAAGATCAATCACCCCGCTTGGTGGGTATTTTATTCATATCTTAACAATAATATAATGTTTTCAAAGACCTTTTTAAAGTAATGCTTATAAAATATCAGCTGATAATTTCAAAGGAATGACCCGAAAATTGTCCCAACACATTATGCATATTATAATAACCAAGTTGTTGCATTTCTCGGTCAAGGATTTCTGTTGACAAAACTCCTAATTTTTGTATCTTGCCGAGACTAGAGACCTTGGAGTAGCATGCCGCAAAAGCAATCTTCATTATCTCGAAAAAAAAGCATTTTGACGTTTTATGAGTTTCCTATAGACATTTTGCTTGTAATGTGATTTTCAATGCTTGAACGTTGAGGGATTTTGAACGAGATTTTGATGTTGTGGCCCGAAACCAGAAAATTTTTCATAAATTCTACTCTTCTTAAAGACACCGTGTCGGTTAACACTATCCCTATTCTAGAAGAAAATCCCAACTAAAAGGTCAAAAAACAATACTATTTCATGATCCGGTGCGCATTCAAAATGAGATTTTTGCAACTTTGAACCGCTTCTCATATTTCAATATTAATCGCATAAATGATATTAATGAGAAAAAGAGAAAAGATCTAATTTGTGAAATTGAATTAGGTAGACTCTGGCACACTGTCTTTAAAACGAAGCCTGCCTGTTGAAAATGGTGAATTTGAGGAGTTTGGCAGACCCGTGTTCGTTTCCGAATTCATGTAATCCTGGAAAACATGAAATTCCAATATCGGGTTAGAATTCCTATAGTCGGTTTTTAACATGGTCAAAAAACGACACCTTTTGTGCCAGTTCGTCAAAATTAGTGAGCAGTTTTCGTAATGAACCTCTAAGCTGGAAACTCTCA
This sequence comes from Caenorhabditis virilis, assembly GCA_964036255.1. NCBI lineage: Eukaryota > Metazoa > Nematoda > Chromadorea > Rhabditida > Rhabditidae > Caenorhabditis > Caenorhabditis virilis. The sequence goes on along the minus strand of OZ038420.1, from coordinate 3,985,808 downwards.
ATATGGGCCTATAGCTTTCAAAACTGCAAAAAAGTCGACGAAAGCGTATTTTTCCATATTGGTTCAAAAAAAACCATTCTGATCATCTTTCAGGTTCTCAACAATGCCCAGTCCCTCATACACTTGGAATACAATGTAACGTGAGAGTAAGTTTCAAAATCTTGACTTCTCCTTATGTATCCTCAAAATTTTAGAATCCTGTAAACTGGTGCCATTCTGACAACGATTGTCTAATGCAAAAGTGAGTGAATAATTATTCATATTTCAGGATCAAAAAGAAACAAATTATTTTTCAGATGTTGCCCATCCGGCTGTGGTTACAATATCTGCCTTCGAACAGGCCCATCTCAAAATTTAAGAATGAGAAGTAAGTAAACAACGGTATGTATCAACAATAAAATATCCTAACAATCAGTCGCTACCATGTCAATTGTACCCGATATGTGCCCACCAATGGACTCAATAGACGTTGTTTGCATTTCCAATGGCATCAGCTGGTGTAATTCAAGTGGTCAATGCCTTCAAAATGGAGTTCAAAAGAGGTCTTGTTGTCCAACAAGGTATGGTTGCGCATCGAACATCAAAAAGTATTCTTTTTTAAAAATTGATTTCAGGTGTGGATACAACGTATGCTTGCTTCAACTATCCCCAACAAAATGGATAATTTCCTAAGAAATTCTAAAGATCCTCATTTATTATTTATTTATTGAGAAATTTCAACAATTTTTCTATTATCAGTTATGTTTTTTGAATGTTTTTTTTTGTCAACATAAAATGCTAAAATAATCATTTTAAACCGTTACGGATAATCGCGGAAAATCCATGCTCCCCACTCCGACAACACCTTTTCTACCAATCCGGGAGCACTTGGATCACTCGATGACATAAAAGCCGTATGACCTCCGTGTTTCGTAACCACTCCAAGAATATAATCACTTTTTGTAAAATCGTCGAGAGGAATAGCTGGAAAATCACAAGTTTTTAGTGAATTAAAAAAAAGTTCAAAAATGTACCATTTATAGGGCTGAAATAGTCGTCTTCAGCGTTTAGGGTAAGTGTCGGCCGTCTAATAAGATGTGTCTGAAAAATCCTGTTTTTTTCTGATTGGTTCCCAAGAAACGTACCTTTGTATTCAAAGCAGCCGCTTTGTAATAATCCTCACATGTTTCATACCCAAACATAGGTGAAACAAATGATGTGTCAAAGTCTCGAATAGTTGCGCATTTGATAACTTTCTCAAAATCAACCAAGTCGCCGAAAATGTGCTTGTACCTGGAAAAAAAATGAATAAGAAAGGTATCTCAGTTTTTTCCTAATAAGAATTTTGTCAGAAGAAAAGTTATTTTTTAAAAACTCATAAACTCCTTCAAAACAGAAGGATGCCACTCTTCGTTTCGCACAATATTTGTTTTTATATTATTGTTTGTACCACACTCCGAAATGACACTTTCTCCATTATTTAGCATTTGAAAAATATTCCAAAAACAAAACTTACGGTAAAACAACATCTACCAAGCTTTTTGCAATATATTTATTAAACAAAATTCGTGGAAGGAAGGTTTCAATCGACTCCGATGCGGCAAACGGACAAAACGGCGATGAAACAATCATCCCAGCGTCAACATGTGCATTATCACCAGCTTCAGCCAAATAATTCCAGAGTATCATGCCACCCATTGAGAAGCCGCATGCAAGCTTTTTCGCGTTCGGATATCTTTCATGCACAATTTTCGCCACGTGTGCAAAATCGTCCGAGTTTGCGGCGTTGTATGTTCTAGAATAGGATGTTAACGTGTTTTGTCCTCAAGGTACTCGAACCTGCTAGTTCTCAACGGAACCCCTCCAAGACCTCTTGGATTTACAACCAAACATCTCCATCCACAAATGTCTGCTTGTTCAGCAGCGTGCAAAAGATAGCTGCTAGTGTGAGTGCTACCTGAAAATTGTTGAATTAAATTATGATTTTTTTTGAAAAACTGAAAATATTTTGCAAAAAATATTTTTTTTTTGGCATTCGTTGTATTTTTACCACCCCGCATGATCTGATCCTGATCCAGTAATAAAAGCTAATAGGCATGCGGACTAACTTTTGCTAAAAACACACATTCTAAATCCAAAGTACTGCAATTTTGCCCACTGGGAGACACATTAATGGTTTTTTTTTAAATAGAAAACAATTTTTTAACAAATTCTAGACAAATAGTTTGAATTTTAGGTACATTCTGTGTTTAATAAAAGTGGAGTTTTCTTTAAACTAATTTAAGAGAGTTACTTTTATAGTTTTCAATGATATTTGCCATTTTTTGTAGTTTTGTTTTCATATTGTTTGCTTTATTTATGAATATTCAACGTTTTCTAAAAGTTTTCTTTTTTCTTTTAATAACATTAAAGGAAATTTACCAGTAATTCCAGGAAGAAAGATAGCAATTGGCACATCATCACTCCAACCTTCTCGATTGATCCAATCGATTCCAATTGCACCACCATCTTCGAATTCAATGAGTTCTCTGAAAATCGTTTTTTTTTCTTCGGGTTCAAAACTTTCAAACAACCTCTCAAATGGTAAAACTGGACAGGACCTCAACAATTGTCTGACAACAGTTTGGGCAGTTCCAAATGGGCACCACCAGGTAGTATGGAACTTCTGTAGAATTTTTTTCGTGCTGACGTAAATAAATAATAAAAAATATCAACCTCAAACAAAACACCCATGTGTTGTTCCACCTTCCTGGCAAGTTTTCCATCTTTTTTAGTGTGTATTTTAGGCACCTGAAAACAAAAAACTCATTTTTGGGAAATATTCCATTTTATACCAACCTGTGATACACTATAAGAATATTTCCACAATAAAACTGGAGCTAATACTACTATAATAACAAATATAATAATTGGAATCATGTTGGTTTTATACTGAAATTTCTTTATTTAAAAAATATAACTTCTATAGAAAAAGTTGGAACAAGTTTTTATAGAAAAATAGAGATTTCTGTGAATTTTTTAAAGAAGGTAATAAACTCATCAAAAAATATTAAAAACTGAACGATAAAAACAATATGAAAAACATAATGCAGTTCAAAAAATGCATTTGAACAAAAAATGGCAGGACTGGCTACAACGTATCCCGGCCTTTTTTCTCCCTTCCTTCTCTCATGCGAATACACTTCCTCGTATTTTGCTCTTATTTTCTTCTTTACTTTGCAAGTTGCCTGGCAAAGGAAACGGAGAACGAGTAAAGATAAGCAAAGGCAATTGTTTTTTTGAAGTATATTTTTCGAAACAATGTTTGAATACGTTGATAATACAATTAAAATCGCAAATTTTCAAGAATAGCACATAAACTTAGAATCATGGGACTTTATGCAGGCTATAAGTGTTGAAAGCGAATAAAGAAACAAATTCCAAGAAACACCCAACATGTTGAAAAAGGGTGCATCGAATTTCATTATGCACAATTGCTTCTTTATGGTTTTCGCATGAATTTTAAATCAAGCAAAAAAAGAGTAAAACAAAAACTTGGCTAACACTTTTCTAAATTTATCAAATAAATTAAGCTGATATTGTCAACTCAAATATTCTTGATCATGCAAGTTGGTTTTGACCTACCCAGAAAATCTTAGTCTCACACAAAGTCATGTTATTTTTACCTGCGAGCGGTTGCGCTGCGGTCTTTTGGTAGAAAATGGATGATACAAAATTTTGAAGTTTACAATAGTAAAATAAATCCTCACTTTTCATTTCAAACTGACGTGTTTGTTATCAGCCAAGTTATTAGCATTTGGCTAATTTTCGAGCTTTTCAGAAAAGCCAAAAAATTCAAATATTTTTGTAAATTAACCCCAAATTCATATTCTAGTATTTTCGACCTCCCTTGTAAAAAAGTTACAAAAAAGTGCAAGAAACGGCAATTTTTGAGGGACTAACTTTGGAAAACTAGTCCCTCGAACGTAAGAACTTCTGTGGTGATACAAATTTAATTTTTTCTCAATTTCTTGTAATTCATGTGCTCATTGAGCCAGTGATTCTCATGGTCAAAATTAGTTGATTTGCTAGGAATAAGGAATAGTTGAGAAACCCTTTAAAATATGGGTTTAAAGCCAAACACCTAACTTTTTTGCTGAAAGTAATTGTAACATTCATCATATTCCACCCCCCCCCCCTTTAAACAATATTCATATTTCAGCACATTTTTTTCTTGAAACAAAGACTACAAATTCAAAAATCTAATTTCCCAGCGGACTACTGTAAAAACTGAACTTAAACAACATCAATGCCAATGTTTCATTCTCGAGTTGCCAGGACAACCCTGGTAAAATTGCGAGATGATTTTGTAGTTGAAGGACGACTAAAAGATTTATAAAAAAAAGGCCGTGGCAAAAAAGTGTATATTCAAATATTTCCAAGGAGACAAAAAATACATCTGCCACGATTTTATTTTTCAATATTACGATTTCATTTTTCAACATGTAGTATTTATAAAACGCTGATGGATATGGTTTGGGTCTTGGTGAGTTTTTTTTTATTGAAGAAAAATACTTATAAAATACTACAAAACCTGTTTGACAAAACATGCAAGTGACAATAACTATTGAGTGGATGTGATTCAGATTAATGTATATAAAAGAGTGTTTTATGTAAATGTTTATTTCTGAAATTACTGTAAATAATCATTGGTTTTTTATAATTTTTAGGCTTAATTTTCAGTTTTTTCTTACTCCTCTTTTTTTTGAAAAATATTCCAAATACCGGAAATATTATTGGCAATAAATTTGAATAAATATAGAAACGTAAAATAGTGGAAAAAAGGAAAAACCTTAAAATATTGTTAAAAACCTTCATCTCACGCCCTACAGTAGTCCTCAAATCGCGGCATGGCATTTTTATGAAAATACATGTTCCTTTGAAGTGTCTGGTTACGCATTTTCAATATTAGATTTAATCGATTCAGAATTGTCTATTATGAACGAAATCAATCATAAAATTTGGTTTCAAAACTCCATTTCGCGAAAAACGGTCCTATAAACCCGAAAACAGGTGGTGACGCCATCCATTTTCACTGCCACCGTCTGTTTTCCACACCTTTGGGGAAGCAGTTTTGGATCACGTGCACCCGAAAAATTTTTTTTGTTAAATTCATTTATAATTGGTGATTCCGAGTATATTTAAACAAAAATTTAAAGTCCAATCTCTTTAACAAATGCCTTGGTTTAAAGAAACTGCAAAAACAGGGAGTCTCGCCCACGATTTGCAGATTACGATCGGCAAAAATGTCAGGGAAAGCGAGTTTTTCCAGTATTTCACTTTTTTTATTTATTGAAATTAGTATCATAGCCAAATATTTAATTTAATCTTTGAATTTTCAAAGTAAAATTGTCTGGAAAAACGAAATGTTGTACGTTCTGATTTTTCAAAATATCTTTTGTTTGCTTTTGCATTCTAGTTTTTATCTATATAATTTTGCATCCTGCATCCGGGAAAAATATAAAAATCTTGACCATTTCAAAACATTACAAAGTTAGGCGCATTCAAAATGTAATCTTTTGAATCTATAGCAATATTACATTCACAAGTTGAGATCTTAATACAAAATACATTTAATCTTATACTTTTCCACAATTCAACACGTTCACTTTTCTTTTTGAAAATCACCCTGACCAATTTCCCATCTCTACCTACTAACCGTTTTTTTTTCAACAATCATTTGTTGAAATCTACAAAAAGTGATAAATTTTTCTCAGACGTAATGATCTTTTCAACATTGACCATGACATTCTGTAGGCTACCTTACCGAACATTCATCAGATAAAGATTCATTCAAAAGATATCTGTAGAAAAAGGGCAATCTGAGTCACAAATCGACCAAGTATCTGCGTCCAAAATCATTCGAAAAAGTCTATGCCACAAAAAAAACAATATTACATTATTTTCCTCGCCCACCTTCACTTTACACTTTCAAAAACCATACCATGGCGGAAAGAAACCATCAAAACTTTTCTTGTATATCGGGGAAACGTTCGATTCTTACAACCATCCCCCCCCCACCCAACTACTATTATATTATCAGGTACCTCTTCCGTTTCGTCGCGGTTGCGAAACGTGCCCTCGAAGAAAATAGGGCATGCGCGGATGGACACTACTTTTCGCCCTGTGTTGTTATCCCCCCCACACCCCACCAAAACGTTTTCGACATTCTTGTACTAATTTTTTTTGTTGCTTCGTGCCAAATGTCATTTTTTTGATGCACTTCGTTCTAATGCGAGCCAATATTATAGTTGTGCAATTTTTTTTGATCCAAGGGGGTATACATTCCTCATTTAATTTTTATGAAAATATAACGTTTTGGAATTTTTGACTAGGACGTTGTTCAATTTATTAATATAATTACATTTCATAATTAAAGCCGCTATGCGTGATGCTCATTAATAATTGCCTAGATAAAGAGAAATTGGCCTCCCAAATAATGCAAACATTGTGATCTGAGTACTTTGAAGGTGTGAGACGACTTAATCCCTGAATTCCTAGTAAAGATGTGATCCTTTTGACGACGTTGAACATGAAAAAACTGACTATGAGGTCTGGACTTCAGCGGGTACGTACTAGTTAGTTGTAGGTTTTTTAAAAAATATTTTTAACAATAAAGGTTGTAAAATTCTTCGAGGAAATGTTTATCCTGTAGTAAACCAAACATTACATTCTTTGTAATAATAGCAGCTTTAACTTAAGTGAGAATTTAATTAGAAAATTAATTAATTGATCACATTTTTAGATGAATTTATGTTAGTTTAATTGAAATTAATAAATTAATGAAAGTTGTTATAAAAAAATCTAGTTACTTTCTAATTTCCCAAATTTCTGAATGACCCCCCCCCCCTCAATTATCTGACCACTACCCAATTAACAAAAGTAATTATAGTCATCCGTGTTTCAAAACCTTACCAATCTCCTGCCAAAACATTGAATAATAGTCAACCCCTATTAATACTTGCAATAACTGTTCAAGGTCACTTTACCTCCTCTCCTCCCAAATACTCGTTTTCTCGTGGCAAAAACGCAAGGAAAAGTGACCAATTTTTTGTTCGTTCTCTCATTACCAAAAGTTGTATTACTTTGTCACGAAAAAACTGGTTACATGTTTTCTTGCGATGATATCACTTTTCATCAAGATTTTTAATCGAAATCGGTTCATTTCTTCGTTTAATAATCGATTTATATGTTCTTTTTTCCGTTCGCATTTATATATTTTGTCGAAATATATAAAACGAATTGGGTTGAAACACCACCGAAACCGGCGCATAAAATCACCATGACAATTGGATTTTTCGATAAATAAATTGCAGGTTTGAACCATGGCCCTAGTCAGTCATATTCTGACATTTGACGCAGCATTTGCATCAATTTCTGGCTTCTTGTTGTATTTTGCACCACACTATTTTGGAGATTTGCTTTTTGTAAGTTTTTTCAATTAAATATCTGTTTTTTCCAGTTCAGTGGAGGGAAGATAAACAAAATTAATTTAATGTGTTTGAACAGTGAGAAATCGTCTGACCAAAAATGAAGAAAAATGAGAAAAATAACCAAAGAATTTTTTGATACTTTCAATGAGACCTAGCTTATTTAAAAGTGTATATTTTGCTCTGGTAAATGAGCAGTTTTCCTATTTTATGTGCCAAATTTAAGTAAATTTCAGAAATCCTTCCTTTTTGAAAATTTTTCTGAGAAACAGGCGATTCTAGAAAATGTAAATGAACTTGGCCAAAATTTTGCACATTGGCCCCGAAATGAGTACTTCGCCTTTATTGATAAGCCACGGTGTAGCTCCTATAAGTTCCCATTTTTCCAGATTTCGAGTTAAAAAATCGATACTCATTAGAAAAAGTGGATAGTAATTACTCCAATAGTAATGAACTTTATAGAAAATCTTCATTTATTTCACACAGGTGGCCTAGAGGGTGCTGCATACATATGTATGCGGAAAATATACATTTGTAGGCGGAAGGTCACTGTTTAATATTCAACGGTTTTTTTTTCGTCATCTGTCAGGATTTCGCATTTTTTCCGACATTTCTGACAATGTTAATTCGTCTTCTTACTATTGAAGAACATTTGTTATATTGTCTTGGGCTTCCTTCAACTCATTCTTTTTTTCAGCAACGACAAACCGATGGGGTTCACTGGCACTTGATGCGTTGCGTAGGAGGACAAATTTTTGCATCATCCCTAGTTTCGTACAGATTTAGAAATACTGGTGTTGTTTCTCAATCTGTTTGTCATTTTATCAGGCTAATTGTGAGTAGTTTTATTGTTGAAATATACTCTTGAATTTTTGTTGTTTCCAGCCATCGATTCTTCTCCTGCTGCTCATCTTCCAATGCCAATCAATGAGCCCAACATTAATCGCATCTGTAGTCCTCAAGAGTTTGAAATATTTGATGTTCGCCACAATTTTCCTTCACGTTACTCTTCTCACAAAAGCCGGATGGAAAACTGGAGCAAAATTGGCTGGAGAAAACAAATTTGGCAACTTTTTATATCAATTGGATGCTCTCGCCTCAATTTGTATTGGAGTTGCTTGGATGACATTCCCGAAATGGCTTCTTCATAGACAAGTGAGTGAACTTTTCAAATATGTTTTAAATAACAACAGTGATTTAGGTTCTGGTAGATCTTGACGAATCTCATGAATTGCTTGGACGCGTGATGGGTGCAAACTTCATTGCTTCATACATTGTATCGAACTATGCTTTGTACTGGGAATCACAAAACGATCGGAATGTTGCTGTTGATGGCAGAGTTTTGGTGAGTTTTCGAATTAAAAAGAAAAACTCACTATCAGACAAAAGATGAGTCCATTCGGAATGAATAATCCATTCGGAATGAAAAACGCAAGGGGTGGATTCCGAATGGATTCGTTATTCTTAAAAAATCCCTAATAGCCTCCGAAAGAAGGGATTGAACGGGTGGATTCGGAATGAACGAAAAAAAACTGGATTTGAAAAACAAATGCCGTATTATTTCAGTGCTGCATCGCAATTCTTGGCGCTCAATTATGGTCCCAAACCTACCAGCACTGGTCTGGAAACCACTGGATCGGAATCACTTTATTCTCAACATGGACCGTTGTCTCATTGATCTACCGCTTTTATCTGGTGTGTATTACCAAAAAATCTCACAATGCTTAGAGCAAGTGATCTCCATCAATTATATGTCTCCACTTTATTTAAAAATCAATGACTAGTTTAATTAAAAGTACGATATATGATAATTTGTTTAGCCCTATTGCAACTTGAGTGGTTGACGGAAGTGTAGTTGTAGTCGTCAGAGGCTAAATTTCATTAATTTCATTTTTTTTATTGAATCATTTTGTGTTTTTATTATTTTTGAATTATATTTTATTGGGACATCAAAGCAACGCTGTGATAAGCATTCACAAGAGGAATGATTACCTTTATTTTTGAATTTGTTTTGATTATTTTTTGTAACTCACCGGATAGATTTTATCGTTTGTCACTGGAGTACTCCAATTTTGATTTTTTATATAATTTTGAAACATTTGGAAGGTTTCCTTAGGTTTTTGTTCATCGGCAGCTGGGAAATGACCACCTTGTTTGATTGTTACCAAACTGACACCTGCTTTTTTTTGAAATAAATATTTTGGAAAAAAATAGTTTAATTTAATTACCTTCATATTCTGTTAACAAACCAATTGCCATTGGCAGTTGAACAGGATCTTTATAGGCAGTAGATGGTGTGAGCAATGTTCGGTTGAGGTTTTTCAGAAATTGTGCGTTTTGTACAACATTGCACATGGAATCAACGTCACCGTTGAAAAGAGCAACGCGTTTTTTGCCATCGATCACTGTGTTAAAGAATGGGGTCATTGAAGGGTACTGACTGACGTAAGCTTCTTCAATAGGATAACTGAAATAATGTAGATTTTTCGCTGAATATCAACTTGTAATCTACCTGCAAATAGTATAAGGTTGAACATAATCTGGAATTCGTAAAATGTTCTTAACTTCTTTGGTATTCAAGTAAGCAATATGGTCATTGTGAGAAGCACAAGAAGGTTGCCCTTGGATTAAATCCAACGGTGGAACGAAATCAGATATTTTATTGTGATTCGGTCGGACTTTACGTGCGAGGTGTCGACGCAATTGGTTTAATCTTATTTCTTCATGAGGTGGATAGGGAAGAAATGGGTTCAAGTAACAGGCAAAATACATGAAATATGGGTCATATCCAGTGTAGTAAATGGCATCTCTCAGGTCTCCAACCTAAAAAACATACCTTCCGGTTTTTTTTTGAATATGTAAAATATACCTTGTCACCACAACTCGAGTTTTGTTGAGCTATGGAATAAAAATCACAGTCTAGACTAGTGTTACAACATGTTGATAAGGTGTCTTGAAATTGTCTGAACAATCACTATGAGAAAAAAAAAAGGTTCAAACAACTTGCATACGTTTCATCTACCAAACCATGGAAATATTGATAAAGGACATTTGTATTAAAGTTGATTTTGTCATCAAGACAACCATTACCGATAAGCATACCCTGCAACCACTGAACTAACCACAAACTAGTAAACTAAAAGGTTACCTTAAAATTTGGGAAAATCTCCGGATTTTGAGTGATCTTTGCAGAAAGCATTGGGACATAAGTTCCCCCATATGATTCACCAGCAATATAGAAATCGTTTCCTTTCCGCTCAGGAAATTTGTCGAACCAAAGTTTCAACGCGTCAAAATTGTCTTCAGCGACTTGATCATCAGTGAAAGTCATATTTGTGGAATTGTAGTAAGAGAAACCGACACCGGCTGGAGCATCAAGATAGATAATATTTGCAAGCTAAACAAGATTTTGAGTGGTTGAAGGATTAGAGTTCTGAGATACCCTGTTCCAAGTCCACGGGTTTCTATTAACATATTCACCATCGTTTCGAACTCTAAAATACAGTTTTTCTGGCTGATTTTGAGAAAACATGTCACGGTTTTTCTTTGATGATTGTGCTTGTTTTATAACTTCCGAAGATGGAAATTTTTGAAAATCAAAATTTTCTGTTGTCAAAATTCATGTAATTCATGAAAACCATTGTTTGATGTTTTGTGACTATTAAGAATTAATTGTAAAATAATAATCTTATAATGCGAATCATGGCCCCACAACAATTTTACCATATTATTTAATTGTAGAAAAAAGAGCAGAAAAAATGTGAAATTTGCACGACTTTTATGCAACTCGGATTGGTTTAATACAATTATTTGAATGATATATATCTTTTAGCACAACATTTTTTAATTGTATGCCTTTTATTTGAATTTGGGCCTGATTAACTAGCTCATTGACTTCAAAACCTTGTAAAAATAATTGTGTCTTTCATCTTACCTGAAAGGACCCATTTCAATGAAAAGCCCTTCCATCGACGCGCACCCAGGCCCACCATTGAGCCAAAGAACCACTGGATCATTATCTGGCTTGTCTTCTGACTCTACAAACCAGTAGAACAATTGTTTATCCTTGGAAATTGGGAGATATCCAGCATAATGTTTTGACCTCAAAGCTTCAGTAAGATTTGGAAGTGTCTGAAAATAACAGAAAAATGAAATAAAATTTATTTTTTGCGCATAAATAAATTACAGTAATTTGCTCATCGGCTGGAGCTGCAAAACTTAAAGGTGTCTGAACTAAAATACAGAATAATAGAACCCAGAAAATCATTTCTGAAAATGGTATAAAATTTAAACACAAGTTTTATCATGATATTTAAACTAATCCGAATTAAATGTTCTTAATACGAAATTTGAAATGATGAAAGTTTGATGTAACCTTATCAATTTCAATACATAGTTTTTATCAACAAAGAAGAAAAAGTCAATCTTCAACTGCATATTCAAACAAAAAAGTATAGTAAAAATGAAAATTTTAGGATTTTTTCTATTTTTTGAAAAAGTGCATAGAGGGGCATTTTCTAGTAGTAAAAAATCACAAAACCGGGCGGAAAGATTAGAAATTTTCATAGATATTATAAAAAATAAAATTAAAATGGTATCAAGAAAAAAAAGGTTAACTTTTTAGTGCTACGAAAATGATCCAGTGTAAGAATATTCGAAAAAAATTAAATAACAATCAAAGCAAAAAAAAAAGATATCAGCTAGTAGAATTTTCAGATTGCCGATCGAATTCCACAGCAGAATGATGGTCTTTATCAATATTGTCCTTTGAATTATTTTTCTTCTCTCGACCCAGAGAATGACGACGTTCAAATCTGAAAAATCGTGGAGTTTTCAAAAATTCAAATAATTTCAGAAGTTTTTTGAAGGAGCTAATTTTGAAGACTTCTTTTTGATATGTTAAAAAACACAACGAAAGAAAAAATAGTGAAAAGAAAACAAACATATTTTCAAGTCACCTGTTTACGTCGGACTAGTTTTATGTTTGTGACTCTTCTCTTATTCTTCAGCTAAAAAATATTTTGTTTAAAAAATGCTATATTGATAAACGTTTGGAAATCGAGAATCTATAGAAAATTTTTTACCTAATTTTTTCCGTTTGGTAAATGGTATTCTAAACAAATGCTAAAACATACTATTTTTTTTCTTTTCTTGCTTTTTAATAATGAAATTTCAGCAATTAAAAGGATTTTCAGAGCTTCTAAATGTAACCGGAATGAAAATAAAGAAAATACTCATTCCAAATCTGTTTTTAAATTTTTCTAAAACCATCTAGAAGCCGAGAAAATTAGCTTCAAAACAATGGCCTAGAAAAGGATTAAATCTGGCCAAACTTTCTCCTATGAGATTTTTTAAATGTTATATTGATAATTATCTATGGAAAAAGCTTACAGGAGGGATTTACGAAGGTGATAAATGTACCTTAAATGAAAATAGACTTCATTCTCATTCCAAATCTGTTTTTAAAAATTTCTAAAACCACCTAGAAGCCGAGAAAGCACGCCTCAAAACAATGGCCTAGAAAGAGCGTCCACATGGCCGAACTTTTTCCTATGGGCTTTTTTCGTGTTCATGTTAATAACTAGTTATGCAGAATGATTATATTGGTAATTTTTTAATGTTTTTTTCATCGAAATTTATGCTTTTTTCATTTTTTTTGATAGTTTTCGCCGGTGACAACTTTTTCTAGGCCATTGTTTTGAGGCGCATTTTCTCGGCTTCTAGGTGTTTTTAAAAAATTCTAAAAACAGATTTGGAATGAGTTTAAAGTCTATTTTCATCTCAGATGCATTCTTTATCTCCGTAAAGCCCTCCCTTAAATTAATTCATTTAAATTTATGTTTTTGCATTTTTCTGCATTCTGAAAACACATTTATCGTCTTTTCGGTCGCTTATTCTTCAAAACTCTTGTTTAAACCCCCAAATTCCCGGTTCAAAAAATCCCTTACTTTATCAAACTCCTACTAATCTTCTTCTGAATATTCTTGCTAAACGAAAATTTGCTATGCGGAGTCAAATCAACTTCCGGCGACGCCAACGGTGCTTCTCCTCTAGCTCTACTCCCCGACTGTGATGATGATCTGAATTGAATCCATATTCTAAAATTGTTCCACTCCAATTTACCGGCTGATATGATCCTTCAAATGCGCTTCCCGATTAAACAAATATCCTCTAGAATGCGACGGTTTCATTAGCATTTGTGCCTGAATATGTTTACATCTTTCACTCGGTTTTCTCATGCCAATTTCAACTTTATGCTATGTTCCAATTCTGTACATCTTACAAAAAAAACGACTTGATATCAAAATAAATATGTGATAATTGAAATAAATAAGAACATATAAATAAGAAACACCAAGAAAATAGAGATCACTTTCAAAAATAAAAACTTAAATACTAACTTTCATTTTTTTTTCTTCTCTCAATCAACGAAATTCAGTTAAATTTAGATAAGACCATTATTTCAAAATAATCTCACACAGCATACCATATCTTTAAATAAGCTCATAAATAAAAACAAAAGTGTTTTGAAAATTCAAAATTCTCCCAAAAATTTCATTCAAGATATGATCATTTTTTTTGTCGCTGTTTTCTCTTGTTTGATTCCTATTTTAGGTAACATTTTTGACATCAAAATTTCCCCCAAAAAATTGATTTTTTAAAGAAAACAACTACATTTCCATGGGAATCAAACAATTTAATCAAAAGAAAGGATTTTCGTTGTTAAAATGAAAAAATTAGATTTAAAAAAAGAAACATTTTGAAAGCTATACAAAAAGCTGATAATTTCATATATATGTATATATTCGGATAAATGAATATAAATTGTGGAAGACAGTTCACAGTCACGATGAGAAAAAATCCAGATAAATAGATTTAAAAAAAGAAGCATCGCGACAAGAAGCAACCAAAAGCAAAGATAAAACAAAGCAAATAATAAAAAAAAACACCTTCTTACTCAAAAATACAAAAATTTTCTTTTCTCTCTCTCTCTCTGGAAAAAAACAATAGGAAACAATGATCGATTATCCCTGCCTGCCCAACCACTAGAGGAACGCATCCTCCCCTTCGTCCGAATCCGCCAACGCGTCCGGTGTCGACTTCCCATGATTCGGATCACCCAGCGACGACGGTACACCAAGCGGTCCCGACGGACTACCCTCCGAAGCGACAGCGCGAACTTGCGCCGACGCGACACCACCACGTCGCGATTTCTTCGCTTTTTTGAGCATTTGAGCCTGCAAAACGACCAAGGTTAGCCAACACTAAAGCAAAGCGGGTAATTATAATGATAATTATACTAATTTTCCTTTCTTACATGTTCCATTTCAAAAAAAAAACAAAGATCCAGGTTAAATAATTGTTAAACACATCTACTCGCATTCAGTGAAAAATGAAAATAAGATAAAAACAATATTTGTTCATTCCAACAAAGATGCTTGCAAAGATAAACATTCACTAAATACCCATTTCCAGACAATTAACTTCCCAAAAACATATATATAAATATACAACAAGACCCATCACAAAAAATAAATGAAAAAGCATGGTTTCTCTTTCACAATTGCGAGTAGACGGTCAACAAGATGCAGAACATGTAGCATGAAGTATTAATAAAGATTAGTAAATATATGAAATTCTCTTCGTTTTTTTTTAAACTAAATTTTTTTGTTAACATATGTAAATCTTAACAAACCTTGAGAGCCGATTTCAAAATGGTAATAGTTCCAGGCGGCTGAATATGTGGTTCACCATCAACTTGTACCGGCCATTCCTCATGGGTTGTGATACGAATCTGAAAAAAACGATGCAATGTAAGAGAGCAAATGTTTGAGACCTTGTTTTTCAAATTTCTTTCAAATTTAATACTAAAAAATCACGAAAAACCTGGAAAATAAGTGTAAACTTTCAGTTATTTCTTATTGACCAGTTTATAATGAATAACCTTTTTGATATCCGCTAATTTTTCTCAAATAAAAAACATTTTTAGAGAAATTCCAAGAGTTGTCCATCAAAATGGAAGAGGGCGCGTTATCTAGTCCATTTTTTCTAGTACAGCGGACTAGAATCCCAAATCGAATATTTCTAGGCCATTTCTATTTTTTCCTAGTCCCCGGAAATTAATTTTATTTCTAATATTTTTTGCTGGAAATTTCGAAATAGTGAGACAAATTAGGCACCCGCAGAGGGTTTTATCACATATGAACAACCAAAACTTACACTTCCGCCCTGAGCGATACGAATTCCGGCTGCCAATTTCGATTGAATCAGTCCCAATCGTGAAACGTCGGAAATGCCGACAATCTCCAAGAGTCCGTCATAATGCGTCGGTTTTGAGAAGATCCCCTCTTCCTTGGCAGTTCCCCATGGGTTGGCACCACTTCCCCAGCTCAACAGGTTCAGCACAATGATTCCCTCAATATTTGGAAGTTCGATCATTTTTCCATCGACCTGGAAACAAGTGTATCTTTTTCGAAAAATCCACAAAAATTTATAATAACTTACCTCCAATTCGATGCGCTTCCACAAATCCTTGCAAGTCCTCTCAAAGAACATTTTCTGAAGTCCAATCTTTGCATACTGTGTTTTGTTAAACAATCGAGATTGGAATTTCTCCGGATTCGCGTCGCGCTTATTGTGGAACTTCAAGCAAACATCGGCATCAATTCCAATTCCAAAATAATTGTTCATAATGATCATGCTTGTCTGATCCTCAGGGTTGTTCATCGTCTGCTCTGATTCTACAACCGTACTCGTACCCGCATTTGGCGCTTGGGTTCGTTCCTCCTCATGGAACACAACCGCCCATCGATCCAATCGAACCTCATCCGCTTCGATGACATCCTTGAGAATATCTAATGGGTTCTCTTCACCAGTGTATCCGCCACCCCAACGGAGAACACGTGCCAGATCGTTTCCAGTTCCCAATGGAACGATTCCACATGGCGGTGAGAAGCAAGCCGCATCCTGAATATAATAGAGTTTTCAGAAACCTGTTAAATTTCTCAATTTTTACCTGCTTCGCAATATCCAGACATTGAAGCACCCATCCAATTGTTCCATCTCCACCACACGCCAAAATCTTGTATTTCGGAATGTTTCTGAACACGTAAAGTCCAACAAGTGGTCCTCCCTTAAGCACATCAAACACTTGGAATGGATTCAAAAGTTTGCGGAATGATTGAATCAACTCGGTTCCTTGACATCCACCGGATTTCACATTGACCAACACGAGCAATGGCTCAGATTGAGGTGGGATCATTTGCGGTTGAACGTTTGGCAAGCACAATACGATCAGCTTCTTGTCCTCATACACCGCATTTTGCAGCTTCTGAACCGCAGCTGTTGCCGCTTTCGGTGTATTGAATGTGATAACCAAGCTTCCGTATTCAAAATAAATTGGTCCAATTGCAGTGAATGGTTTCTCTGAAACAACAATTGTGTATCAAAAATTGTTACATCTTCCTCAAACCAACCTTTTGCTCCTAAAAGCTTCAACAAAATTCGTTCATACTGACGTTGTGCCAACGAAACCGGCAAGTTTCCAACAAACACCGCATGATCGTGAGGATCCTCCTTCTCTTGGACATAGAACCGAACGACGTGGTAACGACGAAGCGAATCCTTTCGCAAGTTTCGGACCAATTGAAGCATGTTTTCCTGAGCGTTACACGTTCTTTCGGCGACTCCGCGGTCTAGTGATACTTCGATAAGGTTGTATCTGAAATCGAAAGTTTGGTTTAAATTATTGTCATACAATTTCAGAGCGCAGAAACCCCAATAGCTTACCTGTTTCCGGTTGTACCATCAAGTCCAAAATTGTCCAACGCTTCCGATATTAAATCCTGAACCACCGAGTCCTTATTCACATTGATGGTGCAGAACGTGACCGGCACTCTGCGCAACCATCCACCATAAATCTTGACAACGTCCTTTTCCGGATCATCCTTGTAGCGCAAGAAGATTTGAGCGCGACGACCTTCCGGACGCTTCACATTTCTCAACGGCACCGGATCCTCGAGCGGCTCCTCCTCGCCATCGCCAACCACTTGTGTCACATAGAAATTCTCCGGGTTGTCAATGATATGAAAGCGACGAAGTGCGGCGTCGCGGATTTGTTGAACGCTCGCCGTTTTTGGCACACTAGCCGACCTTGAGACTTGGCTTCTGAGCGAGCTGTTACCATCAAAAATGCGCAAGATTTCCACGTCTTCACGTTCTTTAAAGTCATCTCCACTTGACGAGACATCATCGGCTTGGATCTTTGATGGTGATGACACTAAAAAGTTAAAAGTAAATACAGTTTTCAGTTTCTTTTGAACTACAAAAACGCACTAAACACATACTCCCATTAACTGCAATCAAGGAAAACTTGTCATGCAAAAATAGTTTTAAAGGGATAGAGGATATCTAAATATGGTTTTTTAAAATGGTTTCCAGAAAATCATGTTTTTACAACACTCCACCACAAGAAACTGAAATTCGTGTGCTGCTATAATAATAGCCATTTTTTCCAATCATTTGTTCAAGTCAGTCTTAAACAAATTAAACAAACATTATTCGAACCACGAGGGGGGTAATATGTTGAGAAAACTCAAAATAAAATAAACGATCTCGAACGGTGAAAGTTGGGAAGAACTCTAAAACTCGATAGTAAATCACTCTCTATCCGCCATAGGCCGCCAAACAAGAAAAAAAAAAACGTTTTGAAAGAGCTTGAAAATGTTATTAAAAAGAGGAAGAGAAAAAACTCGAAAGACTATGTTGAAAATTTTTGTGTTTTGACGTGCCAATAGACAGGATAGTGGTAAATAATCTGACCCTTACGAGACTGTGGCTGATCGTGCGTTGTGATGTTCAGCAATTGTTCCATTGGAAGTTCAGTTCTTGGGATGGTGAGTGAAGCGGGTGGTAGCATGATTTTCTTAAGGCTTCCAAAGTCACATTCCTCTGGCATCGATCGATAGCACACCGCGTGAGCCTGAACGTTGGTTGTGTATGTTTTTTTCTGAAACAATGAATCAATTATTACCGTCTGTCCACACCATTCGCATCTCATGCCAGCCAAGCATTCCGTCGAAAAACACGACTTTCTGCAGACAACACATTTTGAATCTTTTGGAAGGTTTCCCTCTCTCATGTGATGGTATTGAACTGATTGGTCGCGTTCGATGTTTGGAACAAAAGTGGCGGCTTCCTTGCAATCCGACACGGCCAGGTCCGAGCAGTCAACATGAACATAGTACTCGCATACTGTAAAAATGTGTGATTAGTGTGACACCCTTTTTTCTTTTAAGAAAATTTAACATTGCTTTAATTGTTGTTTCGAATTCTAGGAAACGCACCTCGTTATCCCTGAAACTCACAATTTAAGAGTGCGAACACTTTCAATGGTAAGTGTTTTACATGAGACCTTGGTCATTAAAAAGACCTCGCATTGGAAGCTGAGAAACTGCTAATTTTCATGTGAATACACCTGGCATTCTTGTAAACAGTAACAACGTGAAAAAAGTTATTAAGAACGCGAACTTTCAATTATTTCTTTGGAAAATCGGCAAATACTTAAAACTAAAGTTTTTGAGTCCTGATGTAACCTCTTCGTATTTTTTAATAAGAAAGGACACATTGAAAATTATTTTCCCTCGGTCTCAGAGTTTTACGTGTGTCATTTCTTATTAAAAAAATGCTCGGACTGGAAGCTAAGACACTGCCAATTTTAACTTCTAAAATGAATACGGGAACAACCTATAGCATCTCAAAGTTTGAAAATGTACATATTTTGAAATTTGAAGAGCTTTGACTTGACTCAAACTTAATATTTCCAAATTTTAGTTTTAGAATTTGTCAATTGGTTTGATTCTTAACTAATTCGCCAAATTGGAGCAATTTTCGTGCCGATTTTTAAAAGCACCTTGTGCAGTTGTTTCGCAAAAATGTGTTTTTAAGAAATCTCAATGAAATTTCCTCAAATTTGGCAATTTGATTAAGAATGGAACCGTTAGGCTTTTCTGAAATTTTCATAGAAAAATATTGGAGCCATCTTATAGCTTTCGGTCTTCAAAATTTGACTGATTTTCAAACTACCAGACGCTTATGGATAATAAAAGCTAAAATTTGCAGTTTCTTAGCCTCTAATCCGAGCTCTTTTTAATGAAAAAGGTGTCAGATAAAACTCTTTGTTTTAAATATCACGCTGATCGATTTCATGCAACGTTTCATCATCCCCAAATTGTTTCGTTATGAAGTAAAACATCGGTCCCGTTTCGAAATAAGCCAAGCAAAATACACTAAACATACCTTCGCATTCGATGGAAAGTGCTTCGTCCGTTTTCTTGCGACAAACACAGCAGAACTTCCTCTTTATCAAACCAGGTGGTGACCATGTATGCGCTACCGGGTTCTGAAAATCAATTAAACCATTAAACATCCTGTTCCCCTGTTGGTATGATTCACCTTGATCAACTGAAGTGCAACCCCGCTGCAGAACGACACGACCGTTTTCAAGCATTTGTCGTGGCACACAAAATTGCACACTTCGCAGGCGTACCCTTGAGTCAGCATACCCCAGATCTTGTCGCAACAATGGTGGCAATATGTTGGCTTGCCAAACGTTTTCTTTTGGAAATAGTGTCCATGGTCACGGCCCAACGTGAGAAGGTTGGCATCCACGTTGTGTCCCTCGGTTGCCATCTGAAACCAGTGTTTTAATATCAGCGAAATTACTTCTAAACTATGTATTAATCAAGTTTTGAAACCAACCCCATTGTTAGAACAAGTAGAATTATTATCATGATTATTAGAGGATTTTCTAAATAATTTACTCAACATTTTTTGAGCAAAAATGAGAAAAAAAGAGTGTATTCTATTTCTCAAACTAAAAGAATAAACAGATTTTATGGTAGGGTAAAACATTTGTAGCTGCTAATCCCCCCCACCCCGCGCTTTCATGATTTTTTGTAGTTTCTTATTCACTATATAATAAAATAAAAAATACAAAAATAAAGTACTATTTGACGAAAAATGTTAGAAGTTCAAAGCTTTATCAAAAAAACGCAACTTAAAATGATACCTGGGGACTAACTCTCGGAGATTTCGGCGAAAACATGATGACACTTTGTTGAGTGAAACAACGCAGCTAAATGGTACGGGGGGAAACTTTTGTTTTTCTGCTAGGTCACCAAAAAAATGCAACGTGTCACTTTTCTGCGCCATGATCGACTCTTGTTGATCAAAACATGTTTTGTGGGGAGAGGGGCGTGGTTTTTTGGGTGTTGCGAAAAACAGTTACAAGTCTGATTTGTTGTTTTTCGAATATTTTGATAGAAAGCAAGACATTTATGAAACTGTTTGAATTTTGTAATGAAATAGAATAAATATAAAAAGGAAAGAAGCCAATCAAGTGACGATGCTCAACACTTGTACATCATTTCAGAAGACACTTCTACATCATTTCAGGATTTTCAGAATGGTTTGAAAACATATATTGCTTCATTTCAAAGGTTTGAAGATGTCAATAGTTTGTGAAATTAAAGAAATTATTTCTTTTAATCGATATAGAAAAAAATGATATCCAATTCAAAAACAACGTTTAAATTTACAAGGGAAGTGCACCAACTCGGTCTAACCGTTCTGTGAGAGACCTTGCTTATTAGAAAGAGTTCAACCTGGAGGTTAAGAAATTGCAAATTTTAGCGGCTAATATGCACAAAGGAACAAGTTATAGCACTTCAAAATCTGACCATTTGTCAATATTTGTAGTTTGAAGAGTTGTAACTTGCCTCAATCGCAATATTTCTGGATGAAACTTTCAGATATACACAGCGGTTCCATTCTTAACCACGTTGCCAATTTTTTTGAGCAAATTTAGTTGAGATTTTTTTTAAACACTTTATTTTGAAAAAATCCTTTTGTTTCGTGAAAAAGCTCTGTCAAAAACGGTGTTTTTCCAAAAACATCAACCAAATTTGCTCAAACATGACCAACTAGTTAAAAATGGAAAACATCTGAAAGTCTCATCCTGAAATTGAAATACGGAGACTGCGCCGAGGTATAGCTTTTCAAAGTTCCGATATTGACCAATTCTCAGATTTTGACGCGCTTTAACGTTTTTTCCTTGTGCATATTAGCAGCTAAAATTAGCAGTTTCAAAGCCTCCAGGCCGAGTTCTTTCTGATGATTTAGGTTTCATGTAAAACACTTAGACCGAGTTCGCGCACTTCCCTTGTCAGTTTCAATCATTTTAAATCTATTAATCATTTGTAGAACTGTGCAATCAGTAATGCAGAATTTGATTGAAGTACTTCTACCGCCTCCCGATCAGTTAGTTTTACACCCCTACACTTTTGTTCATGCCCCCTGTACTGCGATAAAGCCAGTTTCACAACAAAAAGTCGAATGATTCGAAAAGCAGTTAACTAGTATACTTTAAGAAACATTTGAAATCGATAAGAAAAACCGCCTATAAAAGCTAAGATAATAAATTCAAAGAAGACTAGAATAAAAAAAAAGGAGAAGCCAAAAACTAAGGGATTAAATCCAGTACAAAAAATGCCCTTTTCAATGTAAGGAGAATATAAAACGCCTTTATAATGTCTATTGTCACGCCTATTAATAGAGAGTAGAAGTCATGGAAAAAATCTGAAAGAGATGATGCTAAAACTAGAGAATGTTTCAAGTAGGAGGGGATTAATGGACAAAAAACTGCTTCTAGATGTTCAGAAAACGTTTTGGTTTTATTAACAACTTTCTTGTTTGGGGAAAAAAAATCCGAAAGAAATATTGTGGAGAGGATCTGAATTGTTATTAAGAC
The DNA here is from genome assembly GCA_964036255.1 of Caenorhabditis virilis. Taxonomy (NCBI): domain Eukaryota; kingdom Metazoa; phylum Nematoda; class Chromadorea; order Rhabditida; family Rhabditidae; genus Caenorhabditis; species Caenorhabditis virilis. Next base: position 3,963,551 of record OZ038420.1, on the reverse strand, counting down.
TTGGATGTTCTTTACACCAATTGGATCCTAGCTTAGAACTTGTGAAAGATAGAAGAGTCGGAAATTCAAATTTTTTCGGTGATAACGAAAATTATGGAGTGTATTGTCAAGATGAAAATTCCTCGCCGCTCGTCTTGCGGAGTGTCGTTGGGAATTTCTTCGCAGCGCAACCGCAACGCAACCGCAACGCGCAAGACCAACTGAGAAATTTGAATTTGAGCGCGTTGCGGTTGCGTTACGAGGAAATTCCCAACGTGTGTTCATCTCGCACAAACGAACATAAAATTTGAATATTTTCAATTTTACAGAAATTTTGACTAAAACTTCTGCAAAATGCAAAATAATTGTTTTAAAAAAAAACATATTTTGTTTCGAGAAGAAGAGTACTTACTGGACTTTCAGCATGATTACTTCTCTGCTGATCATCATCAGCATGATCATCTCGAGGTTCAGATAAGAATACACTCTTACAATAGTTGAGAGCTTCACCTATTTTCTTCATTTTCAGACGAATCAGATTATTCAATCAACAATTGTCATTAATGCATAAAACTTAACGCCCCCTTTTCAAGTCAACCATCGTGATGATGAGGCGTGGTCTGGTCGCCTACCGTATTATTGTCTTTTTCAGTTTTTCGTCTCTTTCCATCTCTTTCCGATCCGCCTCCTACCAATTACAGAACAAAAAAAAATAAACAAAAAAAATATGGTAGACGAGGATAAGATAAATGCGTTGGATTTGCATAGAAAAGGCATTTTTTCTTAGCTTGGCAGTGAGTTAAATGAGATAGAAGGAGAAAATTGGTTTCTTGACAGTTGGACGCCTACTGACTGATAAATCATCGAAATACCTTTAATTTTCAAAGAAGCTGGAATTTCAAGTCACTGAGAAGTCGGGGAAAAAAAGTAGATAGCGAGGGCAAAATAAAAGAAGTTCGGATGTGAAAACGAGAAGTTTTGAAGAAGCATACATACATATACGTATTCAAATTTCCGCGTGACCGATTTCAGAGTAACTCGTTAGCTGTCCAAAGGTAACCTCAAAAACTATTTTACTCATTATTATTCACTTATTCATAGTGAGTTACTCATAGTAAAAAAATGTCGACTCGTTGAGATTTTAGATTTTCGAGCAACTATTTTAGTTCGATTGTGTACATTTTTCTTTTTTGAGAAAAAAAAAGAAAAAAAAACATGGTGCGAGATGAAAAGTCAACAAATTATTCATGCTTGAAATGATTTTTAGTGAAGTAATCATGAGGATGATATACATATAAGAATATAAAATTCTTATGATATCAAGTCTTTTTTTAGAAAATGGAATATGTTTGAACTTATGTATGTATTACGATTTTTTTCATTTGAATAAATTTAGTGAACAAAACACATCAATTTTTACTCGGTTACTGATGATATGGAATCAGATTCAGTTTCAAAAACCGATGATATCAAATCATACTCTTTACGAAAATAAAATTTTTGAATGCTCAAAAATCCCTTGAATACAAAGGAGCTATATTTATTTTCTCTTGTCTTTAAATCTTTTAATGTAGGGCTCTACGCAGGTCATAAAGCGCAAAAATGATTATTTTAAAAAATACTTACGGAAACGAACATTGGTCTCGAATTCTCGTGCTCGTCTTTTAAAAACAATATTCAATTATTGTTTTGTTGTGTTAAATTGAATTTTAAACAAATCCAACAGCACATGAAGCCTTCCAAAGGTCATGCATTATCACAAGTATTCAAGACAAATACACAATTTTTAGAAATTGAAATTGAGGTTTATTTGGCCACTGAAAATCAGAATTTATCAATTCATCAGAAATTTGAGCTATATCAAGTATAGAGATCATTAACAGTGGTAAAACTGTGCGTTTAAATGGATATTTAGATACTAATTATTCTCACTGTACCATTTCACAAATATGACACCATATGAAAATCACCATTGATTTTCATATAGTGTCATTTCCTAACGACATCTATAAATGCAAAAAATTGTAGTACCTGGCTTCAGCCCAGTCGAAATATTTTTTAATTACTTAAGTTTTAGTATCAATATCGCTTCGAATGTTGGATCATTGTTAAATGAACAGTAGTTTTTGTCGATATCGGTCTGGCTCAGGGGAAAGAGCATGCTCCTGAGAGCAATAAGCTGATTTCGTTTTTCTGACTGGGCTCCTGGGAGCCAGTTGTAAACTTCTTAATGTTTATAAAGCTGAATAAGAAAAATACAATTTACATTCAGCTTAAAGACAGTGTGTCAGTTAACTTGAAGCTACCTGATTTATTTTCAAAACTTAGAACGTTCCCTCATCAGTACAATACAATTTATGCGAAATCATATCGTTCAATGAACGCCGCATAGCAGCGGTGCAAAGTTGCAAAAATCAAAATTTGAATGCGCACCGCATCGTGCAACGCAGTCGGAATTGGCGCTTAGCACAGTTATTTGAATGCGGCTACACATCAGTATTGTTTTCCTGACGTTCTGGGCCCCCATTCGAATTTTTTTTTCGCATTTAATTTGGATCATGTTAACTGACTGATATAGTTATATAGGGTCGAACCCTTAACCATTTCAAAATCGAAATCAATCAGAAATAAAAGTTTTTATCAATCCCGAATAAAAACGGAGGAAGTTAATCTTGATCATTTTTCTGATTTATATCCAAGCATTCAGACAAGTGGATTGAAATTTTCAATTTCATACGATTCACCTGTCACCTAGGTAGTTTCTCTACGTTTCTCTAAGTTTCTCTACGTTTCAATAGCTTATCAATTCTAATAATGTCTAGCAAAAATGGCGAATAATACCGTAGGTCAATTCAAATAAAACTCCCTCCCACAAGGAAGAAATCTGTGATCCCAGGTTCACAGATTCTCCCAATTTTCATCACTAGACCCGCAGCAAAAATAATAAACCTCGATGATGAAATCGCCCACAATTCAGACAAAAAAAAAACCTAAATTCAGTTTCAACCGAACTTTTCTTTTTTCGCCTCCGTTTTTTAGGTTTAATTAGAAAATTAAGCCATTTTTTGTAATGCTTTAATCAAGTTTTCCCGCAGCTATTTCGGGATGATTAAAGGGGGGGGGGCGGCGACGACGACGACGAAAAAGGAATGAAATGGAAATGGGTGGCTTAAAAAATTCGGAACAGAGAAAATTTGGAACAAGGAGAAAAAAAATATAAGACCAACTAACAAACTGCCAAAAAAGAGGAGGATGGCAGTGCAAAAAAAATCAGCATGAAAAAAAAGGCGAAACAAAATAGCTGACAAAAGAGATGCTTCTTCTAGCATTTTTTTAAGTCGTTTTCGTTTTTTTTTGTGCTTCTTTTTTCTTCTGTTACTCTGTCCCATTCTCTACCCATTTTCTTCACTTTTTGTGCTGGTAAAGAAAAAAGAGATAAGACGTTCATTACTGCTGATTGAATTTTTTACTAACCAAGTTCGTTGTCCTTTCTCCCCCCCCCCCCTATCCTTCCAAATCCGGAACACGGGTCAATTGTGCCAACAGACCGCACATCTTTGCTATTTTACTTGTTTCGCAAAAAATCCCGTTTTTTCGGTCGATTTTTTTGGAAAAAAAGAAGAGTCGAGAGAAGATAAAACAATAATGTAGATTTCAGACTTTCAAAGATAAAACGATTTTGGGACAAACACATTTTCAAAGGATTTTCTCATTTTTATTTAAAAAAAATATTATACAGTCTCAATCAATGATTATCTTAATGTTTTATACATTTCTGTAGTATTTTTTAAAAAATTTCTGTAAACTAAACATTTAAAAAAAACATGGATCATTCATTTACAACGAAACTGTAAATTTTAGGTGCTAATGGAAACAAATAAAATTTTTTCAATGTCCGAAAATTTTCCAAAATTTGAATTGTGAAGAGCAAGCAAAGTTATAGCTCTTCGAATTTAGACGCTTTCAATTTTTGCAAAATAAAAAAAACAAAACGCCACCTTCTTTTTCGTTTTATAGTAAAATTGTAATTTTTAATGAACTTCCTAGTTGCATCATTACGAACACGATAATTTCCCTAAAGAGATTTTAATTTTAAGAATGGATGCAGAAAAATGGAAATAATCGGGATGAAGTCATTTTCAAAGAAACATTTTGACATTTCTTGATTGACGTGATCTTAAATGAGTTTGTTGGTTTGAGCTATGAATGATTCGGAAATTTATAATTGCATGCGACAATAGATGTCTGAACAATTTTTTTCTAGATTTATGATTTATTCCAGTTTTAAGGAAATGAGTTGAGAATGAAATAAGTCTGAAATTCTCAGCTCACAGGGAGGTCCTTACTTTTTCATGGGGGAGTTTAAAGCTAGACTTTAACCACAAATTTTATTATCAATTTCGAATCAAATCAAATAAATTTTTCATAAGATCTAACATTATTTGCTATCCTAGCTTCTTTTCTTAATGGGAGGTCGCTGCTTGAGATTTCTTCAATTTAAGACGAGTGCGCAGATTTTTTCCAATGAAAAATGATATCATAAAAAGAAATAGGACCCAAGATCATTTCACTGAACATCTGATCTGATCCGACATGCGATCGAGATACAAACACTATCAAAGGCCACCCAGTGCCATAATTTCTTCATGTGTGGTCAACCACTGGAAAATTACGAAATATTGTCTTAAAGGTTACGAAATATTGTCTTAAAGGTGCCGTCTCATAAAACAAAACAAAAAGGAATCGAATCAAATCACTTCATCAGGTTAATATCTACATGGTTGTCTTTCTAAAGCAGTGTTTCAGCAAAAGATCTGAAGAATTTCAGAGAAAAACAGGCAAAATAAAAATTTCAGGACTGGTATAATATCTTTGTTGGAGGTCCTCTTAAAGTCGTGGGTTTCTTTAAAAATAATTTCATAAGAAGCACGTTTTACATATTTTTCCGAATTCTACGTGGGTGCTTTCCTGAAGCAATGTTTCAGCCTGATGGCCGAGTTTAGGACGGGCGGCCGTTCGAGGGCTTGTTATACGACCCAGCTCTTATTTAACAATAAGAAACCCGGCCTGCGACCAGTTCCTCAACGGGCCGGCTTCGGGCCAGTTCAGGGGCCTAAAAAACGAGAGAAAAACAGCTAAAATAAAAATTTCGGGACCGCAATAATATCTTTGTCGGAGGAAAAACATTATTCGAGGAGTCTATCTATTTTTGAAACGTTCATCTACCGTATCCCATCAGAATTAATTTCAGTTTTTTTTTCACTGAAACTTAATGAATTTTTGTTTCATTTTTTCTTTGACCTCCACTACAACACTAAAGAAAGTGTTTTTGATTAAAAAATTCCTGTGAAGGAGGCGACGAATCCTTGAAAATCTAAATCTGAACCCAATATTTCCTTAGCTCTTGACTAGAAAAAACCGCTTGAAGATTGAATTCTTTTCCGTTTTTTTTTGCATTCATTCTTTTTAAGCTATTATACTACCAAAAAGATGAATAAAAATGGGAGAAAAGTCCGAGAAAAGTTGGTGGGAGAAAAATACGGAGAAAAGATGGAAGTGCAGTTGATTAGGAAATGAAAAAATTGGTGCTCTTCTTTTTTGATTTATTGTTGGTGGTGGGGGGCTCCGTTTGAATAGGTGAGTCTATGGTGGCTGGACTAGAAATGAATGAAAAATTGGATGCGGAAATTAGAAGCCACGGGAAAAAAAAACTCGAAAAAAAAATATAAAAAAGTTTGATAGATGACTGGACTTCTTTCATATTTAGGATGAAAAAGTGGGGCGATGCGATGCCAAACATAAAAGGCCAAACGGATAAAAAGAAGCAAACAACGGGCAGCAAAAAATTGGCTTAAAAATTGACGAAGAGGAGATCCATCTCCCATTTAGCGGGCATCATTTTTTTCCGTGCCTTTTTTTTGCAGACAATTTGCATCCCGATCTCAATTTTCCTCAATTTTTTGCCATCCAATTCATTCATAAATTGGTGGCGGTGGCGGCGGCCGGCGGCCATCCACTTCTTCTTTTTTTTCCATTCTCTAAACGATAACGGCAGACTTCTCATTTTGAACAAAAGAGGAGGATAACAACTAGAAAAAAAACCGTTGGGAAAAATGATGATAGAAAAAAAAGGACTGACTCTAGGAAGGAAGGATCATCAAATTGTGAAAGAGTGCTAGCGAAAATCCGAGAGAAGGAATGCAATTATCAAATTTTTGGCTTTTCTGCCAGGTTTTTTCGATAGTTGAAAAAGACATGTTTTAAAGCGTACACGCCTTTATCATTTCCAGCTGAATTTTTCCAGAAGAGATTTAAAGGTACACTATTCAGCTATTTTAAAGGTACACGATTCAGCTATACATCATCCAAAATTTTAAAATATTTTAAGATTTGAATTTTTCGCCGCGTACCATGCAATGTGAAACACAAAAATTCGATTTTTTCTCAATTTATTTCAAAATAATTTTTTATTCCCGCGCATCGATGCTAGTCGATACGCAGTTAAGACGCGTTGTGAATTGATCTGCAGTGCAATAGAGCGCAAAAACCACATATTTGGCGGGAAGCAGAAAAATTATTTTGTAACTGACCGTGTGTCTTTAAGGAGAGGGGAGTTTTAAAAAATAGATAGATAAAGTATATACTGCAAAAAACTAAAGAATTTTGGATCGACTTGAAACTTTGAAAACTGTCTCGTGTCATCAAGATCCGATCCGACCTTGAATATTTGTAGTTCTATAGGAAGGTAAGAGTCCCACTTCACCAATGAATGGTTTTTTTCCAAATCCAATCATGCTACTTTTTTAAAATTAAATTTTGTGAACCTGACACGGGGGGTCAAAAAGTTTTACCGATGGTTATGGTTCCACAAATGGTTCCGAGCCAAAACAAAGTGATTAAAAAATGATAAAGATTTCAGCAACTCTCACCGAATTACAAATACTGTTACTGATTTCCGAAATTGTTATCCTATATTTGACAAAACAATGATTTATTTTAAATTGGCTAATTTCATTGTTACTGGCTTGAAAAAAACTTTCAATGATTTTTTTGAGTTTCAAAAAAAATTCAAAACTCTAAAATATAATTTATTTAAGGCTCGATTAGCATGCAAAGAGAAAGGAGATAGCATGCAATTGGCCAAGGAATTTTGTGTCTGACCCGTTTTTAAATTATCATATTTCAACATATTTTGATCTAAGTTTTCCAAAAAACAAAAACTCTTAAACGGTTTTGTAAAACCACAGAATATGATGGGTAAGTAATACTTACTAAGTATTCACTTCAGTAAACAATTTGAAAGTCAATGTTCTCTGCAATTGTTCAAATATATCTCATCAAAATCTTCAAATTCTTTGGACCATCTTAAAAACCAAATTTTGTTTAAAAAAAACTAATATTGAAAAAAAATTGAATACGTTCAGAATCATACAACGACGTCATTTTACGAAACGCGTTTTGTTTCCTAGCCGGACTACATTTCCAAGGCAATACGCGTTTGCTTGTTTACAGAAACTTTATGGTGTTTCTTCTCATTCGAAATAAGACATTTTGAATTACATAATCCGAAAAAAATTGAATAAACAATTTGAAGTTATGAAAACTATAGAACCTACCTTGAAAAAGCGCATCATGGGTCAATTTTGGAGAGTGGAATAAAGATGCTCGAACACACAATGAAAATGTGCTTCTATTTGAATATCTTGGAATAATTGGCACCTTGTTTCAGACAGAAAATTGTGAATTTTTCAATTTTATTAGAATTGGAAAAAAAAACAGATAACGACTTTTTTTATTAGAATTGTCGTGTTTGCCAATGTCTTTTTTCGTTTTTTCTTAAAGTACATGTAATAAGAACAATAAGAATGAGTGACCAAAAATTTCGTACGAATGAAAAATGAATTTCAGATGTTGAAATAACCCAAAATGGATCTACTAAAGTTTTTTGAATTATATAGGATAGTTACTTCTAGTTGGCCCTATCTGGCATGTATGTATGAAGATGTCTCATTTTCAAAAATATCAACGAATTCCAATATCGCCCATCGATTGGAAACATGTTAACTATGAAATATCGATTGAAAATATCGCTAACGTTTTAGAGATTTTTCTAAATTTCAAAATTTCAAAAATCTAAGACTCTATTACTGGTGGGAACAAGACTTTTCAAAGCATTGAATAATAATTCAGGAACCCTATACTTCATCGAATACGTCTTTTTTCAAGTTCTTTTTGGAAAAATAAAAACACTGATACGAAAAAGAGAATTTCAGCAAAACCTAAGGAAACTATACTCCTTCTAATAAATAAGAATTTTCTCACATTTTTCACACTAGTTTAGAATTAACCCAGTATGAAACGCTCAACTTTCTTGGGAGGTTCGAACGTAGTTCAATTTTTTTTTAAATAACGATGACATGTCGAGAATTAGATAAAATCCCTTCCGAATAATATTCATTAAACAAGACCCGATATTGAACCCTAGGTTAATCAAAAACTGCAATTTTTAATGCTCCGCGGAAAGGATGCACCTTTATGAACCATTTACCAATTTTGATTAAAAGTATGATCTTTGGAAGTATATACACGTTTTGAAAATTTAATATTAGATTCATTCTAAACTAGTATACAAATTTTTAACTGATTCTGATTCCATTGTGCGAGGGATAGAACACCTGGTAAGATCGGATAAAGCACGAACTTCCAATATTCCAGAAGTTTTCTGAAAACCTTCCAAAAAACACATAAATAAACGTCTCGTGCCACGTTTACCAATGTCCCAAACAATATTCATACTTGATTGAATACATATTCAATCAACAACAACGTTTCTTTTCTAACAATCCTTCAACGATGTCTGTAATTCCAATGTAGGAACAACTTCTTCTTTTTTTTCAATGGGTTCTAATTATGTCCTTGCATGATGGTATCCCCATCTAAAAATGCAATGAAAAAAAAATGTGACAAATTAAATTTCAGTAATAAATATTTCGGGTTTTTAATAACTCTTATTCTCTTTTCAAATGTTAATTAAAACATGACATTTTATTGGTTTCGTTTTGTTTCGTTTTGCCCTAATCAAAAATTTATACATTTTTTTGATATATATATGAAATGAAGACGAATACTTTTAATATATTCTTCGAAAAAACTTAAGTTACCTTCCATTTCCAAGGTTGCATGATTATCAAAATGTTGCCTATATATTTGCTTGGAATAAGTGAAGTATTGGGGGGGGGGACACAAAATGAAAAATGCTCTTATAACGTTTTACCTCGACTCAAAAATTCATAAACCCCGCCCCTTTTGTTTAATTCTTTTTTTGCTCATTTTGTTGGTTTTGTCAATAAAACATACACACACATACAAATTAATTAATTTTCACCTGCTCTTTTAGTGAATGACAAAAGTGAATGAAGAAAATTTTATGTTTTATGGATATAAGTTTTGAAAAAAAGTCACTTGAAAGAAATAACCTAACCCTAAATTATACACTTGGCAACATAATCAACCTTTTTTATGTAGATGATTCTGCAACATTTATGGAAATTATATAGCCTTACTCATTTTCTGAAAAAAATTGTATCTCTCTCTTTCTCAATATATGTATGAATTGGATATAACATTGCATATAATAAAAAAATTGTAGCATGCCAATTGAAATAATCGACTAATAATTTTGATATAAGGGGGGGGGGTGCTTGAGAAAAGGGTTTTTTCTTTTGAAGCAGTCAAGTACTGGTTTCAAATTTCAATTTCAGGCATCGTTGAAACGAGACGAACAAAACAAAAAATGAAATACCTGACAAATCACGTTTCAAATCACGTTTCTTGGATATCAATTAATAAACACACGTCATTGTAGTAGCGGGCAGCTGAAATTTAAAATGTAAATTGAAAATGAAAATGTTGAGGCGAAAAAATTATAATTAAAGTGAGGAATTGGAAATGAATAATTCAAGATCGAAGGGGGGTTATCAGGGGCAAAAAAGTTGGAAAAACGCATGGAATTTAGTGAAAAATACGAGTTTTTCGCCTGAAAAACAACTAGCAAGAATCAGAAGATGTCCAGTCACCAAAGAGAAGGGGGAAAAAAACGGGGGCCTGAAGACGATATAGAAGGATAAAAAGACACAAACAAAAACAACGTTAAACTTTCAGAGACGGTTGAGAAAAGAGCCACAGGCTACGCAATATATAGCCACAACAACATAGTCCCTCTTTCTTTCTTTTCTCTGTAAAAGCTCTATACTTCTTTTTTTTCCTTCGCCCTCAATTTTTTGCTGAGTCTCCATTATAATGATGATGCTTTTTTTTTCTCGTTTTCGGTCATCTAGATGGATGTAACTCACAACTCCTACTGGCAGCCTTCCCAACAGCGTCCGGTTGGCGGCGGTGGCGGCGACAACCGATTTTCCAATGATGGCGAAGACGGATGTTGGTTTGGTTCTTCGGTTACTGAACAGTCTAACCGTTGAAGGGCGGCATTTGAGTTCCGGTCCGCATTAATATTTGTGTGTTCAAAAAAATGTTTTTTTAACGAAGCATAAAGAATCCTTACATCTTTTTGAAGAAGAGCGCGGGGGGGGGGGGGGGGAGGCACTCATTTCCTATAAAAAAGAAAAAACCGCAAATATATATGCTTTTAATACATATATACATGTCACAACTGTCAATTGTCTGTGAATAACTGGAAAATAAATGAGATCTCTAGAACTTCAAACTTTGAGAAATGAAAAATAGCTCAACAAACAATTTTTGAATCTAGGCTTAACTGTGAAAATTTCGTTTTTACAAGAAAATTTCATGACTGTGCCAAGATGGTATTCGGAATTGTCAAGTTGGAAAACTCTATTTATAGTAATCTCAACGTGAATTTTTCAAATTTTTATTCTCAGCTTCAAATATGAGACCTCACATACTAAACTATCAGCTCGAGTAAAGCGTTTCAGCTCAGAGGATAAGAAACTGTAATCTTTTATGCTTAGTTTCTATGTATAAGACCCCCTATATTTGTTATTTCCTTGTAAGTCTCCAAAGTTCATAATTTAAATTTTTTTCAAACAAAAAATATATAACCTTTCATCTTCACATCATCCACCTCAAATTTCACCATAAATCTCAATTCAACATAAAATTCCGAAGAAAAGTAAACATTCAAAATTCAGCTTCCTGAAAAAAGGGATCCAAAAATTTTTAGAAAGTGGAAGACAAGAATGCATGACTATGTATTAGTAATATCACATTTCTTAGAAATTTTGAGCTCTTGAAAATTTCCATTTTTTTCAAAATGCTAATTTTTGTGTTTTCGCTTTTTTTTTAGGAATAAATGCGCGGTGTCTTAATTTCAGTTGTTCACGAGAAATACAAATTAGCAAACAAATATGCACTTTTGGGGGGAGCTGGAAAATTTTGTTTTTTCTTTAAACATAACTTTGGACATAAATTTGTAAACTCATTTATATTTTTATAATGACGCCCACAATTTTTGTAATCTCATTGTAGCTGTTAAGAAATCATTAATAAAAATCTATTTTTTTTAATAGAAAAAATTAATCTAAGGGATGTAACAGAATAAATATTTAACAATAAACTTTAGTTTTATAGTTAGAACTTTGGTGATAAATGCAACGAGATTAGTATTAAGGTTTTGTTAACAATTATAAGCAAATATTGAAGAGGACTAAAAAAGAGATCTTAACATAAAGTGATGATCTCTTTTAAGGATATTTTGTCGCATGACATCCATTATTGCAATGTTTGAAAAATTATAATCGAGTTCGAGGGTCTTAAAAAGTGGTTCTTACCAGATTTTTCACAAACAAAAGCTTATCTTTGATAAACGTTTCAAATGTACTCAGAAAAAGCGCTGCATCGGTGCATGACAGTCCCGGACCTTCCGCTCAAGTGACCGATTTTCTTAAAAACTCGACGGCAAATGAAATCTGTAGAATCACTGAACACCTTACTTTAAGTTAATGAAATTTCATAGCTCTACCTATTTTTAAACCCTGAAAAATGTAGGGATTTTTTGATAGTTTTGAATAATCAAAATTTCAGATAATGCCAAAGAAATATACATTTTGGTCATGCTAGAGGGAAGCTGTAATTGGTCGCGGACAGGCCCCAGACAAAATTGGAAACGCATTGCTTTTCCTAACTTGAGTAATCAAAACTTGATCTCTTGCGAAAAACATATTCGTGTCAAGAAAGACCATAAAAATATTAAAAATATCATTTTTTTTCTGGAACCAATTTCTGGAACCAAAACGCATAAATTGTTACGGAAAGCTGTAGATAATAATTCTGGAGAACACAGTTTGTGGAGGTATTCCAAGTGGAGGTATTCCTAGGGGATCATATTTTCACGACCCCAGCCCTTTATTTTTATTTTGAAACAATTTTATAAATTAAAGAAAAAGGAATTAGCTCATTTTAACTATTTTTATTTTTATACAGTTCTTCTTTAAAAATTGACAAAAATTGTTAATAAACAAAATATCACGTGTTGGGAATTTGATGCTGTAAAGTATTCTCCAAAAATTTAGTTTTTTTGCAAAGGTTTTTGTAGATTTCGGCTCCAAATTCTAACATTGGGTGCCCAAAACTGGTAAAAAGCAAAGGAGCCCGAAAAATAGCCTGTGAAAGCAAGTTTTGGTAATTATTGAAACATTTTTCAGTAGTCATGAAAACGAAAGATTCTACAAAACAATTTATAAATCATGTGGCTTTCCAAAAAAAAAACTGACGTATATTCTCATCTTGAAAAAAAAAACAAAATTTCTTATTTTTTGTTATATGTATGTAGGAAGGAAAAATTTCAAGTCATTCAAAAAACATCATCATATTTCTTTCTTTTTCTTCTTCAAAGGAGAAAGAGGAAAAAAAAGCGAAAAATATTAACTTGTGTTATTTACTTGGAATGGAGTCGGCCGTGTAAGAAAAAACAGATTTTCTTATGACTTTTTGTGTTTACTGCAATTTTCATGGTTTATTCGGTGGAATGAACCAGAACATTCGAATATGTGAAGAAATTTAAGTTCAGAACATGTTCCGCGAATCTAATCACAAAACAGATAAGGAAGTAGTGACAAAAAAATTAGATTTAAAAAAAAGAAGATAAAAAATCTCAAATCTTTCAGGATGTATTATAAAAACGAAGAACTTTCATTTAAGAAAAAGTCTGAGCTCTAAAAAAAATTCGGCGTTCACTGAAACATCAAAAAAAAGTATCATTAGCTCAAATCGGGCGGAAGTACAAAGTATTACTGAGAGTGTACCCATTTAGGTCAAAAACAAGACCACCCATTAAAATAATCGTTATTTGAATGGGTGGTCTAGCGGAAACTCTAGAAGCTTGATTTCAACGGAGATTTTGCGCATCTGATAGGGATTTTAGTAATTCTTCAGAAAGCGAATTTATTTCGTGGTTTTTCTAAGAACCTGAGAACAGAAATGTTATATTGTAATAGTTCCTATTTTGTCATTTTTTGGCTTCTCTTGTTAGCCAAAAACAGAAAAAAAACGGAAATTAGATATGGCTGACGACAACGATTATCCACATAATTTCGCCATAATAATCATAAAGCAGTAGTATGGGTGATACACCAATAATTTTTGAAAATATGAATGTTGTATGTAAAAGTAAAAAAATTTCACAAAGTGACAACCAAAAAGTGATTTAGTTCGCGAAAAAAAGATAGATATTTTCGCATATTTTCTCATGGAATATTGTGAGAAAAAAATTGGTTTCTTTTTGTTGCATTCTATTTTTTAATGACGCTTGAACTTCGCAACATTTCATCAGAAAATAGAAATATGATTGATGGGAAAAAAAGGCTTAGGAAAGATTGAAATTTTTGAGTCGAACTTTAATTTTTAAAAACAATGTTCAGAGAGAGAGAGAGCGAAAACACTGCCGTCTGGAATTTACAACAATCTTACAAGAGTGGAGTGGATCAAAGTTGCTGTGAAAGTGAATTTTGAAAAAAAAAAGCTGAAAATTTCTACTGTTTATTGGACCAAGAAAAACAGTTTTTAAAAAATGACAGCTTGAATCAAAAATGAAAAAAAATTTTTTTTTACAGGATGTCAAAGTAACACGTAACCAAAGTCGAATTTTTCCCAATAACACTATTGTTAGCGCTTGTGACGTTATTGGCTTATGTCACATGTATTCCGAAGTTTTGTACTTATCGATCCCTACCAAATTTTTATCGGTTGGATTTCTAATCATTAGATATCTCAAAGTACTTTAAAAACTTGGCATGGAGGTGAGAGGCTTTAAATTTAACTATAGTGCGTAAAAACTTCCGAAAGTATAAAACTTTGACAAAATTTGAACTTTGAAGAGCTTTAACTTGGCTCAAACTCAATTTTAATGCGTAAAATCTTCTCAATGGTTTATAGAGTGTTTTTAAAATTTGAAATTTGTTCAAATTTGACATAACAATTTGACATATATTTGTTCTAATTTGACATAGATTGCGTTAAATTACTGACTGTTGAATTGGGATTGAGCTAAATTACAGACTTTTGAAGTTAGTAAAATTTTAACAAACATTCAAAATTGAGAAAAAAAAAGTGGGAGAAGTTTATTTTTAAAGATACCTTTAGAATATGTACAGTTTCCAGAAAAAATAACATATTTTTCGACCCCCTTAAAAACCCCCACCATTTATATTTTTCCTCTATAAAAAATTGTATGCATTCTCCATCACAAAAACTATTTCCTTCAAATAATTTCATCCAATTAAATATTCATCTTTCCCCCGCCACTCAAAAAAAATTATATAGCTATCAAATAAATATGAATATTAAATAGTCAAAATGTTTCTGCACTCAAACTTTTTTCATATTCCCGTTGCCTTTTCCCCTTATTTTCGTTTATTCTCTTTTTTCATCTCCCTTCCATAAATGATGAAAACTTGGAGCAAAAAAAAAGAAGAAATTCCTGAAGAAGTAAAAAACCCTAGAAAACTTAGAGAAAAAAGGGGAGGGTGGACAGAAAATGCAACGTCTTCTAGTGGTTTGTAAAAAAGACTCGATGCCTATTCTATTTTTCTCTAATTTGTTCCTCTAGCCACACCCACTAACCACTTTTCAATATAGCTGGGGGTGACGGCGCGAAGAAGGAAAAGGGTTTAGGTTTCGAAAGGCAACACTGTCATCATCTCTGAAAACTCTTCAATATTTTGTTCCACACTCCCATCTTTGCTTTTTCTTATTCTTCTGCTATTTGCCTTCTTTTTTTCATTTTCTTTGCCAACGACCACTACCCTTAAGGCTCGCTGAAGGCATGAAGATGATACTTGAACAAAAAAGCAACAAATATCCCGATAGCAATTCAGAAATGAAAGAAAAATTTCGTTTAACTATGTATGGGGAAAAATTTATAGTAAAACCCATAGCCATTATCCATTTTAACATGACTAAAATCTGGGAGGTCTTTTGTGCAATTAACCGTTAACATCATGGGAGGTCTTTTTTTAAACCACGATTTTCTAAACAACGTGGGAGGTCTCGAAATAAATGTGAATTCTAAATAAATCATGTTAAACTTCGAATAATCCGAAAATCTTGTATTAGGAAGATTTCAAGCCTAAAAACAGATCAGAGCAGTTAAAGACGTGGGAGGTCATGAAAAGATTATTAATCCAAACAAAATCTCTGTTATCATGATATCGAAAACTGGAAATAGATGTTTCGAAAGAAAAAAATTAGAGTGTTCAAGATATTGCAAAAAACTATTCTCAAAAAAAAAGGATTCATTTCATGGCACTATTGTCAACTCAAATATTCTTAATCATTGAAGGCTGCTCAACCTTACAGACGCTCCGCATTCACGCACGCGGCTGCCTACACTCAAGACAAGAAAAAAATTCGCGGGAAAATGAATTTTTCAAATTTTCCATTGTGTTAAGTGTCGGCAGCCGCGTAGCCGCGTTCGCGTCTGTGAGGTTGAGCATCCTTCATAACGCAATGATCAAGAATATTTGAGTTGACAATATGAAATTAAGATTTTTAAATTGTTTGATTTTTTCATAAATGACAATTTATTATCAAGGATATGATTATTTATATTATTATGTTTTGCATTGAGAAAAACTAATTTAAAAAACTGGGAGTTTAAGTCAGTTATTAAAGGGATTATTGACCGAATTTTGATTTTTACTTATTTCCACCTTCTTCACCATATTTGAAATACTATGAAAAGAATTTGTTTTTTGAAAAATAATTTTGCAATACTCAAACGGCTAGGAAAACCGAAAATGTCAAAAAATTGCAGATAATCCCTTTAATCTTAACTTTTCAAGTAATCTTAAGTACATTAAATTCCAATTTCAGAGTTTTTTTTGGTTTAAAAAATGTATGTGTTGACCACTGCCCCACTCACCACAGAGGATAATCTCAAGGGATTTCAAAAAGTTTTTTCTTTTGATTTTTTTGAAAAGAGTTCAAAAAACCGCTTTTGAAATTGAGAATACATCAAAAATGTTTGAATAAAAGTCAAAATACAAAAGTGAGGATTAAAATTACGAAGTTAGAAAGGGGTTACAAAACAGAAATAAAATTAATTTGCAAACACCCTTCATTTTATCAAGCTGAAAATAAATCCACCTGATTTGAGACATAGACATTAAAAATCATGAAAAAGTTAAAAAAAATATAAGAGGGTGGTGGAAAAGTATTCAAAAGTTTAAGAAAAAAGTAGTAAACATTTTTCAAAAGAGATAAATATGCACATATATATGTATATATTTAAAAATGGACAAACAGAAGCTTAAAAAGGGAGAAAAGAGATTAGCGGAATGGTTATTACTGAAAAAAAGGGACCGAACGGGGCAGGAAATTTGTTGTATGTGGGCGCCAATGCGGTTGTCTCAAAAAAAAATGATTTTTTTTAACGTTTGGCTTCTCCCCCCACACCCGTTTTCCTTCCTGTCCTTATTTTTTTTTGGCCTTCTCTTTTCGTTTTTCGTTCCATTCATATTGAACTGGGACGGAATGAGAAAAGAAGGAGAAGCATCCGAAAATGTTGTATTACCAAAGAAAAGTCAAATTGAAAAAAGATGTGATGTGTATGTATGTCACATAAAATTGCAATGATGATATTTTTTTTATTTCAATGGATGAACAAAATTGAAAACACTTGAGAATGAAGGATGGATGGCAATATGGTTTTTGGGAAGCAAAATAATAGTAACATGTTTCAATGTATGTTTTTTCTGCTGTGTTTAAAACTAGATTTGCATTTAATTTCTATTTTTTTGTTAAAATTATGTTGTATGATGTTTTTCAACCGCTGACTGTTGTTCAAAAATCATCAAACATTATAATATTTCAGTACTGAAGTATTTGGTTTCTATTCTATAAAACAATGCAATTCATATTTATGTATTTTAGTAGTAAAAACAGTAAAAATATTCATTTTTGAGGATGGCAAATTGAATAAATTCTCGCGGACTAATTTCGAAAAAGCGTATTTATTTCCAGGTAATTCTAGCGGTTTTCAATGCAAGAGGCTATTAATTAATTAATTTTTTCATTGTTTTCAAAATACGTAGCAAAAAAGATACGCTAAATTCAAGATCTTCCATTATTGTGAATCAACGCTTTCTACTTAAAATTTGCCATATTTTGATTACTGATATTATCAAGTTAAAAATACTGTTGAAAAAAAAAATTAAATCTCCCACAGAAGATCCGAAATTTTATGTTTACGTTTAATATAACACATTTATGTTCATTTTCATTATTTTCTAAGTATAACATCATGTTAAAGAAAAAAATAGAAAAAAAAGTCCTACAAATAATTAGCTACCGAACTACCGAACGAATCGGATTTTGTATCGTAGCGATATACTATAGAAATAAACGGATTCCAAACGCGCTCTACCGATAAATCTCGACTTTAAGGACATACAAACTAGCGAAAACAGTAGTGCGCGTTTGGAATCGAATTGAACGAACAGTAGCTTTGCCACAGCTTTTTTATTTGAATGAAATCATTAAAAATCAAAAGTTAATGGCGAAAAAACAACTTTTAATCTTAATTTATTGGTCTACAGCTGTACCAGAGAAGGATGGCCTAGAATCCGACTCGGTCCACCGCCAGCTCATTGTTTCTGCCTTTATACTATGTTTTAGTATTGTCAACTCAAATCTTCTTGATCATTGCGTTTTGAGGGCTGCTCAACCTCACAGACGCTCCGCAAGCACGCACGCGGCTGCCGACACTCAACGCACTGTAAAATTGGCAGGAAATTGATTTTTTCAAAATTTTCCAGTGCGTTGAGTGTCGGCAGCCGCGTGCGTGCGTGCGGAACGTCTGTGACGTTGAGCAGCCCTCAAAACGTAATGATCAACAATATTTGAGTTGACAATATGGAGAAAAGCATAAAATGAGAATGAAACCCCAAAATCTCAAATAGATATTTTATGTGTCATATTTTTCAAAAATTGATAAAAAGTATAAAAAATGAAATATCATAAATCTGTTCGAAAGCTAAACATCAATTTCTGAGGCACAATCCATAGAATAGAGTTCAGATGATGAATTAGAATACTTCGACAACACAAAAAATTACGATAAACTTTTAAATCATGTTTTTGAAAAAAAAGCAGCATAACAACTACTTAAAACTGTATGGAGTTTTCGGAGATTTCAGGTAAAAATGAATTCAAAAAATTTAATCCCAACAAAACCTTTAAAACTTGATAATGTATAACTTTAATTTTCGAAAAATAAGTGAGTTCAACTTTATCAAAAACCAACGAATTTCCAGAAGCACTTTATTCTAATCGACGAAAAGTGGCGTTTTTTCAAAAAAAATCGAAAAAAATTTGAGATTCAATTGAAAATGTCTAGTTCCTTTTTTCGGTCCTGTTTTTAACTAAATCAAGATCTTTCTTTGTCTTTTTAGGCAAGAGAAAAAACTTTTTAAAAAATCAAGAAACTTGCATGACTCGCAGCTGTCAAGAAGAGTAAAAAACTGCCAGAAAAAATTTCACGTTATTTTTTGTGCTCTTCTTTTTTCCACCAAAAATGTCATTGTTTGTCATCCAGATGAAGTTGGGAATTTTTTCGATTTACGAAAAAAAAAATCATTTTAGATAGCACAAAAATATATAAATTTCATGAAAATTGGCAACAATATATCGGTGGAAAGAAAAATTGGTACAAAAAATAGATGGGAAAAATGAATGCAAAATAAAAAAAATTGTTGAGAGAGAATGGAAAAACGACGGGAAAAAAAAAACTAGGAATAGCAGAAAAGGGAGGGGTTGTCGTGACTGGAACCCGTAGACGATGTTGTCAACTGAATGCATGCACATGTAGAGACACACTGAACAGAGACGGGTTGGTTGAGCTCAACAAGAAACAGGGAGCAGGACAGTAGAAAAAATAGAAAAAAAAAGTGAAGCAGAATAAATAGATGTGGAATGTTGCGGTTTTAAGATAAATTATTCAGCAATTGTTTATTTCTTTTATGTTGCATATACATGCTTGTTTTGTCAGGATTTTGATATTACTCTATATTTTTTTCAATTTTTTTTGAATACGCTATTCTGTGAAAATATCTCAACATCAATTAGATTCTATTGTTCGGTTACTGGAATTCTAAACAAATCTTGATTCAGTTTTTTTTAAAGCTTTTGAAAAAAAAGTGCTTTGATTTGCAATTCCGATGCTCACTCGTGAGGCTCAACACTCAAAATTTTTTTAAAACCATACCTTATAAAACTGAAGTCGCAATAGCAGTCAAGTAAATATCAATGATGAAATGAAAAGGAAACTTTTTCAACTTTTTTCAACTCGTCCCATCATCATTCCTCTGAATAATTTTCTAAGCGCCGCCCAGTAAAAAAATTGAAAAAAAAGTTGGCTCGTTTATATATATTTTTTCAGATCCACCTCTTCAAATGCAAATACGACTACAGTAATTATAGATTTTTTTATGAGAAATGCGGTGTATGATTCAACAGAGATGTCGTTGGGCCGAAGTATGGGTGTTTTTTCGAGACTATGATAAATTCTAAAAAAAACGGTGGTCGGGGCGAGTTAATCTGTGATATGAAGCAGAGTTTTAGGAAGGCAATAATTTCAATAGATGTAATTAATGAAAAACTAGACGTCTTGCTTAATTGAAAACCATTTTTTTTTCAAATTTCTAAAAATATTCAAGAGCTGACAAAAACGCACTTTTAAAAGTAACCTAGAAAATTTCGAAAACTTGTCAACGAACGTTTACATCGTGACAAACCATACGTAATATACCGTGACAAACCATATTGAATTCAAATTTGGATGAATATAGGTTCTTAAATTTTTAAAATAATGATTCAAATGTTTGAAAAATAATATGGTACTGCAAGGGAGGTGTTCATTAAAATTCAACGTTTGCGAACTGACGATAAATGTGCAAAATATGAATTTCTCAAATTCGTAGCCTGCACTAGTTGGGTCTGAGCCGAGTTATTGACCGCCTAAGTTCGAAATTCGCTCAAAGGTGAACCTTATAAAACTATTAGAACAGTTTGGAATCTGTCAAGATTCTGCGAAAAATATTGATAATTGTTCAAATAAATGGACCAAATTTTTGCTTAAATTTTGCAGATATTATTCAGAGGCCGCGAAAACAAGTTTAAAATGGACTAGAATAAGATTCCGAAAAATTACGAGAGGAATATAAAAAATGGAAAAACGTAAATTTAAATAGGCTAACTTAAATAAATTGAGTTGAATAGTGATTTCTTGTGAATTGTGAGTAATTGGACAAATTGACGTATTTCGGGTTTTATCTCAAATTTAAATATTTTCTTTTACAATATGAATTTTTTCTCTATAACAGGTAATTCACCTGTTCCCTGATAATGGCCACTAGTGCTGAAACGTTGGAATAAATCATTTTTATCAATTTGTGCTGATTTACCGAGGGTCTACTAATACGAGGTCATCAATTTGCCCAAGGAATTTAAGTATTATCCATAAATATTTTTTAATATGTAAAAACTTTTTGTAGACCATTTTACTGAAGCTCGTTTTCGCGGCTGGTCCTAGAAAATTTTAAAAACAAATTTAGAATGATTATAAAGCCTCTTTTTATCCACGTTTCATTCATTAGTTCCGTAAAATCATCTTTTAATTATAGAAAATTTTATCATCTAGTTCAATGAGTAATTCACTTTGTTTATTATTATTTATGTTATATTTTGTGGAACATTGATGATGAAATAAAATAAAATAAAAAATCGTTATTGTCAACTCAAATATTCTTGATCATGAATGTTCGTTATGACCTACCCAGAAAAGATGTCTATCACATTGTCGTGCTATTTTTAAATGCGAGCGGTTGCGCTGCGGTCTTTTAGTAGAAAATGGATGATAAAAATGTATTAACTTGACAATATCTACAATTAAACTGAACAGTTGAACAATTGGAACGGATGACGCTATCAAAAAAAGTCTCTTGAAAAATTTTTCAAAATTTTCTCCGTGATAAGCATCAAAAATGTTGAATATTTGATATCCATTGATATCAATGGGTTTTGATTTTTCAGCACGCAACATGTCTTGTTGAATTTTCTAAAAGCGAAATAATATGGTGCGAAATTAAAACTTGAAATTCGCAATTCTGTGCAGTAGACATTTCTTGAACATAATTATCAAAATTGGCCCTCAGGTCACACTCGTGGAGCTCATCAAGGGAAACGTGGATTTCGAGGAAAAAGAATGACGATATAAAGCGAAATAAGGAACTTTATTTCAGAATGCTAACACCTAAATATCTGGGAATTAGAGTGACCAAGACTAGACTAATGATTTCAAGAGAAGTTCTAGATAAATCTGAATTGACTCAGAAGTTCCAGTTCAATCAATCATACACAATACAAAACAATACAAAATCATAAGTTTATTATGTTAAAAAATAAATAAAATACAGTGGATATTACAGTGGATATGAAATCTAAAAATTTCTATTTTTTTCAGATAAAAGTCTTTGATAACATTCAAAAACTTTTTTGCAACTTGAAGACATCTTTCCCGTCTACTTCCTCTCAATTTCCTTCCATCTCACATCATAACATCACATCACTCGGCTAACATTCCTCTTTTTTCATACCAGATAATATATCAAATTTATTTTGCTCAATTTTTTTTGTTGACGGCCAAACGAGGAGGGGGATGGAAAGAAGATACTTTTACTTCGTTTATTCTTTTTTTTTGGCCATTTTTTCGCTCTATTGAGAATAAGAAAAAAATGGGAAAAGAGCAATGTGAGGTTCAAAGAATGAGCGAATTAATTGGAATAAGGATTATGTGATCATGGGAGGAGGTGGGGAGCGAAAAAAAAAACGAAACGCTCGGTAATGGAATGAACTATGTGCACATTGTTAAAATTGAGCCAATGATGGGGCGAAGGTTATTTTATTAGCCGTCCAGCAGGAAAAATGCTAAAAATGGGAATGCTTTTTTATAAATGAAAAAAATTCCAGTGAGAAAAAAAGCAGCATTTTTTTGTAGATGTAGGTTATTAGAGAGATGCAGGATCTCAATTCAATGATGATTCAGAAATATGAAATTCGAGAAATTGTTGAAAAATTACACGCAATCAGGAAGACGGCTTACTTTGATGCTGTTCAAAGTTCATAGAACTTCAGAATCGTCTAAAAATAAATTTAAGGAAAGGTTGAAAAATGGAAACTGATTTTCAAAGGGTTTTTCAAGGAAAGTATGAACAATCGGCATTGTAATAAGACAATAAGCTGTTTCAAGGCTCTAAGCTGTAATTTTTCGAATTTTGTGAGTTCAAACTATAATTTTAACAGTATGAAAATTTAGCCATATCAAAAAAAACATTTTCATGTTATGCAGAAATTTATGACAAAAAATTCGTATGGGTTCCAGAAGTACCAAAAACAATACCAATAGCCAAATTTACATAATTCTGTTTCGCGAAGACCGCGTTGTACGAGTTTTGAGTTTTTGCACCATTGGCTCTTATTTGTGAAATAAAAATCAGGTTGGTTCAATTTAACTGAAACACTCTCTTTAAGGGAAATTAAACAACTCGATATTGCAAACAGTAGTTTTCAATAGACAAATAGTTTTGGATCACATCTGTAAGGATCATACTAAACTTAAGATCTTATTTTTTACATTAGGCTTTATTATTTCAATCGTAATCCTGAACGAATCTGGGAAGAAGCCAGCGATACTGAAAATCATCCAAGCTCTGAAATTTCCCGAAGACTAATTCTGGAAAGATATTATAAAACTTTTTTCCTTTGATACCTAAACACACTTTAATTTTCAATGAAAAATCACATGAAATCAGGAAATGATGTCAAAAACTACATGTGCCTAATTAATTATTTGTTAGCAAAAAAGATAGATGGGTTGGTTGCTTGGATGACATTGAAAATGCGTCAAGCTGCAAAAAGGAAAAAAAAACGTTTTGAATAATAATGATGTCAAGGGACGTGATGAAAATGGGATACTTTTTGAACTGGAAGTAGTTTTCGATTTCAAATTTTTGAACTGAGAGTTAAGGAATTGACTTTCAGTCTTTCAAAAATTTGGAAAATCAAATTATTTCGACGACGAAATTGGAAAAAAATTGAAAAATTGCATTCAGTTATTAAAATGGGAAGAAGGGAGTAACTTAAAGAATTTTTTTAATTAATTAGCATCAATGAGTCTGGGAAAAATGGCTGATGATAAACATGGATGAAAATCAGAATTTATTTCAAACATTGAATAAAGTTCTAAATTAATCCCAACGGACCATGGTAACCATGGTGAACTTTCGAGAACATATTTGTACTACGAAACGAATTATTTTTCATTGTATTTGTTTTAGATTCAGCCTTTGTTTTATTATTTTTTATATTATTTGAAGACTTATAATTCTAAGTCTTCTTGATTATAAACTCGATGGATCTAAATAATAATTGCGCTCATTCAACTCGGGAAACCTTACATTTTCTAAGCTACTTGTTGTAGGATGAATCTTGCCAACGAACTTGCCAAATTTTATGATGATCACGTTGGCAAATTGATAGAAGAAATGGCCAACAAGTTCAGCACTTATCCCGACGAAGAGGTTTCTGGATCATTGGATCATCTTGAGGCGACGGTCTTGAGACTTCGAGATCTATTCATTCAAGCGACGGCGGATTATAATAATGAGGTGGCTACCGCGTTCCGTACATTCGAGTTTCGAATGACAGTTCGTGAGACAAGTGCAAGACTCGCGACTTGGTTCCAAGCGTGAGTTTTTTTTTTAAAACAAGTTATAACTAGCAATGAATTACGGACATAGAAGCATCTTGGAATCCAACTGATAACAACAATGAAAAATAGTTTTCAAAATGGCTTGTGAAGTTGTCAAGCTAATTGAATAAAACATCAAGAACGCTTATAAACTTGCTCCAAAATTATCTGTGTGATTTTTGAAATGTTAAAAATATTTACTAATAATTAAAACGATTAAATGATGCCCTAATTTTCATACGGAGGCCATGAAAGGGTTCCTCTGGGGATGCCCTGGGTAACATTTTTTTTTAAATTAGAATAAAATTTGATAAACTTGGATGCTATTTTATTATTTAATATTTTACAAATAAATTTACAAAACAAACTAACCTCATGGTGGTATTCATATTCCAGTGTAATTTGCTCCAGCTATTATTGTTGTTGATAAGTTCTAGTCAGATATATAAATTAACAAATTGTTCGAAAATATCCAGTTGCAATAAGCTAATAATTAGAAGGTAGGTAGGTATACACAATAGTTTGTTAATAGTTATTTTCTAAAAAATAATTCCCACAAGTTAAAAATATGTCGTCAAAAACAATGCGACAACTAAAAAAACTAATAGGCGTCCATTGCAATATCGAGTAACGCTGTGATAAAACAGTTTTCGCGCTTATAGCACATGACACAATGACACATGCACTGAAGTGATGCGTGCATTTTATGTGCTATTGTCAACGTAAAATGTTTATATCAGGGAAGTTGGTTTTGATCTACCGAAAAAAAGGTTGCGCTGTGATCTTTTAGTTGAAAATGGATTATCTAAAAATGTTAACTTGACAATACCGTACCGTTCAAGATTTGAATTAAAATTCGAATAGAATTATTGTTTGTTCATTAGAACTTCTTTCCAGAGAGATTGATGCGATTGAGAATCCTGAACCACATCCTGAAGATCCGAAATAATGAACACACTTATAACATCGTTTGTCACATCCTTCACGCTTTATTAAAATTGCATTGTTCATGTTTCACATCGTTGTTTGACATTCTTGTGATTTGTATTTTTTTAATACATTTAAATTGTCTAAATAAAGAAACCTTGAGAATACCGACTGGGTCTTGTTTGCTGTCCTGTAATGTGTGTTATACCCCGTAATTTGAGATTACCAATCTAAAAATCACAAAATTAGAATTCACAAAAGTGATACCTTCTCAAAAACGTGAAAAACTCAAATTTTAAACAAAAAATAGATTTTTACGACATTCAGAATCCATCGGGCTACCAAAAAATTCAATATTATCAAAATTTGAAACAGAATTGTTTAATTGTGACGCCGCTTTTCACAACTCCTTTGCCCCTTTCTTGATTTTATTCGTATTTTCTAGAAAGTTCACCAATTTTTCTTGCTGAAAATCTTAAAAAATCAAAATTTATTGAACACGATAATTTTAATGACAAAAACATTTGTTGAACGTGTCGAATTGGATCAATTTGTATCTGGGTACATCTGTAACATCGAAATTTTAACTGTTTTATCTTTCAAACTGTTTTTAAAATATGATAAAATCTGTTCCACAAATATGAGTGTCAAGACAACGGAAAAATCCTCAAAAGACTTATGTATTTTTATTTTTCGATTTAAAACAAATTTGGAAAGCTCATTGAACTTATTGCAATGAAGAGTGATGACGCACATTGTAAAAACTGTACAACTATCGAGTTTTTGTTAAATCCATAACAGCATCATTTTTTTTTTTGGTGCCAAAGAAAATACAGGCTGCCGACGGGGACGCGTAGAGATAATGTAATCAAGAGAGAGCATAGTGGGAGTAATATTCATCTGACCTATGCAGACTGTTGAAAGAAATATTATTCATTTATCATCATTTTCTGTTTTTGATTTTTTTTCTTTTAAATATTTCAAGATTGTTCGTTTTAATTTTTCAAAATGATTTTTTGTCACTTTACTAATGCATTAGATCTAGTTTTTTAAATAACTTTCGTTACATAACCAATTGTTCTTATTTGCACAAAAATTTAAAAGGATTTGCAGATTCAAAATGTCAGAATATGTTAAACAAGCTGAATTTTTTGAATACGCCGAAGAACACGTTGGCAGTTTGGTTGTTGAAATGGGAGTTATTTTGAGCGGATTCTCCGGCGGTGATGTGGTGCACGCATTGCGGTATTTGCACGCTTTTTTGGCAGAGAAGCATTTCGAATTTCACACAATGATTAGAAGTGATGACGAGGATGGGTGCGATTTGATTAGATTTAAGGCGGATTTGTTGGATGCAAGAATGGATCTTTTGGATTGGTTTGATAGGTAAGCTTTTTTTAAATATATTTTTTATAAATTCAAAATTTTTCGGTCGTCTTTTGAAAATTTAAAAAAAGTATATGTTAAAGGAGAGCTATATCTGGCTATAAATGTTGCTAAATCAATCTGATATTCAATTTTATATACCCACACGTCAGTTAAATTTACAAAAAAGTAGAAATTCGAAAATAAAGGCACACGTAATCGAACTTCGGTCTCAAAATCGAAAAAGTTTCCACCAAAGTGACGGTATATAAAATTTAACGTTGATCGATTTAGCATTTTAACTTGCACATATCCCTCCTTTATCGCTTTTATTAAAATGTATTAGAAAATACTAACAATAAATCTACAAAATTTTTTCACAAGTTTTGAAAAAACAAAAATTATATCGCACAAAAAATATGGTCTTGGAAATTCTCATCTTCCTGAAAAAATGTTTCACTTGCAGGACTTTGGATGCGTTTCTTCACGAGCAGCAAACTTCCTGAACCAGCTCCATATTGTTCCACATCAGCACCATCAAATGTGTCTTTTTTAATAAACGGGCTTCTCCATATCATTTTTTTTCTTTAATTAATTATAATTCCGTTTATTTTTAATAAATCCGAATTTTTTTCCTACAACTGTTTAAATCAAAAGCAATACTTCAGCCGCTGCATACTTTACATAGCGAACGAAAATTTTAAATCGAAAAAGAAAGTCATTGAAGAAGTATAAGTTGTCCACAAGATTTTCGACAATATCCTAGGAAAGTGCTCTAAAAATGGGTCGCTAAAAATGTAAGATCTCCCAAAGTTGGTCTGCATAGGTAAAACGCTACATAGTCAGGTATAATGATGGCCTGACTGGGAGACTGTGCACGATAGTTATACAAAAACACTAGTGAGAATAATGTTAATTTTTCACTGACTGACCTAATTATTTGGAGCAGGGATTTATGATGTCGTTTGACACAACCTAGAATACTCTGCTTTGCAAACATATAATTGATTTTTTTCGGCATAGCTCGATATTTTTCTTATTTTAATGTGTCCTTTTTTATCATCAAAAACATATTATTTTCAGTTCAAAAGCTGCAAAAATCATTACAAATGGAATTCGTATCCGAGCAGGTGATCTTTTTTTTGAAAAATAAAAATAGTGTGCTGTTTATAACTATATTTGAAAGTGAACACTTTTTAAAAATATGTACTCATATATTTAATTTATAAAAATGTTTAAGGTCGCTAGTTTTTGATGAGAAAGGATAAATGTTAATAGTAAACAGTGAAACTGCTTTCGAAAACTGCTAAGCAACAGTCTGAGTATGATTTTTTCAAGTTCAAAGTCTGAAAATTGCAAAAAATTGAAATTTGAAAAGTTTTAACTTGGCTCAAACTCATTGCGGAGTTAAAATCCATGATTATCATAAACACATTATTCGCAGTTGGCGTGCCAACTTTCAGCATATTTGATTGATTTTGTTTTGAAAAACGCCACAAAAAGGGGTTTAAAAAACGACTTTTTCAAAAAATTTCAGCCCAACTGGCTGAAATTTGGCAAGTCAACTGCAAATATTTCATTTATGATAACCAAAAAGTTTTGATCAGCTTTGAGCGTGAGCCAAGTTTTAGCTCTTCAAAGTTCGATTTTTTAAGGTTTTTGCTTGAAAACATTATGCTCATACGGTTGCTGTGAATTTTTTGAGAACAGTTCCTTTAACAGTATAAAATGCTCGTTCAAATGGGCTACATATGTATGTCTCATTAAAAACTGAAGTGAGAGAAACGTGTGACATACTAATAAATAAATTTATTTTGAAATTAAAAAAAACTTCATCAAACGCTTTCTAGAACTTCCACTAAAACTGCCATGAAAATTTTCAATCGTGCAGCAAATCTCCTTTTTTTTCTCATCAACGAATCCACCTTCTGCTCCTCCAGCCTCATTTTCGGCGGAAAAAATAAGAAGAAAAAAAACTATTTGGCGCTTGAAGGGTGTACATTAAAAAAGCTCTGCAAAACGTGCAATATTTCACACGACGGGACGCGCCGGCGCACGTCTCTGTGCCCTCCGCCATCTTCGGAAAAAATTTCCTTTTTGGAACTTTTTGCTCGATGCTCTCTATTCATTCTGTAATCTTTTGATTATCCTTTTTTTTGCATTCACAACTTGCCGATGGATTTTTTGTGTGTTTTTCGTTTTTTCTTTTTTGAGCTCTTTTCATCTTAAGAAAAACATGCATTTTTGCGTTTTTTTTTGCTTCAGAAGTTTTCAATAACCACCGTTTTTTCATCTTCAAAATTTTTATTCTCTTCATTAATGTTTCTGGGTTTATTTTCTGAAATCTTATGAAGTTTGTCAATGGTATTAGAACGTTCGATATTATTTCTTTTTCTGATTTTTCGCATTTTTCGAATTGAAACACTATTATACGTCACACAATCGTTTAGATTTGACCATTTTCATCATTATAATCATAACTGAAATGAGCAACTTATGATATTTCAATTGTCAGATTCTGTATTTTATTTATTTTTGAATCAATCATGAAGATTTTCAATGCAAAGAAGCTAAAATATCAAACATGTCAAAGTTCAAAACCATTCAATAATTCGTAAATCTACTATCTAATATTTCCGTATTTCGGCGAAAAGTCTTCAATTCCTCTTGTCAACTCAGATTGGAAGTATATTTCCTGATAGATTTTCAGCCCCCATATCTCAACAAGTTCTCTTTCGAAATCTGTCTTAATCCATCTACATTACGCATGTTTTTTGAACAGGTGAGGAAGTTGTTAGCAAACTTCATCTCCCCTTATTCTTTGAGTTATAAAAAAACATAAAGAAAGTACAAACTTTGCTATAGCAACCATTATAGCATTTTTCGTATCTATTTTTGTCAATGTACTACAAAATGCTCATTCTATTTTGAAAACTGAATTTTCTAGAAGTAGTATGGATATCTAATCTTCTACTAATCCGATCTGTTCACTTTTCTGATACGTCTTTTTTTTCGGAAAACAATTTCTTTCAGTCCCTTTAACGTATTTATAGTTAGTATAAATATATATTTTTTTAGAAAAGAAGCTCGCTTCAAAAAGATATAAAAAGACGGCTAGAAATCCATAAAAAGAGCGGGTGGGGGTGGGGGTTGCAAAATAGAAATTGGTGTCGCTTTTTTAGGAAGGGAGGGGGGGTCCTTTCTTTTTTTATTATTCAATTGTTTTTTTTTCTTCTAATGTTCTAGACGCAGGTGATTTTCTGTCCATTATTGTAATATTGGTGGTAGAATTTAAAAAGTTCAGGAACAATACATAGTAATAATGAATGCTTATCAATAATTTATCACATATCGACAATAATGAGTACACTTGCAGATGTATGTGCGAAAAACGTTAATTTTAAAATTTTTTATTAGATTCTGAGCAAAGTCACGGGGATTCAGATTTCACACCTTTTAAAAAAATCACGCAAAGTGATTCGAGGCTGAATGAGCACTTTTTCCAATTTTGTACGGTTTTTAAGAGATTGACGCTTGCGGACTAGCTTTCGCAAGAGCGCAAGTTTTTCTAGGCCATTATTTTATACTGCCTTTTCTCGGCTCAGACTCACTATCAATTTTAACAACCTTCA
Organism: Caenorhabditis virilis; assembly: GCA_964036255.1. Taxonomy (NCBI): domain Eukaryota; kingdom Metazoa; phylum Nematoda; class Chromadorea; order Rhabditida; family Rhabditidae; genus Caenorhabditis; species Caenorhabditis virilis. The sequence goes on along the minus strand of OZ038420.1, from coordinate 3,933,368 downwards.
AAATTACCGTTGAGATGAGTAGGAATTTTTTGTAGTTTTCCAATATCTTTTTTCACTCAACACAGCCCACTTTAAATATCTAGGAGATCTAATATTTGAATTTGAGCAATTTTTTCACCTTTTTTTTAAAATTTCTGAATTTTATTCGTTATTCTCATTTGTAGGCTTTTCCTTTGCGCTGTCCTCCGTTAATTCAGTTTCATGCTAGTTTTGACTTGTGACATTTTTGGACCTTGCTGAACTATGAAAGCATTTTCAAACAAAGTCTCTCTCTCTTATTGTCAAGATAAAAATTTCTGGCCGCTCGTTTCGCGGAGTGTCGTTGGGAATTTACTCGCAACGCGACCGCTACGCGCAAGACCAACTGAGAAATTTGAATTTGAGCGCGTTGCGGTCGCGCTGCGAGTAAATTCCCAACGACACTCCGCAATACGAGCGGCCAGAAATTATTATCTTGACAATAACTTGGTGAAAGAAACCGCACATTACGTAGTATTTCCAACTTCATTATTATTTTCCAACTAGACTCATTGCTGAAACAAAAATAACAACGAAAAACATTTTTCCAGTTGTAGAAAAAACTTTCCCCCCGATATCTGTTTTCATGTTTTTTTTTCAGTCATCGAAAAAGTGACGTTTTAATACCTAACATAAAGATTAATTTGGGGCTAGACAACAATAATGTAGAATTGGTTGGCGCGTCAGCACGAAGGGCCTTAGGGATGCTCAATTTTCAGGACTATGCAAATTTTTAAGGATGGATTGACTCGGTTGACATATTCGTGGGTTAACACGTCTGAAAAAACATGGTTTTTCGAGAGCCATATTTCAAAAAATGTCTGGAAAACGTTCTAAAATCGTATAGAATCCAACATAAGTCAAAATTTGTTTTACATATATGTACTCTTTAGTTTCTATGCATAGCTATTTTAAAAGATCGAACAATTTTTGGTCATCCTTTCAAAAACCACGCTATACGGAGCATTTCATGCATTTTTTATTCCTATTTGATTGATTTTAAGACAAAAAAAAGGACTATGTGGAAATTTCGAACGTTACTACATGCAAAGCCATTTGTTATCCCCTCGGAATTTTCAAGGAAACAAGTTGATTTTTTGAATTTTTGGGCTCTAAACTTTTGAACTTTTTCGGTTTTAGAATGATTAAATTTCTTGAACATCTTTTTTCGCATTCTTTTTTATTGTCGAATTTTCTTGAATTTTGCAACAAGTATTGCGCATCTTTTTTTGCTTTGTTTCTCTTATTTTGAGGCTTCAAATTTTTAGAAAAAAAATATTTGTTTGCTTTTCTATCAAGTTATGATGTAAAAATACAAATTTCACAGAACACAAAAATATAAAAAAAATATAAAAAAAATACTCCTAATATTGTTGTCCTCATGACTTTTTAAAGCTTTTTTCCAAACGTCAAGTGCCCAAAAATCTCTTAAAGGAGTTCTCCTTCCATGTATTCTGAAGTGTCGGTTTCTATTTTTTTGCAAACGAAACGAGGGAAAGGATGCTATTTATTGGCAGTGGTTTTTTTTCTTTTTTTGTTTTGACATTCAGCTAATTTTATTGACTTTCGTAGGATAGAATAGAAGGATGAACATAATTTTTTTGATGTTTTTTAAAGCGGTGGGAGTTTTTTTGGATTCTGAATTTGATTAAAGTTCAATGGCAATAGATAAATATCCAAAATAATCTTTAAACACTTAAAAATATCCCATAATGAAAACAGCTGCCGAAGCCTTTTCTTCTTTTTTTTCAAATTCATCACAATTTGCATTGCTCTATGAAATCATTTCAACTTTGAAAAGTAGAACACTTTAACATCACATTTTGAAAAAATTACAAATGTTCATGATTTTAAAAGAATTTCAAATATTTTTTTTCAAAACTTTGTTTCCATATGGGATATCGGGATGAAGAATATCGCAACAGCTGTTGGAAAAAAATCCCACCCTTTCATTTCAATCGTGAATCATTCTGATTTTGTTTTCTATCTGTTACGTGGTTTCCGGAATTTGTATTCTTTAAATTAGAAAAAATACCCATTCCACATATATTTTTTAATTTTTCCAAAACAACGTATAAGCCGAGGAAACAAGCTTCAAACAATGACCTAGAAAAAGTTTACCCCTAGACGAAATTTCTTCTTTTGAAATTTTTTATTAACAAATATTAATGAAAAATGGTTCGATTAGCTGATTAAAAATTTTTTGGCATATTTCTGCATCCTAATAATAGCGGGTAGGAGCATTTTTCGTCGGTGGAAAAGTGTTCTAGGCCCTTTTTCTCGGCTTCTACACGGTTTAAAAAAAATGTGAAAAACATATTTGGATTTAGTGCAAGTTCTATTTTTATCAAAGATATGTACATTCATTTACTATTTAATGTTTTTAATAACTATATTCTCTAGAATATTCTGTTTAAAGAAGGTACCTATGTTTTAGAATTCTTGTCTGCTTCGAAGATTCTAACAAAATTCGGAAACACTAAATTTTTATAATTAGACAATTAATCTTGAATGTTCTTTGAATGTGATTTTTAGGTCATTGAAGCCACTATCGGATCTTCGATATTTTGTTCACGATTTTCAATTATTGTATTTGAATTCGCATAAAAATAGCGGTACATCAAAGACTTCTTGGTATTGGAAAAGTTACTATTTTCACAAAATAAAACTGGGAATTTGTTCGTTTTCGCATAGGTCAATTTCTTATATAAATGAACAATCTTTTTTCATTTTTATACTTTATATTGTCAAGATGAAAATTACTGGCCGCTCGTTTTGCGGAGTGTCGTTGGGAATTTCTTTGCAGCGCGACCGCAACGCGCTCAAATTCAAATTTCTCGCGGCCAGAGAATTTTTATCTTGACAATACTTATACCTAGTTTTTTTTTCATTTTTTGCAGTTCACTTTTTCAAAAATCCGTACCTTCTGAACATCCACCTCTTTCTCCCTCTCTCTCATTATGACGCGAAAAACATAAAAATCATTCTCGGATCCGTTCAAAACATTTCCAAGAAGAAAAAACCACTGCACACATCATAATTCCAGTCACATGTAGGTCACATACCTACATTCCTCAAGTTGGTGGTTTTTTCTAAATACCTCCGTTCTTCTTCTTCTTCCTCCCACATCATTGGCTTCCTTTTAACAATGGAGGAGAAACAAAAATATTTTCATCTTTCTCTGATACTCCACCCCCCCCCCCCCCCCTCAACCAATTTTTTTCACGTCCCCCGTAAATCTGACGACCTATGAAAATGAAGAAGCATGAAAAGTTTGTTTGGTAAAACAGGGGTTCTATTTGTATGTGTGTGTTTATATCGCTGTTCGCTACCTAGGAAAAAACAAGTAGCTGACGTTTTGTCTGAATGAGATGAACATGATGAATGGCTATGATCATAAATAAGTTTGATGAGTTGAAGGAGGGGGGGGGAGGGGAATTTTTTGGGAATAACAAATTTTTTAAAGCTCTTTTTTGCAGGTTTTTAAATTTGAAGAAAATGAGCAGAAATCTTGTGAAAATTTTTAAAATCGTCAAGAATTTAACATCTTTTCGAGTCACATTTTCAAAATCAAATGCCCCAGAAAATTTTCGAATGACACAACATTCGAAAATAGAGAAGTCTGGGTGTCATGTTTTATTAAAATGAGGACTGTACTCATTTTGTAAACTTTGTATCAAACTTCTAAGCGCAAGTTAGCGCGAATTGGTGGTTTTTGAGATCAAAGTTCGATTCCGGGTGCCCATATTTTTTGCAGTTCTAGATTTTTCTATTTATTTTGCTATTGTTACGGTATATTAAAGTGCATTTTTTAAACCGATTTAACAAAATTTACAATTTGCATGCAGTCCTCCGTTAAATTCATACCAAGTTTGAGCCAATATTTAGTTCTTCAATGTTCCAAGAGAGAGCATTGAGTTTCAAAGACAATGAATTACATACCAAAATATATTGTAATTATTCCCTATTTTTTCTGTACCCACAAAAAAGTCTTAGTCAGAAAATATGTACTTTGGTAAAAGCTTAAAAAATGTCAAAAAGCGTTTCTTAATTTTCTTGATGTGTTTTCTTTTTCATTTTCAATTTTCAACTTCTATCTGGCTACACCTCTTTTCAGCTCGCCTTTTTCTATAAGAAATTGCAAAAATTTGCGTTTTCCTAATCATTCTTTGAATTTTAACTCATAGTCGGATACTTGGTTTCATTAAAGTAAGAACATTTTTGTAGTACATCACATCTTGTTGATTTTCTTACAATGACTATTTTTTTAAAAATTTTATTGAGAATAAATATGGGAAGAAATGATATAATTCAAAAATAAGGCAACCAATTTATATGGAAATTTTGAAAAAGGAAGATTTTTTTAAATATGTCAGATTTGAAGATTTTTCCTTGAAATTGGTACATATTTGTTCGTTTAAGAAAAAAAGCAATCGTTTTTGTTTGTCGTGTTTAACCTTTACTTTTTAAAAATTATTTTCGAATTACAGAACATCACCTATTTGGTGCATAGGTCAAAGCTCAGTCGTCAGCTATGCATTCATCATTTCGTTTTGACGGTATGTTTCTTCTTGAATTTTTTCTTCAAATTCCCCTCATTTTCCCGGCTTTATGCGAATGATTTATGTTGAACCAGAAGATTTAGTTTTTTTATTGGTTTTTCTTTGCAAAAAAGGGGAGGGGAAGGGATTAGGTAAACATTTTATGAGGAGTTTTGAACTACTCTATTGAAGCGTGGTAAACGTTTCTGATCTTGCTTTTTTTTTAATGGAATGGAATTCAGAATTTAAATTGATATGAGTTTTTGAAAAAAAAGTGTTTTTGTAAGTTCAGGATGTTTTATCAATAATCCAAATCCTGTGAATATTAAGAATGGTTTTTAAAAACTTATTTTATAGATTCTCATAGTTGTTTTTATTTTTAGTTGTTCATTAAGAATTTTATTAACTAGGGATGCTACTTTAATATGAAAAAACATTAAATTTCAGAATTTGATACTGTTTGTTATGATATTTTTGAAGTACTTTAAGGTCCTTAAAAGCCCCCAGTTAAAAATTTGCTATATTATTGAACAAAATTTACCGTTTAAACTCAAATCTCCAAAAAATCATGTATTCTTCATTCAAGCACTTACAGAGATAGACGCTAGGAAGAAAAAAAATGCAAAACTAAACATTTTTGGTCCCATGACGTCGTTGGACCACCAAAGGTTCTAGTCATTTTTCTCTATCTCTTCTGTTAGCTCTTCCTCCTAGTTTTATGCATCTAAGACTTAGAGATTGTTGCAGAAAAAAAATCCTCAAAAAGAACTGGTCACTTTTTGTCCACGATTTTCAAGGGAAACACTCACTTCCTTTTAACTTTGTTTCGAAGAAAACAAAATAACAATTCACGAAATTCTGTACCCTCAGAACTTCATGCTCACGACAAATCGCTTTTTTTTCTCGATTTGCTTTGAAGAGCCCCCCCCCCCCCCAAATAAAAAGTTTTATGGTCGTTCTCCCTTTTTTTTCAATTCGTCACCTAGAGTGAAAAAACGTGGAACTCAATTATGTAGCATAATGAATTTTTCCTTCGTTTTTTTTTCATTCGAGTATTTTTTTCTTTTTAAACACCCTCGCATCTTGATCGACATTTAGCTCTTTTTTTTGTTTTTTGAACTTATCTAAGCATTGAAAAAAAATGTTGGAAAATATTGCTAGAATTCGGGTTAAAGTAATTAAAAACCTTTAACATGATTAATCGTTAATAAAATCCTGAAACAAAACGGTCACAAAACTATTTACTAGCAGCTTTATTGTTTAATCGTCGTGTGAGGTCTATAATTATATTGGTGAGGAAATAACAACTCCATTACTGAGTATTAAAAAGCTCAACAATCACTAAAGTGTTCTAATTTGACTGAAAGTTGCAATAAAATGTGAAAAATTCTAAATCTGAAAACAGCATAGTTAGTAGAAAATTCCTAAAACATGCCACTGCGACCTCGGCCAGATATCTAATTCTGAAATATTTCCAGAAATTTTTGAAAATATTTTTTGGGACTAAAATGTGTTTATTTGAAGAGAAAACTAACTAAAATAAGAGAAAAAGCTTCATGATTTGTAATTTTTACTTATGAAAAAAACGTGGATTATTTTAGTTTACTATTAGAATTTCGGAAAAACGCAACTTGTATTGTCAACTCAATTATTCTTGATCATTGCGTTCGGAAGGCTGCTCAACCTCACAGCCGCTCCGCACGCACGCGACGCGGCTGCCGACACTCACACACACTGTAAAATTTGAAAAATTAATTTTCCCGCCAATATTTCAGTGTTCAGTGGGAGGCCACCGCGTCGCGTGCGTGCGGAGCGGTTGTGAGGTTGAGCAGCCTTCCGAACGCAATGATCAAGAATAATTGAGTTGACAACATATTGTTCATGAATTTGATTCAAAATTCCCAGTTCTTGAGAAAAAATATTTAAAAGGGGTTAACGCGCTCTACCGATCTGAATCGCTCTAAAAGTTTATGAATAAATAAGTTTAACTCATTTTTTACCGCTAAAACTTATTTTTTTCATTTCACACAAATTCACATTTTCAATTTTCACCAGAAAAAAATACTTTTTGAATGAAAATAATTATTGAAACATTTTCAAAAGTTCGAATTTCAATTATTCTCACTATTTTCGTCAATTTATTTTATCAAATGTTTCTCCGCCAGCAATACCGAATAATGATAATGTTTGTTTTTTTTAAATAAATATGAATTTCCGGTAATTTAAGATCTTTGCCATAAATCGTTTCTTTTTCTTCGTGTTTTGCATGGATTTTAACTTCTGAAATATAAGTTAGTAAAAATAAGTGAAATTATCGTCCTTCATTGGAGAAAAAAATCATTTTAAAACTGCTAGAAATCTTTTTTTATAAATATAAATATCCAATATATCCAAAAAGTTTTGCATTCATCTTTGATGTTTATGTATTATTAAAAAAAGCCTCATGTTCCATAGAATTAGTTGGCCGGAAATTGTTTCTCAAAGGAAAAAAAACAGAAAAGAAAAAACAATTATAAAAAGTCGGATTTCTTAATATATACTTTTCTTTTATAGTTTGATGCCAAAAACCCCAGAATCAAATGGCCCTTTTTTCCTCAATTTCCAAACTTAAAAAAAACACCTTTTCTTCAAAACAATCATTTCCAAGGGTCGTGATCTAGCATTTCGAGAAAAAAAATTGTGAAAAGTTGAAACCTTACACCACGCTTATATTTCTCGACGCGTTATTTTATTTCTATGTATTTTTCGATGGAGAAATATTTTTGAGCTTTTCATATCCCCGTGATTTTGAAAAACGAAGCAATTTTTCGTTTTCCTCTTAATCATCAAATATTCTGAAAAAATTTCTTCTGTTGACTTTTCTTCTCATTCTGTCGTAAATTAGCCTACGTCTACATTTTGTTAGGTTCAATGACATGACAGAGATTCAGAATTGGTAATGTTATTTTGCATGTGGTTTTGAAAAAAAAAATCTGAAATTCTGCCATATGTTTGATTATTTTGAGCGTTTTTGTGCACTATTTTATAATTAGTGTTGCAAAAAGCTGATACATATTTTTTATAACACTAATTATAATTTAAAATCATGGTGAATAATTTTTAAAATTAATTTTTTGAAGCTTGAGTTTGGATTTTTATGCCCCGCCAAATATGTAGTTTCTGCGCTCTATTGCACTGCGTATTAATTCAACACGCGAATCGACTACATATCGACACACAACGAATCGCGGGAATAACAATTTTTGAAATAAATTGAGAAAAAAAAATCAAATTGTAGTGTTTCGCGCCATTTTTGTGCGCACACGGCACGAAATTCAAATGTTTTTACAAAGCTGTAAATTGGTTAATTATCGGTAAGATCACGCATAAATTGCATAAGATTATTGAGGTAAAGCTCTAATTCTTACAATTGCATGCTGATAGGGTTAAAATATCTGACAGCATGCCTTTAATAATCCATAATATTTGGTTGCCTAATGTGTTTAAGATAGCTTGAAAATTCCAAATTTAAAGTTGTCGGAAACTTATTTTGAACAACTTGGAAAACTGTACTAAACAGTTTTTCACTTTTCAAATTTTTGTCGACGGAGCACGATTGATTTTCCGTTTTTCTCTGCGCATAAAATGACATTTTTTAGCATCCGTTTATTTTTAAAGTTTTCCTTCCATTCGTGGGAGTCTCAGAGCTGCATATGTTTTTCGCCAAGCACGGGTCAAATATAAAAAAATACATGTGGTAGATGAAATTCGATCGCCCTGAAACACTTTGATCTCTTGGAAGTTTTAGAGTAGTTATAGACTTTCGAAGTACTTATATCTTAATTTTTGAAAACCGCGGTAGGTTATTTTTCAAGATTTAAAAATAGAACTAACTGTAAACAGTAACGAAAACCAGATAATATCAATTGGGACATATTCTGGACATTTGTAACAAATATCAATATTCGTTGAATTTTATTGCTTCAAATTATTATTTTTTCGATATAAATTTAATTATTTTTGGAACTTACAAAGCTGTGATAAATTTGAAAATATATATCAAAAAATGAGTCACATAAAAAATTTCAAATTAATGAAAATCACAAATTTTATTTTTCAAAAATGTTTTTTTAATTTCTTTAAAACATAAGCATTTCAAAATCATGCTCGAAATTTAGCAAGAAAGATTTCGATGAACTAGTAACCTTTTGATTTCTCGAAAAAATTTAACGAACTCGAGTTTTTTTCATTCGACGAGACACCTTATCGCATATCCCTTCCACCCTCTAATGATAAAAACGAAACGACGAAAAAAACCACCACGTCGTTTTGTGCATCGTTCAGTTCAACGAACGTCAATTTTTCAATTTTTTAGGTGACAAGTGTAATTTTTTTCATTTTTTTTTGAGCCGGTGAAAAAATGTTTCTGATTTTTTCTGATGGGTGAAGATCAAAGTTAAAGTGTGACGTTCTCGCAGCATTTTATTTTTAGTATTCAGAACCATGTAATTTTCATGTTTTACTACTGTAATTTGTGCAAACCTTCTAGGGAATTAAAGGGGTTGTTTACTAGATTGAGTGAACTTGGATCTTCGATAAATCACTTCAAACTTGCTGATTCATATTTTTTACGGACTTTTGGGTCCTCAATGTTGGTGTTATCAAGGATTTTGGGAAACTTTTGCAGGGTATTATAAAAATTTAAAATGTTCATATGGAGTAATGCTAATTTTTGGATTTTACGTCTTTGAATCTTGAAATTTTGAGCTTCCGTAGTAATCAGAAAATTATAAAGTGTTAGAGTCAAGAAAATTATATGGCGAAAGTTTCCCAGCATCCACCTTCAACCCTGAAATAAAACCCGCCAAAGCACCACCGTGATGTTTTATGTAGCTCATCAGAATCCTCTTTCTAAAATTGACCCGACCAAAGAATCCATCAAATGAAGTAAAAGAAGATGGAAAAAAGGGGTTGTGGTGGTGGTGGGGCACAACAAAAAACTTTTTTCCATGGGATTGAGGTATGTTGTGTGAGAGTTTGTGTATCTTGGGGCGAAAAAAAAAGAACTGCTCTTAACTAGAACCCGTCAGTCTTGGGCGGAGTCGAAAGGAGGCTCGAGGCTTGAAGAAGAAGAAGAAGAAGAAGAGGGTGGTTGGTTTGTATGTGTGCGTGTTGTGTTTTTGTGTGAGCAGCGTCTTCTATTCCCCGCCACCGAAAAACATTCACCTAACAGGAGTGTCGGTGTTGTTGTCGACGCGCGACAGAAGTGTTCTTGTCGTCACTGTTTCGAGCATCAATTCGGAACTGGCTTCTAGATTCTCAATTTTCCTCTGAAAATTACTATTATTATTTTATTAAGCACCGATGAGAGCTAACTATAGCACTTTTGGACCGCCAGGTGAGATTCCTAGTATTTTTGATCTAATTGTTAATTATCTAATGATTTGACAAATTTTTCAGAAAATTGGATTAAATTTTAAAGATTTATACAAAATTAGAAAGTTCCAGTGAACTAGAAATAAAAACATAAATTTAGCAATTAATATACTTCCTTTTCTAAAATGACATCCACCAACAATGCTCCTCAAGATTTTTCAAGGCCATTTTCAAGCCGTTTTACCAACTCCGCATTTTTTGAAAATTTAAAATTTAAATTTCATCTCTTAGACAATTAGTAACTCTATAAAATCCTCCCTCAAAAACTAAAACATGACTTGTTTCTTCCAAAAATTAGCAGCAGCTTTTTTATTTTTTCGATATTACCTTTCAAATGGTGTTCAGAATTGTTTTTTTCAATCTGAATGTCCTTATTTTCCTTAATTACGCCAATAATAAGTGTTAATCTTTTCATCTCTGGAAGAAAAAAAAACGAAAACATCACAATTCATTTAACCGGTGTGTCTGATGCTCCGCCAACCGTTAATCTATCTATTTACCTAGGGATCATTTATTACCTCATCATTTAATTTTTCCGGAATTGTTTTTTTTGTCGGGGTTTCATTTTAGTGTCTTTCCATTTCATTTCTGTTCTGAAGTTCGCTTTGAAAATGGTCCAAATACATGGTAAACTATTTTATATTTATTTTATTTTTTTCGTAATTTTTGAAGCATTAAAAATGAGAAAAATGTTCAGAGATGACGTCGACCCCTCCACCACCGGATCTGCTGTCAATACCAGGAGACTCAAAAAACGGGCGTCCGAATTTTAGTGCTGGGAGTGAAGAATCAATTCGTTTAGGTTCAAGAGTCACATTTAGTGATCAATCGGCATCAATTGAGAATGGTGTAAGTTACCTTTGTATTCCTTTTTTTCCGGTTTGTTTTAAAAAGGAACTTGGACACAAAATATTTCTAAACCTTCAATAATCCTTACTTTGAAAATAGACACCAGCTCAAAAAAAAGGCAGAAAAAAAACAAAGCGAAATGAAAATATGTCTCTTTTTTTTTGGTTTTCTTTATTAAGCTTTTTACCACAAAGCTAGGTTCTCTCAGAAAAACGCATAATAATAAAAAATGATTTTTTTGCTGGTTCGAGGGCTCATTCAGAGCTCAAAAAAGGGGGCAGCAGTTAAAAAAAATGGAAAGTAAATATAAGGGGGTGGTTCTTGGTCAATCATCAGTGAAGTTCATAAATGACATCAACAGAAATTTGAATGAAAGAATTTTTTAAAATGTTCTTACATTTCATTTAAATATTCTTTGATGAAGTTGAATTATTTTTAGTGAGAGGAAGAACTTTGTTACAGCAAAATAACATCATTTTTGATTATAAGTTTTTGACGTATTATGATAATAATATATATTTTTGTGATAACATGCTAATTAGAGAACAAAACATCAGAAAATCAAGTTTTCTTTGAAAGAAAAGCGACAAAATTCCGTTCACAAAAATATTGAATACCGAAAATGATAGTTTAAAACAATTTTTCCCAAGGCAATCATTGGTTGAAATTAGAAATGAATGTTTTTATGATTTGCAGAAGAAATTATGCCAATAATGAAATACCGTTATTTACAGTAGCGGTCAAAAAGAAACACCCCTTTGGTTTTTCTGTCATAACTCCGCGCATAGTTGGAATTTTTTGATGAAATTTGGATATGATATGTAGTACACGACTGGAATCTAAATTCCCAAGTTTCATAAAAAATTTTCATACTAGAGCATATTTTCGTTATTTTTTGTGATTTTTGCGATTTTTGGTTTTTCAGACAGCGTTTGTTAGGAATTTTGTTTTGAAGTTATGATGGAGTTTTCAAGGAAAACTTTCGTTTTTAGTTTTATTAAAGGTCTGACTGTATTTTTAGCTCAAAATAACTGCAAAAACAGTATTCAGAAAAACTTTATCGATGAAAGTTTGGGAGCGAGTCGGTGAAACCGGTGGAACACCGTAAAACCGACTAGATCTTTGAATCCAGTCGATCTTTTTTACTTTAAATATTGTTTTTAAACACTCAATATAATAAGAAAACAGAAAAATAATGTAAATATTGCATATAATATTCATAATCACAAACAGAGCTCAGAATAGTCCAATAGTAACACAATTTTTAAGTAAATGCGACATATTCAACGGTGAATATCGTAACGGAAAGAGTTTGGATTAATATAAACTAACCTGTATTTTAAAGAAAAATATTTTTAGATTATAATATACTTAATTTTAGAAGTGGACCTTAAAGATAACCAGTTTTATGAACGGGTATTCACGGATTTGTGTGACTTGAACCTGGGCATGAGATTCGATGATGTGAAGCGACCAGTTATCGCGATCTAAACACTGTATTTCTGTCAATTTGTGATTAGTTAGCCGTTTTACATAATTAAATAGGATATCATCGTGGATCTGACCTTTTTACGTTTGATTTCTAGCGCGGAAATATCAAGCCCAGGTTCAAGTCACACAAATCCGTGAATACCCGTTCATAAAACTGGTTATCTTTAAGGTCCACTTCTAAAATTAAGTATATTATAATCTAAAAATATTTTTCTTTAAAATACAGGTTAGTTTATATTAATCCAAACTCTTTCCGTTACGATATTCACCGTTGAATATGTCGGATTAACTTAAAAATTGTGTTACTATTGAACTATTCCGAGCTCTGTTTGTGATTATGAATATTATATGCAATATTTACATTATTTTTCTGTTTTCTTATTATATTGAGTGTTTAAAAACAATATATAAAGTAAAAAAGATCGACTGGATTCAAAGATCTAGTCGGTTTTACGGTGTTCCACCGGTTTCACCGACTCGCTCCCAAACTTTCATCGATAAAGTTTTTCTGAATACTGTTTTTGCAGTTATTTTGAGCTAAAAATACAGTCAGACCTTTAATAAAACTAAAAACGAAAGTTTTCCTTGAAAACTCCATCATAACTTCAAAAAAAAATTCCTAACAAACGCTGTCTGAAAAACCAAAAATCGCAAAAATCACAAAAAATAACGAAAATATGCTCTAGTATGAAAATTTTTTATGAAACTTGGGAATTTAGATTCCAGTCGTGTACTACATATCATATCCAAATTTCATCAAAAAATTCCAACTATGCGCGGAGTTATGACAGAAAAACCAAAGGGGTGTTTCTTTTTGACCGCTACTGTACTAATATGAGAAATTAGTGATCCAAAGAATATTCATGACAATTATTGATGATTTTTTCCATGATAAATATTTTTCGATTTTAAGCGAATATTAAGAAAGTTGCGTCTGAATGAGCATTAAAGACAGTGGATCAGTTAATTTGACCCTACCAGATTTCAATTTCAAAAATTAGAGCTTTCTCTCATTAGTGCAATGCAATTAATGCGAAATCACACCGATAAATACACGCGTCATAGCAGCCGTCCAAAGTTGAAAAAAAAACAAAAAAAAACTTGCGACGCGGTCGTGGATCGTGTCAGAATTGGCGCGAAATGATAATACTCCGCAGAACCTTCTCTTATAAAATCTAGCCATGGAGCTCACTGCGGAGAGAGCCGCAACTTCGCTCGATTTGATCAAAAAATGTTAACACGGCGGCGACGAAACACACTGTATTATTTGAAAATTCATCTTAAGCGAATTTCCAATGCATTGAGTGTCGTCCACCGCGTTGCGTGCGTAAGAACCAGTACGGTTGAGCAATGATCAAGAATATTTGAGTGGACAATACAAAGAAAAAAGATCCTTCTTGTTAAACACCTCAACTTTAGCGCATCGTCTGAGAAAACTCCTTTAATCACGTTCTATGGAGAAAATTCAACGTTTTTAAAAAATTCGTATTATAATTCTTAACATTAAATTCATTATAATAGTACGTGAGTTTGGTCAGAATATTTTTGAGAGTTGAAACATGCAAATAAACATTTTCAAGTAATCAAACTCCAGCTGCGTCTCAACATAAGTTTAGCACTCCTATATTGGTACTTCAACTAACTTCTCTTGAAGCTGGAGTGAAAAAAATTAATTATATTATTCCAAAAATTGCAAACTTCGGGAATATTAATTTTATCTGAAAGATGTTGAAAGAAAAATTAAAAAGTGTATATTAAAAAGTATTAATTACATGGTATACAAGGCGTTTAAATTTTGTTTTTATTTTTTGGCTATACATATTATTGCAAGTGTTGATGTTAAGGGGTTTCTTAATTATGATCTAGTAGTAAGTTAGTGACGACAATATTCAGTGTTTCAAATTTTAAGGACAAACTCCTCTCTTCAAAATTTAGTGTGTTTGTTATTTATATGCAAATAGAGTTATTTTACAGCAAAATGGCCAATCCACGGTTCGATTTGAGCTTGAATCAGAACATCCGGAAAGAGAAGCATGGGCTAACAAGGTAATTTAACATTTGACAGTTTTTTTTCCAAATTCCATATTTTCCAGACCCAATTCTACATGGGTGTTGTGTCATATGCAGTCGGGTTGGGAAATGTTTGGAGATTCCCATATTTGTTGCAAAAAAATGGTGGAGGTATGTGTTTTTTTCATTCATTACATATTAAATTAATAAGAGGGAGGAAAAAAATCCGATTAAGAATTCTGGAACTTCTGTGAGAGAGAAAATACGACGATTGAGACATTCGAACGTTGTTTTTGTTTTTTTTCCTATTTCTTTTTGTCTGCAATGGGAGAGGGGGGAAGCGGGGAGTTGGAAGGTGTAAAAGTGTAAAAGAATTCATTTACGGAGAATGAACAGAGTAAATAAATGAAAATAAGCGAAAAATATAAATAAATAGAAGTTGAGGGGAATCGTTGAATATAATTAAAGTGGATTTGATGCTTTAAAGATATATTTTGTGAATTTTTGCTGACTTGTAGCAGAACGAAAAAAACAAGTTACAAGGTTAATAGATTAAAAGATAGGATTTTTTTTCCAAATTATATGTTTCGAGGGATCGTTGAATCAAGTTTTGCAAAAGTTTTGAAAAAAGACGTCTTAAAAAAAAATTTTGCAGAGAAAGCTGATTGTTAAAATTCAAAATAAAAAATTTTACATTGAACCAGAGCAAAAAAAATGCAAGATTTGTGGCATTTTTTGACACGTTTTCAGTTATTATTTTGCAGCGATTTCTACCAAAACGTTTTGAAAGTTTGGTATTAACCTTACATATTAGGTTGTCCGGAAAGTAATCGCAATTTTTTCGATTTTTTTCAAACAAAAATTTATTAATTGAAAACAATTATCAATGAGTGATATATTGGCCATGTCGTTGGATGACCTCGTGCCAACGCAGCGGAAGTTGTTCGATTCCCTTTGCGTAGAATTCCGGGGGCTGGAAGGCGAAAAAGTCATCAAGGTACGATTCCAGGTGCTCTCGGTCGTCGAACTTCAAATCTTTGAGAGAGTTTTGAAGTGAGCGGAACAAATAATAATCAGATGGGGCAAGGTCGGGTCTATACGGTGGATGTGGCAGAACTTCGATATCCAGCGCCTGAATTATGTTCTTGGTCGCTAAAGCGACATGTGGTCTTGCATTGTCATAAAGTAACAGAATCCGTGAGGCTCCCGGGCGAAAGAGGTGGTGTTGATCGTACATTTTTTGTATTTGGAGAGAGTATAGGTCCGCTTTGACATTGGCTTGATCTGGAAGAAGTTCGCGGTAGATAACGCCTTCCTTGTCCCACCAAATCGAAATCATCCCTTTTTTTCCTTTGACGTCTGTTTTTCTAGTTTCTCCAGCTGCTACCCATTGAAGCTTTTTACTATGATTGAACAAAGCACATCACTTTTCATCTCCAATGAAAATATTTTGAATTCACTCCGTGTTCCGTTTTCGGCTGAGCTAAGACAAGGCAATGGTGCAACATGTTCTTATGATCATCAGTCAAATCGTGAGGAACAAGTTGACCAAACTTTGGCTCTTTCCACTTGCTCGGAGATGGCGGTGTACTGTTGTTTTGTGTAGCCCAAGTGCCGAAGACACTTCACGAACATTTGATCTGGGCTCTTCCTCCAGCTCCTTCTGGAAACGCTCGTCGATTTCAAGCTGATGGCGCCGTATAGTGACTTGTTCGAGAGATCGTCGTCACCTTCTTTGAAGCGATGGAACCAGAAGTTCATCATTTTGTATTTGAGGATGTCCGTGCCTGTCGCATCGCACAAATTTCGATGAGCATCAGCGGCTGAATGTCCCAACAGGAACTCGTAAAGGAAACAGCCCCTGAGGGCATGGTTATCTTTCAAGGGAAATTCCGCCATAATAAGGATTATCTGAAATACGGAAACACATATTCATTGTGAAAGACTTAATGCATAAAATAAAAAAATAAAAACGGAAAAAAACTCCTCGAGAATGAACGAGGTGAAACAAAAAAAATTGCGATTACTTTCCGGACGACCTAATATAATAAATTTTGATCATCTAGAATCCTCGGGAAAAACATTCTGTTAGAAATTTAAGATCTAAATGTTTAGCTTATTCGCAGTTTTTTAACTAACAATACTTATAATTATAAAATCCAATTCGAAACTAGAGTTATTTAGTTTCGATTTGGAATTTTTATATATCAAGAATTTTAGATATATGACAGGACATCAAAAATCAATGTCAATTTCTAATTTTTCAGGTGCTTTTTTGATACCTTACATTATCATGATGATCCTTGGAGGATTACCTCTATTCCTTATTGAACTTGGAATTGGTCAAAGGCTTCGAACGGGTCCAATGGGTGTTTGGTCAGCAATTCATCCATATCTTGGAGGTTAGAAATGAAATTTTGGAAAAGTTTTAAATCACGATTTTTTTAGGTCTTGGAGTTTCAGCAGCCATTGTATCTTACCTTGTAGCCATGTACTATAATGTTATCGTCACATGGTGTCTTTATTATCTCTACCGGTCATTTGCTTTCGAACTTCCGTGGACTGTAAGAACAAAATTGTAGATAAAAAACAATTACATGTCATCTTTTTCAGAATTGCCCACAAGTGAATGGAACAGTTGTTTCAGAGTGCATCAATCAGTCGCCAACATCTTATTTCTGGAATCATGAAGCATTGGAAACCACTGAATCCATTGATGATTTTGGAGGATTCAACGAGCGAATTTTGTTATTTCTTTCATTCGCCTGGATTTTGATCTACCTGTGCGTTAAAAAGGGAATCAAAAGTTCGGGAAATGTGATGTATGTTACCGCAATTTTCCCATATGTTGTCAATTTTGCCTTCTTGATCCGGTCGGTGACCTTGCATGGCGCTTCTTCAGGGATTGCTCATATGTTTCATCCGGATGTGAGTGTTCTTACTTCTGGATTCAAATAAATAAACATTTTTCAGCTCAGCAAACTTTTGAGTCCAACAGTGTGGTTGGAAGCGGCTACACAAATTTTCTATTCCATGGGACTTGGATTTGGTGGATTGATTGCTTTTGGATCGTATAATCCAGTGAAAAATGACTGCAAGAAAGATGCCTGTTACCTAGCTGCGGTTAATGTTTTCACTTCAATTTACACAGCTGTCAACGTTTTTTGCGTGCTGGGCTACATGGCAACTTCTGCAATGACCAAATGTATCGAAAAAGATATGCATACAATGGCCAACATCTACCCGGACATTTTCACCGGCTATGCTGATGTTCGAGCAAGATTCACTGATGAACAATATTCCGAATTGATCGAAAACCAATGGGTCGGCGAGTTCAAAAAAATGTCGGGACATTCGCAGATGTGCGATTTCAGTCGGACAATGTCTGAAGCTGCGGAAGGTACCGGGTTGGCGTTCATGGTTTTTGCTGAAGCGATTCTGCAGTTTCCGTTCCCGCCGGTTTGGGCAGTTCTGTTTTTCTTGATGCTTTTGAGTTTGGGACTTGGATCAATGTTCGGTAAGTTTCTGATACTGCAGACGATGTAAAATACTAAATATTGATTGCGAAGTGTGTTGGTGTTCTGACGCAAAATTTAAAAAAAAAACACGCAGAGTTGTCAAAAATCGAATATTTTTTAGGAACCTTGGAAGGAGTTATCACTTCACTCAACGATTCAAAGCTCGTTACCGTTAGTAAACCAGTTATGACTTTCATCCTCTGTCTTTCCGCATTTCTATTCGGACTTCCATTTGCTTCAAAATCTGGACAATATTGGGTTTCTCTTTTCGACAGTTTTGCCGGATCCTATGCACTTATGTGTGTTGCATTCATCGAAATTTGCGCTGTTGCCTACGTGTATAAGGAAGAACGGTAATCGTACACATTATAAGTAATCAACATATATCAAATATTACAGTTTCTCGAACGATATTGAATATATGACTGGCAGCAGGCCGGGACCTTACTGGAGGATTACTTGGAAGTATGTAACTCCGGTGTTGATGCTTGCATTGTTTATCAGTTCAGTCTTCCAACTTTTTAACAAAAATGTCACTTACTATGCATATGATGCAGCAACTGTAAGTAATATTCTAAGAAACAAGTAGATAATATCTTGAATTTTGAAGTCGAAACAAGTCGAAGTTGAATACCCTAGCTGGGCAATGTATATCGCTGTCTTTATGGTTATTTCTGCTATTTTCCCAACACTGTTGATTCTCTTCCTTCAATACTTTAGAATCTTCAAGTTTGAGACAAATGTCCCAGCGGTAAACTTTTTTTAAACAGTTTTATATCAACGAATTCATCTATTCAGGCATCAAAATGCTTGAATGCTGAGCCATCACCTACACATATGCTGAAAAATGAGCAATCATATAATAGGATCACTGAATCAACAGTGTCAGTTTCTGAAATGGAACCGTTTACCTCTTCTACAGCCAATTCAACTGCTCCGAACCCTGCCCCTCGCCAATAAAATTTACAATAATTGTACAGATCTCCATTTTAAAAATGTATAAAATTCTATTCTACCTTTTATAGTTTCTGAACCAAGTTCTTTTTTGTTGAAAGCTCATTTTTCATTTTTTTTTCCGCTCTTCTTGTTGAGGACGAAAAAGTCCTATTAATTCTTGTTTCTTTTATAGAAAACTGGTCTCAAAACCCGTCTTTATTACTTGTTTCGAAGCTGTTAGAGGTTCTAGAAATGACTTTATTTTAAAACTTTTTAGAACTGATCTCGCTCATACAGTCCGTATTTTCAGAACTTTTCACCTTCTCCATTAAAACTTTTCTTCGACGGTTTCCTCAACAAATTACGCTCTATTTTGGACGTAATTTGATGGATTTTAATTGTGACATTTTTTCTAGAATCGTATCTTTTGAAGTTTTGACTATTCTCAAAAAAGCAGATATTCATGAAAAATTAATGAATATTTTGTGTTTTATCTAGAAATGAATAGTTGTTTTATAAGTTATTTTTATAGAAGCTGGGATTGTGATGATGATTTTTTTAAACTGAAATTAATAAACGTTTTACCAGATGTCATGTTTTTGGTGGATCGGAATGGAGTCTTTTCACAAAGTGATAACAGTCAAAACGAACCATAGTTTGGATGCGTGTTCAGTCTGCTTTAACACATTTCTAAATTGAAAATGGTTCTAGATCCAAGATTACGAATATGAAATCATGTGTAATCGTTCGATATTCAAAGAAAATAGAGGAAAGTGATCAATATCAATGTTCGTTAAAAAAACCAAAATGATCCTCATGTTTTGATGGAGTTTAATTTTTTATGAAGATACCGACAGCGACAGCCGTTTTCGGATGAATTAATAAAATTGACAAAAGTCATTAGGAGGAAAAACAATTTTTTTTGCTGGGCCATCACTAATTGTTCGCCCCACTGAGTGAGTCCTCTCAGATAATCCGGCATCCTACCGCTATTTTGAGACAACAACACTGATTAGTGAGATAACGACGAAACAGTTCAAAGGATGAAGAGACGCAGAGGTGAATGGATTAGATAATAGAATAGGCTGAGGTACGAATAATACAGTGTTCCCGCTCAAAAAATATAGTTAGGACGCTAATTTTCTTATTTTTTGGGCAGTATTACGTTTAATTTTTATCTATTTTCATTGCTTCAACAAGCTTTTTGTTTTAAAAATTTCATATTTAGGTCGAGAAAATAAATTTTTGAATTCCCGCGTGTACACTTTTGTAAGCACCATTGGCGCGGAACACAGCATTTTTTCTTCATTTTTTACCAATTTTCCTTTAAACAAATTTTTTAATTTTTTAAACAATAAAATATTGGCAGCAAAAATGACAGCTTTCTTTGCCGACAACCTAATTATTTTATTAGGTAGAATTATTTGGAAGAACCTAGCTCATTCCATTGAGCTGAATAGAGTTAGAAACTATTTTCAAAAATTGTAAATTAGGTTTCATGATTGTTTTGAGAAAATATGTTAAATGAAGAGATATAACTTGTCTTAAAATTGATGACGGCGAGCCTTAGGATAACTTGTCTTAAAATTGATGACGGCGAGCCTTAGGATAACTTGTCTTAAAATTGATGACGGCGAGCCCAATGGCTCCTAGTTATAATACTTATGAGGGTGTGTGTTTGGGCCGCCGTGTTTCACTACTTGTTTTGTAAATTTAATTTTTGAAAATTTAAAGTCTTGTTCCGTGGAGCGCATTTGTGCGTTGAAAAAAATGATTCAATTTGAATTTATTGTCATTACTTTGTCAATTTTGAGCGCAAGCACTGTCTTTAAAATTTTCATAGAACCGACATAATTTCAGACGTTTTGACGAAAGAAACAATGACGGATGAAGAATTCTTAGTTCAAACAGAATTAACAATATGTTTTCGGTTTCAGAAAGGACAATACGTTATATACAGGAGAAGAGGCATATCATTTTTCGTTTATTTTTTTGGCCAATGTATTGTAATATTGAAACTAATTTTTTATACTAAAATTTTTAAAGGGAGAAGTTTAATTTGAGAAATTAGAACATGTCACAACTTCTTTCCAATATTTTGAATTTTCATAATATTTATGAAAATAGAGTTACAAGGTCACAGAAGGAAATAAAGATCATAAAGAGAATAAAAAATAATAAATCCAAATATTTAATACTTATCAGGAAATAGTATTTATTCTGAAAGTTAATTTTTCGTTTTTGTTTGCAGGAAATTGATCTACCCCGCGTCTGTATCGCAAAACTTCATTGCTGAGGACGAGGTAGTCATTGAAATCGAGCCACATTATGATTCTCATGAATCAAATTTATGGAAAATTGACGCGGAAATTGAGCTCATGTTAAGGAACAAAATTACGAAACAATCGATCAAAATAAAAAAGGACTGCTATTTCGAAAATTGTCAACTTTGTGTGAGACCTCCAATAAGATTCAATTTCGGGAAATTAGGAACGATTATATCATCAATTTCACCAACAATAGAAGATTTTGATAATGTTATTCTACACATAAAAATTCGAATAAAAAAATCAACTGTTGGAATTCGATTACTTCAAATTGATTATTTCACCTTACCTAAAAATATCGATTCAGAAGTTGTGTTAAGGTTTCCGGAAACTGATCCAATATTTTCTGGAGACCGTAAGTTTTATGTTGATAAATTTGTAAGTTTAATTTTCATATATCATACTCGCGAATTGAAACAAACGTTTTAGCGAACGAGTATCGAAATGCGATAAAGATATGCGAAAAAAACTATGTTAATCGAATTTCAGGTCCTAATATCTGTCTCATCAGTATTCCACGAAATATTTTCAAAAGAACCAAATGATGTCAATGAATATGTAATCGAAGATATCTACAGTTCAAAAATTTTCAAACAATATTCTCTCTGTTCTGATGATTTTATTTATTTTTTGCGTTTTCTTTATGGTCAGAAACCAGACTTCGTTTTCGGTAAGCTCGTAATACTTTCCAGTTAAAAAAACAATTAACGATTTTCAGATGTCCCTGTGGAAAGAATGTTAGAACTAGCATTCAGATACAATGTCCAATTTCTACTTGAAGCTTGTGAAGAATTTCTAATTTCAACCGATGATCACTCCAATTCCGAGAAATTATACTATGCCGAACAATGTAAATTGCCCAAGTTGCAAGTAGAATTTACTATTAGAAACGATTTTCTAAAAAAAAATCTTCGTTTTTTTCAGTTAGCAGCATTGGAAAAAATAACAATGGAGGAGGTACAACAAGACGCATTTGATACGTTTGAATTGATTCATAGAATTGGCCCAAACAATGCGAATGCTCTTCTGAAAAAATTTTGCGTTGAAAAAGAAGGAGACGAAGATTATGTGCCAAAACGGATCTGCATTCCACCGTTCGATATAACAAATCGCGCTAGAGTTATGAAATCCTGCGGCTCTTCGATCTATACCAACATATATCATCTATTGCGTAAATGAAGCTTTTCGTTGGAAGTAAATGAAATTTTTTCACATTTTTTAAATAATGCCCGCGGACTAGATTTCCTATGTGGAAACTTTTGCTAGGTAATTTTTATGAAGCGTGTTTTCTTGACTTCTGCATGTTGTTAGAAAATTTTAGAAACGGATTTTCGAAATGGATCCTCCTTTAAATTGTCTGAAAAATGTTTATGAGAGGACTTCTACTTTTATCAAGTTCAATACTTTTACTTACGTTAGGATAATTATAGGTTTTGATAATCCAGAAACAAAGATTAGGTGGAAGCTGTACTTTTAAACCTACAAACAAAATACTAAACGTTATTTAGATGAGCCAGAGAATAATTGGGCTATTATCAAAAACGGTAAGGGACGTGGGGAATATGAAATTATCGGAAATAATCAGTTTGTTTGAACCACGTGATTAGGTTTTTCGAAACAAACCTAGGTTTTGCTAATGATCTTATTGAAAGTCATCTATTTTTTGTTGTATTTGGATATTTTTGAACTTGAGGATTTTTTTTTCAGAAATATTAATTTTAAAAAACCACTTTGATTCACCAATAAAACTATTTTTGCGTAGTTAGAATTCAGTATGTCGATGTTCAATATAAAACCAGGGACATTTGAAATTATCGAGACTATTTTCAACACTTCTTCATTGATTAGACCACAGGTTGAATTTGGATCATATGATCAGCATCACCCGCAACTCAGACCATACTTTAATCAAATTTTGAAACTTCATACCGGTCAGTTTAAAGTCCAGCGCATCCTTTTTGAAGTTTTTGCTGGGAAGTTTGAGTCAGTGTGAGTTGATTTTCAAATTTTTATTTTAAACACCGTCAATGTTTCAGTCATCTTCTCGAATTTCACGAAATCCATGATTCATCCCTTCAAGCACTTCTTCCTGCAAAAAATCCGCGTTACGATAAAGAAATGGACTTATTTTTCTTAGGAGCTCTGAGCTATGGTATATTTTATTTTTCTACTCTCATTATGGAGTCAATTCTTTTTTCTTTTTTTTTTGCAGAAAATGGTATCAAAATGGTGAAAGCGATACACTATGCTGGTTTAGGGTGCCCATTCGCGGCTCACGGAAAACTGTTCGATATGATTTGTGCAAGAGATAAAGGTTTAATGGGAATTTTGACAGTTAATTTAAAGAATTTATGATTTTACAGCTGTCTTGACTCCAGAACAACTTCAAAACTGCTGTGTTCGTTTCATTGAATTTAATTCGGAATTGACTCAG
This sequence comes from Caenorhabditis virilis, assembly GCA_964036255.1. Taxonomy (NCBI): domain Eukaryota; kingdom Metazoa; phylum Nematoda; class Chromadorea; order Rhabditida; family Rhabditidae; genus Caenorhabditis; species Caenorhabditis virilis. The sequence goes on along the minus strand of OZ038420.1, from coordinate 3,909,829 downwards.
CTCGTTCCAAAGAAGAAATAATAGTTTATGGTACAATTTCTTTTATTCTGTTGGCTTATCAATCCTCGTAAACATTTTTTATTTCAATTGTATTAAGAATTTTTTAAATTATGTTATCCTTTATTTTTTTATTATTTGAGGACTCTTATAAAACTTCCAGCAAACTTTTTTTTTTGAATTCTAATCCATTTATAATAATTTGGTTTGTCTTGATCTTATACAATTAATAATAAATTATCTTAAAACGAAATTTCTCAAATTCTGAATTTGAACAAAAATTTCGCAGAACTCTGCAAAACATCGAAAAAAACTTCTTATGTATATTGCTGCTGAAATTGGAACAAGGGTTAAACGTTCCTCGTCAATAAGCAGATTGGTTTGATCATACATTTTCTGTAAACAATAGAATTTTCAACGAACAAATTTAGTTGTTTACGACTGGTATGCAACAAACGGAAATAAGAAGTTTGGCTATTTTAAGAATTTTTATATCACTTTATTGATTGATTTATTCAATGGACGGCATTTTGTTGAATAGACGGAATTCAAAAAGTGTGTTGTTCTAACACTTTTTAGTGCAACAACTGTAGGCCTTCATACGAATTGTATGTTTCGTTTTCAAATAAGATCCCGCCGCGGCACTTTTTTCCATATTTTCTCACGCTTTAACAACGGCTGTATTGCGTAAATATTTTCAATTGTTAACATTTTCTTTCAAAAACGGATCCCTTTGAATGGCGGTACATGTTTTTTTATCTTTTGAAACACAAATTTTTTTCTTTGGGGATTGCAAACATTGAGATTCGAAATATTAGGGCGGCAAAATTATTGTGGCGCCACCCCTTTGAACCTCGAATAAATGTTTACTTTTTTGGATACCACCTTTTTGTCACAATTTTCCATCTTGGTCTCCTTTCTTGTTATAGTTTCCTTATTTTCGAGTTTTTCGTAGATTTTTGGTCCCCTGTTAATTTTATAAATTTCACTGCTTACTAGATAAATATCGTTGTATTCAAATTGTGTACCAGATTACTCTTTCCTTTATCATGTCTAATGCTCTTGGCTCGCGATAATTATAGCCTTTGGCCTCAGATCGCTTTTTAATTTTCCTGAATTAGCTATGTTTTAGTTATCAAAACTTAACAAAAAAAGTATAATAAACTTTCTTGAGATGTTGTTCAAAATAATGCCTGGGACATTTGACGTGATTGAAGCATTTTTCAACACCGAAAACCTGGCCAGACCACAAGTCGGATATGGAACGTATGACGAGACGCATGGAGAACTCAAGACGTATTTCAAGGAACTACGTAACCGTCACTTTCATGACTATAAACTCACGCGCGCCCTTTTCGACGTGTTCGGTGGCAATCTTCAGGCTGTGTAAGTTTTTTGAAATACAAATACTAACTCTTTGTATCACAATAACTTCAAATTTTCGATGTTTTCAGCAAAAATCTCAACTACACGGACTACCAAAAGCCCCACATCCAGGCTCTTCTTCCACCCATAAAAGCCGGCTACAGCCAGAATTATGACTTTCTTGTCTTTTTCGGGACCACCACATATGGCAAGTTTATATCTCATTTTTGAATAATAAAGCCCATCAAATTTTTATAGAGGAAGGTGTCAAATTGGTGAGAGCGATTCACTATGCTGATTTGGCTTGTCCAATCACAGCCCACACCAAACTTTGCGCAATGATTGATGCAAGAGCTACAGGTTTGATAAAAAGTTCATTCAAATTTTATATTATTTGCAACATTACAGCAAAGATGTCACAGGCAGAACTTCAAATCTACCACAATCTTCGTGCCGAATTTGAGCGCGAATTGGCTGTTCTCACTCAACAATGAGCTACAAAATAGTTTTGAGGAAGTTTTCTAATTCTCATAGTAATTTTTGCCAGTAAGATGTCGTGCAATAATATCTCATTTCATTTTTATAACTACATACTTACTGGTGAAAATAACTTTCACTTCCCTCATTTATAATTATTTCTCTTCTTATTATTTAATTTTTGAAAACAATTATTTTTTTATATTTGTAATAAATAAAAAGTAAAGAAAATTATTCTCAATAGAAACCTAAACTGCAAAAACCTTATTGACATTTTTTCGAGTGCCAAAAAGTTAAAAAAATGGCATTTTCGGTTCTTTTTACTGTCAAACCCAAAAATCCGGCATATGAGTGCAACTGATTGCAACTTCATTTTTAATTTGATAATTTCACTTTTGACAAGTTTCCATAAATTTGTTAAAAATGAGATTCACTGAATATCTCTAGACTCACAAATGTCTTTAATCTTTGTGAACTGGAACGGATTTCTGTTTCAAATCACGCCACGAACTTCTCGTATGTGTTATTATAAAGAATATCATTCTCGGAGAAATTCGATTAAAAATCATATTTTTGAGAAATAAGCTTTGCACGGAGTTCTTTGGCAAGAACACAAAAACTGAAAAGGTTTTCGCTTCATAGCTGACAAATTTATAACTCACTAACCTAATTTGATCAACATTTTCCCACACTTCTCTACAGGTTTCATCACAAAACTACATATCAGCAGATTCACATTGGCTTCTTCTTTTTAACACAATTAAAATATATAACTGAACACGAGTCAGTTTTTGAAAAGTTATCGTGTTTCGAAGTCAACACGCATTAATATTCCGGATTTCAAAAATTTTCTCTATTGATTTTACCATATCCCTGGATGCGATTGTAAACTTTTGTTTGTGTCAAGAAACACTTTTTTGGCTTCCAAAACAGTATGTTTGATCGACGAGTCCCCCTCCCAACAAATTCTTTATTTCAAAATGAGAGAGACTCGTCGCCATCTGTTTGGAACATACAAAACGTTTTTTCTAGGATCTCTTTGAATTTCCGAAAACAACACTCACTTCAGCTGGCCAGATACCCAAAAACGGTACTCTCGGCGACTCCCCCTCCCAAATACTTATTTATTTCAATATGGGAGGGGATCGCCACGTGAAGAAAAAAAGAAAACAATAACAACACTGACAATGTGAACAGTATTAACTTATCAAAACTCCAAGGACGCATGTACCGTTAATTGTTGAATCGTTTGTTCATCAACATGCCACCATGTTGAATCTGAAAATTTGAATTTATTGTTAACTTGTCTAGAGAAATAATACTGCAAAAACCTAGGTTGTAAAAAAACTACAGTAAATTTTCAACGCAATCAACTTGGGATCTTTTTTTCAAATGAAACTACATCTATAGGGCATTCAAGGTTTTTGGGAACTTCAGTATAAGATAACTTGCATAGCCTGAAATATATAAATATATTTTTAATTTACTTTACAATTACACATGCCCACAAAAAACATTATATCGTTCAAAGTCCTGTCAAGTGAAGCTCAAAAATAAAAAAAATTGCTTTAATTCAAAAATCATCCATTGTGATAACAACCACAAGTTTTTTTTTGTTGAAAAATCACAATTTTAAGCTGTTTACTTCAAGCGGTTTCTCATTATGCTTTCAATCCACTCATATCTGCCTAAGCCGTTAATGACTAGGGAACATAGGTCTACGTCAGATTGTCGGAGAGGATATAATTAAATGCAAAGGTATATGAGTGTGTGATAAAGCGTGAAACTATTCTTTCTCACAAATACCGCATTAACACAAAGGCTTCATTTTATTTTTTGAGATACTATTAAAATTCATATTTTTTTCTTCAATTTGAGCTATACATTTTTTCTTTAATATCCGAAAATCATCTGACTCATATCTATTTTTCCTATGATTAAAAATGTTGTTAAAAAACTCACTTCTATCGTTTACTAATGCTCCTTTCCCTCTTCTCGTCTTTCTCGAATACAACATTATCATGAATCTATGTCGAAATGGCAAACATTTGGAGCAATGAATTGGTGTGGAATGACATACTGGACCTGCAAATACAAGACTTATGTAAGTTAGCAAAAATTAAAAATAATCAACGTGTCGATTTTGGTTGCCCATGTGATTTTGTAGACGCTATTAATGAATAGCTTGAGCTTGAGTAAAACGCGCCAGAAAAATCGAGTACGAAAAGGGACACAATCATAGTTATTTGCAACATATAATTTTTTGTATCACGCAAGTTAGTTTTGATCTACCGAGAAAATCTAAGCCTTTCACAAAGGCATGCTGTTTTTTCCTGCTCGCGGTTGCGCTGAGGTCTTGCAGTTGAAAATGGATGAAACAAAATGTTTATCTTGACAATATTAATTTTTGCTTCATGACATTCCGCTAAAAAACCTATTTATTTTACGGGTTGGGAGGCAAGATCTTTATTGTGCCAACAATATTCCGTAATACATACATGATATGATGTCTTCATTCGAAAATTTTCTACGAGGTTTAAAATTCTCCCGCCAGCGACTTACGGTGGTTCGCTGCGAGACCTCTGAATTTAACATTAAAATAACTCACGTTCTTTCTAGTATGACGTCTTCATTCCTCCGCTTCAACTAATGATCCTGTTAGATTCTTCGGCTTTCAGAAGTTAACCTTGTCTACAGCGATAGGTGTCCCTTTTGATTGTTCGGCGTTGCCGTGCTCGGAATTGTTGATGGTGATGTTGATGGTGATGTTGATGGTGATGTTGATGGTGATGTTGATGGTGATGTTGATGGTGATGGTGATGTTGATGTTGATGTTGATGTTGATGCTGGTGTTGTTGCACAAAGCCGAAGCTGAAAATCTAATATTTTGAAAACCTGTGCGTCTTGATTTGAAAAATCTACAGTTTATACAACTCCTGGCCTAGTCTTTGTACTGTTCAGCATCCTCCATTGATTCCAACTGGTGTCCAGTCATCGTGGCCCCAGTTAATTGGTGTTGCTGTATTTTGCGTTGTTGCTGTTCTTGGCATTGTTGATCTTGGAATTGTTGTTGGCAAAATCGCAAAAGCTGTAAAATTAAAGTTGTTATTAACAAAATTCCAACTTTTCTTTGAAAAAAAGTTTTTTTAAAGTGATAATTACTCACGTTGATTGTAGTAAGTTGTCATCATTCCTCCGCTACAACTATTGATCCTGGACGGCTTGAGTGTTACCGTCCTGAGGTCCTTGCTATCAGAAGCAAATCCAACTCTCCCTTGGTATCTCTCGTGTTCTTTTTCGCAAAAGTCAAAGCAAAACTCGACCATGCTGAACTTCTAATTGCGAGCCAACCTCAACCGTCAAAGTTGGCACGTGTTGGTTGTTGTTGTTGAACAAAATCGTCCATCCTGTAAAACCAAAATCATGACAAAACTGTGCTATTCGATTTTTAAAAAATCTACTGCTGATACAACTTCCGGTCTCATCATTGTTCCGATCAGCCACCTCCTTTGTTGTTGACATTGTTTCACTGGTTCCCAGTCATGGTGGACCCTGTTGATTGTTGTTGTATTTGGCGTGGTCGCTGTACTTGCAATAGTTGGTCATGATATTGTTGTTGGTAAAATCGTCAAAGCTGTAAAATTAAAGTTGTTTTTAACTTGTACTTTTGATTCGGACAAAAAATAAATGTTCACCAAATTTCCACTTTTCAAAAAAAAAACGTTTTTCGTGTATTTACATATAAAAATAACTCACGTTGATTAACGGTATGACGTCTTCATTCCTCTGCTCCAACAATTGATCCTGAGCGGCTTGAGTGCTTCCGTCACAGTTATACTTCTATTTTCGAAAGATAATCTTCTGCAGGCATCGTTGTCACTGTTGGTTGTTGTAACTGTTGTGCCTAGCATGGTTGATCTTGATGATAATGTCGTTGTTGCACAAATTCAAGCTGTAAAATTAAAATTTTGAAAACTGTGCGATTCGGTTTTTAAAAAATCTACAGCTGATACAACTTCCGGTCTCATCATTGTTCCGATCAGCCACCTCCTTTGTTGTTGACATTGTTTCCACTGGTTGCCAGCCATGTTGGTCCCTGTTGATAGTTGATTGTTGTTGTATTTGGCGTTGTCGTTGTACTTGCAATAGTTGATCATGATATTGTTGTTGGCAAAATCGTCAAAGCTGTAAAATTAAAGTTGTTATTAACTTGTACTTTTGATTTGGACGAAAAGAAATACATTTTCAGCAAAATTCCAACTTTTCTTTGAATTAAAAAAAAATTTTCTTGAATTTTTCATATTAAAATAACTCACGTGGATTAGGGGTATGACGTCGTCATTCCTCAGCTCCAACAATTGATAATGAGCGACTTGAGTGCTTCCGTCACAGTTAAACTTCTATTTTAGATGGATGATCATCTTCAGTCATTGTTTTTGTTGATGTTACTGTTATGAAGATGTGCATAGCATCGTTGATCTTGATGACAATGTTGTTGTTGTACAAATCCGAGCTGTAAAATTAAAATTATAATAAGCTTTGCGTTTTGATTTGAAAAATCTATAGCTAACAATTACAAACTCCGTTCGTTCTCCTCACAGAATCCTCCATTGTTGTTGCCATCGTATCCGCTGGTGTTCAGCAATCCTTGTTTCTGGTTGTCGTTGCTGGCATTGTTGATTTGCAGTAGTACAAAATGTCCAAGCTGAAAGCAAAAATCGTGCCAAAACTGTGTTTTTAAATAAAAACAATCTGCAGTTTGTCCTGCATCCAATTTCATCCTCGTGCGGTTGTTTCATCAGTTGCTGTCATTGTTTCCACTGTTGCAGTTTTCATTGTCAAAAAACATGACGTAACCACCATATTGAACTGTCTGAGTGGAGGTGAAAAAATGATCATGTTCCCGGCATCTGAAAGTACTACGATTAATTCCGATCTTTCCAACTCAACCAACCTCTGCATTTCGGGAGCAGCTCCAAACGACGCTCACCATGGTGGACATGGGCCATACTTGGGGCAGACCAATTGTTGACTGCTGGTTGCCAATAGACAAAATAAGAAAAAGACGAGCCGGTCAAATAAATTAACGAAACCAAAAGATAATGTTTTTATTTACTAAACTAAACTATTCTTACTGAAGTTATTTGAGAATTGAACAAAAATATTATTGATAAAAACGCGTTATGCCCTTGAAAAGTGCCGCAGGAACAGAACGCAAGCGCTCTTACGACAACTTTTCGGTGGATTCACCAGTCATTGCCAGCACACCCCAGAAGAAGATCTTCTGAGGGCTGACTTCATTGGTGTCTCCGTGCCCACAACTGGAGAAAAAATCCTGTTCTTATTTTTTTATTTCTTCCTGTTTCTCCAGTTATGTTCTATGCCAAACCAAGCACTTCATGGTAATTTAGACAGCCTCTCTGTGCCACATACTCTGCGTGCTTCCCAAGCGTGTCGTCCCAAAGGGCTAAGCCCTACACTCTCCGAAGAGAGTGTACGCCACCTAGCTCGCGTGGTAACGACTTCTAGGATCCGTTCCAAGGATCCTATAGAACGCCTCAGCAGGCAGTACAGACGAAAAGCTATCTCATACCATGGTTACTTCACGTGACACGCTTAAAGACAGGGTGCCAGTTATTTTTACCCCATATGGATTTAATTGTGAAAAATTCGTCTTTCTATCGACATTCTAGTATATTCCATGCGAAATCCCGACGAAAAAAACCCATTTTGTAGTCGCGTCCGGAAGATGAAAAAAATTATTTTCAAATTCCCGCCGTACACTTACGTACACTTTTTGGCGGGAAGCACAAAAATTTGAATTTTTTACATGTTTTTCAAAACTGTTATTTTTTAATTTTTTTAGTGGAAAATGTTTATTTTCAGTAGAATAACATAAGTAAAGTATGTTGCGACCAGATTCAAACAATTTTGAGGCAAATTTTATTAAAATACCCGAAAAATAAGAAAAATTCAAAAAAATTCAAAAAACTCAAAAACAAACAAAAACTGTTAAAAAACGATAATGACATTTTTAGAAATCTAAAATGATATGTCAAACTGATCAATTTTTCGGAAAACTGATTTTTTTGGGTCGCTGATGGATTGTGTCCATGAAATCTGTAAATTTCTTGTTGGTTGCAAAAAAATAAACTAGAATACATGTGAAATAATAATTTATTTGCGAAACGTACGTATATTTTATCTGCTTTCAAAATTATAGCGAAATTTTCATTTTTGGATGAAAATTGGGAAAATCAACGTTTTTCCCGCATTTTATGAGGAATCCCGGTTAGTTCCTGTAAGAAAAATTAATTTGACACTTATTAAAAATAATTAATGACTTTCAGCAAAAAAAACGCTGAAAATCGGACAAAAACGAAAGAAATTTGAAAAAAACACACAAAAAATTCAAAAATTCAAATTACCGCGCACACACATGACTGCTGTTCATTGGAGCGCACATGAAAATTCAAAACACGCGGTAATTTAAAATCTTATCGCCGCAGCGGCGAAATTTTTAACTGGCACCCTGTCTTTAAGTTAGGTCTTAAAAATTTTGAGGCGCCGCGGGCAAATGAAAAAATTCTAATGTTTTTTTTTTAATTTTCATATAAATCCGGACCGGACTCATCTTTTAATTACAGTCTAGTTATTCGACATCTACAAGAAAACAATTATTTCTTGTCATTGCAATACAAAAAGAAAACGAAAACGAAAATGAAGCCCCGGTAAAAGGTAAAGGTAAATGCCAAATAGTAAATTAATTATTTCTTAGCAAATCTTTAAATTTTTAGAATTCTTGCTTTTTTCTATTTCGACAAAGCGGTAAAACTTAACAAAAAGATCGTCGGCTTCTCAAAAAACAAAAAAAATATTAAAGGTGTACAGTAAAAAATCAAAAATAAAGTCTTAATGAAGACGACAATTTGAAAAATGAAAAAGATGACAGTCTTACGTGGCAAGCACAATCAATAAACAATGAAAGGTCAGAGAAAAGTTTAAAAAACGACGCCGTCAACAAAGGAAGCGGTGGAAGTGGGCAAGCGTGATAAGGTGAGCGCTTGTAATCGATAAACATCGAGAGCGTTAGAGAAAAAGACAAAGATGTAGGCTCCCATTGACAACGTTGAACTCGGGTGTAAGGGTCAACATGTTTGGTTACATATTTTCAACACGTTTGGCGATATCATTTTCAACATGTTGCAAACGTGTAACCAAACATGTTTAACGATGTTGCCAAACGTGTTGAGATATGTAACCAAACGTGTTGAGATGTGTAGCCAAACATGTTGAAAAAAATTAGGAAACCAATGTTTTTCGAGATATTGTTTAATGTTAAAGAAGAATTTCTTCTTCGTGATCAAAAATATATCGACCATATCCTACCGTACATTTGCACAGTATTCAATGGTCAAAGTGTTTCCTCATCGTTATGGGATTAGGAAATTTTTTTTAGCGAAACTGATTTTTGCTGAGACTACCCTATTTCATAATGCAGACAAATCACAGGCGCGCGTCCAACAGCCCTTAGCGTGTGATGACGAGAGAACCGAGAAGTCATACAAATTCAACATGTTTGGCGACATAGTAACCAAACATGTTGCACGCTGAACATGTAACCAAACATGTTGAAACTTTTTGACACGCCCATTTATGTAACCAAACATGTTGACCCTTACACCCGAGAATGTTGTTAGGTCAGCGCACCTTGTTTAATCGATATCCATCGTGGAGAATCAGAGAAAAAGACAAAGAGGCAGGCTCCCATCGACAACGTTGAAAGTTGTCAGGTCAGCGCACCATGCATAATCGATAACCATTGTGGAGAATCAGAGAAAAAGACAAAGAGGCAGGCTCCCATCGACTTGTAAGGGGCCAGGGCAGCGCGTCATCCGCCTTGCGCGATCAATATACATTATTGTGATTAGAAAAAAAGGAAAAAAGGTATACCGCTGCAAAGATTAACAGAAAGCAGAGATATGGGTAACCAAAAAGAGACCCGGGGGTTGTGCAGGGGGGAAACCAAAGTTTTGAAAATGAGCATTTTAATGACCTTTTGCTGAGCATAATTTCTAAACGTGATATTTTGAACTTGCAAAGCCTTGAGTCGTCAAGGAATATTTCAACGCTGAATTTCTTTAACTATCTACCAACAACTCGGCATTTTTTAGTTGTGTTGAACACTAGTTCAATGATATTTTACACAATATATTCGTTATAAGATCTTAAAGAAAAATATTACCCAACTAGAATACAAGAGTCAAGTTTGCTTTTTAGGGGTCCTACCTATTTTTTGAGGCAAAAGAGTGCAGTGTCTCTAAATTCTCCCCGATCTTGAAAAAATACGAAAAAGCTAATAATTGGAAAACAAAACATTGAAAAAAAGTTTGGGTAATTGGGAACATTTTGAAAAACAAAAAATGGGAAAGGGCTAGCGGGAATTAGAAAGCGTAATCGAGTTACACGGGTCCCCATGGGGTGTGTGTTAGAAACATTTTCAAAAATTATATCAGATGATTTTGAGGAAATGTACAAAAACCATAAAGCGAATTTTCAAAATTGCAACTCTGAAAACATCATCGAAATCTCAGAAATTCTGTGAAGCCAATGAAAAACAATACTTTAGAATAACAATAACTTAAACAATTATTAACATCGGCTTCTCAAAAAATACAAAAAGAAAATGTCAAAATTTCACGGGATGAACACCTCACTCGCGCGGTGGTCGAGTAAATGTTGTCGCCATCAATCAAGCCAACACAACTTTTTCACTGACGCATTTCTATGGGATTGACCTTTTGAAATAAAGGTTTTGAATGGGTCTCACACCCATTTCGCACAAATTTAGATGTAAACGATGGTATTTTCAATGGTTTCAAGCGTAGATTGAAAGAAAAAATTTTTTTTCGCAGATATATTGTCAAGATAATAATTTCTGGCCGCTCTTTTTGCGGAGTGTCGTTGGGAATTTCCTCGCAGCGCGACCGCAACGCGCTCAAATTCAAATTTCTCAGCTGGTCTTGCGCGTTGCGGTCGCTCTGCGAGGAAAATCCCAACGTTGAAAAACAAAAAACCGCAAAGAGGCCAGCGGGAAGTAGAAAGCGTAATCGAGTTACACGGGTCCCCGGGGTGTGTGTTAGAGATAATTTCAAAAATTATATCTTAGAACCAGCTGGTTTGAGGAAATGAACAAAAACCATAAAGCGAATTTTCAAAATTATTTTTCTACCTCAAGAATAAACAGTGCTAACTTTTACAAAACTACGTTTTCAAGATTTAATCAAATTCATGGACAGAAAGTTGGCATTAAATAGCTAAAGTAAATGAAGTAAGAAAATGGAAACACTGAAAACATCATTGAAATCTCAGAAGTTCTGTGAAGCAAACCAAAAAAATAATACTTAAGAATAACAATAAGTTAAACAATAATTAACATTGGCTTCTCAAAAAATACAAAAAGAAAATGCCAATATTCCACGACATGAAAACCTCACTAATCGGGAGGTGTACGAGTATATGTTGTCCTGCCGCTGCCATCAATCACGTCAACACAACTTTTTCATTGACGCACTTCTATAAAAAATTTAAAATGTCACTTTTCTGGGTTCTTATAGGGTGATCTTTTGAAGTAAATGTTTTGAATGGTTCTCACATCTATTTCGCACAAATTTAAAAGTAAGAAATAGGTATTTCCACGGTGTGTAAAAGTGAACGTACACCATGGTTGCGGACTTTCTTGCGGCAGCCTTGGTGGAGGCTGGGTTTGAATGCAAACAGTGCACAGTCTTCAACCCCGCCCCCTGTATTATTTTTCAGTTTTTATTTATTTATTTTTGTTTTTGATAGAAAAAACACATTTTAGGTATTTTTTTCGAGGGAATTTGACTAAATAAATTTTTTAGGGTGTTGAAGTTTTATTTAAAATCGATTTCACGTCAATTATCGTATTTTCACTGCTGTTTTCATTGGTTTTTAATTTTTTTTTGATAAATAATTTATTTACAGAATATACATCGAGAAGAATCATCAACATCACTGGAATTTTATCATCAAATGTTTCCACAATTCTTACGGAGATTTTATGACAAGGTAAACAAGAATAAAACATCGAATTCAATAATTATCTTCAGATATTTGGTTAAGGAAGAAACGTCGATAGTTTTTCGATTATTTCGCCTGCAGTTCTTCATTTCTCGCATCCGCAACAGCCACTTCTTCTTGCATTTTACAAGATCCATAGGTAAAATTTATTAAATAGCAAATATTTCTGTATTCTAGCCGAAATTTTTCAGAAAATCGATTAATGACACAATGACGATGGATTCTAGCTGGTTTCGAATTGAAGAGCAAGTTCATTTTTTATTCGGTGAATTTTTGACAATATTGTTCACTTCCACAAATTATATCGTAGGTTAGTTCTGTTCTTTCAGGATAGCCCATTCCGAGAATTACTCGAAAGTAGCGCAGAACCTTCCGAGGACGACAAATAACCAATAAAGTAAGCAAGTAATATTTTTTGTACATAATTCAATAAATAATTGTTTTTAACTGAATAATAATGTTATTATATTCTCTGTATGAGCATTTAAAAAACTTTATATTATTCACAATAATAATATTTAATATGAAACCTTACTTTTCCGATCGTCGTAGGTCACCTTTTCGGGTTTTTCTTTTCATCGTGAACGTTGGCGATATAATAAACCAGTAGTCGATAATTTTCTTTATTGTACGATGGAAAAACTATCCTGAAAGAACAGAAATAACCTACGATATAATTTTTGGAATGGAACAATATTGATAAAAATTCACCAAATAAAAACATGTGCTTGAAATTTCCACTTTTAAAAGCTAAAAAAAAGCTTTTCATCGCATCTTCAATTCGAAACCAGCTAGAATCCATCGTCATTGTGTCATTAATCGATTTTCTGAAAAATTTCGGCTAGAATACAGAAATATTTGCTATTTAATAAATTTTACCTATGGATCTTGTAAAATGCAAGAAGAAGTGGCTGTTGCGGATGCGAGAAATGAAGAACTGCAGGCGAAATAATCGAAAAACTATCGACGTTTCTTCCTTAACCAAATATCTGAAGATAATTATTGAATTCGATGTTTTATTCTTGTTTACCTTGTCATAAAATCTCCGTAAGAATTGTGGAAACATTTGATGATAAAATTCCAGTGATGTTGATGATTCTTCTCGATGTATATTCTGTAAATAAATTATTTATCAAAAAAAATTAAAAACCAATGAAAACAGCAGTGAAAATACGATAATTGACGTGAAATCGATTTTAAATAAAACTTCAACACCCTAAAAATTTATTTAGTCAAATTCCGTCGAAAAAAATACCTAAAATGTGTTTTTTCTATCAAAAACAAAAATAAATAAATAAAAACTGAAAAATAATACAGGGGGCGGGGTTGAAGACTGTGCACTGTTTGCATTCAAACCCCGCCTCCACCAAGGCTGCCGCAAGAAAGTCCGCAACAACGGATTTCTGTGGAGAGTCGTTCACTTTTACAAACCGTGATTTCCAATGGTTTCAAACGCAAAATGAACGAAGAATTGACGAAACATCTTTTTTTTCCGGATATAGTATGTCGTTCCAATCATGTTTCTCAAATTATTCCAAAAATATCTAACTGACTTCCCTTCTTCTCGGCCCAACAATGCTCAAAGCACGACAAGTTATGTAAAATCCATCAAGATATTAATTAAATCATCACAATTTCATGTCTTGGGAGAGCATTTGTGTTGTTCGGAAAGTGGAAAATGTTCGGCAGTTGAGAAACACGATTTACATCGATCTTGGCATAATTCAATTGAAGCTGTTGCACATAGCATCAACCCGACAAACACTACATGCTCACTAGAAGACACTGCTCATTGTTAGGATGACCTTCAATCTTTAATCTACTCATTATTTTTGTATCATTTTGGTTGTGAGTGTTCCCTTGGGTAATATTGAGAGTTGCAAAATACATAATATGGCATTAACTTTTAAATTAATTTTTTCAAAACTTCACGTGAAAAATTTTCAAAATTTCATGTCAACATTGTATTTTCTTCTTATATTCCCATTTATACTTTCTCATTTCTTAATCCCGAAACAAGCCCTATCATCGACAACCTGTCTCCAAAAAAACTAAATCCTTGCGCAAGTGTTTTTCCACCCAAAATGCGCCAAATGGTGGTGTACGGAAGGTGCACGAACATCGTCTTCCCCCGTCTGTTGTCTATTTCGAGAGCCACACTTGGCAAGACTAAACAAAACAATTCAGATTAATCAAATCATAGCCATCCGTTAGATTTTCGTACGCGAGTTTCCGAATCATGGCAGCGTGAAATTGCAGAGATTTGCGGTTAATATTAATATTATTGAAAGTTGTGATATTTGGGATATTTGAAAGCGAAAATTGAGTTGTATGCTTATTCGTTTGAAAAATGTTTAATATTCAGAGTTTTGACTATTATATCAGACGGAAAGTTAAAAATTTCAATAAGCATAACATGGCTCATTCTTTTAAAAAACTGATAATATTTCAAAGTCTATCACTCAGCTCAGATCCCCGCAGTTTATAATTGCAGGTTATGATTTCAAGGTTTCTATATGGACTCATTTTGAATCCAGTGTTTGCAATTTTGAGGAAACACCTTCCTTTCTGAAGCTTTATCAAAGTTAATAAAGTATGTACATCGAAAATCAGTGATTTGAAAACTGTGAACAGATGAAATTATTGATTATTTATATTATTGTCTCACGAAATCGGTTGCATAAACGTGAACTTCTCTATTTTGCGAAATAGTGTGTGGTGAGGGATAATAAGTCAACGCAACGCATCTCTTCCCATTGCCCTCACGCGTGGCGTGTCGATTTTTTGACACAGGTTTTTTTCAAGTTTATATATAGTCCTCTCACAAAATCGGTTGCATAACGGAGGGCTTCCCTCTGCTGCGAGAGAGTGTTGTTTGGCGAGAGGTAGTTGTCTGCGTATAGTCTCCCCCTCTTTATGTTTCGCCTGCGAGCGTGTCGGTTTTTTAGAGCGCGCTTGCTCGTTTATAAAGCCGAATTTGTGAGCAGCTAATAACAGAATTTGTAAACAACTAATATTTAATTTTCTTAAATTTTGCACAGTTTCCTTGAAAATCACCACCGATTTGAGGCTTGCGTCTTGTTCATCACATTCAAAATAATGTTCATCACATTCAAAATAACGAACTTCGAAATGTTCGAATATTTCAAAGTGTGCGATAAAAATGCTTGGATTTCCTGTTAAGTTAATTATGAACCATTGTTCAAAATTTTGTTAGAAGAATCAGGGGGCGAGCATCCTTTTTTTACGCACGACAAAGCTTTGATTCCCCCCATCGTTATATTACGTTATCAGTGGATATTGATGTTCCAGTAGGCACAACCAACGATGTATTTTAATTTTTTGACAATTGAATGAATTCATCACGTTTTCATTAACAAATTTAAACCCTTTATTTATTTTTGCACATCCTTTAGCTAATAATTTTATAAATTTTGGTAAATAGGCAGGTTTGTTAAGTAAAACGATTATAAAATTGACATGTTGCTGTTTTTTTTTTTAAATTATGTTTCACGTCTTAAAAAAAACAGTTTTTAAAATTCATCCAAGAATTTATAATAAAATTTTTATATAACGCAGAAACACTTTAACCGATAATCGGATGTGACAGATTGGTGTATGAATAGCTAGTCAATTGTGATACATTCACTCCTCACCCCTTTAAGAAAACATGAGCCGACAATAGCTCATTGTAATTCGAATTTGTAAAGGTTTTTCTTAGCTTTGATGTTAGTAAAGCACGTTAATAATCTCGTTATAAAAGTGCAAAAAATTAAAAAGCGACATTTTGTACCTTCAATTCCCTGGAGCATCTTCGTCACGCTGAAAATCATCACTTTATTTTACATCATCTTTTGGACATTAGTTCTAAAAATTATCCAAAAATTTTGAAAACAGGTTTCCTGACGTCGATGGCTGAAATATGATGAAACGTTTCAAAAAAAAATCTAGGAATGTCAAAAAATTCCCTTTTCAAAATCTTCCAAAACGTTGAACATCATTCAAGTTTTATGTGCAAAAGTGATATGTCGAAAATGGCAATTTGAACGAGAATGGTGTCGGGAATAGAGTAGTTCGTTTTTTCTCACTTTACAATGCACCTCCCTTTCTGGTCGTTCAATTGATAATTTCTTTTTTTCTGTTTTTGCAAGGGTTTAATAAGTGTTAGTTTTGCAGAAAATCGTAGAAAACCATGTGACTTTTGTGTGTGTTTCTGAATTTCATGAAGTTTAGGATAATTCTGTAATGATTCTTTACGTTTTTAGCATATTTTCACAAATTAACAAATTCGAAAAAAACCAATCAGATTAGATGAAATCCGATATTTTGTTAATTTTATAAAGAAAAAGGTTCCTAGAAACAAAATAATTGTTAGATATTCCAAAAAAAGTCGGAAAAAATAATTTTATATTGAAAAAATATTGAAAACTCATATCAAAGTTTGTAATATTAAAAATTTTACATCATAACCTTTTATAAATATTTGTTCACGAAAGTTCAATTTGTGGAAAAAATGACATTTAATAAACTGATCTCAAATTTTCATGTTTTTGGATAATTAGTTCAAAAAGCAGGGTGCTAATTCATTCAAAATTTATTGCACACGATTTTTAAAAAAAATCTAAATTTAAAAAAATTAATAATATTCCGCAGAGAGTCATAAAATAACATGAGAATCTAAATTTAAATGGACGCAGTAAATATTTCAGATCACAGATTAGAAATCTCGATCGTTGTCTGTTTTTTTAAAGTAATTAATTCGGACAAAAAAATGTGATTATGTTGAAAGGCCGACTGGGTAACAAATCAATTTTTCACTTTAATTTATCGCACGAAAGGTGACCGTGTCGCGTGGATATTTAACACGTAACATTGTTCAAATTCGAACTTTTAGTTTTTTAAATATCTTACTATAACATATCGTTTAAATTACAATAAATTGACTAATAAAAATGTAGTTTATTGCCAACAAATTGACTTGCACGGTGTCTTCAAAGCGCAGGTTTCATTAATTGTTATATCAATTTCAAGTAAGGTTTTTTTTTTAAAATTTAGCAAAAACTTTAAACTGTTTATACCCCTTCTTTAATGTTCCATTTTTTATCCTAAAAATTTTCAAAAGTTCCAATACATTTTAAAAATGTTCATAGATTTCAAAATTCCGATCCTAATTTTAGAAATATCGTATATTTTTAAAAAATCCCCCCCCCCATTTTGAATAAAATATTAATTCTTTAAAAACCATTTCATTTTTTTCATAAAAACCATGTATCAAAAGTATAATATCTTTTCACACCATATCAATGATGGATCATTTTTATCTATCCTATCAAAAAATGTCACTTTTCTAAAGAACACTTCAAAAAATGTATTTTTTCATAAAAAGTACCTGGTACACTTGCAACTAAAAAATACCTGGCAGTTATTTTGGATCCTTCTAGAAACATAAAAAATAATATTTTAAACTCCAAAAATCGGAATAAGTTCTGGCAAAAATGTTATTTTATTCATTCCATTCATTGCCCTACTTTTCAAACTGTCACACTTATATTAACAACAATTGATCATCGCAGCCGTTTTTTTTCCTTGTCACCCCCCAAATCGTTTTTCATAATCGCACTTTTCACGACTTTTTCTTTTCTCGACAAGAAATCAGAAAAAAAAACCATTTGTAACACCATTATCATTATCATTATTCTTGCCACCTTTCTCGATTATTACTTACTGTTGTGTTTTAATTTACAATGTTTTATGCCCCACTTTTATGTAAAACATCCCCGAATAAAATTTGATTTCCAGCCCGCGGTTTCCTCTTCAGCCAGCCCATCTTTTCCGCCAAGAAAGACACCAAAAGCGAGCGATGTGTGTGCCCATCCCTTTGGCAGCCAATCGCGTTGAAAAGTGGGCGGGGTTTTAACCGCTTCATCGTCGTTGTCAGCCGTCTTCCAGTAAGAAGGCAAGGCCCACACTAAGCTCTGAGCTTGATCGAAGCTCGTTAGTGTTGCTTGTTGTCTTGTTATCGGCGAGTGAGCAAGCGAGAAAGCGGTCCGCGCAATTTTTTCATCGCCTTTTCAAGCGGTTGTTCGTCAGGTTTCTGATTCGTCAAAAAGTCCTCCTGTCGTGGTTCGTTAAGGAGGGTCCGAGAAGAAAGGAGCAAGAAAAAACGAACTTAAACGCCTTTCACGATGGAGGTTCATCATGCTCAGGCAACACCAACCGCCGTTTCACATTCACAGCCGCCGCTAACGTTCTCCTTCATTGGAGACTTTTTTCCGAGAGTCGGAATTGTGACTTCGGAGTATGGAGTTGACTGCACGCTACCATCTCTCAACTCTTCTTCGGACTATTCAACCCTTTCTGACGATTCATCATTATACTGCCCGATACCTTTGAAAAGCCCGTGCAATGATAAGCCCACTGATTACAGCGCCTTTCAACCAATCAGTTCCATTAAAGTGAGTCCTTACATTTCTTTTTTTTGCTTATGCTATCATCCAACTCTTTTTCATATTGTATGCTCTTTCGTAAATCCTTGGGGTTTCGCTTTCCCTATTCAAATCTTGAATACCCCCTAATTGACAACATACCAAAAAAGAGTTTGAGCATAGCATATCTTCTTGAGTAATAATGGTACTAAACTTGCAGCAACAGGAAGAATTGGAGAAATGCGGCGGATGTCAACTTAAAATACAAGACAAGACGATCATTTTTGTTGAGAATCGGTAATTTTAACTTTGATTTATTTTCTGAAAATTTTTCTTAAATTTCTTTTTTAGCTTCTACCATGAATCATGCCTGGTATGCCACGTTTGTTCGTCACGGTTGGGAGATATGCCAACATGTTACAATAGGGAAAAACGATTCTTTTGCAAGACATGCTATTTTAGGTCAGTTGATTGCAAATTAGTTACATTCAATGTTTTTCCCTTTGTTGTTTTCTACAGGTCCTTGGGGAGTTCTTTAAATTATCTGACCGTTTAAGAAAAAATGTTTTATGATTAAAAAAATTTTAAATTCAAGAAAAAGTTAGTAAAAATAAATGTGTACCTCGAATCTAAATTTAGACATTTTTCACTTTTTGAACTCATTAAAACTCGTACTTCATCGTGATTTTTATTCCCATAGGAGTGGAAAATTGCACAAAAAAAATTAGATCAGAAATAAACTGAAAAATTTACCTGCAATTTGAAGTAGTTCGTTCAAAATGTGATTTTGATAGGGTAGTAAAGTTAGTAAATTGATAAGAAGTGCAGAAAATAGTAGGCAGCGAAATTACAAGTGTGGTATTTTATTTTACCATCAAATTTTTTATGATCTTTATATTTTTTTGAGACTAATAGTAAGTGTATTTTGTAAAAATTTAAGGATATTTCCAAAATTTTTTCAAAATTTACATATTGGTTAAAAATATTCTAATCTGACACCTATATGTTTTCCAACAATTTCCAAGCAAAAGCTGAACATTCAAAATTCAAAGAAAAGCTCAATTTGTGAATAAATATTAAGCTTGGCTCACGGCCTGCTCACGGCCTGCTCCAATTTAGTCATATAAATTTCCTTTATATTGAATAATTATAATCCAAGCTGAAAAACCTGACACAAAATTATCCTTCCAATTAGTTATATAGTTCGACATTTTTAGGGGAAACATTAATTGTTTCAAAGAAAAATCAAGCACATAATGAAGAGCATGTGCGCGAAAGATTTTTGCAAACGCAGCTGGCATCATAACCTGCCATGATTGCATAATCCTACAGTAATCTACCAGATATAGAACCCAGCAACCCGCATATTATCAGATTTGCGGGTTATAACCCATATTTCCTTAAATTGAATCATACAAAGCTCCCAATAGGGATCCAAAAAATAACGAAATTTTCGCAAGTTTTGTTTAGAAAGTTTTTCAAACGGGGGGATTTTTTGTTTCTTCTTCTCAAAACAAAACAAAACGTTCAATAGAGGACATATGCACACACTGGATGGATAACTAAGTTACTCTTTATAGGCTTTGTGATGCTCCACACTTTGTAAACCGAATAAATCTCCTTTTGGCGAGAATTCGTTTAAGAAGCAAACGTTGTTCTCTTCTTTTCAACGAAAAGTTGCAATGTTCTTTACAAGACATTTTTCAAACAGCTCAAAATAACAATCTTCGAGTAATTAGTCAAAATCACAACATCTGGTTGACATGTAAAGTGCATTGTGAGTATTTTCGCGCAAAAATCGAAACTTGTGAGCACGAGAATCGAAACTTTTGAGCAGGATATACGATATGTGACGTAACTGATCTATGGGTTTTTTCGAAATTTAGATTTGAAAATTTGAATAAGAGAAATTTTTAAAAGAAACATTTTGAAATGGGGGTGGAATTTTAATATAATGAATATTTTATATTGATTTTTTTCAGATAATTTATTGAAATTATTAGAAAAAGTTTAGAAAATCTAAAATTCAATTTTAAACAAAAAGGAATATTTAAAATTTTTTTCTGAAATAGGTACACATTGAAAAAATGAGCACCTTTTCAAAAAAATGCTTTTTAAAATTATTCCTATAAAAATTATCGCTTGACAACTAGTTAATGTAGCTTTTTTTGATAATAATGTTTTCGCGGAGTTGAAACTAAAGTCCCGATAATCTCGGTGGATGTGTGTGAATTGGATCTGCAGTTTCAGTTTGTGATTAATAATATAACCAGCAAGATTTTTCCTTTAAAATGAGCCATCGGATATTCTTGAGAAATGTCATAAGCAAAAGTTATGATCCAAGGCTTCGGAAGTTTTTTCTAACTATAAGGTTACTTTTTCAGCACATTTATATACTACAGATGTTTCTAAATCTAATTTATTTTAGTTCAACTTTTTTCCTTGATTAAAATTGAATGATATTCGAGAAATTTGCAACCTGTTCTGTCTTATATCATTTCTATTGCTTCAGAGAACCAAAATATATATTTTTTTTAATTTGGAAGTTGTCTATTTCTGCTGTGGTACCAGAAGAAACTGATTTTTTAAACAACATTTTTTATTACAGTATTCAACAAATGAATCAACAATTTATTACAGTTAAGCTTTGATTAGATATTTTAAAAACCTGTGTAAAACATTGTGCTCTCGGTTTTGAAATTCACCTAGATGTTTTACAGTTTTGAATTATTATAAATTTTATCCATGTTATGATCTCTCATTTTCATGGATCGTTTCAAGTACCATCATAAATACACCGACATGAATAGTACACTTCCTAAAACAGTCCAGTCCCCCTGACAGATGGCTCATTGACTTCTAATGAAAACACTAAAGAGCCGCTGCTTTTCCGCAACATGTTGTCTTACAACAAGTTACACAGTGTCAAATATCTCCTAATTTTTCAAATTTCTAGAATCTATGGAACAAAATGCTCATCTTGCGACAGGATCATTAGTTCAACTGATTGGGTTCGACGCGCTAAGCAATATGTCTATCATTTAGCGTGTTTTGCGTGCAATCAGTGCAAAAGGTGATATTTTGATATTTCAGCAATGAAACGAATAACGGCTATTTTACAGGCAATTGAGCACTGGTGAAGAATACGCACTTCAGGAAGGAAAATTATTGTGTAAGCAGCATTATCTAGAAATTATTGATGGCGAAGCTGGTATTGCTCATCAGAAGGCTAAAACTAAAAGGGTCCGTACCACTTTTGCAGAAGAGCAGTTGAGTGTTCTTCAGGTATTCAACAAAAATAAGATTTTTAAACAACAAAATCCAATTAAGGCACATTTCCAAGTTGATAGTAACCCAGATGGAGCAGATTTGGAACGGATTGCAAATATAACTGGCCTAAGCAAAAGAGTAACCCAAGTGTGGTTCCAAAATTCACGAGCCAGACAGAAGAAATACAATGGCCACCGGAAAGGGGGATCAGGCGAGGAGACGGAGGATTCACAGAGAGGATCAACTGGCCCGATGAGTCCAGAAGCAAAGTCTGATATGAGCAATGATATGCTTTATCCAACTTCAGTTACGACCACCGCCGAAGAAGCAATGTGTGATGTTACACATTTTGATTAAGCTTTATGAAAAATATTAGGGTTCGAAGAAGTGAAGGCGCGTTGATTTTTTAAACCGAAATTTTTACTGGTTAAGATTCTGAGAAAAATTCGAGAAATATCAATTTTTAAAATATTTTATCATTAGAATTTTGAATAAGTTTTTGAAAAATATTTCTCGGTTTTAAAACGTTACTTAAAAAATATCTAAATTGTGAAACTAACTTCATTTTTTTTCAATTTTTATAAGTTCAGTCAGCGTTTAAAATGTTAAACAAATGAATGAACAATGTTAACTTTCAAATTTTAATTTAATGTATTTCTCACAATTTAGCCCTCAAATTCTGATTAAAATCATGTGAATTGATAAATTTCAATTGGACTTATGTTAAGTTACATCCATAAAAAATCAAATCGTGCATTCATTATTTGAAACCCTGATATATATGTTTTTTCGCCCTGATCATTGTTCTTATTTCATATTTCTCATTTGTATTAGTTGTCGATAGTAGTTTACTTACCCTTATGCACAATTTCATAAATGTTTTTTCAGTTTTCCCCCAAAACTTATCAAATCTTAAACGCGTAATATTTTTTTTCAATCTTTTACAAACTTTCCGTGTCTTCCGGATCTCTTCACAATTCGCTGCTTTTCTTTAACTTTTTCGACAAATTTTGTTAAATTCTTTCTCAACCTTTTTAATGTTTTCAGAATTAAAAATATCGAGCCCGCTCATTTCAGCCTTTGTTTAAAAATTGTGATTTTGTGTACACCCTCCATTTTTTTAAATAAAATAAAATAAAATATAATTGTATGGTAATTTGTCCCCCATCTCATATTCTACATTAAATATATTACAAGTATATTGTCCTCTTCCCGCAACAAAATAAAAGAAGGCTTCTGTTGGCCTTTCAGTCTCGACATTAAAAAAAAACATAACCTGTTCATTTTTGGGGGCAAACCACCCTTCCTACCTGTACAACACTCACTTTTCATCTCACACTTACTGTGCAAATTATGTACTATTCCAAAACTTCTTTTTTTTGGCCAAAGACAAGATGAAGAGGAGAAAGGATGGTGGGGGGGAGTGGTTGCTTACTGCCTGATTGATTGAATTGAAAGATAGGCATTTTTGCCCGTGTTAATTTTTTACCGTTTTTGAATCCCGATTAATTTTATATACTTTTTTTGGGTTCAAATTGGGGGTATTTAGAATTTAGAAAATATTTTGATTTTTCAAGCAAAACAAAGTATTTTCTAATTCAAAAATTTTTAAAAATAATATTCCCTTATCCAAATTGCATACGTGTACTTTGAACTGGCACACTGTCAGGACACCATCCCCAAAACATCTCACTAACGTGTATGTGTCTTTTCCAACATTTTTTTGGTGACGGTGTCCAAACAGCGTTCTTGTTCATGGTGCGGTATGGAATAGACGTAAGTTAAAAGTTTTTTCTTAGAACTATTATATCTGAAAATTAGTTAACTTTTCCCGATTTTTTCAAAAGCAACACGCTGAGACTATCTTTTCTAATGACGTGATTTTTACAAACTTCTACCTATTCTGCCAAAATGTTAAGTCATTTGATTTTTTGAAAAATTTATTTGAAATTACAGAATTCCTAACCGCGAAAATTGTATCTTGCCCGCAAACCTTGTCTATAGGAGCCAATGAGAACTAAAACAATATGAGAGTTGCATACTTCTTTTACATTTTTTGTAAGTTTTGTGATTTCTAATGGTCTTGATATATTCTTTTCTTATTTTAACGAATCTTAGTTTTTAATATTTTTTGCGCATTAAATGTCTATTTGTATCTTTAAATCTAGTTCATTCAGATATTTTCAGTATTTTCGGTTTCATTAAAAAAAATGTTGGCTACATGTAAAGTAACACCAATTTTAAGAACGGAGTTATTTAAACGGCCATTAAAAAGTTTTTGTCCTCTGATTAACTTTATTTCTGTCTTCAGTTCTACAGTTTTTCGATCCCAAAAACAGAAGAACCGCTCTCCAAAAATAATAAAATTAGAGTAGATAAATCGATTCCAAACGCGCTCTACGGAACACATTACGTTTTACATTGTTTCCAAACTTAAATCCGTATTTTTAACTGAAATATTGTGCTTTATTGAGTGGTAGACTTGTAAGTGACAAATGCTGTTTTAGTGAAAATGTATAAGTTATTTTATCGATTTATGAAGCTTCATCTATCGTTCCAAGACTGATTCGATGAATCAGAAGCTGAACAATCCGGGCGGCACGAGAAAAATTAATTTTAAAAAATCCGCCGAAGAAAAAGTTGAAACTTTCATAAAATTGTATTCCATTTTTTAAAACTTCCTGTGAGGTTTCAACCAAGATATGAATCCTCGCCGGAACCTCCGATTTTGTGAAACTTGGATGTTCATAACTCGCTACAATCACTCTGTAATTAGTAATGTTATCTAAACGTTGCACACGGTTACCTTACGGTGGTCCGTAGCACGTTCTTTTGTATAAAAATCGTTATTTTTATAGCACATTCTTCGGAATATTTTCACTTTTTTGGCACTTTCTATAAGGTTTAATTTCCCCCGACAGAATTACTTCTTTCTCAAGAAAAATATTTCATTTTTCATATAACCTTTTTTACGAATTTCATAACATAGAGCCTTTGAATTAAAAAGAAACTGTTGTCTTGCCGCCAACATTTCATCTTGTAAAGAAACGTTTTGGTACCTGGCTGCGGCAATATATTATTCTTTTTTGAAATGTCAAATTTGCCCACATACTCACGATATTTTCGCCAAAAATATTAGTTTTATTTTTTTTGTCTTATTAATTCAAATTTTCAAAGTGTTTCAAATATTTCCCTACCAAAATGAAAGAGAAATTTCATATAAAAAAAAACTTATATTTTATAACCAACAAAAGTCTATAAAAAATCACAGTAAGAAAAGGACTTGACTATTGTAATTAATTCCCGCTAGTAATGTAGTCAGCAAGTTTTGTTTCATCTTCTCCCCCAAGAAAAAAGACAGTGAAAACTTATGAAGACAAAAGACAAAAAACCGATGCCAAAAGTGCGAAACATTCGCCCCCCACCCTCTCACCTATGTCGAAAAAAATTGAGTAAATTCAAGGTCATTCACGCTTGCATATTTATTGTAAAAATGGATGGACTAGGTTATTGAACAAGAGACTAACCTCCCCTGGTTAGAGAAAACATTATCAAAATATTACTACAATTTTTTTTTCTCGATTGGTACTTTTTCGATGAAAATAAAATGGATCTTGTTTACAGATGGTTTTTTCCCAATTTTTTTTCCTTCCTTTTGTTAAAATTCCAGCCATCGAAAAAAAAATTATTTCTTTTTCCAAATAGGCGTGAAAATAAAAATAATTCACTATCCAATTACCCAATACGTCAATAAAAAATATGCAAAATGTTGTTCTCGACAATAATTTTTGTTTTGGTTGGTGGGGGGTCGAAACGCGAGAAACATATTTTTTTGCTAGGACGGGTTCTGGTTATGAAAGTGTGAAAAATTGTGTTCATTTTTGTGATGTGGAAAATTTTTATTGCGTCGCACCTTTAATTAGACTAGGCAGAAAATTTCAGGCGACTGAAATTTAAAAAAAAAACTCCCCCCCACACTTTTTTTTAGTTAGAATATTAATGTGCGTTTCGAAATTGTAAATGGAACGAGGTTTAGTGGAAAACTAGGAATTTTGGAGATTTTTTATTTGAATTTAAGGTTAAATAATATTTTGAAACGATTTTTGAATAGAAATTATGATAAGAATCTGTCACTCCAGAATTTGTACCAAAACAATGTAAATAATTTTTGATAGGGGATAATTTAACTCCCAAAGAGTCAATCTCGCTCATCTTTATTTGTTCACTAGTTTAGAAAATATGATCATTATGAAATCCACAATCTTCTAATCTATCACTGTTTTCATAATTCAAAAAGATCTCGAAATTCATAATAATGAACGTATATTTCAAAATTTTGTTCATTTAAAGAAGTATTGTCAACTCAAATATTCTTGATCATTCAAGTTAGTTTTGATCTACCCAGAAAGTCTCTCACAAAGTCATGCTATTTTTACCTGCGAGCGTTTGCGATGCGGTCTTTTAGTAGAAAATGGATGATCCAAAATTTTTAACTTACAATAATGTTTTTAAACTTGACTTATATTTAATTAAAAACCTAGGATGTGTCTGAAAACAGTTTGAAACCGTCAAAGTTCTTAAATTCCGCCATGAGTAAAAATAAGAACATATATTATTATTTTTTAAAATGAAAGAGAATAACTTGACGGACCATAATTCGACTTTAACTACACATTTAACAATGGAACTGGAAAGGTTCAACACTGGAACATTTTTTATTTTTAGATTTTGGAAGATTTTGATTATTTTTGGGTGCAGGTTATGATCCTTCAAAGTTCTCATTTTTGTTAAGACCACGGTCCTGCGAAAAATGTCAGGATGTGAACCTCATTTTGAACTTGTGCATTTTTTGAGCAAATTTTGGTTTATTGGCGCTAGACTTGTTCCTTGTGAGGGCAAGCATAAGAGTTGGTTTGAGTTGCAGTCGGCGTCGTTCCAATTTTAAGATTTGATCTTTAAAAAAACGATAAAGACTTTTTAAGCCTAAAAAAGTGAAATTTGAATAAATTATTCTTACGCTCAAAACAATCAATAATTTTGAACAATATTTCAAATTTTCTGAATTTATGTTCAAATTTCGATTGAGCTCGTTGGAACCCGCTGTTTTTCTTTACTACACCTTCACTTTTTAGGTTATTTTCATTGATCTGAAAAATGTGTTTTGTTTCCTTTTTCTATGTTGACATATGTATCTTCGAAGCTCATATTTTGACTCAAACCACACACGTCATATTGTTTTATTTTTCTTCAAAATTTTAAAAAACACGGTTTATTCGTTGAAGATACTACTTTTTTAATATAATTTTTCCATTTTTCCTCTTCCCTTATAAATTTTAACAAATTCCATGTATTCTGATCAATTCAGAAAATTTCTGTTCTTTGGAGATCCCCCCCCATCTTTTTTCTCAAAAATCTTCTTACATCTTTTATTTCACATCAAATTAAAAGTACAACATTGATAGAAACTAGATGATTTGTAACGCGCATTCGATCGGTAATTTTTAACAATATGTACGTATGTAATACAAAACCGTTTGTATGAATGAATGAAATAAAATACGGCAAGTTAATGATAAAAATCAGATTTTTGTCGAATAAAAAAATGCGCAGCAGCAATGAACACTGTCTCTGATTGATAGGTGACCCAAAGCAGTTCCATAATAAGAGAAAAAAGACAAAAGTATTTTTTTTTTGAGGCAAAATATGTTGTGAAATTAAGAGAGGGCTAGTGCACATGCAAATTGTCAACCAGTTTTCAAGTCAATTGTTGTCCACATATGTGTGGACCCATAAAGATTGTCTCAATTACTGTTGTTTGAATACAAGTTGAGAAATTTTGGTTCTCGCTATAACTGGTGTACATTTTGATGATGATTTTAATCAAACAAACTTTTATTTTATTCTCATTCAATTTTTGTTTCGTAATGATGCGATTTTTCTCAACTTGATTTTAATTTCTTCAAACTTTAGATTTTTCAATTTAAATATTTAAGGTGTCTTTTAATTTTTAAGAAACCAGTTAATGAATATTATTTTACTAGGGATAAAGATATCCATAGACAATATTATTGATTTCAAACTCTAAATGAGTTTTTATAGAAAATTTTAAGAAAACTGATAATAACAGGATGCGTATAATGAATTTTTAAAAATTTTTCATATCAGCTCAGATTGTGTCCAATATGAAATTAACACCGCATATCAAACAACTGGAGGCAGTGAACGAGTCCCCGATTATATATTGTCAACTCAAATATTCTCGATCATCGCGTTTTGAGTGTTTCTTAACCTCTGGCCGACGCCCAACACATCGGCAAATTTGAAAACTCGATTTCCCGCAAATTTTTCAGTGTGTTGAGTGTCGGCCGCCGCGTCGTGTGCATGCGGAGCGTCCCTCAAAACGCGATTATCAAGAATATCGGACGAGTTGAAAATAGTATTGTCAACTCAATTATTCCTGATCATTGCGCTCGGAAGGCTGCTCAACCTCACAGCCGCTCCGCACGCACGCGACGCGGCGACCCCCACTCAACACACTGAAATATATGGCGGGAAAATGAATTTTTCAAATTTTCCAGCGTATTGAGTGACAGCAGCCGCGTCGCGTGCGTACGGAGCGGCTGTGAGGTTGAGCAACCTTCCGAACGCAATGATCAAGAATAATTGAGTTGACAATAACTCGGCGAACTTTTAAAATTTGAAAAACTATCCTTAACTTATTTTTTTGCTATTGAGGCCACTTTATATCATCGACTAGTTGCCAAAAAATCCCTGAAAACAAAAAACGATGACATTTTTCGTATCGACTGCATAGTTTGTCAGTCTAGCTCATCTTTGCGTTATGAACTTTCTTAATTTCTCAATTTAATAAAAACCTGTTATACAGATAGGGGAAATTTTGAAAAAAACATAGTTAACATGACGCAAAACTTTCAAAGTTTGATGAAATTGATCCGTGAGTTCACTTTGGAGATTCGTAACTCCAAAGGGGGGGGGGAAGAATCAGTACACAGAATTTGAACAAATTCTGAATTGATGGGGTTAGCCGCCTTTCTTTAAACTCCAATCTAAGCTTTTTATGTGTCTTATGTCGAAATATGTGTAGTTTCGAGACCTTTTTTCTCAACGATATTATTTTATTACATCTTTTTCTATTTTTGTACAATTTCAACAGTCATCTCAACATGTTTACTATTTATCAAATCATCAAAAATTATGTTGAGCCTTTTTTATTTCAAAAACTTCCAATGATAACACATTCCATGATCATCACGCAGAATATAATTAGTGACATTTTCGAAATTTATTGACAGTATCACACTTCACATCAGGTAACATGCTTTTGTTTGTAAGAAAATCAATCATCTACTATGCATTCCATTTTTTCTGTTTTTTTTTGTTGGAAAAAACGAATTGAACAACGCATTTTTATTTTCGATTATCGTGATTAGGTGATAAATAGCAGAACAAATTGTTTTGGAGTGGATATCTTCTTTTGATTTCACACTTTTGGTCGTAATATTCATAGTGCTTATATTTTGAACTGATCTGACATGAGTTTGACGGTTTTTGTACTTCTCTTTTATTTTTCTTCATTGAATCAAGATAAAAATTGCATTCGCCAACATTGAACCTATTTTTATAGCCAGTGAAATCATTAACAAGTTTTATTTAACAAAAACTATTGTAGTGCATTTATTTCACGATATTTTTCTTACCCGTTTTTTATTTTATGTATAGTTTAGTATGAACGAATATTGACTTTTGTTTATTCAAATTAATGTTTACTCCAAATTTTTTTGTTTCGAGTAGACAAAAAAATCATTTTTCAAAAAATCACTTGTCATTTATTTATCTATGTTTTGTGCTATAATTTGTTCAAATATTTTTTGAACAACTTGAAAGAATTTTTCGCTCTTGCTAATGATTATTACGTCAGCTGTGAATCATTTACAACTTTTTGAGAGAAAATTGAGAAATTAGTTTTGAAATCTTTTGTTTTACGAGGTGGTTTCAAAGGTAAATCTAGCTTGAGATTAGTCTTTACCGATGTGCTTTAAACGATATCGGTAATTTATGTTTATTTTATTTCACGTTTTTTCTATCCTTTGCGTTAAATTTCAAATAGAAAATTGTGAAAAATCTACTTATTATATCTGTTTACAAATAATTTTTGACATTTTTCTAGTGTACAGAAGTTCATATGCGATTTTCTGTAGCTGCTGATCTAAAACAATTGTAGATTCATCAGTACTTTAAACCTGCGTTACTTCTTCGCATGCAAGTTAGATTATGATTTCGTTGAGCAATAATGCAGAATATTTGGGGGTAAATCCAATTGAAAATGGGCAAATATATTATCAATTTTAAAGACATTTACAAGGAACTCGTTTTTATGTTGTCTATAATTCAGCAGTGAAGTTTTGAATAAATGAATTCTTTTCTTTAATTTATTCTTTTCTATAAATATTATAACCGGACCGTACCGTCTACATCATAGTAAGTTAGATGTCCTGGAAGTGTGCCAATTCAGTGATCAAATTGGGATTAGGCAACATTATAACATTTTCCCGAAATTCATGGATTTGCTCATTTTTTAAAGATCTAATTTGATAAGTAAATACAATCAATTTTTTTCAGAACAGCTATATTTCTTCAAAATTGTCTAATTGCTTAACGAGGTCAATAAAATGTACCTTAAATTAACATGGTACTTATTCCAAATTAGTTTTTAACATTTTCTAAAACCACCATTGCTGAAGCTCGCTTTCTCGTCTTCTACATGGTTTTGTAAGAATTTGAGAACCGATTTGAAATAAACACTTTTGTCCTAATTGCACTAATTAACTCCGCAAAGTCCACCTTTAAGGAACGTACAGCAATTGTAAAATTTTCACGTTTTCAGTGAATTCACATTTTAAGCTGATCCTATGATCCTGAAAATTTTCTAAACTAATTTAGATCTACTTAGTTCAAATTTGATCTGATATCAACGATATCTATAATTTATAAACACATTCATTTTTGATTTTTTTAAAAGATTGATAATGAAAATTGAAAATTTCTACAGTTAGTTTAAAGTTTTTCAAACTACTTTTTAAATGTTTTAAAAGTCACTCCCCCCCCCCTCTTTTTCCACCACCCCAAAGTTTTTAAGAAAGTGAACAATATTCACAATCCTTCATGCGCCCGCTCATAATAAAATATGTTTATAATCGAAATTGTATAACTGGCGTCCTTTTTCCACCAAATGTTTATTATCATTGTATGTATATCTCAGGGGCCCCGCATTTGCTTTCTATACAATTGTTCCTCTCCCTAGTTTTTTTTCTCCCCCCCCCGGCAATTTGAGACTCTGAACCTTTGAAATTTTCAAACAAAAGCCGCCGCTTCTCTTTCAAATCAAAATTTGCACATATGCCTCCTATGCAAATCCTGTAATTCATTTACTAACATTTATTTCTATGATTGTTCAAATAGAAAAAAATGCGAATAGTTTTTGTATATGAAGAAGAAAAAGATTAATCGAATTATTATAATGAAACATGTGTCCCCCCCTTCCCCCCTCCCATCGAATTTTGAGTAAGGAACAAAAACCTGAGAAAGTAACAGTTTCCTTCAAAATTGCGCAATCGGACATAAAGAAAATTTTTATTGTGAATAAAAAGTGAATAAACAAAGCGAAATGAGAGACACCCATTTGCCTCTAAAAATCATTGGAATAGTAAACATTTCTTTCTATCTCTGAACTTATAAAATTTGTTATTAGGGAAAATTCGAAAATGAGAGGTACAGTTGCGCAGAACGTTATATTTCTCAGTGAGCCGCCATCGTCAAGCCGACAGTCTCTCTCGACGGAGCGAATTTCGGTTTTTTTTCACTCGCGCAAGTGTGCTTTTAACTTGTCACTACTGAAAAATGCATAATTTTTGTTGGTGGGGAGGGCGACCCTATACCTCGAGACGCTTTGTTAGAGGTATGCAAATAGAGCAGCATGAGAAGGGAATAAGATAGGGTGGTGGATGGAGAGAAGGTTACCAAAGTTTTTCAGTGAATAGATATTACTGTAGGTATAATGAATGAAAGGAAATGTAAGCAAGTAACAATGTAAAGTTTTCAATTTTTGAGAAATGTGTAGGCATTTTTATCCAATTTTATTTTTATTTCAAACATAGTTTTTTCCGTAAATTATAGTTAAGCTAGTAATTTTCAATATTTTTGCAATATTTCTTCATCTTTGACAAAATCCAGAATAGCAAACAAGCAGTGAAAATACAAACAATTAATTATTTTTCTTCGTTTTAGTCAAAAATATTGATACAATGAAACATTTATTTGTATTGTTGTTGATTCTGATCATTTCACTATTATTGATTTCCTATTTAATTTAGTTTTAAGAACTAGGACATCTATAAAGGTTAAAAATCTAGTTTAATTGATGTAAACCAACATTAAAATTTAAAAAATTAGCAAAACAAAAACTAGAAGTGCCAAAAAAAACGGGCTCGAAGCCCCACGGTCGATTCCCAGTGCTCGTTTTTCGTGTTCTTTAGAAATTGTAGTTTTTTCTTACAGTTTTGCATTGAACTTTAAATCTACCTAAAAAAATTGATATCTGAGTAGAATCTTTCTTTAAAGAGAAGGTGCCACGTAATTTTGACTTATCTGTTGTTAGTAGTTTCAACCTAGATTAATAATCTAATTTAATCAGAATCGTAGCGAGAAGTGATAAGTCTGCAAAATTTTTCAAATCTCCAAAAATTGCCGAAATTTGGAATAAACAATGCGATTCGAGCACAATTATTTGAAAATGTCTTTTTTGTTTGAATTTATATAAAAATTATATTTTTAATCGTCTGGTGCGTTATAATCATATTCCTCTTAATTGTTGGAGTTTTTTGGCATGGCCCATTATTTCCCAGAATTTCGGTTTTAGTTAATTTTGTGATAGATTCGGAAAGTTTAGAGTTTTGAATTTTAACCTTTTTGAGCTTTACCTTATAAATTTATATTTTAAAAAATAACCCTTACGATATTTATTAGTCTAGTTAATATCACTAATAGCAACTTCAAAGATTATTCAAGACACCATGTTAAAATCAGATACCCATTTATTAAACGAACACTAACTGATCAATTCCATATCCATCGCTCTCATTCCCAAAAAAATCAAATTTCTCTCCCATCACCATCATCATCATTTCCCTAATGAAAAAAAAAATGGCTAATCGAACTCGAAACGTGCGCCACAACCTCATATGCAAATAATGATTTCTTTCTCTTCCTCCTTCCGTTAGAGTTGTTACTGTGCAGCAACAGATCTTGCCGCTTTTCTTTTTCAATAACCATTTTTTTTCACTCCTCTCATTCCGAATCTCGACTCTACTACTTTTGCCCCCCCCCCCCACCACCAGCATTTCGTTTTTGCTCTTAACTTGTTGTGCCACGGGAAGAAGGGGGGAGCGAGGTTGCGTATAATTTTTGTGTTTATCGAGACTTTTCACTTCACAATGCCTATATTATGTAAACGAACCACGGTTTTTTTTCTCACAATTCTTTTCATTTCGTTTTTTATAGCCGGGGGGGGGGGGGGTCGAATAACGATTTTCTCATTTGTTTATTAGAACATTAATGATTGATTTTGTATATTTGGTATACATATTTCATCAAAATACTTTTTTTTCCAAAAATGTTTATTTATCCTTCAAATTATTATCCGAAAATATTGCTCCCTCATGTTTCAAATCCCTAATAATCAGCGAAAATAAAAGTTTTAATGCAACTCCTCTCAAAAATCAAATAATTTTTCATATTTCAGGAAAATTGATGTTTCGTTTAACCATAGTGTTTATTTGTTTACTGGAATTTTCACATTTTGTTATTGAAACTATGTTTTTCTTACCTTCTTTGGAACATCGGACATCAACAGATTTATAACAATATTGTGCCGTCAATTTTTCATCATCAAGCTCTTATCACCCCCCCCCCCCCTCTCTCTTTAAACTTATTCAACAGATCTGATGAAAATTGATGTTTTGTACAAAAACAATTGTTCCAATGTTCATCCATTTTGATTTTATCATTTTCACAGCTGTTGTTTGAACTCGATGCTGATGTAGTCCACCGGAAATAAGACCGTGTTGAAGCCTTGCATCTTGAGTTGGAGAATTTTTTTTTACCTAGTTGGTGTATCCTTTCATTTTATTTTTTTGTGAAAAATTATTACATTCATTTCTGACTTTCTGACTTCTAATGATTGTTTGTTTCATCGGGTTCCACTTCCATTCTTTCCTTATTCCATTATTTTGTTTACTCGACTTAGGATCGCATGAACTGATACCCTGTCTTTAAGCCATCACCAGATCTCCTCTGATAGAAATCCAGGTTCTGTTTCTTTCTTGATTTTCAGTTGAAACTTTTTCAATATCAGATCTCACATTTCTAGACCACCCATGAGAATTATGCATTAATTTCCCTAGGAAGAAAAACTGATACCGTAATGTAAGCAGCCAATGAAGTGCGGTTGTCGATCGAACGACATGGCGAACAAAATATGCATAACCACATAGAGACAGAAAAAAGAACTGAAGATAGAAAATAGAGGAAGGCAGGGCGCAGGAACATGTATCAGAAAATGATATGCGACCCCAAAAATTAAGCGACGACGACCTTGACGAAAAATAATATAGCAGTTTCAGTCCGATCCGTTGAAATAACTATTTTCCCTTACTTCTTCTCAATTTTTTTAGTGTTTAGACACTTTACACATCAGCATACGTTGGAGGGGTTGGTTGACAACAACCCCAACCGATTGCGTTTCTATGCGTGTGTATATTTTTTCGTTATTGAGTGAGTGTTTAAGTGAGTGTATGTGGAAAAGAAGATGGAAATGAAAACTTGACTAATGACAACGATAATTAAACGTGTAACTTGGCTGCCAATGAGGGGGGGGGGGGGAGGTTGTAGGTATATTGATACTTGACAAAAGGTCCAACAAGAATGATAATTTTTTTCCTTCTGTTTCTTATGTTACGTCTCGTCTGTCGGCTGATATTCCCCCCAACCACAAGTGATCAGAAAAGATCAGGTGTGTTAAGAAAAATTCAAATACTCTTTTGTCGTATCAAATCAGACTGCCAGAAGTTTTTCCTTCTCAATTTGAATTTCGTGAACGGTTTTTGGGTTTCTACATACCTTTCTATTGAAATTTTTTTTTCGTGCCGTACTATTTTACAATCTCGTTTATTGATTTTGTTACTGTTTGGGTTACGGACTGGTTTTAATTGAAAAGGTGTGCCACTTGAATGGAGACAAAAATCTATTTGAATAAAGAGGTACATTGTGTGGAAAAGAGTCAATTTTTTTAATTTGAAGAATTTTTGAAAATATTCCCGTGAAATTTGTATAATTGATTCGAGTATTCACTGTTGGATTTGAGTATAATTAAGACTCTAAGACTCTAAAAATGCTCAAAAAGTAGATTTTTATGTAACTTTTCTAAATGATCAAAAAATAAAAATAATTATTTGAAACCAATGCTCATTGTAAATTTTCTAGATTGAATTTTGTCGAAATGTCAATATTTTGAAATTTCACAATTAATTTATGATAAGAGGCTAATTATGATATTAATTGTCACAAATTACTTCATTTTTTAAAGGTCCGCGATTTTCAGGAATTTCTGTAAAATGATTGAATGTTTAACAAGATCCTCTCACGCATTAAATAACAGAAATCAATTATTTTATCACTATAAATTTCAAATAAATCCAAAAAAATAATTTTTGTTAATATATTACAAATTGTATTACATATTTATTGGAAAAGCATAGCCGTCCAAATCTCAAAATCACAAAAATTCCACAAAGATGAATATTTGTGTGTGCACAGTTTTTTTTTCAATTATCCATCAAGCGATTGAATATAATGTCGTCCCACTTTCTCGTTGATAAACATTATTCTCACATTCACAAAATATATATATAATATATCTTTCGGAACCTTTTTTCTATTTTCTTAAACGAAAATTGATGAGATGCGACGTTTCATCGGCTCTTGTTTCCGAAGTTTTGATGTTTTCGTTGTTTCAAAAGTTTGCCTCAATTTTATTGGATCATAATCATAAGCGATTGATTTTTCTAATTTTTATAATATTTCAATACGAATAAGTTTTGTTTCTTGTTTTTGTTGTTTCATGGTCCAAATGGAAAAAAAAGTGGGAGAAAACGCTTCAAACAACTACATACATACACGCAGCTTCATTGTGATTATTCATAGAGCCATTTGGCTTTTTGAGAGGGGGCTGGGGGGGGTTTTTGGAGGGAGCGCTCCTTTTGGTTCCCGAAACAGCCACCACAGCCAGAAAAAAATGCATTTTTTCGCTTGCATAGGCAAATGTCGCCTTTGAGTATATTGGAACATATTTGCATTTTTTTCAACTTTCGTTTGAGTTAATTTCTGAGAGATTCTGAGATACTTACCAATGTTTTTTGAATTTTAAGAAATTGTTAAAGATTGATGAATTTTTTCATAAATTGCCCCGCTTTGGAAAAAATAGTGAAAATTATGTAAAATTTAAAAAAATTCGACTAATTTTGAATATATCTTCTTAAAAAATTTTCAGCAATGGAGATACATTCAGAAATTTTTTAAACAGTATAAAAATAATTAGGAGCTCAAAATTTCAGATTCAGAAACTATGTATGCCACCTTTTACAGTACCCTACCGTAGTACCGAAGTAAGATTTTTTAGAAACAAGAACTAAAACATTTGCAGCTCCCTCCAACTTTAGAATCATGTTTTTCAGCAGATATTCTTTGAATTAGTTAAAAACTTGATGCATACTTCGTTAGATTTTTTAAAAATTTTCACAAAGAAGAGTTTTGCATACGTTTGTTTCAATAAATTCAATAGATCTCACCCAGGAGAGTGAGAAAAGGGCTTCATAAGCGCTTAGCTTGACATCTGAGCATCATATTTTTATGCAATTTTGAAAAGTAGGAGTTACAGCTTCAAAGTTGGACGAATTTTTAGAGTCAGCTTTGAAAAGTGATTATTAACTTCTTCCTTATAGTTAATATAAGTAGAAGCAATTCGTTCGTTTACCAGCACAATACGCACCTTTAAATTAGCTGGGTGGCTTTGAAAACACCCAGAAACAATTCTGGTACATTTTTTGTCTTAGCCATTCAATCGAATCTGAAAAATTAAACAATTACGAGCTTTTTTTAGTCAGGAGTGACTTTATCACGTATCATCCAAATGAGAAAAATCTGAATATTGAAAATAGCTAGAGTTATTTATCGATATTTTGCTGAAATGCTGTAATAGTTGAAAATGGATCATATGAACTTTAATTTTTTTGGTTCACTCCTGTCAAAATATTTTTTCAAAATTGATCCCTTTTTTAGAAAAATTGGTTTTTTACACTAAACGTACTCACTGTAGACATTTCTTCCTTCCACCTGATTCCTAGACAAAAACTACAAAACCACCAGCAATTTTTCTTAATTATTTCTCATTCCGTCTGTTTTTTTTTCACCGAATCACGATTCATACAATAAATATCAATCAAAACAGTATCAAGTATGTTTATATTCCTAAACTTCATTAACAAGTTCGATCACCTTGAGACAAAGGCGACACTGTGATACCGCAGTAATATCATTGTGTTGTTTTTTTTTTCGAAAATTCTTTATTTTTCGGGTAAAACTCGGTGTTTTCCATGTCATTTGAAATACATATTTTTTTGCCTTTTGCTTTTCCTTGTTGCTGAGGACGGACGCAATGAGAGGATTGCAGTCAAATGATGTGCTGCGTAATTTGTGTATCTTGAATTCATGAGCCAAGTGGTGCTTTGGGGTGTCTCCCCTCGCAAAAAGACTAGGTAATGAATGCGTAGTGTAATGTCCCCGCGGGCAGCAAGCATTTGGCTCATACACAAAAAAAAAAGGTTTTTCGAAGCTAACGGGTATATCATATCATCTTATCTGTTTTTGCGACTAGATGTTATGATGGATTATTTGAAATGGTTAATTTTTCTGCTACTGCTCAATAACACTTTCGATTTGCATAGTTGTTATTAAATTCTGTTATTTTTCTCAATTCATGTAATCTAAATTTCAGCATTAATTATGAAATACGATTTATGCATAAAATAAATATCAATTTCTAATTTCTGTCCATCATTTTTCCCAATTTTTTTAAATCACGATTGTGTCACCTTTTATTTTTAGCAAAATCAATGAATTGTACTCCTGCAGGTATATTATCTCTTCCTTGTATCGTGTTTTTTCTTACTTTCTTTTAACTATAAATTATCAAATTTCTGAACCTTGAAAATATTGAATCAAATATCTCATTGTCTTTAAGCAATCCTTTAAATTTCTAAAAAAAACTCCAACAACTTTCTCTGCTATAATTTATGATTGTTGGGTCACAAAAATTGATAAAAATGCCTATTCTTTAAGATCGAGATGAATAACAATAGCTAAACGGATGTTGTGTAATATTTTGAAATTTTCACGATGGAATATATTCGTAAATTGTTGATAACAGTATAGTGGAAAAACACATCACTTTTTTATTAAAGAATTTGATTTTCAAAATCAAAGAAAGTTATGTCAATTTTTTTGTCTAGATTTTTATAATTCTTGAAAGATTTGAAAAAATAACATTGAAGGATTATGGGCACGTTACAAGTGTAGTTTGATCAATTTAATTTTTAAAACATAACAATATGTCTAAAATCCTAAAAGAATTCCCCTTTTTGACACCAATGTTCGATTCCGGGTAGCATTTTTAGGTTTTTTGCAATTTTTTCATTTTGGTATACAAAATTAAACATAAGAACCTTGGAAATAATTGGTTTACAGTATGGGTCTCAACGCGATATTTTGCGAGTTAGATTCCAATTAGAAATACCACCAGACTTAATAATTTTCCATGTTTGAAAATATCGGTTGAGGGATGATCAGGTTTACAGTAATCATTTGTTTTGCTACGAAAAAATCAAATGATGCAAATGTATAGCCTAAAAATGATTTGATGGGCCTCGTTAAATATTAAACCTAACAATGCGTCGATGTGTCCAGTTATTGTCGGAAAACCAAAAATAAAAATACAATTTTGTTAATCGCAGCAAATCAGAGCTTTCTACACTAACTTAACCCAAAAGTTCGTATGGCGAGGCAAGTTTCAAACTTACGTCTATTTTCTTGAGTTTCAAATGTTTTTCTTACCGAAGTCTTCGCCATATTCAATTTTGCGACCCCTTCCTTTTCTGCAATGTAGAATATTGCTGATATTCATATCGATTCGTTGGGAATGTTTCTTCCTTTTTCTGAATTCTCGTCTATTTTAGGATTTTTTTGTCTTAAAGACTAGGTGGTAGTTCGTGTGACTTTTTTGATGTATGTTGAATGACACAATATTTTGAATTTTTCAATAATTTAAGTTTCAGGAGTTGTATAACCCTTTTCAATTCGCTATTCCCTTGATTTTCAGACCGAACCAATATTTTCTCGTTCTATTATATAAAACTCATTCATTCTCTTATTGCTCGGTGGTTGGGATTGTTGAGACGTTAAGGCTCCGGCAACAAAAAAAAACAGATCTCCTGAAAGAAAAATAAAAATTATCACACATACCTGCATCATCATCATCATCATCATCATTTTCTTTCCATCAGTTCTTTTCATTTTTTGTTGTCTTTTTTTGTTTTTTGTTCGTCTACGAAAAATAAATGTATCCCGAATCATTAGGCACATGCGACAATTGGCTGAAAAATAAGAAGAAGATTGGAACTTTGTGTGTGACACATAGAGTCTCGATTTTATGCCAATATTACAACTCATCTAGTCCCCCCCCCCCCCATACTCCTGGGTGGCTTTTGGTTCTCATTTTCCGGGGGCCCCCGCCTAATTTTTTTTTTCTCGCGATTCTTCCTTGCCTGATTTTTTCTTATGCTCATCTTTTTTTTTTCATTCTCGCATCAATGATTTGCATGTTGCAAGTTGGAGATGCATTTTCATTGTTATTGTTCGATGTGTTCTCTCATAATTTGTTTTACAGACAACAAGAATTTTGATTTTATATCGGAAGACGTGAGAAAAAAACGCTGAAGATTTCGGGTACAGTAATCAACAATTTTGGAATCTGTGTTGGGAACGGAAAACAATTATTAATCGATGAAAAGAGTATGAGCGCTTTGGAACGTGCATTACAGTTGTTGACCGGTAAGATTTTAATTCATTGATGGGTTACTGTAGTTTTTCGAGAATTCGAGTAGGGGGGGAGGGGTTTAAAGAAAAACATTTTTCAGCCTAGCCGGATTCAGCTGACTAGCTTCAGGGTTTAGGTTACTAGATTTAGGGACTAGCGGATAGCGGGGTTTGAGCTGTATGGAATAAAACATGTTTCATTGTAATTCATCTTCATACCATATTTTCGGTCGGGGTTTCGGAAAAAATCCCTCCTTACAGAATTTTCTCAATTTTTCTACAACATCTGACATAATCTTTATCCACAATCAATGGGGGAGGTCCTTTTGTATTATTCAATACAAAAATATGAAGTTTTGAAGTCTCAAAAAATTTTTTTTTAAATTCTATCGTGAATATATGACCCCTCATCTAAAGAATCATTTCTCCAATTTTTTCCCTTTTGTCACCAATTCAACTCGGAACAAAATTGTTCTAAAAACACATTTACTCAAACAATAACCTTTTGTAACATTTGTTTCACATTTACTCGAGAAAATTCACATTTTTCCAGATATAAAGCGCGGGAACATTCCTTTTTGTCTTTGTACTTTTGTATCATACTGTAGTGAGATTTTTTATTGGATTTTTTGAATGTTGTACGATTCTCAATTCTCAGCAAAAAATTTTTGATGTCTGAAAAGAGTGTGGAAAATTTCTCAAAGAATGTTACGAGAAATTTGTTTATGCTTCCGAAAAATGACCAAAAAAATGGAAGATTTTAACCATATCAGACACCAAAAACATGTTGTGTCAAAAAAAACAAATTTTTTCTTGGATTTTTCAGAAGCCAACGAGACAATTGCTTCGGAACGGGTCAGCCCATCACAGTCAGGTTCAAGCAAACGAAAAAGTCGACCGGTGAAACGTATTATTCACGACGAGGAGGTTTGTACCTATTTTATACTTTTTTCTTAGATTGACCCAAGTTTCTATTGAATTCACTTTAATTTATCCAATACCTACCACACAAGAATTTTCTTTTGTAAGAAATTGACTCTAATTCAATAATTGAGTGCTCGTAAATGTATAGTAGTTGGCTTGTTTTAACTCACTTCAGAAAGAGAAGAGTTGTTGTCAAGATAAGAAGTAGATTGAAACATAAAGTTGACCAAACATGTCGGGTCCCACTTTTTTTTTTGAAACAAAGGAGAAAGTTTGAGAGAAGAAGATGAGATGTGTTCTTTTTTTTCTCAAAGTTGATGCTTTATGCTAAGAAGACGACACCATTTGTTTCTAGTTTTCTTGAAAATTTAACTTTTTTCAATTATTTTTTTTTTTGTTTTATTCTTCCATGAATCCATTATTTGTGCAAGTCCAAATTTCGATAATTTTGGAAATTATTTGTTCAGGATGTTAATTTTTTGGATTTTTGACTTCATAAGATTCTATAAATAGGATTCGATTTCGAAAAAAAGGATAAAAAAATTGAGAGTTTAAAATAGATAAACTTCTAAACGCAGGATGAAAATCTGATAGTGAAGCTGCTTACCTATGAAAATATAAGAAATTATTATAACTTAATTTAAATGACCCCATGTCTTTAAAGTTGGTTTTTTTCAACATTTTCAACTTATTTCATAATTCGAAAAGTTTAAAAAAAACATAATAGACTATAGGGCGGCTAAAAGAAAGGATGTGTTTATGAAGCGGTAATAATTTGAATGGATAATAAAATGCACAAAAACACATCAAACTGAAGATATAGCAAAAGAGAGTAGTGTTGGCCAATATTATTTCAATAAGTATCATCATGAGGACCCCCCCCCCCCCCAGTCCCGCGACATGGGACGGAAAAAGTAATTGAATAAGTAATGAGTGAAGACGACGACGACAAAAAATATATAGCCGGCGTGTTGCAATGAAGTGATATAGTCACCGCGCGGCGGCATTTGTCTCCACGAATTGAGACAAGCGGTTTGAGAAGGAAAAAAAATGAGGGCAAAGCATCAACAACAACAACTAGAACCCTTTTTTTGGTGGAATAGCCCCTCGTTTTTTTTCTTCTTAGAAGCGCGTTTCGATTGGTGAGAAAAATGACCGCATCGTTTAAGTACTCGAATTTCGTTTATCTTAATTTATTGCTGTTACGTTTTACTTAGAATTTAGAATATGACCACTTTGAAATAGTGTTTTAAAAAGTTCGATTTATAGGTTTGTAACTTTAGAATTCTGATTTGAGCAATTAACATCTTGTGTTTGAATGTAAAAACCTAATAGAAACCCCAAAAAAGAAACCCAACTCTCGGCTTAATAAATTTAAAAATTTCCCCTTGTTGAAACAGATAATAAATAAACTAACCAACAGATATATCCCTGAGACTTTAAAAAAAACGGAAAACAAAGTTAGGCAGAGGTAGACACTTTTTTCCGGAAATTGAAAATTTTTTAAATATTGAATCAAATAAGGCATTATTTTAGAACGTTCTGTTGCTGTTATGTAGGTTACTAGTTAGAACTTTATTTACTGAAAAAGTTCGTTTTTGATAGCCGAAGTCCATTTCTCACGTTGGGCTAAAGTGACCCAATTGTAACTGAGAAAATTCTGTGAGACAAAAAGTGAGGCGTGTTTGGTTCTTGGCATTTTTGCAATTGTGCGGCACGGCTTCACAAAAACCGTCATGTCATCCACACTCAAAAGGTTCACTTTATCTCACCATGATTTTTTTTGAATATTAGGCAAATTGTTTCTTTCACAACAATATACTGAAATTTTAACAAAATTTCATTGAAACCAATATGTTCACCAAAATGCGAAAAACAACAATTTTCAATGTTATTTATACGAAAGCAAAAGTGCTTCATTCATAAATTTCGAGATTTTTCGATTCCCAGTCCTTCTTATTAGACATTCCTAAAGTGTACTTTCCCCAATATTTTATTCTCTAGAATAAAATAACAATTGTAATAGATTCGCATAAGAAATTCGCCCCTTATTTAGGA
This sequence comes from Caenorhabditis virilis, assembly GCA_964036255.1. Lineage (NCBI taxonomy): Eukaryota > Metazoa > Nematoda > Chromadorea > Rhabditida > Rhabditidae > Caenorhabditis > Caenorhabditis virilis. Next base: position 3,866,987 of record OZ038420.1, on the reverse strand, counting down.
TTTTGCGAAAATCTTTAAGAAAAACTTCAACAAAACGACTCCTTGACCTCATTGAAACCCTCAAGACGTTTTTTTCCTTCTTGCGAGTCAAAAAAAAAAAAGAACCGAGGCAAAACCTCCCCCTATTTTAGAACTTTTCTCCCAATCTGTCCGGGGGTTGATGGTCCTCTTTCTGGTGCTCTTCTCATTTTCTTCTTATTTGAGTCTCATTTCCCAACAACAGAGCAATCTCCTCGTTTTTTGCACGCCTTCCCCCCCCCTTTTTTTTCATCTCCATTTCTGTTCGGTTTTCTAACCCCGCCGTCCCATGCATCTTAAGATGATGGTGTCGTAGGTCCATCATCATTTTTTTGCCCCTTCTCCTATCTCAAGCTTCTTCCTCTTTTCTCTGATTTATTTTTTTTCCCCGCTGCCACCCCGAAAATGTTGCAGTTTTTTTTGACTCTATATATATTTTTTTCACATTTTTTTTCTCGACTCGACTCCTCATTGCGTTCCACCAAACTGTTTATATTAGTCAAGAACTTGTTGATTTAGTAATCAACGAGGTTTGGGGTGTTTGGCCACAAAAAAAAACTTGATTTTTGTTACTTGGAAAAAAATAAATTTGGGGGATTTAAAATCTGAAAAAGATGATAGTTTTGTTTGCAGGAAGGACAAAACGAAGTAGTGGATTTGGAATGCTCTGTTATGAACGCGTCGGAACCACTATTGGCGTCAATCCAGCAGCAGATAACGAGTTATGCGAGTGAAGACGGTCACAGGTAAGTAAAATAATTTTTATAAGGTTGATGACTTTGGACCACCATTGTTAGATATACTTTTTAACTATGATTTTGTACTCTGAAGTTCTAATGTGACCTCCTACGAGTAGGTTGTCAATTTCCTAGCTTTCCATAAATTTCCAATTTTTAGGTTATTGTCAACTTAAAAATTTTTGGATCATCCATTTATTAAAAAACCGCAGTGCAACCGCTGGCAGATAAAAATAACATGATTTTGTAAGAGACTTAGCTTTTCTGGGTAGGTCAAAACCAACTTGCATGATCAAGAATATTTGAGTTGACAATAACACAAGGTAACACTTTTTTCTAAAAAGCTGTCAGCTCAAAAATGCTCATTTTTATGAATTATGCAAACAATTTTGAAATTCCTCGAATACCTCTGTTATAAGGACACAAATTAAGACATCCTTCAAATAATTTGAAACTAGGAATACCAAGAAAGGGCATCCATCGTGATTAGATTTTTTTTTGCAGAGCAATTCATTTGCGCATTCAAGAAATAAGGGGGGGGGGTGAGAATACATTAATATTCTAAACCTGATCCTAAATTCAAGTTGGACTAAGAGATCAATCGGTCTTTGCCAAAGGGACTGAAAATACTGTGAAAATCATCAAAAAGTTTTATTGCTCCCGCTCATCTGCGCCAGCATGATGTTGAAGGCTGGCGATGCGGCCGGAATTTGAAAATTCTCATTTATTATTCGCTTTCGATTCGCTTTCGATTCGCGGTCGCGTAGCTTTTCATTTTATCAGCGGAGCAGTCGAAAATGAGCGGCTAAGAGAAGTTAGCTTGAGAAAATACCTAAACCGGACCGGGTTTATTAATTTGTCAGTAGGTGAACCCTGAAGTTCAAGGGTAAATCAGTTTCGAGATAACATTTTTACTGGTGTCAGATTATTAGGTTATCACTAGAAACTAGAAAACATGAAATGTTCAAGAATTCCAGCTTGTCGCGGTCAAAATCTGAACGCCCTTATCGATTTCATTGAGAACTACCTTGTTTTGTTACCATGATAATCTCATCCTTGTTTTTGAACAGGTTTTGACCCGCAACCATGGTGGAATACTGATTGAATTCAGTCTCAATGAACTTCTCGAACCTTGTTCCATCGGTCTTAATATTACTTGTCCATCAAATTTAATAATTTATTATCCATTCAGACATTAGAACAACATTCAATTTTTTTTTGCTATAAGTAGCCCATAGACATCCACAGAACTTTCATATTCTTTAATTTTTCGCCTTCGCCTACTTTTTGTTCATCTGATGAAAAGCGTCAAAAATTGAGCATCAATTATAAAGGTTGTACATAATTTTGTGTTGCAATTTTAGACGGCTAACAGAGGGGAAAATATTGAAAAACGAAAGATGAAAAAGCGCGCGCGCGCGCGCGCGACCGAAAGGAAGCTTAAAAAAACGGCTAGGCTAGATCGACAGTGGGGAGGACATGGCGATAAAGAGCAAATGCGCGTAATCGAGTGAGAAATTATTTCAGCCATAAAAAGAAATTTCAATGAGTTGGCGTATTTCGTTGTTTGTGCTTGGTTATATATTTTTTTTCTGTCCAATTGTGTACGGGTGTGTTCCTTGTTGAAATAAATTGCCATCAAAAATTGTATCATTGGAAAATAATTCGAATAATGTCTATATTTATACAGTTGCCAATTAGAATTGAGCAAATAATAATCGAGATTTTCATTATTTTTGTATGATTTTTGCAGAGAAAATAGATTTCTTTTTGAAATAAATGTTGACTTGTGATGGGCTCCCAACATTCTTCAGGATTCTGTTAGGTTACCCATATTCGGCCGATTAGGAACCAATAAAAGCCTGTAACCTGTTCGACTCCTTCCCAAAATTAAAGGTCTCTTTTTTTTAAATGAGACATTTTTATAGTTTCGAATACCGAACTTTTCCATCCAGAAGTATGTATACATTAATTGTACAATAAAAGTTTTCAGTCTGATAAGGTCAATGTTTTTTTCATCTTTTCCCCCCATTTTTTTCGCATTTTTCCGATCGCGAATATTCTTATCAAAATAATTTGAGAATACTAAGGTGTCACTTTTCTTTTGTCTTTTTCTGAACATTTCATTTTTTTGTGAACAAAAGTTTTTTGAACGTTTTTGAAAAAAACCAAACATGATTTTCAACAGTATATTTTGATTTCGAATTAAAAGAATATATGTATTGTTTTAAACTCAAAATTGATCGCAAAAAAGTGTTCCAATTGATTTAAAACAAATTTTTGTGGTAGTATATTATATGTTTTTTTTTATATGCTCTAATAAAACTAATCGGATAAATGCAATTATTCAGGGTTTATGCATGCGCAAAAAATTGTGGTTCTTTTCGACATGTTCGAAACTGTTTGGATAAATATTGTTTTTTTTTTGGTGGTGGTTCTGTCGTTCTCACCTCTTGTTTAATCTGACGATTTCAACACCACGAAAAATTGGGGGATTTTTTTTTGTTTCGTGGTCATTATAATTTTCGATTCCGACCTTTTTTTTACAGTAATTATCCACTTTTGGAGGATTTTTAGGGGGTTGGAATGGTGTCAGAGAATATGAAAATGAACATTGTGAATTTTTGGGGAATTTCTGAATATTTTGGAATTTAAAAAATCAGAAAAATTACAAGTTTTTCTGAGCTAGTGATAATCAAGCGCTTAATTTGGAAGGCTCCTTTATGCTCCTAGTTGGATTATGCTCCTAGTTGAAATAGTCATAAAAAATAGTAATTATTAATAATTAAAAACATTTTTTGTTCCTCGTTCCGCGGCCCAGAACATAAACCTATTGCGATTTTATAAAATTCGTCCAAATCCCACGAATCCGATATTTTTTGACAAATCCCATTTTTTCCCATTTAAAACTTACAATAAAATATTTACAAAAATCTTCCAAAATTTTTTGAATTATTTTCACCCCTTCCAAATTTTTCATTTTTTTTTCTTTTCACTTTCCATCCATTTTTTTGTCGATCAAAGAGTGAGCTATGAAAAAAAAATGTGTCAAGAAGCATATTCAAGACATGAATAGTAGGCATGAAATGCGAAATTCATAGAAAGTTGCATAAATGCTCAGGGCGTATATACAAACGACAATAAGTCTTGACGTTTGAATTGTTGGGGCGACATTTGGAAAAGCTATGGGGGGGAGGGTGGTGTGCGACCAACTGGACACCTATTTCCAAAAAAATTCAAAAAAAATTTGTTTCCATTCTCTCTCTGTACATGTTATGTTAGGAGAAGGAAAAAAAGTTGTGTTGAAGTACCCAATTATAAGTCGTTTTGGAATAGGTTGGCATGCCTGAATTTGGGAAAAAAATTATGTTGCGAAAAAAATGTTTTTTGAGGGCAGAGGAACGTTTTCAGAAGGTACAGTAGTTGTGCATTTTCGGTTCGTAAATAGGCAAACAAATAGGCATTTTTTTCATCTTCTTCTTCTTCTTCTTCTTATTCGTTTTCTGATTTTCGAGGAAAAAAATCCATTCAAATTCAAATTTCTTGATTTCGTTTCTTCCATTCAGTTTCTCGATGGAATAATCAAATTTTATGCTAATTTTTCTTTCAATTTTTTTTCTGCTGGGTCAATATTTTCGTATTAGACATTGATAGCAAAGTATTGAGTTTCTTCAAATTTTCCAAGTGTTGTTTTACAGAATTGAAGTTAAAAATTAGCTGTGGAATTTTAAAGAAATGAACTTCTGATCCAATCTCTGAAACTTTGTCTCTATCACTGTATCTTATTAATTTTATTATTGTCAAGATAATAATTTCTGGCCGCTCGTTTTGCCGAGTGTCGTTGGGAATTTACTCGCAGCGCGACCGCAGCGCGCTCAAATTCAAATTTCTCAGTTGGTTTTGCGCGTAGCGGTCGCGTTGCGAGCAACGACACTCCGCAAAACGAGCGGCCAGAAATTTTTATCTTGACAATAAGAATTTTTACAAAAATAAATATTCTCAGATTTTGTACGCTCAAATTATCAGGCTTCCAGATTTTCAGAAAATAAACCTTTAATTGCCTAAACTTGACAGAACAATGGATAATAAATACTCCGGGACCATAATTTTTAGGAAAATTAGAAATTCTTGCAAAAATTTGATTCAATACATAAAACAGAGCCTCAGCGAAATGAGCCCACAATCGTAGTGGGGGCTCACTTGTACCAGCAAACTATAGCTTCAGCTCATAGTGAGTTCAACGGGTTCACGAATCAAGCTATGGTCAGTCCTCCGAATTCATAGGCACTATTTTCTTCTGAATTTCTTTTAAAAAATCGCTAAAGCTCGTTGTGACTGGATTAGGTATGGTATTGTCAAGCTAAATATTTTTGGCAGCTCGTTTTCAACTACAACTCAGATAGTGTGAATTTCCTCGCTACAGGACCGCAACGTTATAAAATTTGAATTTCCCCTGGCGTGACGCATTGCGACCAAATTCAGTGATGCAGTCAAAAATCAGAGGTTAAGAATGTTCAGCTTCACAATGATAAAGTGAATAATAATTGAGAGATTAAGATGTTGTGATGACCTTGAACTTGGAGGAAATTATTCATTTTTCAGTTCTACAAAAAATTCTACAGTTCGATTTTATGGGTTTCGAAAATGGGAAAGATTTGTATTTTCGAGATTGAGAAATTTAAAATTTGATGTTTTTTCCTCTGATGGTTATTCTCTCATTGCCAGTTTGCTTGGCTTAGCTCTTTCTTGAGCCAGTAAAACCTCAACACCATAATCCGACTCACCAGATCAAAAAACGTCAGGTGTTCCATAATCACAAGAACATTTTTCGACACATTTCTTCCATCAACGAAAATGTGAAAATCAAAAGAAACAACAACTTTTTCAAAAACGAAATTGTGCGCCAAAAGCACCTTTCTAAGGTCATCTCGACATTTTATTCCGTTCCCCTCCTTTCACCACACAAAGACTATTTTCGTTGTTTTCAAATATTTTTCGCATACGCTTCTCATTTCCCAAAAAATTTAAAAAAAAAAAGACCACGAATTAAAAATTTTGTGATTTTGATTCGTCGTATTTTTTTACTGTTCGCTTCGCGGTTCACTGAATCCATCCAGTTCTTTTTTGTTGTATTTCACTGTATTTCAATTTGGGGAGTAAAAAAAAAGTTGGTAGATGGGAAGGGGTTGCCTGTTCATTTCAATATTCAATTGCATCCCCCCATACCTTACTATTCCAATTTGCGGGTCGTTGGGTTGAACATGTTTGTTTCACGCCCACTTTTTCGGCGGGCCGAATAGAAAGAAAAAAATTATATTCCCCTCGGTTTTTTTTTGTTCATTTCTCTCGATTTTTTCTATTCGATTCAGCGTGAAAAATTTTAATGCATCATAATGCACTTTATTAATTGATTCTCTGTAGGTGAGGAAGAAAATTTCATTTTTCGATGGATGTGGGATGTGCGTGGTTTTTTGTTGTAAAGAAAAAACAAAATAAGAAAGAAAAAAAAACGTTTTGTCCATGTTTCAGTTCTTGTTTCGATTCATTACAAATGAGGAAAAGGCAAAAAAAAGGGGTGTTGTGAAAGGTCCACCCCTCATTTCTCTTTTGTTATAGATGCGTTTTGTTGCTAGAATAGTTTTTTTGGTCAGAATTGTTAAGTTAGTGTCCAACCTATATAGTCTTTCGATTTAGCTTTCAATTGGCGACGGGCACGATTTTATTCAACTTCCTCATTTCGAAGACAACAAGAAAAAATTTTTTGAAACTCGAGAGCCCTAGAAAAAAGTTCAAAAATCTCTGGTTGCTCGGAAGCGGAGACGGCTGCAATGAAAAATTTTCACGAACGAACCTCTTTTTGCTTTCGTCCCAAATTCTGCTGTTGTTATGACGTTTTGAACTTGGAAACATTTCCGGAATTCTTATTAGGAACATTTTGAGAGCGTCTCGTTTCAAATATTTTCGGAAATTTTCAAAATTGCTTTGATTTTCTTTTCTTTTCATATTTACATTATTTTGGAAGAAATTGTGACTTTTATTAGTTTTTTTAGATACAGTATTCCCCATAGGTAATAGAGCACAGGTGGACAAGATTTTTATAGATCTAAAAAATTAGCACCTGGGAACTTAATTGGTCCGAACCTTTGGGATCTCAATTTTTCCAGCAACGCTCAATTCCAGGTGCCATTTGTTTCTAGTTTTTAGTAAATTTTTTTCATAACTGTTTTTTTTAAAGTAATATATTTCTTGATCGATATCCATATTTAAGTCCCACTTTTTCTTAAAAGATAGTGTGCCACTCATTTTGAACCGGAACACTGACTTTAGGACCGTATTTGTGATTCCGTCCGTTTTCCTAAAGTTTTCAAACCGAACTGATTTCAGTGAAACACTGGTCCAATTTTCACGGTACCTTATACCTTACCAACTATCATAAACTTTCAATTTATGTTAGAAAAATCTTGAAATGAGGCTCGTTGGAAAAAACGTCTGGAATACATCTATTACCCTAACAAAACTTGGCACGACGCCAACATTTCTATCCATTTTTTGAATTTCTTTTTTTCTTAAAGAGAGTGTGCCACTTATTGCTATTTTTTAAAATCTAGAACCTTGTCTTTAACACCAGAAAGTTAAGTTAAAGTTGTCTACATTTATTCGCAGTCACCCTTAAAATATTTCACTGAAAATTTAGAATATTTTAGAATAATAAAAACTTTTCCATACAAAATATCGGTTGCTTCTTCTTTTTCCCCGTTGTATTATTACGGTTTTTGTCTTGTAAACAATAAAACGAATTTTAATTAAATCAGGAACATTGGGCCCACACACATACATACACATGATTTTAATATTATTAGTTTTATTTTATTTTTTTTCTTCTCTATTTCGTCTTGCCGCACAATTTTGTTGTTCAATCTATCTTTTCACCAATTTTTGTGTCTAACTTTGGTGCTCCTGTTTAACAACAAAAAAATCCTGTTTTTTTTTAAATTCAAACAAAGGTTTTTTCATTTTCAGAGAAGAAGACGGTGAAGCATCATCAGAAGTGTTATCAACCGGAAGTGTTGAAGAAACAATGGAGCAGGCGAGTATTGCAAATGCGGATCTGTTGAGAAAAGTGGCCGAGGTTTTGTCGGGACAACAGCAAGCACAACAGAATAATGGACAGCAGCAGAATCAGACAATGTCGGTGTTTGATTCATATATGGTTGCAGCGAAAAGTGAGTTTTGATTTGATCCAAAGGTGTCTAGATACATCGTAGAATACGAAACGTTAGTACACGCTGATACAATTTCTTTTTTTGCAAATCGGCAAAAAACGCTTAACATTTTTATAGCTTCTAATGGTATAATTTTGAATGCAACCGATATTGTAACATGAAATTATATAATTTGATAGCCACAAACGGGTGGCTATAAAAAACAAATGTACAAAAATAGGGCGGAACTATACTATTATCATCATTTGTTTATTATTTTCCATGAACCTTTCAGGTCTAGCGCTTGATCCATCGCTGCTTACTAATGGTAATGGCCTGATTGCTCATCAAATGTCACCTCTTATCGCCAATTCGACGCCGGACAGCGCCTACACGTCACCGGAACGACTTCTTCAAGCGATGCTCACCCCGAGCTTGAACTTCGGATTGGGACAAAATGCGTTGATGGGCGCGACAACAAATAATTCGCTACTGCAAACGCCACTTATTTCTCCGAGTCCCAGTTTTTTGCACACTTTGATGAATGCACAAAATGTTGTGCAGAACGGGTCAACTACTAAAAAGCAGGTAGAGTGGGAAAATTGAAATTGTGAATGAGAAACATTTGAAATTCCAGGAAAACCGCCCACAAGTTGTTTCACAGGCTTTAAAAGCTACAAAGAGGAGGTTATTTGCGGATGATGAAAGAGCTGGATGCACAAATGGCGATGATCGAATTGAGATGAGTGACTTGGAGGCGTTTGCTCAGACTTTCAAAAAGCAACGTATAAAATTTGGTACGTTCAATAATGTCATAGGTTTTTTCCCAATAAATCTCATTTTTTAAGGTTTCACACAAGGAGATGTTGGTGTCGCGCTGGGAAAGCGATATGGGACGGATTTTTCACAAACAACAATTTCAAGATTCGAAGCACTGAACTTGTCATTCAAGAATATGTGCAAACTTCGCCCATTGCTTAAAGAATGGCTGGCTGATGTCGAAGCAGCAATTGAAGGTGGTGCAACAATCACAGATCTGATTGAGAAAAGAGCATCTTTGACATCAAATAGTGGATCGAATCACATGTCAGAGCTTCACGTCACCACAACCGCCGAAACAGCGCATTCGCCAATACCAATAGCTCATCAAAATGCATTGCTCGCGCGAGAGCAGAATGTGAAACGACGTCGAAAGCGCACGAATTTGGACCTGAATCAGCGAGCATCATTGGACTCGTTTTTCGCGATTAATCCGCGACCAGATCATGATCGTATGACAGAGATCGCGAATACTTTGGAATTGGATCGAGATGTTGTGCGTGTTTGGTTTTGTAATCGTCGACAAAAAATGCGTAGGGTTGATGAACCGAGCGAAGGAGAGGTGGCCACGCCATCAGTGAGCCCGTTGTTCGCATCGGGGATACAAGTAAGTTTACCACCTCCAGTTATTTTGCCGAATAGTCAGTCTTATTTGCATAAAGGTTATTATTGATTTTTAAAAAATGTCTTTATGATGTCAAGAAAAAACGATCCAGCGAAGTTAACGGAACTTTAATGTCATGAAAACTGTGTTGATTCAATTAAAACGACAATAAAATAAAGATTCGTGCCGAAAACTATAAATAAACCACGGCAAAAACATCAAAATATCAAATTATACTCGTTGGCATACAATTCATCTTTTGTATGTTTTATGAGCTGATCTTTTCTTTGCATTGTTTTTTAAGAACATGGAAAATCGTAATTTTGGAATTTCATCAGAACCAGTGAAGTCTTAAAACTGTGAAGTCTTAAAACTAAAACGGCGTAGCCTGAATCGATAAAACGGTCATGATCTCTAGATTTCTGGATTTCGGAGTAGTTCGAAACAGAATCTTGAAGAAAACCTTCAGATTCACAATGCTAATCTAGAATTTATCTGAAATAAGTGAATATGTATTAAAATGTTGAAATACCATCTCTCACTACAAAAATCATAAAATCGATTTAACAAAATTTGTAACCTCCAAATTCGAATTACTTATATCTGAAGAATGTATAACTTTGCAAGCATTTTCAATGATTTTGCTTAATTGATTTTAAAACTAAATTTTCGTGGACGCTAATTTTTGGCTGTGTCGGCTAGACGCTGAAGGCAACGCGACCGCAACGCGACCGCAACGCGTTCAAGTTCAAATTTCTTTTAAATTTCTGCCATTCGTGTTATCTGGAGCGGCCGAAAAAAAGCTACCAAGGAAACGTATGTAGCTTAAAAATATTTATTACATGGTTTTTAAAAAATTTCATCAGGATCTAGAGCCAATACCTTTTTCGAATCTATTTTCTTTATTTTTAGATAAGACTGTTATCTAACTGATAATTTTAAGACAGACGTTCAATGTCAAAAGTTCAAAATATCACCCCCCCCCCCCTCCTATTATTGACAAAAAACACATATATTTTTCATTTTCAGCTCAGCATTGAACAACTTCAAGAAGCGGCAAAGCTCGCAACAGCTCAAATGATCCAAGACGACAGTAAGCTTACAGAAATTTTCAAAAAAAAATTTAAAAATCGTATTATTCTCAGGTGATTCAGCATCCGGAAGCCCAGAAGCACCATCCATCTCCCTGGATGGCAGTAGTGATGTATAATATCTTCAGAATTTGTTGTTTGTTTCTTTTTTCATCCCCAAATACCTCCCCATTTCACTAATTACGGTATTTTACAACAAACTTTTCATGTTCAAAAGAAATGTCTGAAAATGCGCGCTCTTTTCCCTAAAAAATCTGCCCGGTAATTTACTTTTATATCGATGGATGCCCCCCGGTTTTTGTAGTTTTGAACAAAGCTTTTTTTTCTATAAATTTCAGTATTTTTTGTGTTTTTCTTTTTAAATTTCTGAATACACTCTGAATTGATTCGCTTTTCAATAAGATTTGCTCAGGATTTTTGTAATGCTTTTTAAAACGTTTCTTGCTTGCATTTTTCGATGGTTACCACTCACCCTTTCATTTTAAAGCTACTAAAAACTAGAATATTAGAAATTTAAAGTATTTTTTTTATTTTTTTGAGCATTTATACAAACAAAAAACGGTTAGTTTTTCGATTTTTACTAGTTCTTGTTTTTTTTCATATTCATCATTGCCATTTTGGTTTTTATGTTTATTTTTTTGTCGCAACTTTCGAAGCATATAATTTTAAAAGCTGGACAACTTTTTTTTTAAATTTTTCACAAAATAATAATTTTACGGTCACTCTCTGGTGAGAAATTTTTTAGGACCGATTAATTATGCTTTCTATGTTCATATATTCATTTTTTGTTGTATTTTGAACCATAATTCGAACCTGGTGCATAATTTTCTTCCCCCCCCCCCCCTCCCCCCTCGCCGATTTTTCATACTCCGGTTTTTTGGAGATTCGTTCATTTCATTTTGAATACATTTTCAATAGGGTCATTTGTCATTTTTAGCCTTTTTTCTAATTTTTCTTTTGCTCGAAATTTAATTTTGAAACGAATAAAATAAAAATGCATAAAAATTGTTTATTTTGAAAAGAGTTGGGTTTTATGTTTTCGATGCGATTGGTGATTGAGTGATGATAAGAGTTTGACATATTGGTGTCTTAAAAGAGACGAGGTTTTCACTAAACAAGTTGATAAAGAATTTTGTACGTGAAAGTGCTTGATTATTTTTTTTTGTTCATTTTACCTTTTTTTCTTTTACTTTGGATTCATAACTTGCTTCTAATAGTAAGCTTCAGGGGACAATTCATTAACTGATGAAGGCATCTATCTTCAGTTAATCAGAATTTCCTTATTTTTCCCATATCCCCAAAGTTGGAGGGCATTACAAAGTCCTCATTTTTTTCCGTTACTAGGGAACTATGAGTTTTTTTTGTAATTTCAAATACCACTTAAAGGGGGAACATTACAGAGAATATAAATGACGTTAAATCTCCGAAAAATGACATACTTATGTTATAAATGGGTTTAAAATGTTTTTCGTGGAAGAACAAAAACGGAAAAAAACAATAAGTTTCCACCCTGGAAGAGTTTTGGTTGCTTGTCCATCCGCGATATTTTGTGTTCTTGGCCACCTATTAAATTTGTGCATTTTTATTCATTTTTTTTTGTTTTTTTTTGCATTTAAAATGAAAAACATATATAAATACTTTACAATTTACATTTTAAATGCAAAAAAACAAATAAAAATGCACAAATTTAATGGGTGGCCTAGGAATCCAAATTATCGCGGACTAGAAACCAAAACTCTTGGAAACTTTCAGCTAGCTCGTTTTTTTAATTTTTTAAAGTTTTTTTCTAATGATATGAAGTTCGTTTTTGAAACCCTATCTTATCGTTGCTTAGAATAGTTAACGAAAATCTGCCGAAAATCTCCGAAGTTCACAGAATCCGTCTTTCAAGAAGATGTGGGTTAATAACTCGGCTCAAAAAGCATAATTGATGTGGCTTCCTTTATAACCAGTACGCAAAGTTTCAGCTTTTTCAATCAAATGTATTACTACTAACATTTTTAGATGCATTTGTCGCATCGGGTGATCCTTGTGGGGCCAAGGAGATATCGATAAATATTGAAAAATAATTTTTGCGAAATACCCCGATATCAAATAATGTATCTTAATTTTAATTTCTAACCTGGTACCAAATTTTATTTTGTTTCTAACAGTTTCTTACTGTTTCTTACTTTTTTAAAGATTTACTTTCAAAGATCATCTGCGCCGACATACTATTTATTTTCTCTGAATACTATTGTCAACTCAATTATTCTTGATCATTGCGTGCGGAGCGGCTGTGAGGTTGAGCAGCCTTCCGAACGCAATGATCAAGAATAATTGAGTTGACAATATCAAAAATTCAAAAAAAACTATAGTTTTCAGAATGAACTATCTTTGTCTCGTAGCATTTTTAGCTATTTTCATCGATCAATCTTTCGCAGCTTCTGATTTGGAAGTTCCATCAGCTGTTGCAAACAGGTATCAATTTCCAAAAATTAATTCTGATCGTCGAATTTTTTCTAGATCGATCGCTATCAAAGGTCAACTTTTCTGTGGAACCAAACCATTCGAGGGTGCTAAGATCCGAATTTTCAGAGTTTATCAAGCAAATGCTGCTGATGGTAATAAACGATAAGTTAATGATATGAGCATCTGATTTTCAGATCTCTCCGAAATAATCGACTCTAAACAAACCTACATCACTGGAATGTTCCAATTGGAAGGAAGCACAGATAAGTTGGTTAAGCCTACTAGATCTAACAATAACCGCAATTTTTTATCAGATTCCCACGCACTAAGACCGAAATCCAACCATACGTCACCATTCACCACAACTGCGATTTGGACGAAAAAGAAACATCGAACGTTAGAATAAACCAAATTTCAGAGTTAGAATACCATTTTTTTTAACAGAAGGGATACAAAAGATGGGCGATTCGTATTCCAGAAGACTACGTGACCCTGGGAAGCAAAGCAAGAAAGGTTTACGATTTTGGAAAGGTTAACCTTCAATTGGAGTATCCAGGAGAAATTCATGACAAAAATTTCAAATTCGTTGATCAACAAAATTAATCGAATTTTTTTTTGCATTTTTCAATAATAAAGCTTTTTTTTTCTCTGGCCTTGTTTTATCATTGACATATTTTGGTAAAATTATTTTGCCCCGCCCAATTTTGCAACTATGACAACTTTTAAGGAAAACATAAATAAAACAATTCAAATTTGATTTTTCGCACATCTACAATATAAATTTAAATTTTTTTAAAAATCATCTTTTTAAGCCAAGTAAAAGTTTTTTTTAATTTCAAAGTTTTCAAGAGGTTACGATCAATAAAAAATCATGTTCAAAGGCCTTATTGGAAGTTTCTGAAAAAAGAATCTGATGCATATTCCAACATAAGAAACCAATTAAGAAATTTAATATCAAAAAATTGAACCGGGTAGGAATATTGGTTTACATTCACAATTTCAATAAATATCAACCATTTGTTTAACTCGGAACCTTTCTTACACTGATTCGTATTGATTTTTGGCAATTATACAACTACTAGGAGAAGACGTGGATAATTTTATCCGGGACTAGTCCGCGGACAGTATCGGAAATTCACAATTTCCCTTAAAATGACTCATGAACACAACGGCAAATGAAAGCTACAGCGTAAGTAATCTCAATACAGAAATTCCAAAGTTCGAACTATTTGATCGTGAATTTTTCATTTATCTGTCATTATTTCAAATTTTGATGATTCAAGGTCGTCAACAAACATACACGTATCATTGTTTAGAAAATATGTATTGTTGAAATTATCTCGATCAGCATGTTAAGGGCTGCTCGATCGGACTGATGCTCCGCGCGCACGCGACGCGGCTGCCAACATTCAACACGTTGAAACATTGGCGGAAAAATGTATTTTTAAGTGTGTTTATTGTCGGTCATCGCGCCGGGTGCGTGCGGATCGTCAGCGCAGTTGGGCAGCCCTCAAAACCCAACAATCGAGAATTTTTGAGTTGACAATAAGTATTTAGAAAATTCTTGTGTTATGAGTCATGAATGCTCTATTGTTTATCATAAACCTCTACTGGCAATTTTCAGAATCACAATTCCTAACCTAAGCAAGACCGTCTATTTCTACATATCACTGTTCAAACATCCGTTCACTATAGACGTGCAATGACCCAACCTCGATCATCCAACTCGACGATCATCCAAACCCTCTTCTTCTCCACATTTTAATCATAAATTTCCCCTTCGCAAAACACTAGCAAAAAATCGAGAAGACAATCACAAGTTTTTGTCTTGTTTTTGCAGCGAAAAAAGTGGCTGTGCTCTTTTCCGAACAGCTGTTTGCTACATTTCTATTTAATTTTCGAAAAAAGAGCTCCTCGAAAAAAAAACTCACTTTAAATGATTTGATCCTCACACCTGACTCATCGTAACGTTTTTTTCTGATACTGCTGCTCTTTTTCTAAAAAAAATTTGTTTTTGAAACCTTTTTTTACACTTTTTTTTCTGCAAAAGATATATGTAAGGCTAACAAAAGTATAGTTTTTGTTGGTCCCGTGCCAAAAATTTGTTAACGCAACTTCTGTTGTTTTGTTTCTCTTTTTTACGGAGTCTCTCGAATTTAATACATTTGTTTGTGTCAAACCAAACGAATTCTTGTAATAACTTGAACTTGGAAATAAAAAAAGAAAACATAACGGATAGAAAAACAGAACTCTATTTTTCCTGTTTATCAGAATGTTTCATCAGATGCGACCTTTTTTGCAGTGTTTCTTTCCACTTCCAACTAGTTCTCCGCTTTTTTTTATTTGTGTTTTTGTTTCTTTTCAACTTTTTTTGGCCCTTGAACCAAAAATCTAAGTGTTTCCGTTATCGTTCTATTCAGTTTCTATTCATTTATAAAATTACACAAAAAATATATAGAATAACATTGATGAAGAACACTTTATAGGAAAAAAAATATCAATAGAAAGACATTGTCGAAAGATGGTTCCGTGTTGTATTGCATTTTCAAGTTGTAAACGTAGCAATTATGTCAAAATAGAGACAGTGTCATGAAATGAAACAAGCCCTTTGCAAAAGTGTTCTTGGTTGTTGTATATGTTGTTTTTTTTGTGTTTCGCGTCTCCTTTTGGTTGTTTGAAGAAAGTTGTTTTAATTGGCAGAAATGACTGTGTGAGAAAGATTAGGTCAAACATCAAATTTGGATTACTGTAGCAAAAGCACTTGCAACTCAACATGCAGCTTTTAATTCGTTTCAGCGGGTGCTAGAGAGATTTGAATAGTTCTTTAATTGCTTCTGAAAATGTTTCTATTCATGAAATTTTTGGAGTTTTAAATATTGCTATTAAAATTTGGCTTCCGTTATGTTAGACATGTTTTCTAAATATAATATATCTTTTTTTTTTGTAAAAAGTTCAGAAAACAACATTAGAATTAAGGTTTTTTGCAAACAAACCATTCAGAAAGTCTTGAATTAATTAGAGCTAGTATTTTCATAAAACCCATATCCAAAAAATCTGAAAAAAGTCCAGTTGTTTGATTTTCGAAATTGTTTTCTTTAAACTTTTTGATTTTTGTAAAATTTTTGATTTTTGTAAACTTTCTGATCTATAATTATGCTAAAACGTTATGCAAAACTAATGAAATTTCATAGTTATGCCATCTGCTGAATTTTGTAATTTTATCTTAGCGTTAAAGTTTTTTTAACTATTGTTTTTTATGCGAAAATAGTTTTCACAATGTTTTAGGTCAAAAGATGTTGTAAAAACGAAATAAATTCGGTCAAATTCAGTTAGACATAGCGATAAAAAATAAGTTTAAAGTTTTATTCTCCAATTTTATGTCGATAGTTCTCTATGGAAATTTAGATTTTTCAGATTTCTGATATTTTGAATCTTATAACTTTGATCTTGATCACCTATACAAATGGAAAAAAATTCACAAGTTTCATATTTTGTTAATTCGATTTAAAATTCAGTATACTATTGTCAACTCAATTATTCTTCATCATTGCGTTCGGAAGGCTGCTCAACCGCTCCGCACGCACGCAACGCGGCGACCTCCCACTCAACACTGAAATATTGGCAGGAAAATTAATTATTCAAATTTTCCAGTGTGCTGAGTGTCGGCAGCCGCGTCGCATGCGTGCGGAGCGGCTGTGAGGTTGAGCAGCCTTCCGAACGCATTGATCAAGAATAATTGAGTTGGCAATTTAAAAAAAAACGCAAAAATATTTACAATTGAAGAAAATGCGAAAAAAACTAGTACGCGGGAGCAAACTTGGTGTTGATGACATAAACGTAACGTGCCAAACAACATGCCTTTGGGAACAGGCCTTTGGGAAGGGTCGATCATGCATAAAGGTGGGATGCACGCAGAATTTTTATTTTTACAATATTTGAGGTATATTTGTACAATCTTTCTCAAACGATATTTATGAAGTTTAAAAACATGAACAATTTTTAATTTTCTCAAATTTTTTTTTGATAAACCCCCTTGTAATTTTAATGAATTCATTTTTTGCATTTTTTAGTCCAAGAAACACTATTTCTGCATTTTTAATACGATGAATATTATCTTCAGTCCATCGCTGTATTAATGTATTCAAAGTTTGATAGATATTTTTTGTTAACGGATATTTTTTTTCTCATTAAATATTTCGTTTATAAAAATCGTGAAAGATCATTTTCTTCTTCTTTTAAACGCATAAATTTGTTGAATTAGCATTTCTTGTATTTTATGTTTTTTAAAAACTAATTACTAATTTCTTCAATTCTTATTGATTACTTCTTTACAAGTAACCTTTTTGAAATTTGAATATCACATATAACACCTATTGTTATTGGTTTCTTTGGCAATATTTGTTTTATTTTGAAAATTACAGCGTGTTCAAAACTTTTTTAAATGTTTTGTATCACTTTTGAATTTCTTGGTTCAAGCAAAGATCGCAAATATTTTTGACCTTTGATTTATTTTAAACTATTCACTCGGATTTGGAAAAAATATATATCCTGAAACGTGCTTGTTAGTTACCATTATTTAAAAATGATGCTGCTTCAATGCACCGTATTTTCGAAACAAATCTAATGACGATGATATTCAAAAAAAATTTGAAAATTTCCGTACTCTTTGAACTACAAGCCATTGTTCCAAATTTGTTTAGAAATTTCTACATTCACAACTTTCTATGGACAGCATTGATCTATTCAAATCTTTGAAAGTGTCGTTCAAATTTCTGTGACGTATATAGTCTTCTTATTCCTTCATTTATCTATGATCATATTGTAACAAAAACATTACGCAAACTTTTCGCTATTTATCGTGATTTATATCCTTGATATTGATTTATTACTTTTTTGATTTTAATTTATATGTTAGTTGGGGGGTTAGCTTTTCCGGAAATGCTTGTAAAAATTGTTGTTAATCATATAAAAAGTAAACAAATCTTTACTTACTTAGAAATCATAAAAAGTGTTGACTTATGTAGAAAGATTTTCTAATTTATGTTTCAAAGAAACACATCACTTTTGCTATATTTTTCCAATTTTCACATTTTTTTGCATAAAAACTGAGTTTTTGAGTTTTGAAGTTTTAAAAACACTTCTTTTAAATTTAATCAAACTTTGCATATCTACTCAGAGTTTTCCCAATTTGATTTCTTCAAATTGTAATCCATTTTCATCACTGCGCTTATTGAAATCAGTCCCTCGAAGTGAACTCTATCGAGTACAACACTTCCTTTCTACTTCGTAAATATATAAATCTAGGGTTATAAATTATTAGGTCTCTAGAAACCAGTGCTTGAAAACTATGCCTGAGAAACCGTGAATCTGGAGACTCTTCAATTTTTTTGCTTAAAATTTCTCATTATTTTTTAATCGGAATTCTTATAAATTCTGATTCCATTAAAAAATTTGAAAAAGTGTTTAACACCCGTTTTTCATACTTGATATTCATCGTATTTTATCTTTGTTATGTTGCATTATGAGTTGTGAACATACATACAGTTTCGTTGACATATCGTTAATGTTCAACAAAATAAGCAGGACATCAATATTTCTAGTTACCATAGTTCACTTTCAGATGAATTATAGGCCTATTGAGTTTTAATACCTGCTGGAATTGAAGCTTTTTCCATACAAACTTTGATTAAATCACCGTTGAAAACAACATCGAAAAAATGCTTGAATCACGTCTAAATACATTTAGAACCACATTCCTCCTTATCAAAACACAAATTCCAAACATCTCCAAAAAACAATTGCAACCAGACATCAAAAAATGTCACTTTCAATCTTATCGTCTATCCTTATTTTTTGACGATATGAATCATGCTTTTCTCCCCGAAAAAAAAAAACAATACACACTTATCACATCCAAATGCTTCTTAAAAATCATATACGTCGGCAGCCATAACATTTCATTTGATATTGTTTCAAAAACTTTCTCCGAAACGAAGCAAAACCGGCGGATGGAAGAAAAAGTGAAAATACATACATGCCGGTGGTGATAGATGCCCTTGTGTTTCGATCAAAATGTTGTTGTTGCCAAAACATTAGGCGTTTCATAACTTTTCCAATTCTTTCCCTCTTCAGCTATCGCAAGTTGGATAACAAAAAAAATAAAATAAATACATTTTCGGAACGATCTTCTTCAAACTTTAAAAAAAAACCGGTTTAATTTCGATAACACTTCAATACCCACTTTCTTGTGTTTGTGTGTGTGTTTCTTGACAAACCTTTTGGTACTACACACAAACACATCTCTTAAATCCGTACAATATAGTGCACTTTCACCTCGTCCCGAGACTTTCTAGAAAACAAGACGATGATGATGTTAGGTGGTGGATTTTATGTCCTCATTGGATGTTATGTTTGCTACTTTTTGAAAAGGAAACGCTGTAGAGTGCGAGAGATTCCAATCCCAACATGTTGTGACAGTCTTCTTCAATTTGATGATCCGCAACTTTCGCTTCGGTCTCCCTCAGTCTCTCTCTCACTGTTGAAAATAAAACGTCTTCTTGTCTGTTTTGTGTTTTTGAAAAGCATTGCACTTCGCCACCTCGTTAAATCTATATATGTGTGTTTTTTTCCCCTATTCATAATAGCCTATCCAACAATCCGCATGTTTCATGTTTCCAATTGTATACTTGAAATAATAACAAATGCGCTCAACATGTATGTCAAATGCGCGTACTTTTTAGATTGTTGTGGAATAGTGGAAAAAAACGGGGTAGTGGAGAAAAAACCCTGACAAAAAACTGGTCACGGATATATTCTATTATTCACTCCTTATTTGGGATTTGCTTTTTTTTTGGTTAGATGTGTGGTCTTGTTAAATGTACTTTAATGCTTTTGAAAATTGTCCTAAGAAAATGGATTCACTTTTTTTGTGTTCTCAGTGAAGATTGGAACGGGCTACATTAATTTATAGCTTTTGAAATATATTTTATATTATATTTAATTTCTGCAAAGTTATTTGAACTTTTCTAATCGTAGTTTTGATATGTATCCTCAATAAAACTGAAATTCTCGGAATTTGTCGGAATTTTTCAGTACAATAATCTTATTCGGTATTTCCTTATTATTTGTTTAAATTAGTCATTATTTTTTTAGTTTCTTTAGAATTTAATATGCTTAAAAGAAAATATCTGAAAATATTGTAATTTTACATTTTTAAAGAATTTTTAACGGAAGTTCTGGACTTCATAACGGAAGTTCTGGACTTCATAATCAGTATGTTGATTCGGATCGGATTGGATCGGCAAATATCAGGCCCTTTTTAATGAAAGTAACTTCAAAAAATGTTCTTAGAATCTGAGTCAAAAGCGTAAGTAACCATTTTTTTGGTAATTAACCATTTTTTAAACTGCTAAATAGCCATCCCAATCCGATCCGATCCAGATCGGAAAGCTATTCATAATCAAAAAATGAATGATTTTTAAAGGATGGAGAGTGAAAAGTGTTTGTTTGACTTTTTAAAGCGAATGAATCATATTACATTTTACAAATATTCTGGAAATATGATAAAATTGAACTTTTATGTCTCAATTTCTCAAACAATTTGAAAGTTTTGCGTTTGAAATTTAAAGAAAGACATTTTACACGAGTTTCAAGTGTATTTATACCAATTAGATTTTTATAACAATAAAACAAAAACAAATAAATTTATCTGGAATAGAACATGACCGAAACTTGTAACTTTAGACATCAAAGTTCGCTTCCAGGTGCTCTTTTTTCGATTTTAAAACAAAGTACATATATTATCAAGCTGAATTTTCTTGGCCGCTCTTTTTCGGCTGCTCCGCTGATAGCATCAAAGGCGTCGCGACCGCAACGCGAGAAACCAACTGAGCAATTTTGAAGTTGAGCGCGTTGCGGTCGCGTCGCCTTCAACTTCTAGCTGCTGCGGCAGAAATTGAGCGGCCAGGAAAATTTAGCTTTGATAAAGAAATTGGAAAAAAATGGTTTTTTCAAAAATGTTGCAAAACAAATTTTCGTATTTTCGAAACTATATACCCTCAGCAACCTTCCATCCGGTCCGTTTAAAAATGCACTTTGAAAAAAAAAAGTTTCTCGAAGCTGTATGTTTTGAAACACGACCTTTTCTCACCGAGTTGAATTTCGCGCATTAATTAAAATAAATGTATTGGAAAAAATTCATCATTTTCGAAAAAAAAATAAATACCGATTGGCGCGAAAACTCTCCCCGCTTTCTTAAGATTACTATCAAAGGCTTTCACTTTTTGTTTTTTTTTTACAAAACTTTTTCATTTTTATTGAAAAATGTTTGTTTTTGAGGGCAGAAGAAGGCAAATACTGATTCATTTCCAATGCCAAACTTTTTTATTTTTATTTTGAAATGTTCCAAGGTTTTTGTCGTTTTTTTTGGCGAACAGTTCAACAATTCATGTTGCCGAAAAATGTTGGCAAAATAAACAGATTAAATTCGCCGCAAAAACGAAACCAATTCAAAAATATATTTGGAAAAAAACATGTAAACAAATACTACAGTAATCGAACGTTTTTTCCTCAATTCGCATTTTTTGCATATTTGATGAAATGTTTGTTCACGCTGAAACATTCATCAATTTTCGAAACCAAAAAAAAATCACAGATGTTCTTCTTCACTTTTTCAAAAAATTTACAATAATTTGTCCTCAAAGTTTTGGAAAAAAACCATATATTTTCCTGTTCCTCTTCCACTTCCTCTAGACGTTTCGAAAATTTGATGCGCAACAAACATATTTTTCGATTTTTTGTCGTTGTTGTCTCTATTTCGAAAAAAAAAACATGCGAAACAGATCGTCAATCATAATATTGACGGGATGAGGGCGTAGTGACGGCTGTCATGTTTTTCTTTGAATTTCAAAAGTTGCAAAACCATTTTTTTTGTTTCTTATTTTTCCAAGGGTAACCTAATACTTTTCTCAAGATTGCGTTTCGAACATCAAACATGAGAATAGAGTTTTTTTCTATCATTTTTTTGCAACAAAATAATTGGCTGAAATTTTTTGAATTATTTTGTATATAGACAGCTGAAAAAAATGGACATTTATCGACGGAAAATAAGAAAAATTTGGAACGAAAATAGTTGGAGAACATGTTTTGGAACATTGTTTATGTTGGTTTGTGACCAATATCACGTAATTTTTTGATTTGTACCAACTGGTTTCAATTTCAAAAAATATACGAGGATCTTATATTCGAAAATTTTTTTTGACTAGAGAATTAACCCGCACATTTTAATAGATAAAAATTTTGGATACTATTGTCAAGATGAAAATTCCTGGCCGATCGTTTTGTGTCGCATCGTTGGGAACTTCCACCGCAACGCGTTCAAATTCAAATTTCTCAGTTGGTCGTGCGCGTTGCGAGGAAGTTCCCTATGATGCTACGGAAAGCGAGCGGCCAGGGGTGTTCATCTTGACAATAATTGATATTAGACTCGACATGAAAAACCTAGAATATTGAACTCTGGTGTGATAACTCTAGTCAGCGTTTCAAACTCAATTTTCTTTGATTTTATCTTTATCGGTGTATTTTTCATGGAAACCAAAGATTTTAAAGGCAGCTGATCAGTTAGCACGTTCCCAATTCAAGGCAAAAATCAAAATTCGAATAAGGTAGTCCAAGAACCATAGCCACATTTAAATAATTGTGTTTCGCGCCAATCCAACCGCGTCGCACGATCCGGCGCGCATTCAAATTTTGATTTTTTTTTCTACTTTGGACGACTGCTATGAAGCGTGTATTTATCGGTGTGATTTTGCATAAATTACATTTCACTGATCAGTGAAAGCTCTAGTTTTTGAAATTGAAATCTGGTTGGGTCAACTTACCTGACCCACTGTCTTTAAAGGAGTTCTTTACGCTGGTTGATAAATGTATCTTAAATTCAATTTTACATGCCTAAGAATTTTAGAATTTCGAGAATAAGGGCGCCAGAATCAGACTTTGCTGCCTTTTTGGTGAAAACTGTTACATTTTTGAGGTTAAATCTCGATTTTTGGTGCCCTAAAGCAAGTTTTTTCGAACCTAAAGCAAGTTTTTATAAACCCTAGAAACCTAAATGTTAATTTTTTCGATACCCATTCCCACTAGGTTCAATTCTTCACGCCCCCCCCCCCCCATTTCCTCCCACCTGAAAACATTCCATTTTTATACGAATTTTAATGATCGTAACATTGACTTGATATTTTTGAGACAAGCAAAAAAAAACAATATCACTGTTTTATGTGTCGGAAATTGTGTTTTTACTGTGATGTTATATGATATATGTTTATGGAAATTGAAAACAAATGCTTTCCGTTTTTTTTTATGAAATAATTTTTTTTTTGAAAAAAATATGCAAGTGTACATCTCTTTCCCACGTTTCTCTATATTCTGAAATTTGAAACCATATCTTTGAAGTGTTTTTTTTTGTTTCTAATTTTTCGAAAAAAAAACTACGATGTCTTCCTCTTCTTGAGGTCACAAATCACTATGATTCATTCATATTCCCAGCTGAGTCACACACGGGTCGAAATTTTTCTTCGCTCCCTCGATTCAAAAAAATACTGTTTTTTTTTTAAATTTCTACGTGAAATCGAGTTTTCATTGGCAAAGTGCTCCCCCCGAAACGTTTCATTCTTATTATTTGTTTTCTGTTTGGAATATTTGTCCTCTTTCTGACGTACTTTGCGTCGTTTTTTTGTCTCCTTCTTGTGTTATATGTTGCTGCTGCTTCAAACGATCCTTGTTTTCCGGATTCAACACTTCGTTTTCACGTCGCTTGTTTGTGTTTCATAAAGATCCCACGTAAACGCGAAATCAGAGAAAAAAGCGCAGAAAAAAAGTTTTTTGTTTGACTTATGCCCCAAAACTTCTTTTTTTTTGTTCCCTCTCCCCCCTCTTTGAATGCTCGTTTTTTTTCTAAACATAACAAACTTTGGGAGCGTTTGTTGAATAATAAAATGAAGTTGTTGATGATTTCTGAGCCCGGCTGGGCTGTGTTTTTTTTTTGTTTGGTAAAAAGCGAAGAAAATTGAGGGCAGCACACACACAAAAAATTGGAAGAAAGTTTATAAACAAACATACATAGCTAGCAATTTTTTTTTGACAATTGTTCATGTTATGACATCAGAAAAATAATAGCTGGTTTGGAAATGACTAGATTAGTTTTGAATGCTTTTTTTTCTCTGCTAAAAATATGTATTTCGATCTTAAAAATTTAAGAGAGGGTTTATAGATTTCTTTCACTGTAATTAGTTTTATGATCTTTGATTGATAATAATTTTTTTTAATTTAAAAAATTTAAAATGAGATAATTATTATAAAACGACTTGAAAATTACATACCTTTAAGAATTCTAAAAATATTTCTAAATTCTAAATGTTGGGTATCGGATCATACAGGGTGACAATTAATTATGGGAACAAAACGCGCTTCACCGTGAGCGGAGTACTGTAGCGTTTTTCTAGATTTTTCTTTTCATAATAGTTTTTAAAAATGTTTTTCTTTGTTTTAAAACTGATCGCTCATCACCATTTGTATTTGTTAGGTAATTATGAGCTGAAGTGCGGAGAGTACCAAAATTTGGCGTTTAGCCTGCATTTTGACGGCGCAATTCGGTGATCTCTAAATAATTGAAAGTGCATCATTGCTTAGTGTCCCCGACAAAAAAACGACATACCGGGTCTGACAAATCCGGGAGAGTAAGTACACCGACATTGAATTCTCCGAAGCTGAGAAATAAGATCAAGAAGAGGATCAATCGTGAAAATCGGCAATCCATGAAAAAGATGGCTACGCAGCTCAACGCCAGCCAAGAAACAGTTCGGAATGTGTCAAAAAAAACTTGAGTATCGTACCATTCAAGATTGGCAAAAGTCGATTCCTGAATTTGAAGGCGGAAGAAAATCGGTACATAAGCGCACAACGACTACTCCGGTGGGCCGCGGGAATGATCTCAAATGAGACGTCTTCAGTGATGAGACGCTGTTTTCTCTGGAAGGCTACCAAAATTCTCAAAATGACCGTAAACTGTTGCCAAAAGCATGACCAAATTTTCGATGGCCATTACAAACAAAAAATCGCATTTTCCGGCTAGTGTGATGATTTGGACTGCAGTCACCTTCACTGGCAAGTCAGATCTGGTTTTTGTTGATTAAGGAGTCAAAATTGATGGTCAACACTATCGCCAGGAGTTCATAGGGAATGCCTTGATTCCTTGGACTAATTCTCACTTTTCCGGAGGACATTGAACGTTAAAACAGGACTGGGCGACCGCACATGGTGCAAAACCTACAATGACGCTCCTCAAGCATGAAATTCCTGAAGTATGAACCAAGGATTTATGGCCCAGTTACTCGCCGAATTTGGATCCATTGGATTATTTCTTCTGATCAGTTTGGAGAGCAGAATCGAGAGAAGCCGTGTGACATCGATTCAGATCTTGAAAACGGAGTTTGTCCATGCCTGGGACACAATTACCACCGACTACCCCGCGGCCACCATCGCTCGTAATTCGAAGCGCTTGAAGACTCGTAGAAAAAAAAGTAGAGGGGATTCAGAATATCTTTTGTAATATATTGTTGTCAGACCTTTTTCCTTCTTGAATAAAACATTTCATCTCAATACATTTGTTCGTTCGTGTTTTATGATGGGTTGAGTGCGTTCCCATAATTAATTGTCACCCTGTATTTTAATCAAGCACCGTTAAACAAAACAATGATACACGGGTAACGTAACTAGGGAAAATAGATCTGCGGCATATGACTTTTCGGATGGAACATAATGTAAATGCCTAAATATCTTAATGCGTAAAAAAATATTAATTCTCCTACCGTATACCCGAGATTGTACCCATGCGCCTTTAAATTCACATTTTTAAGACCATAAATTTAGTGGTCTGTAACTTTTGATTGCCTTTATTAATTTGAACAATCTATAGCTCAAATAGAAGAGAAAAATACGAATTTTAATATTTATTTAAAAAATGAATTAAAAATTAGTTAGTGATTTTAACATTAAAATGAACAGTTTTCAGTGAGATCGTTAGAAATTGAAATATAAAAGTTATGGAGAGATTGAAACGGAAAAAACATAATTTCTAACTTTTAATAAAATTTTGCATTAAAAATAGCTTTATTTTCTATCGAATAGATCCATTTTAACGGTTGAATGTCATGTTGTTCAGAAGATATACGGCGTCAAAGCTGATAACTTCTCTCAGAAAATAAAAGCAAGAGTTACCACGTGTATCACACGGTTAAGGCCGTTTAAAATCCTAATATGTCCTAAATATGTCCTTAAAATCCTAATAATGTAGTTCTGCAAATTGTGGAACTTTTAATCATAACGTCAGATTTTATTCATTAGTTTAAAAACTAATCAAAATAGTTTTTTTTTAGTTTTTTTCAATATAGGATTATTCAAAAGGGAAAAACTATAGAAAACACAGTGTTCATTAATGGGACGCAACTTGCTTTAAACTCAAGAACCGATGGAAATTTTAAATTTCGAATTTTAGAATAAAAAAGAATTCCGAATTTTATTAAAAAGCATAATATTCTTTTTTGAATAATCCAACAAGAAACGGCTAAACTGTTTGGTTAACGTAATTCAACATTCTAATCTGTGATTATGGTTGAGCGCTAAATCATATTTTGAAGCTTTAATATTTTTTAAAACACCTGAACTGTCCTTTAAAATATTTGACATTTCAAAACTCCTTTTTGAAATTTATAATAATTATGTATCTCCACTCCAAAACTTGACGTCTTCTTAACAAATTTTTCAAATCTTCATATCGATTTTTGATCATTGTCACTTCCCGGTTCAAAATTGTTTCTCGAAATTTCAAAGCCATAAAAATCCCGAAGATCATAGAACGTCGTTGTTCTTGTCTCTCACAATTTGACGAGGAAAAAAAGGTCGCTACAATTTTTTGTTTCCTTATGTGTTTAACATGTTATCCTTCTAAAAATGAAAAGAAATTTGTCTATAAGATGTTATTACACAAAACTTCTATTCTCGAATATAACAAAAAAAGGTGTCATCATTTCGTTTCTCGAAGCGTAACGTCCGATTTGTCAAACTCTAGACCATCTCGAAAAAATGTTGTTTTTGTAACTGGAAACAAATAGGGGGGACAAAAAAATACAGGCAAAAATAACATGCGAAAAGAAAACACAACATTATTTTCTGTCCAAAACTGATTGTTCATCCTAGTTTATTTTCAATGGAACCAGTTTGCTTACGGCCTCAAGTTCTATCGAATCAAACAAAAAAAAACAACATTCAAAACTCCTAATATTTGTGTTGATTTTGTTTCAAATAACATTATATTATAACCCAATAGTTTTTTTATGCTTTCGTCCTTTTTTTGGTTACTCACTTTCTCTATGTTAATGTCCATCATGTGAGGGAAAATGACCGGACAATGTATTGTCATCAGCGTGTTATTTTACTGTTTCATTTGAATTTTTTTGACCTTTTTTTGGTATAATCATTTATTTTTGTTGTAAACGGCCTAAATTTGGTTACTTTTGTTTTCGAAAACAAAATTGATAAGATAATTTCAAAAGTTTGCTGTTGTAAAATTTTTCAAACTGTTTGAGGATTCGATAAAAAGACGAGTAACCCAAGAAAACATGTCTTAATAATGCAGAAACTTTCAAAATAAGAGAATTGAATAAGTGTGAAAATATAAAATTATTTTACGAGGATTTTATTAGCTAATTTTAATGGAAGTGTTGTGTCAATTAGTGTTAGATTAATTTTTAAATAGTTATTTTATATTGTCAACTCAAATATTCTCGATCATTGTGTGTTGAAGGCTGCTCAACCGAACGAACGAACGAACGAACGGCACTCAACCCACAGCAAAATTTGAAATTTCATTTTCCCGCGCATTTTCCAGTGTCGTCCACCGCGTCGCTTGCTTGCGGTTGAGTTGAGTAGTCTTCAAGCACAATAATCGAGAATAATTGAATTGCCATATATCCAACTAAAACAAACCAGAAAATAATAAACTTGAAAAAATTTAAAAAAAAACTAGCACGAAATTGGTTAGAACTATGGGAAAATCTTTTATAATTTTGATAACTTCCGGGTGCCCCCTTTTCCAGGTTTTTTTAAAAATAATGTTTTCATTGGTGTTTCGGTGCGTAAAATAAAATGCCCCCGACTCATTTAACAATACTAGTAAAATTTGTAAGTCCCGTTTTAATTTCACAATAATGAACTGTCAGAATTTTTTTCCGTGTTTAGGGAGTCCTTAAATTATTTGTTAATTCGACAATTAAAATCTCTCAACGGGGAGCATTTTGACAATGGCATCTAAATTAAAGTGCAATTTTGATCTAAGTTGTACCAAAATATAATATTGCTCAAGATTAAGAAAATACAAACCGGCTTCCAAACTGAAACCGAACTATCGTCTACGACACGAATGCTTACTGATATTGTCAACTTAAAAAATTTGGATTATCCATTTTCAACTGAAAGACCGCAGCGCAACCACTCGCAGATAAAAATAGCATGACTGTATGAGATACTTAGATTTTCTGGGTAGGTCAAAACCAACCTGCATGATCACGAATACTTGAGTTAAAATGTCTATTTTGTTTCATCCTTTCGATGTCCGACGGGTTCGGATCGGCGAGTTTTGCCCTTTTCTCAATCATATAAACTTAATTTATACGGAAAGTTCGGTTTTAATTTTTGTATTTCAGCTTTCTTCAAACAATAATCCAGCATTGTTAAAACCGTTAGATGTTTTGTAAACTCTTATTTCTACTGCTCCATTTCGCACCTGATTAATATCCAAGCAATTATTTTCGATAACTGTTTTTAAAATCCTTATATTATTAATATTACAATTTTTATATTCATAATACAAAATATTTTACATTTTCATGCGGTTTCCTTCTTATTATCATAATCAACTTTTTATTTTTGCATTTTAATTTTTAATTTTCAGAGGCAACACAACCTTTGGGTGGCGTAGATCCATCTTGTGAACCGATTCTTCCAACAAATCTGGTATTTTTCCAATTTATTTCAGCATTCTCAGGTGCATTTCTTTAAAATCATGTTCTACTATTACTTTTTATCATTTTTCTAAAAATAATCACCAAAAAAATTCGATTTACATTAACTTTCAATCCCAACCCTTTTTCAATCCCCAAATTTCCCTCAATATTTTTGTTTCCCGAATCAAATCATTTGTTAAAACAATCAAAAGTTATTTTTTGTCCTCATTGTTATCAGGAAGAAAGCAAGAAAGCATACGTGGATTGGAAAAAGTGAAATAATTTTGGTTTTTGCTTGCGAAAAACAAACAAAAAACGGCAAAATTTTTGTTATCTTTCTTCGACATTGTGTCGCCAGGAAAATATTTTTCCACCATCTCTATCATCATAACTTAAGGATTTATCAAGAAAATTCGATTGAAATGATGAACATTTCATTTCTTGTATGAAAATATGTATGAGTCTTTGCAAGTTGCAATGTTTGGTCTATGGGAAAATATGCGACAGAATATATACCAATTTTTCTTTATATCTTTATTCTTAGGATTGAATATTCGAAGAATGTGGGAACGGAAAATGAATTACTACTTTTTCAAAACATAGAAAAATCTTTTTTTTTTGAGGAGACCCTTTTTAGAATGAATATACTGTAGTGATGAAAATAAAATACACCATCATATTAGTTTGGTTATAACTCGGCGACTAGTTGAAAATACAGTATCTAAATACAGTATTAGAAATAAATGCTGAATACTTATAATTGCTGTTTTTTCAATGAAATTTGGATACAGTATCCCATACCGAACGTCAGAAAATATTTAAAAATATGCAATGGTATCTATTATTGGTGTGGTACTTTCTTTGGAATTTAATTCCCTTTAGCTCATCATTTCCAAATTTTATTTGAAAAATTCCAACTTTGAGCTTACAGTTAGTCAAAAAAAAATTCTCCATACGTAATTTTGTATCATGATCAATTTTTTTTGGCCCAAAAATTTTTTTTGCACAAGATTAAGGATAAGAATAATTCAACAAATTCCTTTTCTAAAAAAAATAAACATGCTAATCTCAAAAGGATTTGTAAGTCTATTTATTGACTTCAAAGAAGCCCATACTGTAACTAGAACTTTGGCTTCAGTTTTTTTTAAAATACCATAGTTGTTTTTTGTTAGCCGTGGGATGTAAAAAAATAGAAAAAAGAACGTTTTGTGCTATGATAATCGCAGAAAAACGGATTAAAGGATAGAGAGAATGAATGACATTTAATTCAGTTAGGGATAATGTTTATTTTTGTGTATTGAGACTTCCTCCTGAAATAAGAAAAAGAAAAATATTTGCAAATGTTTGGAATCCTTAGGATAGATAACAAGAACAGAGCTTATACATAGGAGGGGCACAAAAATGAGGACAAACATCTGAAAATAGTTTAAAGAACGATGTTCCATTTTTCAAAATGGATGTAAGAATTTTCAAAAGTTAGAAAGAGTTTGGAAGCAGTGATACTGTAAAATTTTGGAAAATTCAATTTGTATCGAAATGTATTAGGACCAACAATAACACTAATGTTATTCAGCTAGAAAAGCATTAAATAATTTTTAAAAAATGAAGAAAAACGCTTACGAAATCCGCATTGAAGAGATTTTTTCTTTCCGAGACGTTTTGTGACGTAGTATTGTAAATTGCTAGTATTTCTAGGCCATTTATTTGGCGCTCTCGACGAAAGCTCTAAATGTGTCAAAGGTGCTAAGAAAGGACGTCCCTTGCCAATGCATTATTCTATATTTTAAGAGTCCTTCGCCTTTGTTTGACCTTATTTGTTAGGTTTTAATAATCATTTTAATACACTTTAAAGCCAGTTGTTCAGTTAATTTGACCCTACTTGATCTTAGTTTCAAAAATTAGAGCGGTTTCTAATTAATACAATGCAATTTATGAGAAATCACACCGAATACACGCATCATATTGTAAACTTAAACATTTTGGATCATCCATTTTCTACTAAAACACCGCAGAACAACCACCGCTAGCTCATTTAAAAACAGCACGACTGTTTGAGAGACTTAGATTTTCTGGGTAGATCAAAATCAACTTGCATGATCAAGAAGAGTTGACAATCGCAGTGATCCAAAGTTGAAAAAAACAGAATTTGAATGCGCGCGTGTCAGAGCGACGCGGTTGGAATTGGCGCGAAACACAACTATTTGAATTTGGCTACATATTGGTATTGTTCTTTGGACCACCTGAGCTCCCATTCAAATTTTGATTTTTTGCATTGAATTTGGATAGTTTTAATTGACAAACTGCCCTTGAACATATTTAGTTATTGTTTCTGGTGCTCCTTAAAAACCATTTGTCAGATTACGTATCGTTTGCGATGCGTATTAAAACTAACAAGCCTTTTAAATAAATTAGCCACGGAAATTCCATTTTGACATTTGCTGGCATGTTGCCAAGTCTCCATAATTTTTTTTGCCTTGCATATCTATACAGTGTGCCGATCCGAGTTCGTATTGCGTCAAGTTTGCGAGAACACGTATTTTCAACTCTTCCATACTAAAATTTTGATTATTCCAATAAGGGTCCAAAAAGACGAAATCGTCATCATCCGTAACCATACTAAAATTGTCCTAGACAGCTTATTTTTCATGTTCAGTAAATCATAAATCACAAATGTATTCAAAATATATTAACCAAAAATTCATTAAGACTGTCAATCTTTCTAAGAAAAAAAATCTAAATATAATTTTTGTCTGACTATAAAATATACGTTTTTTTGTCTAGAACACCCATTCCTTCAACAAATATTTTCCTCACATTTAGTTATTCCGATCATAAATTGTTATTTTTCTTATTCTCCATTTTTTTTGGAAATCTGCAGTATTCACACGATTTTGTAGCCATTCAGCAAGGTTGAGACACATCATGTTAGTTCAAAATAGAACGAGCACGAAAAAGCAATTCTTTGGTCGAACAACAAATAGTAGGGCTTCTTAGAAAGTAACAAATCCATTGGAACATTTGGACTTTTGGATTTTTTCGGGATTAATGGAATTCGACTGCAGAAAAAATACATGTTTTGAGAGTTTCTAATCCAATTATTATGACTATTTTTGAATATATATTATGCAGCAAACTTCAGACTTCCATTAGAATCAGAAATTAAGAGCCCTCCCTCATTTTATTTATCAAGAACGTTGGTGAGAATCATTGCACAGCAATCACAATTGTTTCTTTTTATCCAATCGCATCATATAGTTATCTCCCATCCCTTATGTTCTTTATTTTAAAAATAGAAAAACAAAAACGTAAAGGAACACACAATCAAATCAAAAATTTGCAACATTCAACTGCCGACAGATTACACAAAATCGCTTGTTGTTTAGCGAAAGGAATTCTAAAACAAAAGTGAAAACGGGATCCCGTGTGATTAGTCACTGGCAAAAAGTCATGTGGCTCGAAAAAATAAGTGTAGCAAAAATATCAGATACTTTTTGAAAAATGTTTGTGTTTTTTTTTTCATCATCTGAGTTCTGTCCTTATAGTGTTCTTTTCTCAGAGCATCTAGATTAAATTTTGCAAATTTGATAACATCAAATTGGATTTGTTACGATATTGCCCTTTTTTTTTGACGAAGATTAGTTTTTGACCTACAGCGATGATTTATAAATAAAAAATCCGACACATGTTTAATCTTGTATTAACATTTGATAAAATGTGCATTTATATTTTCTTGCTCCAGACAAATAGAAAAATTTCCAGAATTTGTCTATATCTTCAGCAACAAAGTAAAAATACAGAAAAATAATAAGGTAGTGCGGACTAAAACCTAGTTGTCTTTGAATAATTAAATTTGGCGCCAAATTTAACCACAACCTCAATTGCAAATTATTCTAGCTAGATTCAATATTCTAGCTAGATTCAATAGGAAACTGAAAGTTGAACGTAACCAGTGGGATAGTGACTTTAAAGATAAGGTACCAAGCAAACTGTGTTGTATATACACGGAATATGGAACTATTTTGGTGTCATTTACCTTTATGAAATGATGTAACCTCTCTTCCAACATGCCCGACACTTATTTCAATTTTGACATCAACGTTCAATTCCAGGTGCCCTTTTTTGTAATTATTTTTACTATTGTTTCGGTGAACAAAATCAAAGCGATACATCTAAAGCCCGATTTTAAGCATCGAGTCACTCTTCTGCGAAAATAATTTACCAATATCAATAGACCCACTATCTTTAAAACATTTTTTTAATGGTCATGAACAAAATCAAAATGTCAAATCATCCCTCCCAAAAAAAAAACAACACTGACGCACCAATCATAATATTGCTTTTATTTTGTTTGATACATCACAAAACAGTCCCTATACAACATTTTTGCTTCATATGCATAAAAAATTGTTTCAAACAATAGGACGTAGCCTTTCAGGGTCGACCCCTTGTTGTTATTTTTTTTGTTGCAAAAAATTGTGTTGGTACTTTTATTTCCATTTCATTTTAACATACTCCTTCCTACATTTTCGCTCTCTATTGTTTCATGATTATCGGTCGAAGCATAATTTTTTTCTGTTTCTGCCAAAGTACTACGTATTTGCTCTTCAATCGAAAGTTTACAGTTTTTTTCTCGTTCAAAACCCCTGTTTGAAGAAATTCGCAACATTTTTCTTATCGGGGAGGTGGCAGGGGGGAATTAGTTTTTTCGAATTAGGGCAGATAATAAGTTTCTCATGATTTTGAATTGATGTTGCTTTTGTACAGAAAAATAATGATTGATAACAGAATTAAATGTTTTGAAAAGACTGTTTTAAGATGATGAAACGGTTGAACTTTTAAAAGGACTTGTACTTATTAAAAATGCTGTTAAAAAAATAAAAATAAACCTCAATTTCAGTTCTTAAAAATCTGGATTACTGTACTTCAATTTGGGGGGAATCGGAATCGTGAATTTTGATCTTTGAGACTAGACTAACTATATTTATATTAGATTTCATATTCCAAGAAGTCATTTTTTTGTAGTTTTAATATCAAATAAAATTGTCGCGTTTTTTTCTTCTATAAAGTGTTTAACAATTCAATAAAATAACATGGCTATTTTTTAAAGAGCTGCACACCGATCTGCCGTTTCAGCGGCCGAACCGTGTCAGGTCGCAAAGGCCGCTGAGCTCCAAATTAGATATAGAGTAGATGAAACGTGGAGGTTAGTTGGAGACCAGTATTTTCTTGATCTGTGCTATATTTCATCGATCTAGCTTTGCTTCTAAACTCAGCGGCTTGATTTGCGGCGTGGTCTGGCATACAATTTCCATTATTTCTCAGTTTTTAGACTTGTTCTAAATGTGTGCCAGTTGAGATATAGATATTCTAAAATTCTAAACATCTGGTATTGTCAAGATATAAATTTCTGGCCGCTTGTTTCGCGGAGTGTCGTTGGGAATTTCCTCGCAACGCGCTCAAATTCAAATTTCTCAGTTGGTCTTGCGCGTTGCAAGGAAATTCCCAACGACACTCCGCAAAACGAGCGGCAAGAAATGTTTATCTTTAAAAAAGATCAAAAGCTATAATTTTCAAATGATGAGAATCTACGTGACAGTGAGAGTAAGGGTTGTTATTTTTAAGATTTCTAACAAGCAGAGCATTCAGATGGTATATTGCATAGCCTCTTTTCACTCGAAAAACCACTGAAACTGGGGTTTATTTTTTACAAATTTGAACATTTATCAATTGTTGTTAAAACGCACTTATATTTATTAAAACGTATAGTATTTTCTGAACCTCTAGGATTCTGAAATTTTTTGAATTCGTCATAAATAAACGTTACTTTTTGTTCAAATCCAACGGCCCTTTATTTCCTCTAAAGTATAGAATCGAAAAAAAAGAACACGAATTGTTTGGAATGTTATTTTTTCTTCTTCTCGCTTTTTTATTGTCATCTTTTTTGTGCTTTTGCTCCAGTTCTTTTTTTTTCGTGTTGCTCAACGTTTGG
This sequence comes from Caenorhabditis virilis, assembly GCA_964036255.1. Lineage (NCBI taxonomy): Eukaryota > Metazoa > Nematoda > Chromadorea > Rhabditida > Rhabditidae > Caenorhabditis > Caenorhabditis virilis. The sequence goes on along the minus strand of OZ038420.1, from coordinate 3,832,021 downwards.
TGCGTCGAAGCGCAACTCGTTCACAAAATTGAATAAAATGACACAAGTGCCCACATAAGACTAACACACATATGTACATATATGTAGAAAAAATGAAGTTTGGGCGGAGTTCTACACTCCCGTTTTTTTTTTCACTCGCTAACATAACATAACATGACAAAAAAAATAGCTGAATACGCTGAAACATGTGCCTGTGCTTTTAAGGTCCTTCCTCGTTTTCTAGAGTTTTATAGTCTATGTTTTTGTCAAATAGGTCAAAGTTTTGGCTGGAAAAACTAAGATTTCTTGCAATTTAAGGTCTTCAATGTTCTGTCAGATCTTAAATTGAATCCCTAGGCTTCAGAAATCAGAGCTACAGAGAGGTAGATTCCTACTTTTTCTCATGTGAAGGCCACCGATTTTAATACAGACGGATCGGGTTTTCTGGAATGTGTCGATTTACGAACCTGTGTCGATTTACGAAATTCACTAAAATCTGAAAAAAAACCGTATCGACCTCATAAATGTTTTCAATTTCTGCAATTTCTTTTTAGCAACAACTAGGACCTTAAAACCAACAAAAACGGTTTTACACGAATTAACAACTATCCAAAACGATTTTCAAACGAACTACAAACTAGTGGCCTAGGTTTCACACTCCACGAGAAGTTAGTCCCCGCTCGTATTTCTCTTCCATATTAAAACACCTTACTCAAAAAAAACCTTGTTCTTTAAAAAATGAATTAGCAAACAAAAAAAATTCCGACGACATTTTTGACTCCACTATACTTATCAAAAATCGTAATTATACCTTTAAATTCTCCAAAATTTTGCGACATTTTCCGATTTTTTTTTCGTCCAAATATTTATCTCGATCGTTAGTATTTTTTTCTTCATTTTTTTCCGAACTCTAAACCAAAACATGTGTTTTTTTTTGTGATTGAATTTTCTTAGAAACTTTTTTCCAGGGTGTAAGTGTGAGTGTATGTCTGTTTGTGTGTGTGTGTTTTTTTTTATCCCCCGCCGCAATTTTCTGGGCCTTGTTTTCTGTTATTTTTTTTTACATTCATCTATCGCGATTTTTTCAATTAGCGTCTATTTTTTCTCCATTTTTCATTTCAATTTCAGACACAGCCCCTGACGAGAAACAATTTTTTTGCGCCATTCATTGGCAATTGTTTTTTTTTGTGTTGCTTTTTTCTAAACATTTTCTTCTCTGTTTTCTCATGTACTTTTTTCGTGCATGTCCGTTGATTTATCTACATTAGCATGGAGGGCTTACATGTTTTTCTGACATTTTTTTATTAATTTAGTTATTTTTTTCCTCTTCAAGCTTCTTTTTTTGTCGATTTCCGGCTAGTTTGCTCACAGAGTGTACATGTTCTCTTTTTCGACTAGTTTTTCAGCGAAAAATTGAAGAATTTTGGTTTTTTTAAAATTTATTTCAAAAGAAAATGAAGTTTTAAGTTGTTTGCTGAAAATATTTCAAAATTTCTACTTCCACTCAACTGGCACACTGCCTTTAAGCCTATCTACAACTACCGTAACCCTTTACAAGGACCTCCTACTATTTATTACCACTCTTTTTTTAATTTTAATATTTTATTATTATAATTGAAAAAAATTGAACAAAAAAAAACGTTTTTCAATAAAACTGACCAAAAAACGAATTAAAAACGAATTTTTGTAATCAAAAAAATAAAAAAAATGCGAATGTAAAACGAACAATTTTGAGATTTAAAACTAGAAAAAAATGCCTAAAGTCCCTTGAGAATCAAATTTGAAACATGTTTTCTTTTCCATTTTTTTTTGGCCATCGCGAGGAAAATTTCCTTCCTTTATATGTGTTCTATGTGTTCGGAATTTTTCACATCTTGAGAATGGGAACATTGATTAGAGCTTTAGACATTTTTTGTTTAGCGTGAGTGCAGACGGAATGAAATAAAAAATGTTGAAAGATGTGTTTTTTTCTTCTGTTCATATCCATGACAAAAAAGGACAAAAAATAAGAAAGTTGTGTGATCTTCGCGGAACAAGCAGCGAAACAAAAAAAAACGAAAAAAAAACACACACACATACATTCGGAGCAAAAACCGAAACCCGACGAGAGGGCAAAGGGGAAGAAGATGGCTATGAATATTTAACGAAAGGGTAGGAAAAGGAAGGGAAGGAAGGTCCTTCGGAAAAAAAAAACAAGTCCCTTTTTTTTACATCCCAGCTTCTTTTTTTCTTCCTTTTTCTTTGGTGCCCTCATTTTTCATAAACGGGGTGGGGAGGAGGAACACATAAATTCATTTTCTTTTTTTTCTAATATATCTTCTTTTGAACTTTGAGCGTTGGTCCAAATATTCAAATTTTTCTAGTTATTTTTATTCTCTAGTCTCGGGTTTTCAATCTAATTGACATGTAATCCTGACAAGGGAGGTGAATATTTAGCGCCCACTAAATTGGAAGAAAATTTTGGTTTTATATACACGGATGAATGATGGGTTTATTGTGGTCTTTAATTTTCAGCATCTGTTAGGTTGTCCAAAATTTGCAAAATCAAAGGTTTTCGATATTTTGAATCGTTTTAACCAGGCACAGAAAGCAGAAGCACAGAGTTACTGTCCCAAATTCTTAAAGTCTGAAAATTTGAAAATTTTGTAATTTGAAGAGCTCAAACCTAACCAAAATTTGTAAATCTCTTAACGAATGAAACGCTGATTTTTGAAAAAATCGAATTTCTAAAATTTGGGCAAGCATCTCGAACGTTTTTCAAATAACGCCACCTAAAAGGCGTTTTCTTTTAAAAATATATCGTTTTTTTTTAAATATCAATAAATTTTGTTCAATTTCGGTTGAAAATGAAACCGGTATGTAAACCTGAAGCGTTAAGATTCGAGTTGAGCAAAGATATAGCTCTTTAAAGTCAAATTTTGACAAATTTTAAGAAGAAGCCTCTAAAAATTACGGTTTTACACATTCCGATCTTTCTAATGAGCAAGGTCTCAAGCTTTATCCCCAGTACATGTCAATTATTTCAAAAAAAACGAACACTGACCTTTTTGAACTTTGTGGAAATGATTCAACTCTCATCCTATAATCTATGCTAAATTTGTTTTTTGCTAAACATAATGAACCATAGGTCAACGTTTGAACAAATTCCGATTTCTCCGTGATAAATATGTACCTCTCTTGTGAGAAACAAATGTTTTTCTTTCTTTTTCATTCTACCGGAAATCAAAAGCAATTGTTTCAATATTTTGTGTTTTTTCAGGAACGGCGCATAACAGTTGGTTGGAAGCAGAGATCAGTTTTAAAGCGGATTAGATAGGCTGGTAACTTTGAAAATCTCTCTAGTTTTATCAGTAATATGACATCACTATCTTTTGAACATCCCTTTTTCTAATCCCAATTCCAGAAAATTTTTGAAATAACTGCCCCGCAAAATTGCACACGGCTGTGGCTCTAGTCACAAAAATTGAAACCCGCTGGAATTGAAAGGGCGACAAGAAAAAGAAGGATGGGAATGAAAACAACAACAAATGTGATTTTAGTGAAGTGGATTTAGCGTTTTTTGTGTCGCACGCAGACGTCAAACATCACTATTTTCGGCATATTTGTCGGAGTTTTTTTTCTTCGTAGCATAAAAATGTCTGGAACATGGATACAAATTGCCTAGAGTTCAAAATTTGAAGAAAAAGCTCTTGGCTTCTCAAGGGGAAAATATTGGATTTGTGGAAGTCTCGGCTTCTCAAGGATTAAAATGTCTAGAGAAAAACATTATTTTGGAAAGTTCAAAAAAATTGTTTATGTATAAAACTACATGAAAATGATTCTATGGATTTAGAAAGTAGATTAAATGTCAAAAACACATGTTTTTTGCAAGAATCTTTGATTTCACAGTCTCTACTGTAGTCTTTAAGCTTCTGAAACTTTAATTCAATAGGTTTTGAGAGCGTCGGCGTACTTTTAAGAAATCTATATCTAGATTAGAAATTCAAAGTAAAGTCTAGTTTCAGAAAAAACTTTTAAGTTAGGTAAGGATTTAAAAATCCTTACCTAATCTTTATTTCGTAGGAAACGACGTTCAACACTTTTTAGCCTATTTGAACCCAACCTAGAAAAGTGAGCTTTAAATGAGCTCTGGGAATTTTCACGAAAATCAGCTAAATTGATTGAAAAGGTGTCCGCGATGTCATTAAAATATGTTTTTCTTCGATGTTGAGCTCATTTTCAAACTAATTTGCAAAAGGTCGAGCACTTTTGGGAGCATTATTGTTAATCACCTACATTGCAGTTTTTATGGTGACACGTACATAATTTTGTTTTTTTTTGAGAATCTAGACTTTTACGGAACTTTTGAACTTTCTAGAGATCTAAAAAAAAGATCCAAAAATGGTATAAGATCAGGTTTTCTGGATCTTTCTAAACTAGACTCTTCTCATCAGAAAATTCAAGACAAACATCTATTTCAAATTTCCGAAATCATTTCCTCTAGAATTTCAAATGTGCATGTCTGAAATTTGTTTAGATGCTTTTTTTATTCAAATCTTCTGCAAATTTTGTGAAACCTTTTGCAATTTCGAAGATTAGAGAATCAAATATCCAGGTCTTGAAAATTCCTTCAGATTTCCAGCCGTACAAAAAGAATAACTTTGGTTAGCTAGCTGTGTATTGGTTACGAGCCCCCTTCTCAAAATAAACATAGCAAAAAAATCCTGGATGGTTTATTTTTCCAAAAAAATATGTATCAGTTTACAAACCAATGCAAGGGGAGGGCAGAAAAAAAAGGGAGCCATCGTTTTGTTTTAATATATTTTTTTATTTATTTCGATGCGTTGTTATTTTAACTTCAGCCTAGGATAATTGTGCCGAAAGATAGAGCTCAAACAAGAGAAAGACAGTGTGTTTCGGGAAAAAAAACACAGTGTTTTCTTTGTGTTTGCGGTAGGCTAAATAGACAAAAAAAAATTACGAAAAAATTTAGAGAGAGAGAGAGAGAGAGAGCTTCAGTTCAGCTACCCGGTAGTTGTGTATGTAATTGTTGCAGAATGGCAAGCAGCATTTTTGAAAGTAAATAGTGCGGCAAAAAGGATAACACTTGAAAAAGATGCGGGGTCTAGTGAAGCCATAGAATCCGAACGAAAATAAGAAAAACGAAACAAAAAAAATGCTCTGAACTCGAAGGTTTTTTTTGTTTTGCTTACAATTCTTGTTAAACATGAAAACCTTGTCAGAATCTTTCCGCGTTTTTTTTCCACTTCACCACGCTTTGTGTTTGTGGAAACAGCTATTTTTTATATGTTGCTCATTCCAATCGGAACAAGGAAAACTTTTTTTTGTTAGGATATGACAAAAAAAATATAGAAGTTTGCTCTCTTGCAGGTGTTCTAATATGTATATCCAATATATGAAATAGGGGAGGGGGGAGAAGGGAATTGATGGAAACAATACATGAAAACATAAATATTGGGCTCTTATTTTTCATTTTATTTGTTGCCAGATAATCATTTCCGCTTTTTTTTTTGTTTTAAACACAAATCACTTTACAGTATTTTTTGGGATGATAAATTGTTTAGATATTTGGAAATTGATATGGTTTGATGGCATGCCTTCGGGTTCGATCTTTCGTCTAGAATAGAAATAGTTTATAAACTACATCCAAGTGTGAACAAAAGTTTATTGTTTTTTTTAAATATTTTTAGTGAACATTTCATTTTTGCCAAATTTTGGTCTTTGGAGTTGCGACTGGCATCCCAGTGGTGTCAGGTACGTTGCGGTTGCGACGCGCCTTCCAAAACGTAAGTACAAGAAATGTACATTTTCTATATTTTTTGAGCTACAATTCACCTGTTGATCCAACCTTCAACAAGGGAAGTGTTTACTTTGCCCACATTATCCCAAATCTAGAAGATCAAATGATCCACTTAAGAAACTTTCAAATTTTGAGCGTATTTTGAAAAGTTTGATACGAGCTATAAACCTTCGATATTCCCGAAAATTTCATTCACGTAATTTTACCGTAATTTGGAGGTTCCTTACTCGGCTCAGACGCCGTTCCCTTGTAGTCTGAAAATATTAATATTTCATATTGGGCCCATTTTTAGTCAATTTGCAAAACTTCAACTAATTTCAATTTGGACAGTGAAACCTCCATTGAAAAAACCCACCACCGAGCTTTTTATTTGAAAATTTAAAAGAAAAACAAAACTTCGGATTTTGTAAAAAAAAATAATGTCGAAAAAGGTTGAAATAACTAAGACCACGTCTTTAAAGACAGTGTGGCACTTACTTAATCAATCACTTTTCGAAAATCAACCAAGTTCAATTCAATCTATCGGCGAGAAAGAGATATTGACTAGAGTATAGTTCACGCCACCTTTTTTTATAAAAATGACGTCACTCTTGGTCTTAAAATCAGAAATCAGATTCTGATAATCAATGAGTTCTAGTCTTAACTTCTTCTTCTTTTGAATTTCGAATTTTTTTTCCCCATCGAATTACAAAAACTAGTTTTTGAATACTATTCCTCTGCGAAATACGGTAACCTTTATGCCATTTTCCATCCAAAGTTCAAAAAAAACCGATCTTTCTCACGTCGAATGACAAACAAAAAAAAAACATGGAAAAATAAGGCATTCATGTATTTTCCACCGCTTTTGTCACTTGCAGTACTGACTCATTCATTTCCCTCCACAGCCTTCAAAGCAGGAAACAAAACTAGAAAAATGAGGAAAAAAAAGTTTTTTGTTTGACAACAAATCTTTGGAGTTTTTTTTTTGACAGCTTACTATGTATGTTTCTTGATACCAGTTGCGCAACATTTATAACTCTTCTTAAAATACAAAAACTTTTTAGAGAGTTTGTTTATTTTTCGTTTAAAGTATGCCCAGGAATAAGTTTATTTTTAGTCAAGAGAAGAGGGTTGCGTAACTACTTTGTTATTGGACAAACATTTATTTTTGCCTCTTAACCTATGATTTTTTGCTATTTTTTTTGCTGTTCTGGCCTCCCCTCCCATTTCTGATGATGACTGTGGTTTAGTCAGATGTTTTCATTGTCAAATAGAGAACACTTATTTACAAGAATAATGTCACAATACTAGAACTTTTTTTTTGCCATCAAACGGATTACTGTAAATTTGTGCGCTTCTCCTTCTTGATTTTTGCACTTTTCACCTTTTAAAGATGCTATTTCTTTATTCCCTAATCCCTGACCTGATCCTACTCACAGTTGGTGTTGTAAATCAATTGCCCTATGTGTGTTTTCATCATAATGTTGTCGTTTGTGTTTAAAAACGACCATATCAATTCATAGTATCTTTTCCCTTTTTCCACCCCGTATGTGTTTTCCATTTTATTTTTTTTTTCATTTGATCATCTTCCCTTTTACAACATTGCGCCACTGGGATTAACCAGTAGTTTCACAAACACCATCAAAATGTATGTGTGTGTGTGTGTGTGTTGTTTTTTTCTGTCCATTTCCTCCTCCCTTCGTTTTCGATGAACTTTTTTGGGAAGACTAGCGTTGTTCTTTTTTTTTCGTGGTTCGGCATCTCATTTTTTTTTGGAACTAAACGTAACAGGCTTAAAATTTCATGTCTTTTGACTGATACCGAAGGTTTAATTTTAATTTATATGTTTCGCCTTTTTATCTTCCGAGCTGCTGTTTTAAAACCATTGTCTTTAAGACAGCGTCCCATTTTGAAGGTTCATAACTTGTTAGCAAATTTTGACTTTTTGGAATTGAGTCCCCAAGTTTTGGGGAAAAAATTTCGATAATTATTAAATGAAAATAAATACCCCTTTAAAGGAAATATTACAGTAATCTTTTCAATGACGTACTTTCAATAAAAATATGGGCCTCCGTCCAAAAACCATTTTTACAAAATTGAAAAATGTTCTTTATCAATAAAAAAAAATGTGTGCTCTTTAATAGTCTCTCTTTACACTGTTTTCCAATTGTACTTTGATATATTGTTAAAAACATCAGACGTTTTCTACTTCCCATTTATCAACATCGTCCGATCATATATTATATGATTGACGCGGTTTTGTTTTCACTTGTTTTGGGCAACAGTGATATGATTTTGAAACACCATTTGTAATAACTATAGATATCGGAAAAGGAGACGTGTCCCTTGAATAAATTTCAAAGAATTAGAATTTGATACAACCAAAAAAAACTGTTCTTAAATCCAAAATTGGAAGAGTCACTGACGCATAACCAATGATGTTTGCCAATGTATAGATATCCGTGTTGAAAGCAAACTTAGCACAATATATTTTTTTTTCCGGGCGTACCGTCGCCGTCCGCGTGGTAGCCTACGTAAGCGGCGGCGCAAGCACACGTCGTTTTTTTCTTCTGTTGCCTCCTTCCGATCCTACTTGTCTTTCGCTCCTTCCAATGTGTGTATACAAGTGGTGGTAGCCCTGCGGAAAAAAACCGGGTTTTGTGTTTCAAAATGTTTATTATTTTTTTTCAAGAAAACTGGTCTCCCCCACCTAAGCATGATGTCGCGCGTACTCTACCTCGAATTGTATTTGCCGCCTTCGTTCTTTCTTTTTGCATCTTCGGTTGCGTTTGTCTCGGCGGCGGCGGCGGAGGCGCTGGTGTCGACGCGATGGTAGTCCGCCAAAGCGAAAGTTGCCCTCCGAAGGATGCAACATTCCGAGACGTCTGATTGATTCGAGCTGTTTTTCAACGTGTTCCATTTATGTTCTAAAGCTTTTTTTCTTTAAGATTTTCTTTCTTCATATTTTTTTTCAGAATACTGAATATTCCTTTCATTATATCTTTAGTATTTAACACAAAAAGTTGTAAAATTCATTCCAGTTTTCACTGACACCCTATCTTTAAGTAGATTTTCCCAAACCACCTCCAGAATTAGAATCATTATGAAATCGGAATTCTGGCGCCTGTCTGGTTTTGTGTTTCACGTCACAGTTGTTATCACTGTTTTTACCGATTCGGTTTTCATCTTTTTTCCTTCTCCTTTTTTCCCAACATATTGTAAGGTTCAACATTCTATGTCAACCCTTTTCCGATCATCATCGTCATTATATCAGTACAGAAATCTTCTTTTTTTTCTGCAGAGATAGAAATGTTGCGTTGTGTGTGTCGTTGATAGATAATATAACCTTTACCGTTTTCAAAATATTGTTTTTTGTTTCTCCCGTCTACTTTGAAGTTTCTCATGTATTTTTCACACCCCGACTGACAGTGATTTTTAACAAGAAAGAAACAAAAAAAAAGAGAATTCTGTTTTATTATGAGGGCACGGTGTATGCATGAACGAATCATAACATTGACGACTCATTGACAAAACAAATGCAAATTCCAGAGTCTTTTTTGTGTGTGTTTTTCTTTTGAATTTCGCGAGCTTGAGAGTTCAACAAGATACGAATATTAAATTGGTGTAAACCAAATTTTGTTGTTTTTTTGTTATGTTGAAGGAAATTTTGATAAAACTGACAGTGAATGGCGAGTGAGGGGTGGGGGGGAGGAGGATGAAAGTGAATGGGTTAATGTTGTGTAAAAAGGAAATGAGAGTAGGTGGTGAACATTGAGGGAAAATAGAGAGAAAATTAGGTGGTTTTGGCATGAATCAAGATTTTGATCTATGAAAGTGATACACGATGTTCCCTTCTTGCAGCATAATCTACAAAAAAAACTGGAATTTAAGAAAGAGAAAAAAAGAACGATCAAAATAATGTGTGTTTTTAATACCCATAACTTTTTTTTTAATGTCAGCATAATTAAAATTGCAAGAACTCGGAGCCACCCATACCATAATAAACTCATTGTTGTCGTCATCGAGCCGTTTTTTCTTCTTTCGGTTTTTTGTCCTGTGCCCCCTCCCCCCCAATTTTTTCCACATCCATCCCCAAACATTTTTCTGCCTGAGGTCTAGTGTTTGTTTTGTCGCAATATTTGCCAGATCGCGCTGATTCACTTGCTGCCACGCAGTCACTTTCGGTTTTTTTTGTTGTATCCTGAGTTTTTTTTTTGCTGCTGTGTGTATGTGCCATTGGTGCAAAAAAGGGAAGGCGGAATGTTTATTTGTTACATCAGAGTCATAAGCTTCGATGAAATGGATTATCATTTATGATGGGGGTTCCAGATGAGGAACAATAACATTCGATTAAGTAATTGTGAGGTTGGATGTTGAACAGACCGTCACTTCGATGATTCATACTGAATTTTGGCGCTCAGTCTTGAATATGAGTTTAGGGGACCTTCATGTGAGATTAGATTCCAATGCCATCATATCCAAGCATCGTATCCTTCCGATTTTAATTTAGTTTTTTAACACAAGCTATAAATTCTCAACTTTTTGCAAAAAAATTGAAAATTGTTTAAATATTTTGGTTTATAGCTTTTGAACTAATGGAGCAAGGTTCACAAAAAGATTGAAAATCTATTTGAAACAATTTTATGTTAAATTTGACCTTCTTTCATTTTTTAAATTCTCGATTTTTCAAATACAGTATCTTACAACACTACCATACTCAAATATTTTGCAGAATACATCATAACAACATTATTAGCTTGCTCTATCTCTTAGCACACTAAAAAGTAATTGAACTTTGAGTCAAAACCTTTTTAAGCTTAATCTTCAAAGTTTTCACAACAAAATGTATCCATTTTTGAAAAGTGATACACTGTCTGTAAGTCTCCCAAAATATCTCGCCCACCTATTTTTTCTGCCTTCTTTTTGTTTCCAAATTTATTTTTTTCTCCATGTTCCGAAAATCTAGAAATCGTGACACCAGGAAGCTTCCTCTTTCCCTAACTAACTTCCAAGTTTCCTGCCTTTCAGCGTATTAATTTTCAACAGGCCGGAGACGACTGAAAATTGAAAGAAAGCAACAAAAAAACATGGAAAGGAAAAAATGAACGAACGACCACCACGAAAATTAAAGGATGAAGGATTTACATGGAGACCCGTTGCAAAGTCGAAAAGACAAAAGACAACGTCGTAAATTTCTTGAGACAATTCCGGAAAAAAATATGTGTCTAGAAGTTTTTTTATTTATTTCCTGAATACGGTATAAGTACAAATTATGCTGTGCACTCCAGGGTCCCTTCCAATTGTCGCACTTTACTTTTCATGTCCAGTAGCCGGGAGAAAAAAATAACATGCAACTCTAGGTCCCAATTGTCCGTGTTGTTCTCATTGTTATTTTTTTTTGTTAGCATTTGTGAGCACCGAGACACACTTGGAGCAGCGGGACGAGGAAAAAAAATAGGAAGAAAAAGGGGAGGGTGAAACATTTTGCTCCACCCACTTTTTTTTCCTTGTTGTTGCTCGATCAAGTAGGAAAAAATGAAGGAAAATAGTTTTTTTTTGTTCGTTTTGTCCTTGCCTACTCTTTGTTTCCATTCAAGTTTTTTTTTCGTGGATGGAAGCTAGGCGTTTTTTTTTCAACATTATTGGATTTTGGCACATATTAATCAAAAACCGTCACAAAGGAGTAAGGGTTTAAAGAAAAGCTGAAAGAAAGGGTGTGGGCTGAAACAGAGTTTTTTTTCGGGAGACGTATGTAGTTTCCAAGGATCTAAAATCAAGATCTTTTAGACTCTAGTGAAGTTCTAAATCTCTTTTTGTCTAGTTTGAAGTCCAGAATTTAAAAAACAACAACTTTTGATCAATCCCAATTTGGATCATGGAAATATTATATGGTGCTCAAAGCGATATCATAAATCAACCTACCATATCTTTTTTCTAATCGATAAACCTTATATTGTCGTTGTAGGTTAGATGAAGATCTAATTTTCATATCATAACATTCCAACTAGGTTCAAATAACTTATGCCCTAATAATATAAATCTTTGTACCAGTGAGAATTGGTACCAAGGAACTAGATCTATCTTGGAACTTATCTATCATAGCTTTGCTAGACCTGAATCTGATCTTCACGGGATCTGGATCACTATATGCTATAAGCATGGATCACGTTCGGTAATTATGAAGCTGGATCATTGAAGTTCAAGCCTTTTTCTAGATGACCTGCTATTCGTCATTATTTAGCGTTATAAAACCTCTTTGAACTTCATCCGTTCAATTTGGATCATGGAAAATCCCTTATGATCCATGACGGCAGGTATAGATTTCCATAATTAGCTTGAAATTGCTGCTTCTTACCTAAAATTCCGAACTGATCTTTGTTCTAAACTCTTGAAGCCTCGTAGGTGTTAAAGATCTTATTAAAATCTTGCAAAAAATCTTTTTTTTATTTAATTTATTTCACTATTTTGGTCCCCCCTCGATTAAATCTTTTATATTTGTTTTTCATTTTCTGGAAGGGCATCCACAAAGCTTGTACAGCTGAAAACGGCCAAGAAATAAAAAAAAACACACACACAAACACACATACATTCGAAACAAAACACAGTGGTACAAAACGAAAGAAAAAAACTACGAGAAGACCGAAAAAAAAACAAGGAAATTCACCCCTTGGGGCCATCGGACCACCCATTGAAACTAAACACTGATACATACATGCTATTTTTTCTCCCCCCGGTTTTCCTCCCATTCTATCTTTTTTATTCGATGTTCATTTTTGTCGCTCTTAAAAAATTTGTAGCTACATTTTCTTCAACTTTCTTTTTTTTTGCTTTTTTCGTTTCACGAAGCATTTTCCAAAAAAAATTGTTTCGAAAAGTGCTCTTTTTTTATTACTCTCTTCTTATGATTGCTAATTCCATTCCCATCAGTTTTTGATTCTCAAAGTGTGTTTTCTTATCACAGTATATTTTTACAAGAGAGAAACAATTTTGAAGATAAGGGACAATATTTTCTTTTTTTTTTCTCTCTGCTTTTTTCCACAGATCATACGACAACAGAATTGTTTCTTTTTCATACCGTCTCCGCCCACTTTTTTTTCTAACTTCTAACTATCGCGTATTTTCAGAAAATATTTATATTTAAGGTTATTTTTTGACATGTTTTGATTAGTTTTTTTCTTGCTGATTGCTGTACTTTCTCTCGTTACCTTTTTATTTCTCTTATGTTTTGATATTTGATCTTATAATTGTATGATATCGTTTCAGATGGACTTGTTGGCATCCACATTGGCAATGCCTTCTTCTGCAGCACTTTTAGCATCAACAGCAGCTTTAGCAAATACCGTTACATCATCGTCAGAAGCGCCAGTCACTGAAACATCAACATCATCGCCACAAGCATCGCCGGTACAGCAAACTTCGAACACGTTAATTGCACAAACGGAAAAAACGGAAAGACCGTCACTTTCATACAAAGATTTGATTATTGAAGCAATTGAGAGCAGCCCCGACAAGCGGTTGAAATTGAATGAAATCTATCAGGTTTGTTTTTTTTTCTCTCTCTCTCTCTTTCCCAATTTTTTTGAGAATGGGGTTACTGTAGTTCACTTCATTCCCCCTTTCTGCTCCACAAAAAAGCTTCAGTTCAGTTGGATCATTTTTTGTGTTGAAAACACACACACTCAAAGTACTATCGTACTTCTTTCGCTCAATATAAATGCCTAATATTTTTTTTTCGCGTGCCATTTTTTCCATTCCTTTTCCAACACTGAAAAAAAAAGCTGGCAACTAGGGTTCACATCCAAAGTAGAATGCAAACATTGCTTTTCGAGCCAAAGTCAAATATTATGTGTTTTCGAGAAAAGTAAGCAAACTCCGAGTTTTGCCACATATTTGAACGAAAAAAAGTGGAATTTTTTATCGCTTCCAACAAAAACCGCCAACCTCATGACTTTTTGGCGTTGTTTTTTCAGTCGCTTGTTTGCTTTTTGCTTTTTGGCGTTATTTTATTTTTTTTTTCCGCTGACATACTACAGTGAGAAAACAAACATATTACAAAAATAAGCGCTTTTGAGTGGGAAAGTCAGGAGGTTCGAAGTTCGAATCTTTTTGGGGATGTTCTATTTTTTTTTAAAGAATATCACCTTTTGATCTGATGCTTGAGTTCAAAGTTACTTCACTTCATCAAATTCTTGGTACTGTCAGTACTGTCAGTACTACTGTCAGTACTACTGTCAGTACCAAGAATCTGAAACTCTGTGCTTTTAGGGGTGCAGTTTTTTAAAATGTTTTCATGTTTCAGATCCCAATCAGTTTTTTAAAATTTGAAATTCAAACTAGACTAACTGGCACACTACCTTTAAAGGCGCATTACAATTTATTTAAACAAAAAATTTAATTTTGGTTTATTTGCTTTTTCTATAACTTCCGAAAAAAGATAAACGTAGACAATACTTGGGAAATATTCACAATAATAGTATATGTTCTTAAAGGCAGTGTGCCACGTTTCATCGAACTCCTAAGCCAACCCTAATCTAAATCAAATATTTCAAGCACATCTCATTATTCCAGGTCATCCGCGTTCTCCACCCATACTACCGTCACAGACCTGATCAATGGGGATGGCAAAACTCAATCCGTCACAATTTGAGTCTTCACGACTGCTTTGTGAAACTTCCGTTGAAACAAACATCAGCGAGCGGAGTTGTTGGTAAGTGAAGCTTCGAAAAAAAAAAACAACATAATACCGTAGTCAAAATGTTTTTTTTTTCACTTGTTCTATCTTTTTTTCTAGAAATACACGTCTTAGAAATGAAACCCCTCTGAGAGCTATAAAATTCGTTATATGAATTTTGTTGATTAAAAACATTGAGGCTTTTGGGGCGGCTATAAAAGTGCAACGCGCGGACGGACCATTTCCCCCCCCCCCCCCCCTTTTTTTCGCTGCTGATGCTATTCCTATTTCTTTGAGTTGGAATGAAAAAAAAATATATCTACAGCAGAAAAAACATTCAAAAAATGTCCGATATCTATTCATAGCAAAAGGAGAAATGTTCGTAAGGAATGGCACTTTTTTTTTTTGAAAAAAAAAACGAAAACGGGGGAAAACGAATGAGAGGTCCTTGTTTTTTTTCATGTTTCTTGCTCTTGCTGAAAACATCATTCGTCTCCTTTTTCGAGGAGAAGTGGAAACAAAAAAAAACAGCAAAATGTTGTTGAAGAAATGTTTCAAGAAGTCAACAAAAAACATTCAAAACTCATTCATAATTCCACGCCTTTTTCCATGCTTTTCTCTTTTTTTTTCCTGAAGAACATAAACAACTTTATTTTTTGCTGGCTCTTTTTGCTGAAGCGATATCAGTTTCTTAGTTTCCTAGATGGCCTCTGCTCTCGGTTTCGCGTAGTTTGATGTTTTGTTTACTTCTAAAAACAAAAATAACGGAAAAGAGGGCAAAAGGATAGAGCGTTGTTGGAGCACTAAAAGAACTGAGCACAGAGCACGCATAACGAGAAAATGATGTCGGGATTGATGAAATAAACAACAACACGAACAGAATAGAAAGAAAATTGAGAATGTGGTTTCTTTTTTTTGCAGGTCACTTCTGGACAGTGGTGCCGGAATTGAGTGATAAACAGACGCTGCGCAGACGTAATCGTGCACAAGCAAGGACGAATTCGAAGAAGAGCGACGCTGGACGTACGCTGTCGAGAGATGATCGCGCTAGTTCGGGAAGCGGACAGACTTCACCAAGTCCTTCTCAGCAGTCGATCAGCCCGCCGCATGACTTGCCGAAACCATTGGCGAATTATGGTGGATTGGATATTTTGAATAATATTAGTCCGGAATATAAGACAGCATTGCTTCAAGCTGTGATTTACCAACAAGGTAGGTTGGGTTGTTAGGGTTTCGAATTTCGAGTTTTTACACAAATTCCTTAGATTCTATTTCAAGTAATCCTAGGGATCCCAATTGGTTCATATCAACGTTAAACACTTGATAATAATGAACTTTATTTTAACAGTTACAAAAATATCACTAACGGTTAGTAACACGTAGCCTTTAACATTAGCAACACGTAGTCTTTAAATAAATATACCACATTTCAAATCAATGAGCAGTTACTTTTCAGGCATCTTCCAAACACTTCAAAACCTGAACGAGATGAATCAACAAAACGGTGGAATCCAACAGGCGCTTACCAACACATTGTTAGGCTCAACAAACTTGAATCCATTATTGGCACTTACTCAAATCGCGAACACCCTTCCTGGTGCTCAGTTACCATCAGTCACGCCGAATCTTTCACCAATCAAAACGGATCCATCTTTTCTCCTTCAGTAGGAACTGATATATTATTAGTTTTATGAACCAACCTCAATTTTCTTCGCCCCCCCTTCGTAGTTCACTACCAAAACCCATACACCCACCAGCCGATATGATGCAAAAACCATCTTCTATGCGACGATACTAATATTTAAACAAAAAATAATGTTGGTTGTGCGTTTAGTTGGCACATGCATTGATCTCTTTATTTCTCGTTTTTTTACAAACAATTCTTCGTTTTTATCTCCTTACTTCTATGAATTGATTCTGTCCTTTCCTTTCCTAACTGAACACCCATTTTCTATGAAAAAAAAACAACACCAATCTTCTAGTACCCCCTACCCCACTTCCACACAAATTGTACCTTGTTTGACCATACTCTATTTTTGTGCACGTAGCGCGCAAATACTTGTAGTCGTTCACGAGTTCTCTTCATGTTTTCTTGATAATTTAATGATTCGTTTTTTTTAATTAATGGCAAACAAATTTCTCTACAATGTGCAGTCATATTTTTTCATACTAGTAGTTTTATTCAACAATTAGTTAGTTTTGTTTCATATTTGACAAAGTCTTTTCAACTGTTTCGATTACATATTTTCAACACCTTCCTGACTATGAACCATTCATTTTTCTCCCCCTTGTTTTTTATCACCAAATTGATCGTTTCTTCTATTTTTTCAAAACCTACAAACAACCATTTTGATCATTTTTATATTTGCTGAAACTTCTACTTTGTCCCTATCTTGTTCTATGTGTCGATTCGAAGTAGTATTAGTAAATCAAAATAATATGTTCCTTCCTTATTTCTCTCTGTCCTAACTATAAATCCAATCCATAAAATCAATTTTCTATGTGCTGAAGTGTCGATTCTAAAACCCAACCCATTTGATCTATAAAACATTCATGGATTCCCCCCTTTATTCTTTAAACAAACACTTTGATTAATTCTTTTGATCCCGTTTCAATTTTTTGTTTCATTCACTACCAATTTGTATAGTTTCTTAGAAGTAAAGAACTCGCCCCCCCCCTATTTTTTAATAGTAATATAAAAACAAAAACTGATTTCTAAACCGTGTGAACTCTATGCTACCGGTTCATTAATTGTTTGTTATAGAGAATAAAAATCATTTGAAAAACTTTTGTCCCCCCTGAATTCATTCGAAACATTTTGCAATCATTGTTTTTTTTCTTTATTTTTCTTTGTCAATTTTTTCTTTGGTTTTCATGGTTTTATTATTATTTTATTTGACCCCCCCCCCCCTCCCAAGCTCCGACCCCAGTGTTCGTTTTGATTTGTATACGATACATTTTTTGCATGTGTCGTTTTGATTTTTTTTTACTTTTTACATTTTTTGATTGTAATTTTAATACGTGAATGAAATGGTGAAAAATATGAGATGTACATATATTCGTTTTTATTTTCAGACAAAAAAAATGATGGATGGAAAGAATGGATAAAATTTAAATAAAAGAGGGCGGTAATAAGGAGGATTGTGCTCGCCAAGAGCGGATTTCTACAAGTTACTGCGAGTTTGTACCGCCAGGGATCATCCGAAAACTGTTGGATTTGTTGGAAAATCTACAGATAGGCTGGAATTTATCTGGAAAACGAAATTGTAAATTTTTAGCAAGTACAGTATATTAATAACCGAGTTATGAACATTCAAAGTTAACGGTCCATTCATTTCTCAGGGAATTTTTCGCGGATCCGCGCATCGCCATTTAAACTAGTTACTATTGAAATGGCGGATCCGCGCATTGAAAGTGGCGGATCCGCTACTTTTGTATGCGCGGATCCGCGAAAAATTCCCTGAGTTTGATGATTATTTAAACAGAAAGTTATGATTTAAAAAACACTTGTATGTACATATTTTGATGTTACAAATAACAAATGCTTCACTAGATATGTTTTCTTTTTCTTAATTTTTCAAACTAAAATAAAAGTTAGATCAATTTCCTGAATGTAGATATAATCCAGACTCAAAACTAACGTGACGAGCTTTGAGAAATTTCGAATAAGTTGGACCTCATTGTACTTTCCAACTCTCCCAGCCAATTCAGGTCTTGACCCATAATTACGACAACAATTCCAATATGTTATTATTTTGGTGTTCATATGGATCAACTGATTTTTTCTTTCCCAGGTTCGGACTGTATTGAATCCCAAGCCCTCTATAACGGAATCACATCTGATATTCTGGAACATGCCATAATTCGAGCTCATGCTCATAAATGTGAATACTTTCTCAATCGGGTCAGGTATACAATTTGTATTTTTTTCTCAACCTACGCATGGACCGATATGAAATACTCAAGGATCTAAGTAGCACTGTAAATACTGATCCGCGTTATGGTATTCTCTAACGTTTTCAAAGAGAGAGATTTTTTGGAAATCATAACTTTGCCAACATTTCTCAGAATGGGTTAAAAATTAGCAAGTAGTGTCAGCGGATCGATTTCAAACCGAAATGAGCAATATTTCGGAAATTTTTGAAAAAACGCATTCACATTATTTTAATAATAGACTCATTATTGCATTGAAAGTTTTTATTTTCCTTGCTAAAATTATGAGCTTTCTATTTTCTAGATTTCAAAAGAGATTCAAAATTGTTTACGAATTTGTACTGCGCCTCAAAATGTTTTAAAAATACATTTCAAGCATCCAAACGAAATAAAGTTTCAAATTTTCGAAAGTTTTTTGTCAAAAAAACTTCATTCTGCATTCTAAATTCGTTTTGAACGGCCGAACCGAAACAAGAAAAACAGACATACAAATGAACTCTAAACCTACACAATAGACTCAAAAAAGTTTTTTTTTCTTCTTCGCTCTTTTTTCTTTGTACCTTTTTAGTACTTGAATGAATTTCAGAGTTGCAAAAAAAAGGAGGGCATGAAAAGGTTCTTTTTTCTGAAACTTGGTCCTCCTCTCGCTTCACAGCAATTTCACTCATTTATGCACATTTTTCAGCGGTTTTCAAAATAAATAAGGGGAGAATATTGTATTGAAAAGTGTGATGGCATGTTTTTTTTTGTTGGTTGCTTTTGTTATAAAGGGATGTTTGTTATGAGTTTTATTGCAGATTAGAAAGCATTTTAAAATCACCTGTAGAGAACATTAGAAAATTAGAAAAAAATGAACAGAGTTGGAGAAAAACAAATAGGAAACAAAAACATCTGCGGGTTTTTTTTTAATCGACACAAAATAGAGACGACTTTGTGTTATTATGTTTCCTTTAAGCGACTAGCGATGGAGCAGTCTGAAAATGAAAATTATTGAAATATATGTGGATGTTTATGCTTTTAATTTCACCTGGAAAGGAATAATATTCTTGCATTTCATTTCATCATCATACGACATGAGATATCCGCCCTTCGAATTGACGACCAAAGGTCTGAAAGATCCGAATTCACTTCCTTCTCGAGTTTCGACAGCTCTTCCATCAAACATTAATGGGATCATTGCTTCGCATTCTTTCGATTGGGGTAGAGCATCGGAAATCTTAAAAACAAATAAACAATTTTGCTGAACATCTTATTGTTTCAAATGCTGATAACAGTAAGAAAAAAAATTGTGTTTTGTTGTTATAGATAATTAATCTAAAAATTTGATGACTTTTCTGCAAAATGTTTAACATAAAATGACGGCAATCTATTTTTCTGAGTCATTGATAAAAACCCACGATTCCGCGACGCTTATCGAACAAATGGCTTCCAGCTTTTTCTTTGCTATTTGCCACAAATTGTCGAGAGATGAAGCTATGAGATTCGGGATCCATTCCAGGTTTCATATCGTCCTTGTATTTGACATTAGCGGTCTGAAACATTATACATACATAAGTGTGGGTTTGTAAAGGGTTCTTGTAAAAATTGAATTTGAGACATTGCATAATAACAACACATACTATTCTATACCGGAATTCTTGAGAATTCTATACTGGAATTTTTGATGTTCGGACCAAGATTGTATTTAAAATTCTTTCTAAAGGAGACTATTATATCTATCATGACCATAAAACAATTGGACAAAATTCCGATAATTTCGGACAATATAAGTTATTTTTTGCTCCGAGTGACTCAATAGAACTGAACAATGATCTTATACTCTGCCTGGACACCTACCCCAAATCAAATTGCGAATAGAAAACGCTTATGATCGTTTGCATATTGCTATGAGGAAGGGTTCGTGGCAGTGTGCTTATTGAATAGGAATGAGCAGCACAACAATTCCTTACCGTGGATATTTTTTTAACTTTTAGATACAAACACTACGATATTGTGTAATTCTCTTTCTAATGAGCTATAAAACATAAAAATTGGTTCTAAAGTTTAAAAATGTCACCGTTTTTGCAACGGTGCGGTTTGATTGTGATGACGTCACACATGGTGTTGCGAGAAATACGGCCGCATTGAGAATTTTTCTACACACGTTTATTAAGATATCCGGCATCGTCATTTGCATTACACCCTTACTTTAAAGTCATTCACCCTAGAATGCAATCTGCACTAAATTTCTGGTTAAAGTCATGGTCACACTATTCACTATTTGAAGCGTTAGATACCTTTTCCAAGATATATTCTCTTGAAACTTCTAAAATTTATTCGAACCACGCATTATAAACAAATTAGACAAAATTACCTGTTTTCGAATATTTCCAAACTCGTCACGTGGTACTGCAATGGCTCCTCTACTAAGCAGCGGGATAATACCTTGACTTTTACCATTCTGTAAGGAACATTGTGAGTATTTTTCTTTAATTTGGAAAAATGAACTCACATCTAACAAATTATAAGTATGATGATCTACTACATCTTCTACATTTGATCGTTTTCCACCAAACGGATTCATTCCAACACGATTTGCACATTTACTTTCATCATTCCAAAGTGGAATGACTGTTTTTGAATCGACATTACCCTGAAAAATGACCGTAGTTTAGATAATTCCAAAGAAAATGTATTTTGTACCTGCACCAATGGTTTCGCTCCGAAATTAATATCAAGGTTAGCTTCCCTTGATTTACCAAAAGCACCCATTCCTGAAACAAAAATATATAAATGTCATAATCTTATATTTTCTCACCTTCTTGAGTTATCAGCGCAGCACTTTGTTCCCATGGGATGACGAATGGTATCTCAACGTCCCTGAAAATCGAAATTCTGCTCGATTTTTAAATTAAAAAACTCACAAGTGTAATGGTTTTCTGGCATAACGAATGGTTGGCGGAATTCGTTCTTCTTTATTCCTTTCAGCGATTGTTTTCTCTTTTGGAGGCATTGGAATAGGTTCTTCTGGTTTTTTAATTGGAGGTATCCATTTCGGAACTTTTGGTTCGACCGGTTCCGGGGTCGGGTCTTTTGCCGGTGGGTCTTCAGGTTTTTTCCTTGGACGTTTTCGATGTTTCTTTGGCTTTCGCTTTTTGGGTGCTGGTTTTTTGGGTGAATCTCCTGGTTCAGCAGGCGCTTCATCATCGTCTTCTGGCTCTTCTTCGTCCTCATCTTCGGGTTCTTCATCTTCGGGTTTTGCCGGAATTGTAAAATCTGCTTCAGGTTCATCTGGATCATCATCCCATAGTGGTTTGAACTTCTTCGGACCTGATGGTTTTTCTGGTTCTGTAGGAGCTGCTGGTTTTGGTTTTTTCTTGGAAAGCTTAGGATCTTTCGGCTTTGGTGCACTGACTGGCTCTGCCGGATCTTCAGAATCTTCAGGCTTCGAAGGAGCAGGGACGGTGAAATCAGTTTCAGGTTCATCTGGCTCATCTTCCCATGGTGGTTTCCATTTCTTGGGTGCAGCAGGCTTTGGTGGTTCTTCTTCTGCAGGTTTGGGTTTATCCTCTTTAGGCTTCGCTGAAGGTTTCGGTTTATCAGCAGGTTTTTTCTTCGAAAGTTTAGGATCTTTCGGCTTTGGCGCACTGACTGGCTCTGCTGGATCTTCCGAATCTTCAGGTTTAGATGGTGCTGGTACAGTAAAGTCTGTTTCGGGCTCATCTGGATCGTCATCCCACGGTGGCTTCCATTTTTTCGGTGCAGCAGGCTTTGGTGGCTCTTCTGCGACTGGTTCAGGTTTAGATGTTGGCTTGGGTTTATCCGATGGTGCCTTTTTGGAGAGTTTTGGATCTTTCGGCTTCGGTGCACTAACAGGCTCTGCAGGATCTTCTGAATCCTTTGGTTTTGGTTTATCAGTTGGTTTTTTCTTCGAAAGTTTTGGATCTTTAGGTTTTGGTGCGCTGACCGGCTCCGCTGGGTCTTCTGAATCTTTCGGCTTAGATGGTGCTGGAACTGTAAAGTCAGCTTCAGGTTCATCTGGATCATCATCCCATGGTGGCTTCCATTTTTTCGGTGCAGCAGGCTTTGGTGGCTCTTCTGCGACTGGTTCAGGTTTAGATGTTGGCTTGGGTTTATCCGATGGTGCTTTTTTGGAGAGTTTTGGATCTTTCGGCTTCGGTGCACTAACAGGCTCTGCAGGATCTTCTGAATCCTTTGGTTTTGGTTTATCAGTTGGTTTTTTCTTCGAAAGTTTTGGATCTTTAGGTTTTGGTGCGCTGACCGGCTCCGCTGGGTCTTCTGAATCTTTCGGCTTAGATGGTGCTGGAACTGTAAAGTCAGCTTCAGGTTCATCTGGATCATCATCCCATGGTGGCTTCCATTTTTTCGGTGCAGCAGGCTTTGGTGGCTCTTCAGCGACTGGTTCAGGTTTAGAAGTTGGCTTGGGTTTATCCGATGGTGCTTTTTTGGAGAGTTTAGGATCTTTCGGTTTCGGTGCACTAACAGGCTCTGCAGGATCTTCAGAATCCTTTGGTTTTGATGGTGTTGGTTTTGTAGCAGGTTTTGGTTTATCAGTTGGTTTTTTCTTCGAAAGCTTAGGATCTTTTGGCTTTGGTGCACTGACCGGCTCTGCCGGATCTTCAGAATCTTCAGGTTTGGAAGGAGCAGGAATAGTGAAATCAGCTTCAGGTTCATCTGGATCGTCGTCCCATGGCGGTTTCCATTTTTTCGGCGCAGCAGGTTTAGGTGGATCTGCCTTTACTGGTTCAGGTTCACTTTTCGGTTTTGTTGGTTTTGGTTTGTCAGTTGGAGCTTTTTTGGCAAGCTTCGGATCTTTAGGTTTTGGAGCTCCAATTTGATCTGCCGGATCTTCCGAATCAGGTTTCGATGGTGCTGGTACAGTGAAGTCTGCCTCTGGTTCATCTGGATCATCATCCCATGGAGGCTTCCATTTCTTTGGAGCTGCAGGTTTAGGTGGTTCTTTCGTGGCAACTGCTGGTTTCGGCGTTTCTTTCACTGGGTCCGGTTTTGAAGTTGGCTTTGGTTTATCTGTCGGTGCCTTCTTTGCAAGTTTGGGATCTTTTGGTTTGGGAGCACTAACTGGTTCCGCAGGATCTTCAGAATCATCAGGCTTTGACGGAGCAGGAACCGTAAAATCAGCTTCAGGCTCGTCAGGGTCATCGTCCCATGGCGGTTTCCATTTCTTCGGAGCTACAGGTTTAGCTGGCTCTGGTTTGGTTTCTTTTGGTTTTGCTACCGGCTTTGGACCTTCGTCTTTCGGTTTTGGTTTATCACTTGGCGCCTTTTTAGCAAGTTTAGGATCCTTTGGCTTCGGTGCACTGACAGGCTCAGCTGGATCCTCGGAATCTTTAGGTTTTGGTTTATCAGACGGCGCTTTTTTCGAAAGTTTTGGATCTTTAGGTTTTGGAGCTCCAATTTGATCTGCGGGATCTTCGGAATCAGGTTTAGATGGTGCTGGAACACTGTAATCAGCCTCAGGTTCATCTGGATCATCGTCCCATGGCGGTTTCCATTTCTTTGGAGCTACAGGTTTAGGTGGCTCTGGTTTTGTTTCTTTTGGTTTTGCTGCCGGCTTCGGACCTTCATCTTTCGGTTTCGGTTTCTCACTTGGCGCCTTTTTAGCAAGCTTTGGATCTTTCGGCTTTGGTGCCCCAATTTGGTCTGCAGGATTTTCAGAATCAGGTTTGGATGGTGCTGGGACAGTGAAGTCAGCCTCAGGTTCTTCTGGATCATCATCCCATGGTGGTTTCCATTTTTTCGGCGCAGCTGGTTTTGGTGGTTCTTTCGGAGCAGCTGCTGGTTTTGGAGTTTCTTTCTTCGGCTCTGGTTTTGCTTCCTTAGGTTTCGGAGACGGTTTCGGTGCTTCATCTTTTAGTTTTGGTTTTTCCGTAGGAGCCTTTTTGGAAAGCTTAGGATCTTTAGGCTTTGGAGCTCCAATTTGGTCTGCCGGATCTTCAGAATCTGCAGGTTTAGATGGTGCCGGAACAGTAAAATCCGCTTCAGGTTCGTCTGGATCGTCATCCCATGGAGGTTTCCACTTTTTAGGAGCAGCTGGCTTTGGCGGACCTTCTTTAACTGGTTCAGGTTTTGCAGTTGGCTTCGGTTTATCTGTTGGTGCCTTTTTAGCGAGTTTTGGATCCTTCGGTTTAGGTGCTCCAATTTGGTCAGCAGGGTCTTCAGAATCAAGATTCGGTTTGTCACTTGGCTTAGGTTTTGCAGTAGGCTCTTTCTTCTTCAAAACAGGGGTTTTTTTGTCCGGAACTGGTTCATCAACAACGTCGGCTGGAGCATCATCATCCTCCCATGGAGGTTTCCATTTCTTGACAGGGTTCTTGACCGGAGCTGGAGACGGCGCAGGTTTTTCATCTTTTGGTGCAGTTTTCTTTGGTGATGGATCCCTCGATTTCGGTTTCTCAGCAGCCGGCTCTTTTTTCTTCAAAACGGGGGGTTTCTTCTCTGGTTCAGGTTGACTGATGTCTTCAGCTGGAGTATCATCGTCATCCCATGGCGGCTTCCATTTCTTGACTGGATTCTTGACTGGAGCGGGCGATGGCGCAGGTTTCTCTTCTTTTGGAGCAACCTTCTTTGGCGATGGATCCCTAGATTTTGGTTTCACAGCAGCAGGCTCTTTTTTCTTCAAAACGGGGGTTTTCTTGTCTGGAACTGGTTCATCAACAACATCGGCTGGAGCATCATCATCCTCCCATGGCGGCTTCCATTTCTTTACTGGATTCTTGACCGGAGCCGGAGATGGTGCAGGTTTTTCTTCTTTTGGCGCAACCTTCTTTGGCGATGGATCTCTCGATTTTGGTTTTTCGGGAGCTGATTCTTTTTCTTTTGGCTTTGTTTTTGGTGCATCGGAAGGTTCCTTTTTCTTGAGAGCTGGAGTTTTCTTCTCAGGTTCTGGTTGACTAACATCTTCTGCAGGAACATCGTCGTCTTCCCATGGCGGCTTCCATTTCTTGACAGGATTTTTGACTGGTGCTGGTGATGGTGCAGGTTTTTCATCTTTTGGTGCAACTTTTTTGGGAGAGGGATCTCTTGATTTTGGTTTGGCTGGAGCAGGATCTTTCTTTGCCAATGTTGGTGTTTTTTTAGCAGGCTCTTCTGGTTTCGTTTTGGGAGTATCAGAAGGATCTTTCTTTTTTAGAACAGGTGTCTTTTTTTCAGGAACAGGCTCATCTACAACATCCGCCGGTGTATCATCGTCTTCCCATGGCGGTTTCCATTTCTTAACTGGGTTTTTGACCGGTGCTGGCGATGGAAGAGACTTTTCATCCTTCGGTGCAATTTTTTTCGGTGACGGATCTCTTGACTTCGGTTTTGCTGGCTCTTTTATCGTTGGAATAGGTGTTTTTGATACAGGATCTTTAGCGTTCGCCTTGGGGGCATCAGCAGGATCTTTTTTCTTCAAAACTGGAGTTTTCTTAACAGGCTCTGGCTTGCCAACATCCTCAGCAGGAACATCATCGTCTTCCCATGGCGGTTTCCATTTTTTGACAGGGTTCTTCACCGGTGCGGGAGAAGGAGTTGGTTTTTCTTCCACTTTTGGTGTTACTTTCTTCGGCGACAGATCACGTGGTTTTGCTTTTGATGCAACCGGCTTATCGTCCTTTGGTTTGCTCGGCTCTTTTTTCGCCAATGTTGGAGTCTTCTTCACTGGCTCCGGTTTGCTCAAATCCTCAACTGGGACTTCATCATCTTCCCATGGTGGCTTCCATTTTTTGACTGGGTTCTTTACTGGCGCCGGTGAAGGAGCATCCGATATCGGTGCTGCTGTTTTTTTAGGCGATGGATCACGTGATTTTGGTTTTGATGGCTCAGCAGAATCTTTCTTTTTCAATGCAGGTGTTTTTTTCTCCGGTTCTGGGACTTTCAAGTCTTCCACTGGAAGTTCATCGTCTTCCCATGGTGGCTTCCATTTTTTGACTGGATTTTTAACAGGAGCTGGTGACGGTGCAGGCTTGTCATTTACAACAGGAGCTGGTTTTTTCGGAGATGGATCCGAATCTTTTGGTTTTGCTGCTGGTTCCTTCCTTTTCAGAACTGGAGTCTTCTTTGGGGCAGGCTCGGGAAGCTTCACATCTTCAGCTGGAGCATCATCATCCTCCCATGGCGGCTTCCATTTTTTCACTGGGTTCTTTACCGGTGCAGGTGAAGGAGTTGGTTTGTCTTCTTTTGGTGCAACATTTTTGGGTGATAAGTCCCTTGGCTTTGGTTTTTCAGCTGCTGGTTCTTTCTTTTTCAAAACCGGGGTTTTCTTTTCCGGTTCTGGTTTACTCAATTCTTCCACAGGTGCTTCATCTTCTTCCCATGGTGCTTTCCATTTTTTGACAGGATTTTTGATAGGAGCTGGTGATGGAGCAGGCTTCTCCTCGACCTTTGGAGCCACTTTCTTCGGCGAAGGATCTCTCGATTTTGCCGGTTCCTTCTTCTTCAAAACTGGAGTTTTTTTTACCGGAGCTGGAACTGGCTCCACGACAGGTTCCGCATCAATTTCATCATCTTCCCATGTCGGCTTCCACTTTTTCACTGGATTTTTAACTGGAGCTGGGGACGGCGCTGGTTTCTCCGCAATTTTCGGTTGCGTTTTTTTGGGTGATGGATCCCTTGGTTTGGTCTTTTTTGGGGATTGATCACCTGGTTTAGCATTTTCCTTCGGTGTTGCCGTCTCCTTCCGTTTCAAGCTCGGCGTTCTTTCAACTGGTTTCGGGGGTTCCTCCTCAACAGCGTCAACTTCCATTTCTTCATCAACACTGTCTTGCCATGGTGGTTTCCACTTTTTGATATTGTTTTTAATCGGAGTTGCAGGTACTTTACTCATTTTTGGGAGATCTGAAAATAATACATTGGGAATATTTGCAAAAACGTTATCAATTATATGTTCAGAAGAAAAAAAAGCGCTTAATATTCCAATGATTCACATCAAGTTTCAACGGCAATATACACTTTAATAAAGGTTTTAGATTTTTCACATCAGCGAACTAGTTGATAAAGATTTTGTAGGGTGTAAAATATGAATATAATGAAAATTAACGTCAAAAGTTACATGGGAGATGTAATATGACATAAAAAATGAATGATTAAGTATTGATCCAACCCCTGAGAACTCCTGAAAAACAAAAAAAGAAGATATATGTGTAGTAAGATCAATTGGTAAACCTATTGATGAAAATATCAGATTTTTAATAAATGTGATTCTAAAAAAAAAGTTTTAAAAAAATTGAAATCAATCTCAAAATCAGCTTCAGAAAAAAATGAACCTAAATTAAGAATAGCGTAAATTAAACAAAGATCAACCGGAATTCATCAAAACAATCGATTTTCAGAACGGATTGGAAAAGTACGAATGAGTCGGGAAGAAATATAACAATAAGTATGAGAAAAGATGCAAAAGCATGAAATCATAAGGGCGCCCACACGAGAATGTATGAAGCATCGAGGCACTAGTTTACAACGAGCTCTCTTTTCTAAAAAGATTTTTTGAAAAGGGGGAAAACATCGAAAAACAGAAGGGGAGAGAACTAACAACTTTTCCATCATTTGTAATTTATATGATACACTACATGTTTTTTATGTTTGTTTTGGTTTTAAAATGGTTGAAATGTGATTTTCGAATTGTTTTCACGAGTTTCGAGCAATTTAATAGGGCAAAGTTTAATTTTTGAGAAAAGTGGGTCAACGAGGTCCCTTGTTTTTTGTTTCGAGGTGATCTGAAATATATCACATTTTGAATGAAACAGACATTTGTCGTCCCAAAAAAAAAAGAGTTTTGATTGTGTTTATGGAAATCGGTTACATTCTAAAGCATTTTAAAGATGTGGGGAACAAATTGGAGTTTCGCAAAAAAATAGCGCTCAGATAATGAAGAATGGGTTTTTAATTATTTGTTCGATTATAAAATTTGACTACACTTTGAACATAACTTTCAGATATTAGAAAAAGTCCGATTCCATAATCTCTATCTTAAGTTAGGAACGGATATATATGAAATTGTGATGTCAAGATAAAATTCGAGTCGCCTGTCAATCTAGCTTCAGGTTCCCCTCAGTTTTCAGATTCTAAGGATTTGTCCGCAAAACAATTTCACCCATATTTTATTCAAACTCCTCCATTAAAACGTTTTTCTTAATTCATTTTCCCATGATAACTTTATTTCAAATTAACAAAAATTCACATCAAAGTTTTGAATTTTAAGCATGTCCCAATGTTGTTGCAAGTTCGTTCAAAGCTGCCAAACGATCCAAAAAATCTTGATTTGTGTAATCTCTGAATTCTGCCGACGTTTTGCAGTCCGTAAGCGGGAAAGTGATCAAATTCTGAAAGATATTATGACTATGACATTTCAGTAATGAAATTTATACCCCAATTCGGACTTCAGTTTCCATAGAATAGCAATCAAATTGGTAGCCAGTGCAGGATGTCGCAACATCTGGACAAATAAATTAAATATATGAAATTTAAAGTTTTAAACTATGTACCGCTATCGTCGTATTCTCTGGTGTAGGAGAAGCAAAATGGTGGATTGTTGTATTTCCTATTCTTTTTGATAACCAATGTGATTCCCTTAAAATTTCGTAAGCTTTTTTTATTTAAAAAAAAGCTTGTTATTTACAACAAAAAATTCAAATCCAAAAAAAACCAACCTGAACCATTGAAATCATAACGAACAACAAGGAGAAGATCGTAATTGTGTTCATTCCGAGCGAAGAATGAAACGAAGAATGAATAACTTTCAAAACCAAATCAAAACGAAGCCTGTATCAATAATGTATGTGAAAGAGATTGTGTAAAACATATATTCGCACGCCTATTTTGAACAAAAAAAAAGAGCTTGTCGTATAGTGTTTGAACAGTTTTTTGACAAAAATTTTGCAAAAGGGTTAGCAGGTTACATGTCTATAGCACAAGAACACAGAACCAAACATCAATTAATTTTTTAAAAAATTGTTTGATCCTAATTTGGAAAACTATGACCAACTCTAAGTTCAGTGTCAATAACAAATAATCAAACATCATTTGAATGAATGAGCTCATAATGATTATAAGTATACTACAACGATGCATAATAGCCAGCGGGATGAAAACGTGTTTTGAAAATTCTAGCATAATTTCTGAAAGCTGACTTCACAGACAATATTAAACGAACTGTTTGACATCTATTTGCCTTGAATAAATTAATATACTGTTTTGAATTTTAATTAACTTTTGGTTTATGTTCTCAATAAAATTTGAATCATTTGGTGTTAATAATAAAGTGATAAAATGTTGAATTTCAAAGAATTTTTTAAAAACCGTCAATTTTAGTTTTTAAGTCGTTTTTTCAACTAAAAGTTCAAAATATGACTGACTAAGGTGGGTTTTAAGTAAATTTTCTTAAGATTGATTTATAAATTAATTTTACATCTTAAAATAATGGTATATAAAAAGCAAAAATGTGTGAAAACCAAAGGAATTCTTAGTATTTTGACACTAATGTTTGATGTCATTGTTTCTAATTATTTGTAAATTTGTTCACTATTATTTCGTTATAAAAATTAAAATTTGTAATGGCTTTAGCAACGGCTATAACCTCCCACCTTCAAGCTTCAAATTGTTTCCATTCCATGCGATTACTCTCATCATAACACCAAAACTATATATTGTTTTCATCTCATAAAAATGTATGAAACAGGAAAAAAATCGTAAAAGTTATGTATCGAAAATTCTTGCAATAGATTGCTTGCGAGGAATATATTGGTCGTATTGTACAAGATGAAAAACTCTAAAACAAAAGAGAAAACTAAAAAGCTGTAACCACTTTTTATCTCTGAAGAAATTTAGAATTTATTTCACTTGTCAATTGTGATATTTTGACGAGTAATGCAAACGCAATATTCAACACGATATCGATTTTTTGGAATCTATTATAGAGCATGATACAGAAGATCATTAGAAATCTTGAATTTGGGATAAGAGTAGAATTTTTAAACGAAAAAAATATGAACACATGCCTACTTTTTATCAGAATATCGTTTCAATTTTCCAATTAACGCACACTGACCACATTTCAACTGCATTGATTACAAATATTGATTAAAATGACGACAGCGGATTTATCTCACAGTTTCAATTCACGTGAACGTTTATGAATTCTTTCAGTGAGGTCTACAGCTCATTCGAAAGGACGTTGTATGCTGACAAAGGAACTTGTTTTAAGAGAATATGTAGATGAGAACTGTTTTTCAGAGCTCACCTTCAGAAAATCCCCCAAAATCCAGAATATGTGTGAAGTTCTGTCAATATTTTACAAAAACTCATTTTTTGGTATTTATCATTTTTAGCAGAATTTCTGAAAAACTTTGATTCAAATTTTGCAAATCGAATTAAAATGGATTTCATATGTAATCCTAATAATATTATTTATCATATTAGTTTGAGCCAGTTTACAGCTCTTTAAACATTGAATTTTGATGATTTTTCCGATCTTGATATCTAAAAAACTGTGCTCAAATCAAAAACGAAGAATAATTCCATTAGCAGCGCAAAACGATATTTCTAATGAGCTTCTTCTCATTGAAAACATCTCTTTCCATAAAATCCCTCCACTGCAATTCCTTTCTCTTAAAAAATTAAAAATAGATTTTCGATTAAAAAATTATCCCAGTGCACTAAAAACGCGCAAACGGTAATCTACCTTGACACATTTCGCGAGGCAGAAAGGGGAGTCCTGCGTTTTTGTCTGTCACACGCTATTTATTTAATTTTTTTTCAATTTAATTTAATATTTGATTAATTTTCCACCCTCTCTAAAACCTTTTATCTATTAAACTAAATTTTTGCTTAAAAAATCAATAAATATATGTCAATTTGATGTTAAACTTCCTGTTAGTCATACCCCCATGGGGTCAGGAAAGAATTAATTTATTTAAAAGTTTTCTATTCATGTTAATTTTAATTTTAAATTCAGTTAGATGCCGTTAGAAGCAAATATCCAATGCGAATCATTCACTTTCTTATTTTTTCCTTCAAAAGATAGATGAACAAGTGTAGCGGGGGGGCGTCTCTCCCCCCTGTTAAGATAGCTCTTTCCTTTTTCTTCCCGTTATTTTCTATTTTTTTTCAAAAACTCATCCATGTGCCACAACCGGCACTTTTCGTATCTTTCTTTCCCTTTTTTTTGCCCATAGCGGTTTCACATCGATTTTCTTATTCTTCCTCCACCCAATTCCTTTTCCACAACAGGGGTCCACCGCCCATTTTTAGTAATGCTTGCTGGATGTGTACAAGTCATCGTTATTCTTCTATTTTTTCCTTCCTTCCTTCCTTTTCACACTTTAATTGCTCAAATTTTCACGATTCTCTTTTTTTCAGGCGGCTTGCGGTATACAAACAACATGGATTTCAATTTTAAAAAGATTGCAAGTGAAGCTGGAGGGTTTTTCAGTAGAGCTAAACAGGTAATAAACTAAAAAGTCAATTTTTTAAATATCAAAAATGTATTTCAGCTCACAGAGGAAACATTTCTAAAGGCGGAAAGAACCGAACTCGATGCTCACTTTGAAAACTTGCTCATTAGAGCCGACAAGACTGAAGAACATACCCGTCGACTTCTTTCAGCAATTGAAAGCTTTTTGCAACCGAATCCGAGTAAACAACAACAAAAAACGCATTGAAATTCATAGAATTTTAAATTTTTTGCAGCTGTTCGAATGGAAGAAGTGTTCTACGAAAAACTGGAATTGAAGAAGGATGGGCCGGTGAGATTGAACAATTTGGAGCATTTGGCTCAGGCGATGACTGATGCGAGCGAGCAGTTTGGAGATGATTCATCATATAGTAAGGGGATTTTTTTATAAGGGAGATGTTGAGCCCCGCCAAATTGGATTTGGATTTAGCATACTAATAAAAATCTGGCTCAGCATGAATCGTTATAAATTTTAACTCCGACTTTTCTGAAAATTAGTCAATTTTCTGTAAATTTTGTGATTTGAAAGTTTGGTAGGTCATAACTTGACTCAAACACCCCAGATGAACGTTAAATTTTGTGAAAATAATAAAGACAAAATTTTTGAGCGCCCATAACCCGGCAAAAATCCCGCCAAAATTTGAGGGATTCATTTTAGACCAAATACTGATAAATTCCGATTTACCAGTTAGTAAAAAAAATAAAATCCCCTTTATTATGACTATTTTTTTAGGTAATGTATTATTCAAAGTGGCACAAACGGAAAACAAATTGGGTCAAGCGGAACGAGAGCTTTGTAGTCAAGCAGCGAGCAACACGCTTCTTCCGATTCGTAGATTTCTCGAAGGGGATATGAAAACAATTCAGGTTGGAGAAAATGAAGTTAGATATAATGGAAATCATATTTTTCATCGGTTTCAGAAGGAGAGAAAGATTCTAAACAGCAAGAGACTGGATCTGGATGCGTGCAAAAATCGCCTGAAAAAGGCGAAGAATTTGGAAACGCAGGCAACGGTGAGGGTTTTTTTGAAAAAAAAAGTGTGGTGAAATGCAATTAATTAAAAAATTTTTAGAATAGTAAAACTGGTGGTGGTTTTACCATTGAGCAGGTTGGTAAAGTTTAGAAATGTTGTGTTGTTGTTTTTTTGGTTAAATTTATAGAAACTTATTTCTCCATAGCTGAATTTTTTTGTTTAATTGGTTTCTCAGTTAAATTTCTCATAGTCAGGTGTGACTTTGGAGACCCATAATTTGGGTCAAACCCTCCAATGATGGAAAATAATATCAGGTTTCATATATAATTTACCCTTTTGAAAATACATTAAATTTTAGATAAAAATTCATTTTTCTAAGCTATATTTTAGTGTTTCAAAAAAAACCAAATTTTTTACAGCTAACTGGATCAAAATTTGAGCCTTTCATATAGAGAGTATTTCTAGACGATGCGCCAAATTTTCCCACAATCTATCGATAATTTTGCGAAACCGCGTTTTTCCTTTGATGGATTTTGGTCAAATTTGGTGCATCGACAAAGAATACTCTAGATATGAATCCGGCGAATTTTTATCCAGAAACATTGAGTTAGATCCAAGTTAGAGACCATAAAAGTTGGATTTTTGCTAAATTTCAGATTTTTAGCTTTTTTTCTGAAAATTCGAGTTTTTAAAAGAAGTGCCTCTACCATCGTAAAATAGTCCTTGTCGAAAAAATCAAGAAAACCTTCAGTTACTATTATTATCCTTTCTAGCATGGGATTTTTCAAATAATTGACAAGTTCCACATTTTACAAGTTTTCAGCTCTATATTGTTACGTTTAATTTGGTGAAAAGTTTCAAATAATTCCCTGCGAGACCCTCAATTTACTTCTAATCACACAATATTTTATCTAAAAAACTTGATGTACTTATGAAGCTCATTGATACGACGTGACGCTTGTTCAAATCATGTCTCATCTTTTTTTATCCGATTTATTTGAAAATTTGTCAATTTTTTATCCGATTATTGTTTTGATTTTCAGGCCGAAGCTGACGTTCGTGTAGCGCAAGCGGAATTTGAAAAACAAGCGGAGATCACACGTCTTTTGCTTGAAGGAGTCCGCACGGCACATGTATGTACAAATATCTTACTTATTTAAAAGAATTTTAAATACGAGACCAACGAGAAAATGAGTGTGATGTATTTTTCTTCAGAACAACCAATTGAAATGCCTTCGAGATTTTGTTGAGGCGCAGATGTCGTTTTACGCGCAAGCACACCAATTAATGGCCGATTTGCAGAGAGATTTGAGCGGGTGAGGAATTTATCAAATTTTTTTTAATGGACTTGTGTTTGTCAATCGTATTTTTTAAAAAGTATTTTCCTAATATAGTGACTTTTGTTCCTAGAATATTGTGACGTCGTTTTTTTTTCGTTTCAGTTCGGATTCTTCAATTTCATTTGGCAATCGTCGACCATGAAAGGAAGGACATCACGAACGGAAAATTTGATTTTGTTGACATTGTGATTGTGTTTCTTCAAACATTTTATTAGATTACCCCCCTCCCCACCATTGCACTTCAATTTTTTATATATTTATTCTTTAAATTGAGTTTTCTAAACCAAAAATTTCTATGTGTCATTTACAAGTTTTACTTATTACGTCACAATTCGTACAAATTAACCAAAAGCCACTTTTTTGTGTATATCATACAGTTTTGTGAGATTTTATTTGACGATTTCTAATCAAAAACCCCCCAAAGTTGCCATAATTAACTATGTGAATATGTGTTTTTTTGATTTTTCATGAGATTTTTAATACCAATGAGTTTGGAAACATCTTCCTAGTCTTTGTTCTTGTATTGTGATTTGGTTTGGAAGACCTCGAAACCACCCCGGTGAAAATAAAGTTTGTAGAAGAGTATAAATGAAGCACAATTCAATTTTAGAACGGTTTCGTTTCGTGGAAGCTCGGCGACATTGATTAATAATAGTAGAGAGCCGCCAAATGAGAGAACAATGGCTGCAGCGATCGCAGCGGCATCGAAGGTATTTAGACTTTTTCAAGAGACAAAAAAAGAAGGTTACCCTAAAATCATCGCATTTTTTTTAGCAAAATGGTGGCGTCATTGCTCCAGATGACATGGGCACGAAGCAGGCGAAAGTGATCTTGGACTATGATGCGGTTATGCCTGATGAAATTAGTGTCAAACAAAATGATGTGAGCGTGAAAGTTATAAAACGCATGGATAACTCTTTTTCAGATCTTAATTGTTTATCGTCTTCCTGGAATGGACACAGAATATGTGATGGCTGAAAAAGGAGGAATTCGCGGAAAAATCCCAATTACTTATTTAGAAGTTATTTGAAAGATTTATTGAACTATTTGAATTATTTATTACTTCAACAGTCATTTTATAGATCTCTAGAAGTTTACTTATTTATTTATTTTTATTCGTCTTGAAATGTATTCGCAATGGAGAAAGAACAGAGTTGTGAAATGAAGATATTTTTATCCTGGTATATATGTATTTATAATGATCAACAAAAACGTTATATAAAAATAAGATACAATGATTAAAACTGGTAGAAACAAAAAGTGGTTTTTTATGCAAGTGGTTTTTTGTGCATAGTTAGATAACAAAATCGGTGGGTTTATAATAGAACAACTTAGATTTGTAAAAAGATCAGCTAACAGAAGCAAGGAGAGGTATTTAGTCATGGATTTCGCTAATTTCTGATTTCAACAAATTTGGTTCGAAATTAACATTAGCTCACCATAAGGTAGTTCAGATAATTGCTGCAAAACGTGCACAGGGTGGGAAACTGATAAAAACAAAAGTTCTCAAATAATTATTTGAAAATTGAGAAAATTTGTCGTTGTTGCTATTCTTATATTAAAGGGGCACATTACGGAGCTTACAAATGTACCTTAAATGAAAATAGACTTCATTCTTATTCCAAATCTGTTTTTAAAAATTTCTAGACCCACCTAGAAGCAGAGAAAATGAAAAATGAACTTCAAAACAATGGCCTAGAAAGAGTTTCCACCTGGCCGAGCTTTTTCCTATGAGTTTTTTCGTGTTGCGTTAATAAATAGGTATACAGAACGCTTATTTTAATTTTTTTTTTTTAATTAAAATTTGCGTTTTTTCATTTTCCGAGTTTCTCATGAATACGGACTAGTTTTCGCCGGTGGCACCCTTTTTTTAGGCCATTGTTTTGAGACGTGTTTTCTCGGATTCCCGGTGGTTTTAGAAAAGTTTAAAAACAGATTTGGAACGAGAATGAAGTTTATTTTCATCCCAGACGCATTCATTAGCTCCGTAAAGTCCTCCTTTAAGTAATTAAATTAGTTTTTGGTGTATATCGAGTCACAATAACATTTTCGCTAAATTAGCAACAAATTGTTGAAAAGAGTGAATTACAAGTATTTTTTAATGGATTTTTTAGGATAAAAATGGCATAAAAACAGGTAATTGATAAATAGTATGTGTTAGATCAAAAATTGGTTTTCTAGGCCATGTCATTAAAAAGTAGCTAATCATGGCCTTAATTTTTTGAACGGTTTTGAATACACTAATAGTAAGATGAGTCGCAAAAAAGAAAAACAATAACAATTTTACTAATGAGAAAAATACAGAAATTGCTATATTTAAAGATTTTGCGTTTACTATGGTAAAGTTAATAAATAATTTTCTCACAGCTGAACTCCATTTAGTTTTTCGCTTGGATTCCTCGCATTTTGATTTTAGTTGACTATTTGTTCGTTATTGTCGTCAGATTCCGGCTCCGGGCATGGATTAATTTCGCGGATCCTGTGGAGAAGATCTTCGGCGCGATTTCTATTACGCTGAATTTTTTTTTATTAAAAAATAATTGATTTTTGGTTAACCCTGGTTCGAGGTAAGCTTGCAAGCATGATAAGCTCACCGAGATGAATATAAAGTCTTCGCATCTCAGCCTCCATGGAGCTGATGAACCTCTGAAATTTTAAATCGAAAATCAAAACTCATTGCGTGCACAATTTCAGAAAATTTCGATAAGCTATAAAAACTCGCCAAATAACAAAAGAAGCAGCTTACTAGTTAGTTCAATTTAAGATAGAGAAACAGAAGATTTTGGTTGCCAAGGAAGGTATTTTCAGTCTTTTTCTTTTTATGCCAAAAATTAATTAGACTTATCAGTCTAACATCGATTTTTGAGCTTTTATATCTCTGTCTTATGTTTTCCTCTCACTTGCTCCATT
Source organism: Caenorhabditis virilis (assembly GCA_964036255.1). Lineage (NCBI taxonomy): Eukaryota > Metazoa > Nematoda > Chromadorea > Rhabditida > Rhabditidae > Caenorhabditis > Caenorhabditis virilis. The sequence continues at coordinate 3,794,988 of OZ038420.1, read as the reverse complement.
AAGTAAGTGTATTATGATGACTACAATCCTCTTATTTTTTCATTTTTTTCTGGGTTTACTATGTGTGATCGAGGGTTTTGCTTTTGTCATGACTATAAGTTCCAAAAATATTGGTGAATTTTTGTTATCATTTTTAAGAACGAGTTTTAAAGAAGCATTTATTAATCGAAATGTACAAATAAAGCGAAAATAAAGTCACTAATTACATAAAGGGTCGATTTAGGCAATCGATCGCTTGGATTTTCGGCTCGAGTATCGGTATCTCAAGCAACACGTCTGTTCGGCGCATTTCACGTATCCACGCTGGCAGACGCATTGTTGAGCATCGCAGGAAGTGGTTGCTTGGGTTTGGGTTGGTTGGTAAGATGCGGTCGCTGTTGACACGGATTGATTCGAGTAGTAAGCGGTGCATGATGATTGGCAAGCTGGTTGACAAGATGGTGCACATTGGTTCACTGGCTGAGCTTGTTGTTGGTATTGGACCTGGTAGGTTGGTTGATAAGCTTGTTGATAGGTTGGTTGGGTAGCGGAAGAGGCGCAGCCGCATGAGGTGGTTTGTTGAGCGCAGTCGCATGATGGTTGTTGTTGCTGAACTTGTTGTTGGCATCCACAGTCTTGTTGAACTGGAGCAGCGCAATCACATGATGGTTGTTGTTGCTGTTGTTGCTGTTGGCAGCACGAAGTCTGCTGAACTGGAGCGCAATCGCAAGATGTAGTTGGCTGCTGTTGCTGTTGTTGGCAGCATGAAGTTTGTTGAACTGGAGCGCAATCACAAGATGAAGTTGGTTGCTGTTGCTGTTGTTGGCAGCATGAAGTTTGCTGAACTGGAGCGGCGCAATCGCAAGAAGTTTGTTGTGGTTGCTGTTGCTGGCAGCATGAAGTTTGTTGAACTGGAGCGCAATCACAAGCTGGTTGTTGTTGTTGAACTTGTTCACGACGAATTTCAATTTGGATACAGGTCACACATGTTGGATTCTGTTGGCAATCACAAGCTGGTTGTTGCTGAACAACTGCTTGCTGACAATCACAGGATGGTTGTTGCTGTTGGCATCCACATGGGTCTGCTGTTGGTTGTTGTTGTTGCTATAAATTGGGTTAAAGATTAGGGGTCTTTTGAAAAAATTTACCTGGCAGCATGAAGTTTGTTGTTGAGCGCAATCGCAAGCTGTTGGCTGTTGTTGCTGAGATTTTTCTGATTACCCATAGTTTCGTTTTTTGCTTGAAAATACCTGACAACATGAAGTTTGTTGAACCTGTTGTTGTTGGCAACCACATGGATCTTGTTGGACTTGAGCAGTGCAATCACAGGATGGTTGTTGTTGCTGGAAATTTTTAAACATTATCATAGCTTCTCATTTTTTCTCGGATACCTGACAGCATGAAGTTTGTTGGACCTGTTGTTGGCAACCACATGGGTCTTGCTGAACTTGGGAAGCACAATCGCAAGATGGTTGCTGTTGCTGTTGCTGAAAACAACTTTTCCTTAAAGTATGAAACATTTTCAAATATTTACCTGGCAGCAGGAAGTTTGTTGTGTTTGTTGAACCTGTTGTTGACATCCACATGAGTCTTGCTGAACTGGCGTGCAATCACAAGCCGGTTGTTGTTGTTGCTACAAAACAGAAATGAATTATTATTTTACGAAAAGATCCAAAAAGTCTTACTTGACAAGCACATGGATCTTGAGATTGTTGTGGCTGAGTGAATTCAACATTAATATTTATCTGCGTACAACAACTTTGTTGTGTTGGTTGCTGCTGAACCGGTGTACACGAGCAAGCTTGTCGTTTTTCACGATTTACCGTTGGAGCCGTGAAAACCTTTAATAAAAATGAATTGAATACAAAAATTGAAAAAAAAAGAGAAATGAAAGTAACTTACCAAGGCAAGAATAGCGAGAAATGGTACAAGCGAGCGGAACATTTGTTGGAGCTTTTTGCTGCTACTACTGTCAACCAGAGTTGTGCTCTTCTCTTTATACCAAGCGAGCAGGAGGAGTCATGGCATGGTAAGAGGGAAAGATCGGCAACATGCGGGCAAAGAAAACAGAAGGGAGAATAGGCGGTAGAACTTTGCGGAATATGAGAACATAAAAAAGATGCATGATTTGTTTGTAAGTTTGCGTTCAAGGTTCGGAGGAGCAGCGTTTGCAATTGACTATCAGTATTGTATTCTTGAGGTGTTCGAAAAATAGAAACTCGTTTTGTCAATATGGTTGGGAATTCACTGTTTGGGAGAATAAGAGCATTTAAAAAATTCCTAATTTGATTAAAAACATGTTGGTCATACAGACTAATTTCGAAAAAAATGAACCAGATTTTATAAAATAAAAATTTTATAGGTTTTAGAAAAGGAACAGAAATCCAAAATAACCTTTCATAATATTTTCAGCCTTGCAGGACACACGGACTGACACCTCTGATTTTTGAACGCTATTTTTCGAAATTTTTGGGTTTGCTGAAACGCGGGTGCAACCAGAAACGATATTTCCACCGCTGTTTCACCAGAGTGATTTGCGCAGTTGCCAGAAATTTCAATTTTACCAACGGTCTGCAAAATAAAATGGAAATTGTTTTAAGAATTTGGTTTACACAATTTCATTTGAAAATTTTAAATTTGAGCTGAATTGTCACACTAATTGGCACAATATCGACTTTTAAAAAAATTATAAAACATGCTGAACCTTCGGGATAAATATTTCTAATTGAACTGGAAACTAATTATTTTTCATATGCTTATTAAGAATTTTTAAAATAACTGAAGTAAATTTTCAATCACATATCAACCTGAATAATTCATTGCCATTCAATATAATAAACTATTGTCGTGCAGCATATTTTTCCAGTTTAAATATATGAACATTAATTCAGAATTCAGTATATATTTTCATTGTGTCGGGCTTTAAATTTAGTTTATTTTGACGAGGTTCAATTCCAATTCCCAAAAACATTGTTTCAAAAAAACAATCAATTCAGAACTATCCGACAAGATCAAAACTTATTGAAACAATTGCTGCTATTTCCAATAAATTCCACATTTTCCAGTTAGTGTCTCGTTTTTGTTTTGTTATTCTTCTATTTCAATAGCTTGTTTATTATTCTCCTGTCTGCTCTCAAAAACAGCTACATTGAACACAAATATGTATACCAAAACAACAAAAGTTCAAATGGCGATTTCTATTTACCAATCATGCCCGAAATAGCCGACACGTCACAAACACACGTTCCAAACAAATTTGCACCAGAAAACTGGTATTTCTCAAAACAAACAAAATTTTTCGAATGATCCCCCCCCTCCCATTCCCAGTTGCTTACCAAAGATGAAGGCCAAACAATATTCTTTGTCAATTATCACCGAATTACTCATCAAATACCGGTTGGTAAAGCGATGCTCACTTTGGCATCAAGTTGCAATTCAACTCGGGGCAGTAGGAGCAAAATTTGTTTGTTAGAAAATAAGACGTTAGAAAAAAGAGAGACAAAAAAACGATGCTCGCCGGGAAGGGGGGATTAAAAGAATTGGGGGAATCGGCGGTCATGTTACAAAAAATTGAGCGTGGGAGAATTAACGTGAAAAAGACCGGTACGTGGGTTTGGAAAAAAAGCGTTTTATCAGTGTTTCGGCATGTACTTGAGCATTTTTTTTTGCTGTGTGGCGTTCGTTTATCAGATGGAATGTATAGATATTTGAATTTATGAAAAAGTTGTTTAAGGCATGCCAGGAAAGTAAACAATCGATGTGTTTTTCAATCAACCTGTATGTCGTAGAATATGCAAAACATTACTGAAAACATTATCTTTTGCAAATTGATTTTACTTCAATAAATAAAATATTAACTTCTAAGCATTTTTTGACAAGTTCAATTTAGTGGTTATATTAATAAATAATCCGTCGTGGGTGGTCTCAATATTGATCTTGATCGAATTTCTACTTTAAATTCCAGTTTTGATCTCAGTCTTGACTATAAGAGTATCCATCAAGAACAACAACTCTAAGATTAAAGAAGAAAACAATAAAATCTTAAACTAAACACATCGCGGATTAATTTTTCGGATTAATCCCTTTTTTGGCTTCCGTTTTTTTTCTGAATTTCCGGTTCTCCATTACATTTTTTAATGTTTATTTTTATTTTTCACAGAAAAATAAAAAGGAAGATGTATGGAGTCAAGGAGATAAAAAAATTGATATTGTTCTCAATCCGAATATATATTTGCAATTTTTGAAAAATTATGTAAGAACCGAAAAACCTTACTTCATCCTGACCTAACTTGGTTTTTTAAAATCTTGTAGCGAATTGTTTTTAAAAGACCAGAGATAATAAGATTTTCAAGCTAATTGTTTCGATGCGACTTGGCTGGCTCCCATTTCTTTAAGCACTGGAATTGATTAATGATTATTGGTTCAGAAATGGATTCGTCGTGGGTGGTCCGTCAGATCCTTGGAACCTTCTAAATGTTAGTTGAATGCCAAGAAGTTTTAGAAAATCAAATTGAAGAAATATTCATTTTTTCCGAAAGTTTTTCCTTTCAAATTAATATTAACCTTCTGGCGAAATTTTCCATTACTTTCTCAAGAGTTCTCCTCCAAAAATCTGAAAAAAAAACGCCGAGTTCACTTTTAGAACACTTTAGATACTTCCTAAGAAATTCTCCAAATAGACCGAGCTCTAGCCACACCAACCAAACAATTGCATTCTTATTCCAATGGTATACAGTTTCACGCAAATAATATTTCTAGATTCCGAATTGAACTTTGTTTACTCTACGGTTTTCTTCATGCGACAAAAAAATTAAGTTACAGGTTTTTTCATCAACTTTTTTGTTGGGGGTGTTGAATCATACATTGGTTGAGTTAATTTGCAGAGTTTTGCACTCTTGGAAGGGATTTATATGGATTTCTGAAAGTAAATAAACTTCAGCAAGTGTTGGGAGCTTTTTTCAAGATCTCTGAAAAAAAATCATATTTGTTTGAAACTTCAAAAAAAATTGCAAATCTTGAACATTGATGACCAATTTAAAAGATGAACAATACAATACAAAATGCGATCCAGTTATGGAACCTAAAGTAAACATTCAAATGACCTGGATATGAAATGCATATAAAAATCTCCCATTGAACATATTCTCGTTCTACACAAAATGATCCTTCTTTTCGTGACACTGTTCAATTTCTTCTCTCTTAATTTTGCAACTGAAATTAATGTTGTAAGTTCTTCACTTGTTTACACGTTTTCGTTAATTTTCTTGCTCATTGAGCTCATCTTGTTCCCACAAAATAACCAGTCAACTAATGCTTGTTTTCTTGAGTGGGTCATTAAGAACAAAATGCTCATTGAAAAATTGAATCAAAAGTCCAAAATGTTCTTGATTTTTTATTTAATATGTTTTTTCAGACAGTTACTGAAAATGCCACAGCATTGGCAACCGTTGAGCCGACACATATCCGAGCGAAAAGACAGTGGGGAGGGTTTGGCGGTGGATTTGGCGGTGGATTTGGCGGTGGTGGATGTTGTGTTTCAATGATGATGTGTTGTCAAATGCCAATGCCTATGCCACCACCAATTCCAGTTCCAGTTCCAGCACCAGTTCCAGCACCGGTGCCAGTTCCAATGCCGATGCCGATGCCGATGCCAATGCCTATGCCAGTTGTAAGTATTTTGTAAAAAAGACCACCCAAGAAGTAAATGATTCTTTTAGCCGGTACCAGTCCCGGTGCAGAGTAATTGCTGTGGATGCTGCATGCCAGTATGCATGCCTGTTTGTATGAGAGGGTAAATTTACATTTTGAAAAATTCGAATAATTTTTAATTTTGTTCCAGCGGATGTGGAGGTGGTTTCATGGGCGGTGGCTACGGTGGCGGTGGCTACGGTGGCGGTGGCTGCTACGGAGGTGGTGGTGGAGGATGCGGTGGATTTGGTGGCGGTGGTGGATGCGGTGGGTTTGGAGGAATGTACGGCAGAAAGAAGCGTGAAGCGTTGATAAGAAATAATGCCCCAATTTTGAGGCGCAAACAAATTGCAATGGTTGTTCGAAGTTAGAAATTGAATCTCGAATGGAATTTGTATTTATGTATTTATTTTGAATAAACAGTTGTTTTTTTTCGAAATTTAAAACAAACGTTCTCGAAAAGTGTCAAAAATCAGCCGGTATGCATTTCAATTCGAGAATGAGCAAAAAACGACACTTGAACAATTTTTGAAGCATAATAATAATCGCTTTCCGGATATCGGTAGCCGATCAAGTGTGTCTTGTGTGTTTGTCGGTATGCACAAATTGTGTTTAATCGGCGAGAGATAGAGTTCACAAAAAAAAGTGGTCACTTCGCCGGCGGGCCGAAACACAATGAAAAGTGTCAATCTCTATAAATATATGGGTACAAATAGCCGGAAAGCTGCCATCCGAGTGTCGAATTCGCATTTATTCGAATTCATTTTGATACCTGATTGGTGATTGATTGAAACAATTTTGAAAACAAAAATGCGGTATATTTTGGTATTGTCTGTGATTATTTTTGTGGTATTGGCTGAAGAGGTTCAATTTTTTTTAAAATAGAATTAGTGTAGTTGAAATATTTTACTTATAGAAGAAAATTGACTTGCTGAAACCATACTCTGACACACCTCTGATTCCATTGAACGGTTCTCTACTCGCTAGAGTGAGGTCTAAAAGACAATGCTGCGCCATGTGTCAAACGGGTAATTGTGGATGCGGATCGTGTTCTGGATTCCCGGTATATAACTTCTTATTTAATTTGCACTTTATCACGAAACTTTCCCTTGAAGGTCACCACTTGTCCTGACCGTTGTCAACCATTATGCACTGCAGCTTGTGTTATGAACAAGGTTTTTTTTAGTTAATTCACCGCTTGATATTGAGTTTTCCTTTGTTTCAGCAAACTGTTTGCGCTGAGCAATGCATGCCAAAATGCGATAGTGCTTGCATTAATTCGGTAAATTTAGTTGCATTATTCACAATATTACGATCTTGCTAAAAAAAAAGTAAAATATATTTTAGGGACCCGCTCCAAGCTGCGCACAACAATGTATGCCTCTTTGTCTCCCTGCTTGTATGAATTCAATGCCGGTAACTCTCTAATAAAACATCAGATATTGTCTAGACCGATAAAAGTTTTAGAGACAAATGGAGTGCGTTTCACAATGTATGCCATCTTGTTCATCTTCGTGTATCCAGGTAAATAAATCTCACAAAAACTGAAAACAAAACACACAAATTTTCTAGCAAGTTGTACCAAACTGTCCGCAACAATGCCAACCGGTTTGCACGCCTCAGTGTATCCAATCGATTCAAGTTTCTATTCGACCAACTTGTAATCCATCTTGCATGCCGAGTTGTTCGCAGTCTTGCATCCAAGAATATCAAGTTTCTGTCAGGCAAGACTCTTGTGTTTCTGCATGTATGCCATCCTGCAGCGATGATTGTGTTCAGGCAGTTACTTGCAGTACTTGTACTAACAACTGCCCATCGATTTGCAGGTTTATTAACGTTTAGTAAAAATGTGTAATTTATATTTTAAGCCAAGCAAGTTGTATTCCAACGTGTATGCCAAGATGTCTTCCTTCATGTATTCAACAGGTACAAATCTCTGTACCAGCACCAATGCCACCGCCGAACCGATGTGATTCATCATGCATGCCAAGCTGCACTCCATCGTGCGTTCAACAATACGCAATGTGTCCACAACAGTGCAGACCAATGTGCACCAACGCTTGTGTAACACAAATAGCGCGCCCAACTTCACAGTGTCTTCCTGCTTGTATGCCGGCGTGTACATCATCTTGCATGCAATCAATGTGCCCTCAACAGTGTTATCCAAGTTGTGACATGAATTGCGTTCAGCAGTATGCTGTACAACTTTCTCCAATGCCATGCGCTTCTCAATGTATGCCAAACTGTGAAAATAGTTGCATTTCTAGAGTGAGTCTTAAAACTGAAAAGATAACGTCTCTCACGAACTTTGAATTGGTTCAATCAATAAATCTCGTGCTCAATTCATTTACTTCCTAATATCTCCAAGGAAACAACAGTGTCGGCCATTTATCCCTTTTATGAAAAACAAATTTCGTCATTCCTATATGTGTATCACCATTACACATCGAAAGCAAAGTTCTAACAAAGCACATGTCTTGAACCGAGTTTTCATAACACGCACTTGATTTATTAACAATGAAGCGAGAAGATGTTGTAGTCATAATAATAAGCAAAATTTATATCAAGATAATCTTAAATAAAAATTGAAGCATTTTTAGTGCCGTATGATAAAATTCTTCTCAACAAATAGACAAAGTTCGATCCAACGTGACCTATGTTTTAGCTGTAGCATTTTTTAAAAATTTTTGATACACAAGATCAAATTTTAGATTGATTTTTCAAAACCTGCACAAAATCCTCTTGCAAAGAACATAAGTATCTTTCAGCTTTCATGTTCACAAAACTGCATGCCTGCTTGCAGTCCAACCTGCGTGCAGGCAAATATCCCGCAACCAATTCAGTGTGCACCAGCTTGTATGCCTCTCTGTCAGCCACTTTGTGTTCAGCAGCGTAAGCGAAAATTATTCGGATTGCTAATGATGCATGATTGAAGGGTGTCAATTTATTTTCAGCTCGACCTCAAACTTCAAGGTGTCAAGCATGCTCTATGATAAATAATAACAACAATAAAAACCACAATTATAATAATAATAATAATAATAATAACAACAACATTAATTCTAATTTCAATTATAATAATAACAATAACAACATTAATCCCAATTTCAATTATAATCCTAATTATAACTATAGGGGAACAAATAGGGGACAATTTTCGTGATTTGAAAATGTTACTAATCTTTTACTTGTTGTATGAAACTAACATGTATCTGCGGTGTTTTTTTAAATATTTTTCAGAGGTTTAAACTTTTTACAGACGCTGAAGTTGTTGTAGCTTGTGGCGTCCCATGCCAATGTCAACCTGGATACGTTCAATGTTCTCAAAACCTGTGTTGTTTGAAGTATTATCTTAAACAGATAGCAGAAACCAAAATTTGTATTTTGTAGATACAAAAACATGGCCGCAAAATTCCGTAAACACGGCTCGTCCAACTCAAACAACAGCGAGAAAGACGAAGAAGATGGTGATACTGGAAGCTACACTGAACCAATGAGTGACTCACCTTCTGGAAATGAAAACGTAACTGAGGTCTGAGACAAGAGATTTAGCGGGAATTTTTCGAATTTTCGAATTTCAGAAAAGCAGCAAGACTAAGTCTATGTTTTCCGAAGTAAAACTCGACGGAGACTCCTACAGACACTAAATTACTTTCAAACATTTTCATGTACATATTTATTCGTCATAGTTTTAGATATTTATTGCTATTCATCTCCCTTAACCAAAATAATTCATATTATCAATGATAAAAATATCACAGATCGGTTGTTTTGTCTCCCACATAACATCTTTTGAAAGATGTGTTTCATTTATTTCACAAACCCAGAAAACAGTTTGTTAACAGTTCTTAATTTATTCAGCAAAAAACAAAAAAAAACGAAGAACATGAATGCTGGCAGTTACAGCAAAAAAATGGAGAATGGTTTGGCTCAAAATATCAAATTCTGTGAACAATGACCTCTTCGTACATCGAATTGTCATCCGAATCGATGTACTCGTCATCATCGGAAGAGTCATCCGACTCATTTTCGGCGTCCGGCAATTGGGGATCCTCTTCTTTTTCTTCCTCGACCTCTTCCTCCTCCTTCTCCTCCTCTTCCTCATCATTCTCCGGAACATCATTGTCCTCGTCGTTTTGAACGTTCACGTTTTCCGGATTTCGTAGAAGTTCACCAGATCCCCAGATCACGTCGACCATAATCAGAGTTCTCAAGGCAGCGATAACTTGCTCTTCTCCCAATCCCTCTGAAAATAACGGATTTTATCAGAATGTTTTGGCATCTCACTCACGAATTGCGAATCTTTGTTCCGGATTCGGTTCCTCGGTTTCCAGAGGCGCGTTTCGCACGTCGTCTTCATTATCAATTGGTGGAGACATTTCGGAATAAAATGCCGAAAATAATGAATAAGAATAAAACAATCAACGGTCTGCTCTTTTTAAGAAAATAGAGAGGTGTGAAAAGATATTAGAAAATTGAATATGTACTTGTAGTTGAGATACAAAATCATTATTTTTGTTGAAGAATTATTTGGTTTTCTTCGAAAGATGTGATTATTCATCTACGGTCACTTGTGGTGTCAGTTTTTGGCAAAAGTAATTAAAGAAGTAGCTCTTAACCAGTTTCTATTAACACCTTTTCGGATTTTAAATTATGATTTGAAAAGCAATTTAGAAATTGTTTTATTGCTTTCTGATGTTGTTTTGTTGCTTTTGTCTTATGTTTTTTATTGGGGGCCCAAAACTGAAAAACTGAAGTTAGGATAAGTAGTTTAGAGATAAAGGCATCATTTTTTAATAGCAAAGGTTTTACCATAATTTTAAAGACAGGCTAGTTATGCTTTGCGCTTTCTGTTTTTTCATCACCTGATTATCTTTTGTGCTACATCAGCGATCTTGATAAATTCTAGATGAAAATAGAGAATTTTTCACTGAAACGACCCTCTATTTCACAGTTTTCGACCCAATTTATGAAAGTACACAAAAAGTCCGTGGCAACAAAGGGGGGGGGGCATATCGCAGCGGTTAGTAGCTCCGCTTGCTGTGCAAGGTCACGAGTTCGATCCCTCTCTAAGTCGACCCAGCTTTGAATGGGTAATGGTTTATTACTAAACCCTTCCCTGGCCAAGAAAAAGTCGAAATTTGTGGCAAAAGCCTAGACTAATAATTTCGAAATCACTAACCGAAATGTATTGGAGTTTTTGAGCATTGGTTTCTGAATGTTTTTCTTCGAAATATTAAAAGAAGTCACACTTTTATTACACGAAAATTAACGACCAGCATAGCATTTGGAAGTAAAAATTATTTGTAAAAACCCAATAATTGAGAGATTATACCACCATCGAAGTCATGAACTTAAAAGTTTTCTTAACTATCCGATAAAATAGACTCTTTTTGAATTTTTTGTATCTTAAGCATTATTCTGATTTTTTTGTTTTAATGTTGGATTATTATGCTTAAAAAAGTCGATTTGATAGGAAATCAGAAGTAGTTAAGAAAACCTTTAAACTTCTAAAAACAACTGATAATCTTCCTTATTGTAATTGCCATATTTCTCATTTTCCGAATCATCCACTTCGTACTCCGAATTGTTATTGTTCTCATCCATCCGACTTTTTCATTCCAATCGATATCATTTTCCACATTATATTCAACTTCTTGATCCTCCTCCTGCTCCTCAACCTCAAACGCGCCATCATGTGAGTTGATGCCGATCTCATCCTCCTCATTTTCAACCCTTTCTTCCATTTCTTGCTCTTCAATGAATCTATTAACGGCCATTTGTTCAAAAAATCGACGGATCTAAAACAATTTTAACAGTTTATTAGAAAAACCGCTAGGTTTTGTCACCAACCGCTTCCTCAGCCTGGTTTCTCAATCGTTCATGTTCCCAAAATGATTCGGACATGTCTGTGATCACTGAAAATCAATAAATTTTTATCAGAGATTCAAATTTATCACTTACTTTGGTCAGCATCTTCATCATTCATTGGTGAAGTGTTTCCGATTTTGGTTGGGAGACCCATGATGCTTTGTTAGAATATTTGAACTGAAAAATTACAATTCAGCTTAAGTTAGAACAGTTTTTTAATTCTCAATCTTTCAATCTATTTCATGCAAATTTAAGGACATATTAGTTTCAAAATTCTCCAAAAACGTTTCCTGAATTGTTTTTCATTTTTCACACCACCTAGTACGCGTATAAAGCTCAAAATAACACTATAAAATTGATTGCTACGGTAGCTCGAGCCAACAAAAAATAACGGGATAAAAGTCCAATGCTTTGGTAAAAAGTACACAAACGTGGGTGTCCTTAAATTTATTATTTTTGATGGCTTTTATTATCTTCTGTGCAGATTTTTAGCTTTTTTTTCCAAAAAGAAAATAATAATTACTATATCTTTAGAATTTTAGAATTATCAACGTTTTTATCAATAAGCATTTTATGTACCTTCATTCTTAAAGGGCTCTACGAAGCTAATAAATGTACCTTAAATGAAAATAGACGTCAGATTAATTCCAATCCTGTTTAAAAATGTTCTAAAACCAGCTAGAAGCCTAGAAAACGCGCCTCAAAACAATGACCAAGAAAAAGTAGCTACCGGCGAAAACTAGTCCGCAGACTAGAAGAATCCAAATAAAATAAAAAAACATAAAAAGGACAAATATAAACATTCTGCATAACTGTTAACGAAATACCAAAAAAGCTCATAGGACAAAGTTCGGCCAGGTGGCCCCTTTTTTTAATGTTCGGTCAGGTGGCCCCTGCGTTTTTTCCCGGCTTCTATGTGGTGTTAGAAAATTTTAAAACAGATTTGGAGTGAGAATGAAGTCTATTTTCATTTAGGGTACAATTATTATCTCCGTAAAGTCCTTTAAAGTAAATAGTTTGAGGAAGATTTTTGTAATAAGGAACAATGTACATATGGGGATGAGTTTTGTGACTTATAGGATATCAAAATCTTCTTCCAATATCCCTAGTAAAACCAATATTTGGTACAAAAAAGTCAGATGACTGGAAAGTTATATTTCACCTATTTTAAACTAGAAAAATTCCAAGAATGGAATTCGAAAATTAAACAAATAATGTGTTTTAAAAAACAAGAGAATCTGTTCGAAAAGAGGTAAACACATGTACAGATGGTTGTGGGGGGGGGGGGGGGGGGTAGGTGAATATTGTGTCTCATGTTAGTTGTTTACAAAATCTGTGGTATAAACGTGAAAAACATTCACCTGTGCGAGGATTTTAAGGCAATTCACGTTTATGCCGCTGATTTTGTAAGACAATACTGAAAAATTAAAAAAAAAAACGAAAATGGTCGAAGAAAATAAATCTCATTTAAAAATTCTGTTTGGCAAATTTTGATTTGGAACAAAAAAAAGATGGCCGAGAAACCCAGATTGCATTTCTTCGGCCAATGTCCATATTCGATTAAAAAACAAATTTTAGCTAGACGTTGAAGGCGACGCGACCGCAACGCGCTCAAATTCAAATTTCTAAGTTGGTCACACACGACGCCATTGAGGTTATCAGTAGAGCAGCCGAAAATGAGCGGCCATGAAAATTCGGCTTGACAATAAGAGCTTTGAACAAGTTCGAACAGGTCGAAATGTTTTCTAGGTCAATGTTTTGAATAATAGAATTAGCAATTGCCACCTGTATTATTATTTAATTTCCATTAATTTACTATTAGTTGCATAAAGTCGGTGTTAAGTTAGAAAACTTTGAACATATGTATGACCAATAAATTAACAATAATAATTAACGATGTTTTAGGAAAACATCTAAGATGAAGATATCATAAAGTTGGAAAATTCCTTTGTGTTAATTTGCGTGTTTCATATGAATTCCCATGTCTGCGTATTATTTTCAGTTTTAAACCTACAATTATCATAATGTTGCGTTTACTTGACTTTAACGAGGAAGAGGATCAAGAGCAGCAAGCAATCGAAATACATACCAATTATCCTTATGACTTTCATGAGATGTTCAGCGGATGTATTTGTAAAAAAGGTTTATTGAACACTTCACGTTCAAATTTACATATTAACCTTGTTGCAGCATTAGATATATTGATAACCGAAGGAAACCTTTCAGAAAAAGCGAAGAGTGTGATTGTTCGCATCAATGAATCGATTGAAAGTAAATATAATATCATACCAACTATTTTATATTTCCAACTTTTTGCAGATATTACAGAAGCTGGTTACTTCAATCTTCTTCAAAATGAAATGCTAAGATATGCGAACATACCTGCAGAACAATTGACGGAGATTGCTCAAAAGTGCGAGAGCCTTTATGGTGAAAGTCCGGAAAGACCAAATTGGAATATTGACGAAGTGGATACGTTCGATTCTCTGTCTACGCTTAATGATATATGTGAGTTTGATAACATAAAAAAGGAAAAAAAAACAAATACGTAGCTCGAAGTTAATTTGAAGTATTAAAATCATTTCATTTTCAGTATCGAAGGCGGCAGAAGAATGGTTTTTCAAAGCGGTCCAAGATTTCAACCAAACAGAAGACAAGGAAAATACGCCTCTTCCAGATGCAGACGGGATAGAATATTCAATCAATCAATAACGTTGTTATTTTTTCCTGTGCTTAATATTTTTTTCGAATAAAGCAAAAACCGTATATGAACTGGAGCGGGGGGGGGGGTGAAATAAATAAGAATTTCGAACTTTTGAAAACAGTTTTTAACAAAAATCATTTTTCAACTATTCTATGCAAACAAAACTATCAAAATATATTTTCTGAAGACAGTTTTCCGCAGTTACTTTCGCAAAAAATTAATTAAAATTCTCATGTTTCGAAAAATTCGAATTTTTCCCACATCCTATTTTTTTTTGACATAACGAGTCTGTAACTAATTGTCGAGATAAATTTTGATTAAATAGTCATTTTTAATGAATAAAAGATTTTTTTAAAGTGAGCTCCAAATTCTTTCAATCGAAAAACTTTATTTTCAGAATTGTTCTTTCAAAAATATAAGTTGGTCCCATTTCTAATGATAGTCATCATGCAACCTCTTCCGTTATAAGAAACAATATTGACAACCGAATTTACCAACAAGGTCACTGGAAGTTAGAAACAAGCGTAAACGGATTACATGGCGGATTAAGTAAGTGAGTGCATTGTTCTCGAGGATTACCGTAGTTTTACATAACTTCCGGTTGATTTACAAAAGGCAATTAGGTTCGGAATTGTATGCAAAATGGATCTTTAAAAACTGCTTGAAATTTTTTAAAATCAAAGAATAATTCGCGTGAATTTTAAATGTTTCACGTTTAAAATCTGACAATACTATGCACGTTGTCTCCTTACTATGTCGTATAAAATCAAAATATTTCAGACGTAGATTTCGGTCCCTCATTTTTTTTTGTTATTTCTGTTTTTTTTAAATTTACCAGGAATCAACAATATGTTGTTTTTCTTGTAAGAATTCTACAATTAACTAATATGTACATCACGTGTCATAGTTGTGCTCATTCAGATAATGGGCGGTCCGGAAAATCTTTTCCACCTCTATGCAAAAATATTTGGCGATACTGTCAGGCTGTATTTTAATTGTTTTCTCAGAAAACATTATTCTTTAAATTCCAACTCGATTTTAATGGAGAATACGTCGAGATTGCACAACACCCGTCGTCTATCTCCTATGGTTCAGGAAGAAAACTGTAACTATCCCTACAGTTTTGGAGAAATGTTCAAAGGAAAAGTCGAATTGAGAAGTATGTGAAAGGTGGAAAAAAATCTATATGAAATAATTTTCCAGTGCTGAATATAATTGTTCATAAAGGAAACCTCAGCGATAAAACAATGCGAGGACTTATTGCGGACTTAAATAATAACAAAGCTAAAAAATGTAAGTTAAGACCTTTTTTTTTCGAAACAATTTGAAGTATATGTTACATTTTCAGATGTCGAAAGTGATGCCTATTTGGCACATCTCCAAGATGAACTCTTGAAAAATGCGATTTTCACCCAGGATCAGTTGACTAATATTGCAGAATTGTTCGAGCAGTTATACGCTGAGAAACGCAAGTATCCATCCGATCGTAAAGTAAAAGAAAAGTTGACAGAACAACTTAACGACAAATGTAAGTTTTTCTTGTGATGTCGTGGTTTTATCTCGAAAAATTGATAGCATCTTGAAACCATTATAAAATATTTTTATTTCAGTCAACGAAGTCTACATCGATTGGTACTATAAGGCAGTTGAAGAATTCAACAGAACCGAAGACAAGGAGAATCGAATGCCGTAGTACACAACAAGGAAATATGTTTAACAGTGCAGTTTCCCTTTTATCTAACGTTTTTATATGTACTTTAATTGGCAAAAAACGGTCATTACTTTCAATTTTTATGAACCAATATTCTCTTAATCCGGACTTCATTCGAATTATATTTTTTCATCATCTTCTTTTACTTTGTCTCATCAATTATTATTGAATAAACCTTTTTTATTGTCAAGTTACAAATTTTGGATCATCCATTTTCTAATAAAAGACCGCAGCGCAACCGCTCGCATGTAAAGATATCATGACTGTGTGAGAGGACTTAGATTTTCTGGGTAGGTCAAAACCAACTTGCATGATCAAGAATATTTTAGTTGACAATATCTGCTGTTCATAAAATTGACTTTAAAAAGCAAAGATAGGATTTGGCCCCGCGAGGCATTGAAAACGCTCCAAAGGGGGCGGTGTTAATCACAAGACTAGTGAGTTGAGATACTTAGCAACGCTACCCGTCCTACAATTTGAGTTCGTTATTATGATTTTTCTTTTTATGTCATACAGCCAAAATGTTGTCTGAGTTATTGTTAACCTCAAAACATACCATACAATTCAAATTAAAGGAGTAAAGCATTTCTCCTGCTAGTCATTAACAAAATTGAATCCCAAAATATAATTCATTCTGGAAGCTTTAAAAAGTTTGAAGTTAGTTTTACTGGAATTTCTTCGTTTTGTTCAAAAGTTATTTTCTTATTTTTATTTTTCAAATGGGATTGTAGTCATAGGTTTAATGTATTCTTGACTACGTAAATTCCATATTGAAATTTATATACATCACTTTTCAAAAAAAATCAGAATACAAAATCACATCATTTTTTTACAACCTTACACTTTTCCCAGATTTAATTTTCATTGCGAAATCTTCAATTATGTATTATTCTTTTGAATAACATCGTTTTTTTCAATTTCATAAACAGTCACACGTTAGCCGTGTCTGTGAGCTATTTTACAATATTTCCATGTTTTTAATAACAACTTTCACCAAAATATTATTGTATTAGGAAAAATCTCAAAATTTCACATGCTAATTAAAGGAGGACTATATGCAAGTTGTAAATTGTGCTAAATCGATCTAAAATTCAATTTTACATACCTAAGATAAGGAAAAAATTTTCAAAAAAAGTAGAAATGCGAAATAAAACGACACCTGGAATTGAAATTGGGTCAAAACATTTTCGTTTTTGACACCAAAGTTCAATTCTGGGTGCCCTATTTTTGCTAGCTAACATTTATTAGTTCTAAATTGCGTATTGTCATCCTTTAACACAAAAATACTCCACCCCTAATATTTGTCTTGAATTTTTTAACGTCTTATATGTATCTTTGAGAATTCTGAAGAATTATTTCTTCCTTTCTTTTTTGCAATCTTTTTCTCATTAATGACAATATATGGAAAGGTGTATGGAAGCAAAATATAATAATATAGGGATAAATCTCTAATACCTTTCCGTAATATGTATGTGTGCCATATTTTCCGCTTCATTGGTTTTTACCACATCTTTGACATTTTTAATCGAAATTAGAATGGGCAGGTGTAACCCTTCTTGCTCATTATTACAAATATGCACATTTGTTGTTCCTTTTTGACGCGTTTACCATTTTCTGTCTGCTACTATTTATTTTCGTTTTATTTTTTCAGTGAAAAGGCAACCTTAAGCAGTGTTTTTTTTTATAAAATGGATGCTGAACAGGTAATAAATACGATCGAAAATTAAAAAAAAACAATTGTATTCCACAGAACACTAACGACCAATCCACATCAAATCAGCCGAGCACGTCTGCATTGAATAACAGCAATGGTATCAAAGCTCCAAAGATATGGACCTATGGAAAATTATATGCTCTGGCTGTAAGTAACCGTTGGAATTTTTAATTACAAAAAATATCTTAGGAACGAGTCGTCAATGATCCAGTCGATGCAAAAAGTCGCATTCCTTTCGGTCTTGATACAAATGTAAGATGATTTTTTAAATGAAACCAACCACAAAACTTTTTTTTTCATTTTCAGCAAGGAGAACAGGAAAGCAACCCTGACAACATTAATCCTGTGGTAGCCCAAATGATGGGTCTAAACTTTTACAGACAATTTATCGACGTTGGTTTTTAGATATCTGATTAAAAAAAACGAAATGATTCTAAATTTTAAGGTCCATTCCGCGAAACACAGAAACAAACAACAGCTTGAAGTTCCGGCAGAGACGGTGTATATTAATAAGGTTTGATTCTGAAAATTGTGATTTTTTACGTATGTATATCGAAATGTTTAGGAAGCCCGGGATACTTACTGGGAAAAGGAAATTGACCGACTCAATGTAGTGGAAGCTATGATGAATGTATGTTATTTATACAAGAGAAGATTCAGCTCTCTTGTTTTCGATGAATATATTTAACGAAAAATAATTTAGTACGAAATGAATATTTGGAAATTTCAAAAACTCAAAAAAATAGATAAAGTGTTATGTCTTTTAATAATTTGAAAACAAGTTTCTTTAAACGTTTTTTTGAAAATTTTTAAACCACAAATTACTTCCAAAATTCAACACCTTTTTTCTTGCTTGAAAAATAATCGCATATTCAGGGTCAGTTCGACGAGAAGTTTGCGTCAACTCCTTCGGCTCTTACTGAATTTGTAAGTTTAGCTTACGCAGATTTTAAAAGTCTGCTTAATCGATTTGAAATTCAATTTTTTATACTTAAACAATAGTGAAAAAAATTGCAAAAACGTAGAAATCCGAAACTAACGGCATCCGGAATCGAACTTGACTGTCACTTTGGTGGAAACGTTTCCGATTTCGAGACCGTAGTTCGATACCGGGTGCCCTCATTTTCGCATTTCTAATTTTTTGTAAATTTTTTACTATCGTTTATCTTTACAAAATTGAATTTCAGATCGATTAAGCAAAATTTATAACCTTCGTATAGTCCTTCTCTAAAAACGTTCAAAAAACTTTCCATGTTCTATAGGCCTTTACCCTTGATCCTCCACAAAGACCCATTCAGTATGCTGCCATCTGTGAGTGTCAAACTACAGCTTCAAAGATCAAGGAGCTGGTCAGTAAAATAACTGTTTTTCAATAATTTTATACAAATTATTATTTAGATCCCTCGGCTAAGTGAAATCCCAGAAGTGGATCAACCAGTTCTGACCATTTTTGAGAATGGTGAACTGGCTTGTGAGCTTGAAGATATGGAGATATATTATAAGTTAAATGCAGAAGGGGAAAAAATTAAAGATGAATTGAAGTGTTCAGTTATGAAGGTTGATCATCGTCAAGTTTCTAATATTTGAAATTTTTACAGTATATATCTAATCGTTGCATGTCGGGAGCAAAGAGATATCGTACAATTGGTAATTGGGACATGTATGAAGTTAGTGTTTCATATTTCCATTTCGACTGTTATTTGGAACATTTTTATAAACGAATTGCACGTTACCTGCTGGTTAGTATTAGACGATTTTAGTTTTTAAAAAACTGGTTTCACAAAAAAGTCTTCATAATTTTCAAGTTGTTTTCCAGTCTTCTTCAAAAACGGCACAGCACATCTTCCATCACACTGACATAGTATTGCAATTGATAAAGACAGAAAGTGAATTGGCCGCCAGTGGCCAAGTTACAAATTGTGGAATCTACCCCAAAATTATGACAGAAATCCAATGTATTTTTCGTCACTTGTATCGAATTAATTTGCATACATACTTTGTGGAGGTATTTTAATTAGAACTCTACACCGAAACTGTATGTGGCATTATTTAGTTAGTTTCGGACGCTAATTATATGGTGATATCTACAAACTCAAAATTCGGGAAAATACTCCGAAAATTTTGGCAATATTCCAAGAAGCTTGAATTGCCTCCTAATGTTCAAGAACAGCAGAAACTTGTTACTAGATGTGCTTACTATTTCGGCGAGGGGTGTCGAAGAGTGTATGGCCGTGATCCAAATATAAATTGTAGCGATTGTATAAAGGTGATTTTTGATTCAATGTTTTTTAAATAATTGAAAAATAAGTAAACGTTTCAGAGTTGGTCCGAAAGCACAAACTACAAATGCACGTTTTTCGACGATGAGAAGTCTTAGAGTTGGAAATTTGGAAAACATACATTTTTTTCATTTTTTACTATTAAAAAGAGATTGTACAGAGTCGGTAAAGATACTTAAAACAAATCAAAACCTTATAATCAATTCATATTTGCTTTTGAAATTTAAAAAAAATGCGTAGGAGCTGTGAAAGTACGATTTAAAGTAAGGTGATGCCCTAGAAATACTTGAGCTTGGCCGAACTTTGTTCTTAGTTTTCCTAATATCTGATTTTCAGTTATGATTCACGTAGAGTTATTAAATTAGGCTAACTTAGCACTTTTTCAATTGAACATGTTTCTTTAAGAGATTAACGCTCGCGGACTAGCTTTCGCATGAGCGCAAGTTTTTCTAGGCCATTTGTTTAGGCTTCGTTTTCACTTCTTAGACTAAATATTGATAAATTTCGAAATTACATATGAGATGAGCATAAGTTTCAAGTTCTTTTCCAACATTTTTCCTCACTCTGTACATTTCTTCTTTAATATCATCAATTTTTGTTTTCAAGTATATCGCCTGTCATCATTCTAATAATCTTACATTTATTTTGTGAACCACTTTTTAAAATCAATATTCGTATAATCCTCGTAAATTTTCTAATTTAAAATTGAAACTTTTTTAAACAATAATTTCCCAATAAATTTCTCCAAACAAAAAACAATACACAATTACCGTGATAAGTACCAGATAAACAGAAATTTGCCCAAATTTGGTAGAGATTTTCATGGAGTCCCAAGCGATACTCATTCACCCTTGTCAAAAATGAAACTGATCAAATTGCATATAGTTGTGGTCATAAAGAAATGCCGCTTAGGTATTTCTTATGTAACTCCGTTACCATTTTTGATAAAATTTGGATATGATATGCAGTCTGACTGCTGAACAAACAATCATCATGCAAATCATAGATGCCAGTAAATTCTTATCACATTGTATACTGCCTTTGGTTTTGAGGATTTGCCAACTAACATTTCTGCGTCTTGGTTACGGTTTTTGGTTTTCATAACTTCTCTAAGCTAAATAGTGTTTTTTTTTTGCTAAAACTAATTGAAAAACAAGGATCCAGATAACTCTACATATAAAATATCTCAGTGATGTTAGGCAATCATTTTCATTCCGAGAAGTGTTGTTGGACATAACTTAGAGATCACGTAGGTTAAACCTGAACCTACTTTTCCTAACGTCTCAGATTTTAATTATTTTTATTGATCGACTCATAGGTCCAGTTTTGAGTACATTGATATTTGGCCTATCATATTTCACTTTATAAAGGAAAACAAGAATTTTAAACTATTATAAAGTTTTTATCAGCAAATTCTGAAAATACTTCTTTCTAGAACAATATTTGGATCAAAATTGGATTCTCTCCATTTTCAGTTAATGTTTCAAACAATGTAATAATTGTATCCATCCCCAAACGATTTGTGAAAGATATTGTGACGTATATTAATTGTCATCATTATCAGCCAATCAGCCGAATTTATAAAATATCCGGAAAGTCACCAATTTTTTCTGGGTGTTTTCAATGAGGCCTGATTTGCCAGAATTTGTTATTCGAGATAGATAAAAAAACAAATCTTGCATTTTTTTAAATTTTCCAATTGTAATTTCGCAAAACAACAAATCTTATTTTCTGTAAATCAAAACAAAAAAATGTAGTCTTGCTCTTTCAATTTCTATGACCGCCAAATTTCTACAATAATTGGCTGTGTTAGAGATGTTTCTCACAATTCAGACAATATTTCTTTCTTTTTTTTTAATATTATAGTTAGAACAGCTCAAACTACCATTACGCCTACATTTATGTCCTTTTTATTATAACAATGATATCATTGCATCCGGATGGCAACAATTATTGGAACATGAAATAAGGAAACAAATCGTTTTTGAGGAACGTCGAATATTTTTTGTTATGTTCGTTATGTATTTTTAAACTTTTGCTTGTCGTTCTCAGTGACCGGCTCAATATTTTCCGTCAGTTATTTTTCATTTTTCTCTAAAAACAATTTGTAAAATAAATTTTTTTAAAAGCAAATGATGACCTCAACCAACCAAATCAGAAATGATCCAGTAACCAAGGGAACAATGGAATTTTGTCGAATGTTGGAGAACAACGGACATTCCCCAACTCGTTTCTTAGGGTGTATGTTTTTGTAATAAATAAAATACAAAATACTACGTTTTCCAGCAATTGAAACGGTTATATTGATTTTGAAGACGATGTACGATAAAGCTGGATGCGACCGAAAAGTTTTGGATTTGAAAACAGGTGAAATAATATGTTATGAGAGACAACGATTCATAGTGATCCACTTTTTTCAGCATTCCACCTCGTTACAGCAATTGTGAGAAGCTTACACATCGAAGTTTACTCCAAATGCCGTAGATTCATCCCTGAAAAAAGTGAGATTTTTTGAAAATATTGCTGAAAAAATATATTGTAAACATTTTCAGTGATGATCCAGACAACATCTCTTAACGTCTACATGGCTCACAGATGCCATCTTCCTGATAGAAGCGCGACTGGTGGTCAACGTTTGAAAAATTACTCATATCAGAAGAAAAGTCCATTTTTAGGAAACGAAAGTTCAAACGATTCAGCCAACCTATGCAATCATTGCCAAATTTTGCTAATTGCTGAACTGAGCGGAGTTGTCAACGGATTGTTCGACAGAACAATTGTGGTATGTGAAGAAAAAATAATAAATTGGCTAAAATTTGAATGAAAAATTAATGAAGAACAAAACGGTTTTTTGAACTGTTAGGTGCAGACAATTGTGTTATGCTTCAATCTTTATTCATGTTCACAAATGATAAAAAAATATCCGATTCTAATTTTTCAGCCAAGTGTTGAAGTGCCACATCACTGTGGGGTTCATGGAACGGCGGCAAATTCCAAATGTGGTACCATGCCAACAGTTCAAAGCAGTCTGATCAAATTGGAGAAGGCTTCTAAATAGCGCACACTTCAAGAAAAAACATGTTCAAGATATCGAAATTTCTAATCGTTAGTTCTTCAAGTGTGTCAGTTTTTAATTTTTTAATCTATCCGATTTACATGGTAAGCTTGAAGAACTTATTTATTTTTTTATGTTTTTCATTGATCTTTGAGACACCAATCCAAGAAGTTTTTAGAATTGTTTTCACGTGCTTCAAAATGACAATTTTGAAAAAAATTAATATTATTGTACTTATTTTACCCTTTCCTTTATTTTCTACGTTTAATTTTCATTAAATTTAACACTGTATCTTCTAAAAACCCCTTCAAACGTATCTAACTCCTAGTTTCTGAACTTTAACCAAAGGACGAACGACCAGAAACAATTTTTTCTGATAGACAAAATATTTACATTTACATTTTCTCGAACATTTCCTTTCAATATTTTTGTAATGTTTTTTCATCGAATTTTAAATGTTCAAAAACATCCAAACCGTTTACAAAATCAATTCATTTTTGATGTCTACTTTTTTTCAGTTTAGCCAAATAAAAATACAACCTGCACCGGAAATTTAATTTTGCAAAACCAGTCAAACAAGAGATTTTTGCAAGTGATATTTGTTTATTATTTGTACAGGCTTTGTTTAACAGCAAATTTGACCCCGGAATCGTATCCGAGGAAAGACCACACAGTTTTCTATTTTATCGTCCACTAGAATGGCTGCAATCCGGAATTTGGTTTTAGTTTTTGTTCTATTTCAATCGGTTGCTGCTTTACCTCCAAAAGGTAAGTGATCTGAGATTCGTCTTTGGAAAGCTAATGGAAAATTGCTTCTTTAAGGATGCATCGCATGTTTGATGGCACCAATTGAAACAAATGACAGATCTGCTGTTTCAAGTACGAACAAAACGATTAATAATGATGGATGTTTTGTAAGTTTGAAACATAGAAACGTGAAATTTGGGATCCCTAAACCTAGGATTAAATTTATCATTCCAAGCGGATACCAAAAAGCTTACATATCCAAGTTAGAACCAACTTTATTCGGCCCACTCGCCTAGGGATAAACATAGGATTCGTGAAAACGTCTCAACACATATGATCCTGATTTTTAAATTTTTAAATAAATACATGTATGGTTTATTTTTATGGACCTGAATGCAAAAATGTTAGAAAAATTCAGAACAATACCTAGAAATTGCAATTTTGCGATATTTTTGAATGATATTTTCACGTGATTCGCTTCAGGACCCCTACGAAGAAGTCCGATTTAGGCTCATAAAGGCCGTCCGGCGCCTAAACGTTTTGCAAAAATGCTTCGCCTTTTTTCTACTATTTTTTGCGTTTTGTTCCTTCCGCGTCACTTGAGCTCACCCCTGATCGTTGACATCTAATATAGACACAAAAACCCAACTTTTCCGGAAATTTCTATGCTATTTCTGCAAATGAATTTCTCTCGGAATTTTTTGATTTTTATAGACTATAAGAAATCTCGATTTATTGTTTCATTTTTTGCAAATTGTGAGCCTATTGGCTTAAAAAATAATGTTTTGAAGTATTTTTACCAGTTTCTGAAAAATTGACTTTTTCTAAAAAGTCTGTTCTTTTGAATGAACTGATTTGCATTACCAAAAGCATTTTTTATTGAGAAAATATTGTCAAGATAAAAATTTCTGGCCGCTCGTCTTGCGGAGTGTCGTTGGGATTTTCCTCGCAGCGCGACCGCAACGCGCAAGACCAGCTGAGAAATTTGAATTTGAGCGCTTCGCGGTCGCGCTGCGAGGAAATTCCCAACGACACTCCGCAAAAAGAGCGGCCAGAAAGTATTATCTTGACAATAACAGTAATCAAATTTAATCGGTCAAAGTTTAGTGATACAAACATGTTAACTAAATCCGATTGCACTCGTTGAACCCAATTAGATTTAATTATAGTGAAAATTGATCTAATGATCAAAAAACTAACTACAGACATTTTTTACGAAATTTCGAAACAAACGGGTTTCAAAAGTTGATAAGATTCTATTTAATTAATCAGAGAACGTTAAACGTAATTGTCGGAAGTTAATAAATCTAAGTAAATACATATTTCAGGTTCAAACCGTTCAATGTGCCGCCAAATCTGAGAACGCTGAAACTTATATTCAGGTACTGTTGCACTTTTTCGACGAAAACATATTTTCAACATGCAACCAGACAATAATAAAAAAAAACAAAACAAAACAAACATAATATTTTTATTTGCAGTTCAATGGAGGACGAAAAGGCCTGTTCGCCGCAGTTGAACAAACTATTCAACTTTTTTGTAACAATAAGGGAGAATGGGAGGTTCGTTCACTTTTAATTAAAGTAAATGATGATGATATAAATAGTTCAAAGTTAATTCATCAAATTTCCTCAAGATTGCCCAAATGTTTTGGAATAATGAATCAAAAATCCCCCATTTTTTCAGTTTCGTCATTCAAGCCTCACCATGACGGTCACCACGTTGTCCTGCCTTTCAACCTAATTGCTTCGAACCTAATTTAATTTTGAGTGTAGAAAATAAATTATAGGTGTAATTTCAGAAAACTGTTTTTGTATATTTCGTCTTTGTAGCATCAACACTTACCTTGTCATTTAAAAATTTAGTATTCAAAGCTCATGTTAACCAAACTAATAGAAGATTAACTTGCCGACAGTAATAGAATTCGTTAAACTGTGTTTGTTTGTGTAATTTTTTTTTCGAAACATGTGACATTTTGGGAAAATAAATCTACATGCTGAACACAAAATAAAACAAATGTTTCACTTCCGAATCTTGTTTGATTATTAATTTGCTTATCAATGCTGTGAGAAAATAAAAGATGAGGATTTCCTCAAATCCGATTGGAAATATATCAATTGTCACGTGTTGAAATTATGTAAATTTTGAAAAAACATAATCATCACCTTTTGATAAACTGGAACTCGTTGTGATAATACGGTTTTGCATTTATTTCTCAACATGCTGTGTTATGTTTTCAATTTAATCCAATATTGGGTACAAATACAAAAATGAATGTTTGTTTCACAAAACGTTCTGATGAATATTGTTTTTCATAAAATGGGAAACAATCCCAACGTTTATTGCTTATTGCGTTATTTTTTTCGTTTTCTTTTAATGTGTTGGTTATGGAAAGTTTTTGAATTTTAATGCAGAAATCACATAATCTTGATGCCTTAATAAAATTTTACATTTCAGTTGATCAATGTTTTATATAATTTACTTTTAAAAATATTTTTGTTGTTGTATCCCGTTTCAAAGTGTACATTTAGATGGTAACGAGAGGAGTGATCATGATGATCACAAAAAACCGGTACACAGTATTCATCGTAGTCATGATATGGTGCTTTGCTATTGCTCTGACTTAGGTTAGGTATTCTGTAATTTTTGCTGTTGTTTTAGTCTGATAACTATAAAATTCTGCTTCTGGAGACCCTTCCAGTGGTTGGTGCGCAAAAAACGACGAAGCCAAGTTACAGCTGAAGCCAAGTTACAGCTCCTCAAAGTTAGATTTTTTTGCCAATTTTCAGACTTTGAGCTTGAAAAAATTATGGTCAAACTGCTTCTTAGCAGTTTTTAAAACCGATTTCTTTATCTGTCGCAATTTTTAAGTTAAAACAAGTTTGATCCGGATCACGATCCGGATTTTTTTTTGACTTTATTTTATTTTTATAACTTTTGAACTTTAAAAAAATATGCGACGTACTCAGCAGTTTTGATAAACAGCTTTCTAATCCCCAGAGTGTGCACTATCGAATGAGCTACATTCCACCAATATCGCTTTAGCAGAGCGTCAACCTCTCCTTGTAAGACCATTTTAAGATCGAACCTCCAAAACCAATTTTAAAGGTAGACTGTCATTGAAACCATTTACATCCTCTCACCCAGTTTCCGCCCATCAAAATTCTAATAATAAATCAGAATTTTGAAGTAAATATGTCATCGTTTATCAATGAACAAAAAAAATGAACACAGCACCGCCCTAAAATAAAAAGATTCCTTGACCATCTGATCTTTTTTTATTTACTTTTTTTTTCTTGAACACGATGTTGCGATGTGGACGACTAATTTTCTTTCCGTTTCTAACGTAGCCTACCTTACTACATATAGAATTGTTAAAACATTGTATCCTTGTTTTGGCACACTATTATTTTGGAATGTATCGTGTTACTTTCGGGTTCTTTAGTAAATTAGAATTTCTTTTTGTTGTTTTGATGGAGGTATAATATAACTTTTTTTTCAGTTTGTTTTGTGTCCCAAAAGAATAATTCATCTCTATTATTGAAATTTAAAAAGTCGGAATGGTGCAATTGAATACGGTAGGGTTAAAAATAAAACACTCCTTTTTAATTTTGAATTTAAGGTTGTTCCTACATCCACGTACCCCAGACCAAAGTCAACTCCACATCTTGGTCTTTACGTGTATCTAATTGCATTTTGTGCTGTTATTGGTAAGTTACTAAATTTAAAAATGTATTGAATAGGATTTCCCAAAACTTAGATAATAAATCAACAGCAAAATTTAAAAAAAAACATTTAAAAATATTTCTCAGGTGGCTTTCTATTTGGGTATGATACTGGAATCGTCTCATCTGCAATGCTTTACGTACCAAAACATGAACAAATGAAGCCGATGGGTAAAGTGTGGCAAGAAATAATAGTCAGTGTGACGCCAGGATTCGCAGCAATTGGATCGCTCATCGCCGGTCCATCTTCAGACAAGTGGGGCCGCAAAAAAGTGATTCTCGTTTCTTCATTCATTTTCACGCTGGGTGGTCTTTTATGCGGAATCGCAATTGAGAAAACTATGCTTCTCATTGGACGCATTTTATTAGGCCTTGCAATCGGGATCTCATCAATGGTGGTACCGATGTATGTTAGTGAATCATCTCCAGCTCATATCAGAGGTCAATTGATAACCGGATTTCAACTAATGATCACATTTGGGCTGTTGGCTGCAAATATCCTTGCTGGAGGTTTTAGTTACATTGATCCTACAAATTATGGTTGGCGTTTGATGATGGGTTTCGCCTCGGTGCCAGCGGCAATACAATTTGTTTTGTTCTTCTGTCTGCCGGAAAGTCCTCGTTGGTTGTATCAACATAAACACCACGCTGAAGCAAAAGATGTGATTCATTTTTGATTGAATATAATCATATTTTTAAGAATATAGGTTCTTCGAAAAATCTACTCCAACAACATTGTTTGGGTGAATTACGAGATTGGGGAGATCGATGCACTTTGTAAGGAAGAGGACCTAGCGAAATCAACTCATAGTAAGCTAATTATTAGAAAAAAATATATAAAATACTTTTCTTCAGAAGATGCATCAATAATCGGACGAGTTTTGACGACTGCTCATGTTCGCAAAGCTCTTATCATTGGTTGTCTTTTACAGGCCTTCCAACAACTTTCAGGAATCAACACTATTATGTACTACACTGGAAAAATTATTCAAGCTTCTGGAATTGGAGATGAGCACAAAGTTATTTGGATATCTGTTGCTATTTCGAGTAAGTTTCGAAAATAAATAGTAAATCGCTAGATATTTTTTCTGTATGTGCTTTAAAACAAGATGCAATCATATATCGATAATTTTCTTATATTTCAGGTGTTAACTTTGTCTGCACATTCATTCCGATGTATCTCATTGACCGTGTCGGCCGTCGAGTTTTACTTTCAATTTCAGTGTTAGGTGTTGCCATTACATTGATCTTGATGGCTGCATCATTCTACGCTATAAATCTGTAACAATTCTTATGTCAGATATTCATGACAAAAAAAATTTCAGTGACTCTGCACCAAGTCTCTCACCCGCATTCCCACTACAAGGCAACGATGAAAACCGATGCTTCAGTTATTCGAATTGTGACTTCTGCGTCACCGACGAGAAATGCGGTTTTTGTCGACAAGCTGCTGGTGAAAAGGGATACTGTTTGCCAATTTTAGAAGCAAGTGGGATGTCGTTACTCGGTCCTTGTACGAATTCGACATCTGACAGTTCTCAAACTTCGAAATATGATTGGTCCCCAAATTTTTGTGAATCAAGATTCACCTTTTTGCCCATTGTGCTGATGGTTGTTTATTTATCGTTTTTCTCGTCAGGTTGGTTGTGTTACTTTTAAACTACTCTGTTTTGTGACTCATAATAGAGCATGCCGCGTATTGGGATAAGAGAGGAGCTTGACTAAAGTGATAAAGTGTAATGTTGAACCAAAATAAAGCCGTTGTCTTAAGTTAGTTACTAATAAAAATGGGGTTTATTATACTCGATTTATAAATTCAATTTATGAATTTGGTTTATAAATCGATTTTTATACCGATTTATTTATACACAAAGCCAATATTCCAACAATAAAATGTAAAAAACACTTCACTTTTAATCACTTTTCTTAGAAATAAAAACCAGTATTTGTTAATCGATTTTTCAATTTTTAACAGGTTTCAATTCATTTTTGACGAAACCATGTTGCATTACATTTATTGTCAAGAAAAAAGTTTCGACTTTAATTAAAGCACATTAAAAAAACACGTTTTACTGAATTTTTTCTTAAATTATTCAAAGATCACCACTGAAAAATGATTAACCAAGGTTTAGCAGCAAATTCTGAAAACGTTAATTTCAGGCTACGCACCCCTCCCCTGGGTGATGAATGCCGAATTCTACCCACTTTGGGCTCGAAGTACCTGTGTGTCAATCGCGACCGCAGTCAACTGGCTATTCAATCTTGTTATTTCACTCACATTTCTCTCTTTGAGCGAGGCCGCCACAAAGTATGGTGAGTATGACTAATATGTCAGCGGGTCAGAAAGTTACCCAAACCGGCAATCAGTATTTGAGTCATTTTTGTTAAAAAACAGCATTACCCAAAAAGGATGTTTTTTGTTGTTTTTTCAGGCACGTTCCTCATCTATGCGGTCATCACGTTTGTGGCGTTGATTTTTGTGGCATTTTTCGTTCCAGAAACACGGAATTATAATATTGAAGAAGTTGAAGTTTTGTTCATGTCGCGAAAGAAGCGGGAAGAGCAACAACTACATTTGAAAGTGATCATTGAGCCGAAACAGCCTATTGATCCAGTACTACAGTTTTAAAAGTGGATACAAGGAATAATTATTTTATTTGTCATGTTTCAAAATCCGGTGATTATAAATATACAGATAACGAAAAAAATAAACATATTGGTTAGCGGCTAGCACTTTTTTGTCGATTTCTGCTTTAATTACTATTGTAATTTTCAAAATAAAATTTTGATTTTCTACAAGTTTTTTTCGGCAACATTTCAACACTTAAAGCATCAATATTAAAAATAGAATTTGGTTTTTACAAATCCTTCTAGAAATTGTCCCGCGATTTTTAAAATTTTTACAATAAATACAGTTTCAGAAATTAATTTTGATCAATTCACAAAACTTTCTAGGCATGGTTAGGTCAATTTGGTTCCTCTGGACAGTACTAATTGTAAGAAGTTGAAATCAAAAAAAAAAGAAATTGAAATTTCAGAAAAATCCGTTCAATTATCTTGAATATATAAATTCCTGGAAGGTACAATAGAATCAAACCGATTCGAAACGCGCTCTACCGAACAAACTCGATTTTTTGGTGTGTTCCGGTGCTCAGACAAGAAATAATTGTCATTTGGTACAATTGGGACAAAAAATGCATTTATGAACCAAAAAAATATTTTCAATGCGTACGGACATGGCACAGGCCATGAAAACTTGCGAAAACAGTGCTGCGCTTTCGGAATCGAATTGAACGAACAGTACTATCTTTAAAATCGAATCAATCTTGTGGGATTTCAAATTATTTATTTTTAATTGATATAAGATCCATTATTCATAATCAAGCGCAAAAGAATATTTGATAAAATTCAATTTCTGAATTTTTTTTAATTCGTTGATTTGCACCCTCAAAACCACCCTTAACATTTGTTACAGAAGTCGCCGCATGACTGTATCACAAAACAATTGACAACCACAAACACGATGCGACCCGGACCAAGGTCTATACAGAACATTTATAAGTGCACTTCTCATTTTGTCTAATTAGAAAATTGGAAGGAGGGGGGGGGGGTTGAAAGGACAAGAGAATTGAAACCAATACGTCTCCAGCCGACTGCAAGCGCTGAAAAGAACCACCAAAAATCAAGCATTTTCCACAGACGCAGACTGTTGTTGCGGTCTTGCACAATAGAGTACGGAGTAGCTCATGCTTTTGTCGGCATCTCCCTTTTTTTTGGGATGAATAATACCAAAATTTTGGAGTGTGGAGGGTGGGACTAAATGAAATCGTAATCAATGACTTTTTAAGGTCTACACTGTGATTTTTATATATTTTTTTGAGCACAAATATCAATCCAGAACAAAATATTTCGAAATCAATCACATCATCATAATTCATCATCATCTGAGAAAAGCACTTATGCCTCAAAATTGTATCTTAAGCGAGAATAATGGTAGTTTAAAATGTGTCAAAACACAAATCCATTTTAAAAGAAAAACAAATCTAAATTTTTTTGCCGCCCAAACACACAAGAGTGTTCATTTTTTTTATCTGCTATTCTTGCCATTGTTTCCGATTTTAAGAGGATTTTTTCGAATGTTTGTGATGTTGTGATTTTCTTTTTGACTTTTGAGGACAATTTTTAAAATTCTGTGGTTTTTGTGAAGCTCGCATACATTTTTGTATTCGGGACATTTTCAAAATATTTTTCCTAATGTTTATTTCCTTTTTTTCGCCCTCAGAATAGTGCATTTGTGCGGATAGTTTTTTTCTGTTCTCTGATTTTAAAGGCAGCTTATCAGTTAATACGATCCAAATTTAAGACAAAAAGTTAAAATGGTCAAAAAACAATAGAAGAATGTAACCATGTTCAAATAAATCCAACCGTATTGTACGGACATGCGAGCATTTAAAATTTGACTTTTTCAACTTTTTACAGCTTTTTTGAAGCTTATATTAAGCGATGAGATTTTGCATAAAAAATTTTTTCTCTAATTTTTTAAATCGAAATGAGATAAAATCAAATTAACTGACACACTGTCTTTAAGAGATTGGTCTTGTCAAGCAATAAGCTTTTGAGGATCCCTAGGATGACCTGTTCGTGATCGTAAAACTTTTTTAGTTAATTAGTAAAATAATATGATAAAATATGGGTCTCACAAAGTATTTTTATAGTTGCAATTTTATACCACGTTCTGTTTAAAAACAAATTTTTCTAACATTAATCCATGAAAACTTAAAATAATAATTCTGAAGCAAATAATAAATGCGTTGTAGAATTGAATCTTCAAAATAGGAATTTACGAAGCTTGTGACTTCTAAATCAACGTAGAAGCCGAGAAAACAAGCTTCAAAACAATGTTCTATAAAAATGTTCCGGCCAAAACTAGTCCATGGACTTTTTTTCTTATTGTCAACTTAAAATTTTTGGATCATTCATTTTCTACTAAAAGACCGCAGCGCAACCGCTCGCAGGTAAAAATAGCATGACTTTGTGAGAGACTTAGATTTTCTGGATAGGTCAAAACCAATTAGCATGATCAAGAATATTTGAGTTGACAATAAATTTTTAAAAAAACTGATTTGAAATGAGTATGAGCTTATTTTCATCCCAGCTACATGCCTTAACTCCGTAAAGTCTTCCGTTAATTTATCACATCGATAATTTTTTGTCAACATTCTTTATCATTGCGTTTTGAGGACTGTTCAACCTCCGACACTCATCACATTTAAAAAATTTAAAATTCAATTTTTTTCTCATCGAGCTGAATTATTCTATTTTCGGTCAGTTATTTTTGAAGACGTGAACATTTAAAAAGTCAGAAAATAGACAGAATCATCAAAACATTAGGCTGTGGAAAAAAATTAAAATACAATTTAAAAAATAGTGATCGCTTAGATGTTTTGGGTAGGTCAAAACCAACTTGCATCATCAAGAATGTTTGAGTTGACATTACGAAAAAATGTTTGGTTACTTTTTGTTTTTAAAATTATCATTTGACTCGTTTTTTAAAATCAAAACAGCACAAAGTATGGGACCAAACTTGTGTCATGAATAATTTTTTTTCTCGCCTATTATTCTTTCCTTTTCCAAATTTCTACAGTAACCCAGTCGGCCCGTGCATTCATTGAGCGAAAGAATAAGACAAACATGTTGGTTTAATGTTTTTATTTTCTCCAAAAATTGATTTTTTCTGGTTGTTTTGAATATTTTCAGAAGTGTACTGTACTTCTGTTTTGTATTCTTTTGGAGTTGGCTATGAGACATTATATCGTATTTTAATCAACAAAAATAAGTAGTTAGAAGTGCTTAGAATTTTCAAACTTCGATAAGTTATCCAAAAACCTGAAAGTTCAAGTTAAAAAAAACACTAGCAAAAAAACATTTTTTCAAAGTTTGGCCTTTCATAAACTTGAAAAAAATATCTTATGTGAATTTTTATTTTTTGAGTTTAAAAAAATTAACATTTATTGCAAAAACGTGTTCCTTTTTAGCGTCACCTTAGGTGCTCTTTTTCGAAAAAAAAACGTGAGAATGACAATATGTTTGCTTGTTTTATTGTTTATTAGCAATATTTTTGAGGATTAAATTTTTAGTTAGGTAATACATTTAGGTTAAACGGCGGCTGTAGAGAAACTCAAAATAAGTTTTGAAATTAAGAAAAAACCCCTTATTTAACATACTACCGTAATATTTTTTTTTCAAAAATTCGAAAAGTTTGAAAATTTTTGTCAACTTTTAAAGATTTCGATATTTTGCTCTCGCTCTTATCAAATTACAAATTTTTAAAAAAATAGTAATCCGGAATAAAATATTGGCCTCGAATTACTTAAGTTTCGCGCAAGTTTGATTACGCGCAGCTCGTTTTTTGCATTTTTTGCCAAGTTTTCCTTATTGCTTTATTTTGCCAGTTTGTAAAATTAAATCATATTTAACAACAATTGACATCTACATGCCGCGCTCCTTTAATATTCCTTTAAAAAAAATCATCGTATCAAATATGTACCGGCGAAATCACACTGTTTCTTTTGTTCATAGTTTTAGTATTCCGTTTTATGTCATGTAAATTATGAGAATTATTGACGATGATATAAAATTTTGATCAAAGTGAGTGTTGTTTTTCGACCAAAAAAGACGGGCAATTTTGTTTCGAAAAGAAATGGTAAAGCACAATGTTTTTCTTCCGAAATGTGTGCTCGGATGAGTTTGTGAATTGTGGGAAAAATTTTCTGCGTTGTTTCAAAGTATTTTTTTACTTTTTGGAGATTTTTATTTATTTATCCTAGGCCTACCCGACGCAGAAGTGTTATGAGATTGTCTTTAATTTTAATCATATCGAAAATTCAAGTACAATATTTAAAAAAAGATTATTTCACATTTTTTTTCGTGCCTCGTTTTAACTATTAGTTTTTTTTCTGATTCATATGTTTGAAAAAGTTGTATCCAACATTTTCCGTGATTATTATGAACATTTGTAGAAAATCTTTAATATCCTTTCTGTAGCGACGTCTTTCTTATTGCTTAAAGCCAGGGATTCACTTAAAAAGCCTCTCTCTTTCCTGATATTTGAAATCGGCATCAGCAAGCGCGCTCCACTAAACAGGGTGCGCTATTAATGAAGAATTGAATTTACCGCTCAGTTCAATTGTTTTTCTTCTTAATTCAATTGAACTGAGAATGCCTATTTGAATTTTGTTTAAAAAATCAACTGTTATTTTTAAGTAACATACCATTTTTGAGATCAGTCGAATGAGCTAGGTTTCATCAAAAAACTGTTCGAACTGTAGTATCACTTTCCTTGCTACATCTAAAATCAACTGTCTTGCATTTTTCAGGACTTTCTCGTTCAAAAACCTAAAAAATATTTTTTTTTTGTTAAATATCTGAAATTCCAGCCCACTTTGGTGTGCTCACGGCATGTAAATGTGCTACTTGGTGCATTGCATCCTAGATCACTTTTATTTATGACTTTCTTTCTTTTCATCCCTACACCCTCTTACTTTTGTCAATTTTGGATGAATTGTATGAGCGCTATAAATTTAAATTTGAATTTTCCCTATTTTGCTACACTTCTTCCAATAATCTTTTTCCTTTTTTCATATAAACATTTAATAATCTGAAAACGAGTAGATTTTGAAGAATAAGTGAGTCACTGTCTTTGAAGGAGAGAAGTATGCGGCTATTGAATGTAACAGTGATGGAAATAGACGTCATTCTCATTCAAATTCTGTTTTTAAAGTTTTCTAAAACCACCTTGAAGCCGAGAAAATACGTTCTAAAACAATGGCCTAGAAAAAGTTTCCACCAGATGGAACTTTTCCTATGAGCTTTTTTCGTGTTATGTTGACAAATGTTTATAGAAAATGCGTAAATTATTTAAGTTTAACTTACTTTTTTTGGTTTGCTGGATTCTTCACGTAATAATACCCGCGGACTAGTTTTCGGAAACTTTTTCTAGGCCATAGTTTTGAAACGCACTTTCTCGGCTTCATCGTTGTTTCTAGAAATTGGGGTTTAGAAATTAAAAAAAAAACATAGTTGGAATGAGTATGAGGTCTATTTTCCTCCCAGTTACATTAATTAGCTCAGTAAAGTCCTCCGTTAAGAATTTGAAAATTCGGAAATTCAAAAAAGTTATTTTGGGGCACATTAAAAGTGCATCCCGTCGTTTTTTAATTTGCCAAAAATGCTTTACGAATTATAGCAAATCTTTTTTAAGCAGCGAAGTTATCACTGTCACAAAAGACTATACTTCTAGGACTACCGTATCTGTTTTTTTTCAAATTGACCACCACAAAAATTCCAAATCACCATCCCAATTTTTTTTATAATCTTCATCGCACCACCCATTCAGACCTCATGTCCATTCCAATATTGCACATCTCCTTCTTCCGTTTCTTATTTTTCGCATCTTTTAAGCATCTCCGTTTTTGGGTAAGACCTCCCGTCACCCCCTGTGTGTGTGCTCCTTCAACAACACACTTGCACATCCTGCCATTCACATTTTATCCATCAAGAAGCAGCCGGCTGCACACACTACAGTATCCAAAAGCCCATCCATGTGCTCCGCCTACTAGACCTGTTCACAAAATAGAAAATAGAAAATACGAGATAGAAGCTTCACTGTTTTGAGCTTCATCGTTTCTTATTTTGGTGGGTCCGAACACGCATTTGAATAATGCAGAGGTTGGTTTTTTTTTTGTTTAATTTTCTTTTTAATTTGCAAAATAAAAAGAAAAAGATAGGAGGGGGAAAAGCTTGACACTTTTCAACATCCAAACTAATTAAGTTTTTCGAATGGTCTTTTGGAAAGAAAGAAAACTTTTTTGATACATTTTTTTCTCGATTTGAAACGGATTAATAAAAAGGATTAATTCACGTTTCATGAACTGGAAATTGAGCTATTTTTCTGTGCAGTAACAAAAACATTCTTACAGGGAAGAACGCAAAATTCTGGATCTTGATGAACCATCACTCGGGGCGTTGACATTGGTACAAGTTGAAGACTCGAAATCAACGGCGACCAATTGTAAGTTTTCATTTTTTCTTTGCCACCCCCACTTGAAAAAGAAATGAAAAGTCTACGGTATTGCAAAAGAAAAATAAGAAATAGCAAAAACTAACCCTATTGAACTTGAATTCCTAGACTTGTAAGGTTTCATAATATCATTAAAAAAGGATGATGAATAATAGGGGGTGGGAGATTTAATGTGAAGCACCTTACAGCCTTCTTCAAAAGATTCATTGAACATTATCAGCAATTTTAAATTTATGATATTTTTCTTTAGTTTTTATTCCAGCGACGACTTCATCCTCTTCTGCGGGATCGCATTCCGACGAGACGATTTGTGTAGCTTGTGGATTTTTGATAACCGATCGGTATATTTTCAAGGTCGGTGCTTTTTCATCTGATGGCTTCTGTTGTTGTTGTTATGTTGCTAATAATGTTATTCACCTTATTTTTATGAATAATGTTATTCACTCTTACATGTTTCCTTTTAGTTAATGAGACAAAAACAACCCCCCACCTGTTGCCTTTGGAGTATAATCCTTATTATCTTCTTGTGCGGCACAGAACTGTTAATGCATTTTCCTTTGAATTTGTTTAGGGGTAAATATCCTTAATTTGAATTATAAACCATTTTAATAACAAACACTCACAATTGAACATTCATATTAATATTATATTTTATTTTTCAAAACCAGAGTTCGATTTTATATTCTTTTGTCACAATACACAAATTATCTTCTTATATGGGATAAGAACTCTTAACGTAATCCAAATTTTCAGTTTTGAACAGTTTATCACTTTTAAATCTTCATCTTAGCTTGAAAACCGATTTGAGGATTTCGTTATTCTCAGGTTTTTAGAATCCATCTGCGTGTAATATTCTAAGGTCTACCAATTTACTCAAAGGAGGGCTTGTTTAATAAATTTTAAATTTCATTTCATTTTCAAAAAAAATGGAAATTTCAAGAAATTTTTTAAAAAACCTAGCAAAATTTTGGAACAACTTTAGCAATTTTGATCCAAAAGTTCGATTACGTGTTTTCTTTAATTTTTTATATTATAACCTACTAATTAAATTGTTTAAAAAACAAATGTCACGTGAAATGCTCTTTCTTTCAGGTAATGGAAGAAAGCTACCACGAGCAATGTCTGCGATGTGCCTGCTGCCAACAATCCTTAGGTTCAAGCATTACATGCTACTCAAAGCATGGAAATGTCTATTGCCAACAAGACCATCAAATGTGAGTTCGCGTGTTTAAAACCACTCAAAACCGCAATCAAATCCGCCATCAAAATTCATATTCTCGTCCACTTAAATCCGCATAACCTTGTACTTCATTACGAAACATTGGACCATCTTGACATTCATGTTATTGGTATCATATCCCACCACGTTTTTTTTAATTCTCACCTGCGCGAAAAACACACCACAAGAGTGGTACTTCCTCTTTATTATCCTATTATTAATAATAAGCCGGCTTGTAATAGATGGAATTAGTAACGGATTTAGCAATGCCTTCTTCTATGTTTTTTTTGAACAGCCTCTAATTAAAACCATGGTGGTTTAACATTTAACACCAATTCTACCAATTCTTTACGATTTGTAAATAGAACCATATAAGACAGATGCAAAATTTTCACATTCTCTTCGTTGTTAAAAACACTACCGTACCCCATTTTGTTTGTTTTTCCTGGCCTGAAAAACGTGTGTTTGTTTCGATTTTCGCTTGTGGCAATGTGTTGGGGTTTGATGGCACTAGACCAAAAAATATATGAAATTCATCAAGTTGCGTAACAAATATACATAACTACTCCAAAAAAAGAGGGAGTAGTGCGCGAAATTGTGTGGTCTTTTGGCAGCTGTACCTAATGAAAATGCCAATCTTTTTGATATGATTGCGCAATTATGTTTAATGGAGTAGCATGGATTATAACAACATTTTTTCAGGCTTTTTGGAAAACGATGTAGGAGATGTATTCTTCATTTACAATCTACGGATATTGTCTATAAGGTGCAGCATCCTTCACACTGTTTGATGTACCATTCGCATTGTTTTTCATGTTACGTTTGTCACACCAGTTTTAATAAGGTTTGTTTTATTTTTTATATCTAGAATAAGAAATATAAACGTGAAAAAAGCATATCCATTTTTGTATAGTTATGGATTTTAAAGGTTTCGAAAAATTTGCTCTAATTGAATTGCTGAAAATTGAATTTCTGTTAATGTTCCGAAACAATTTCTAGTGGGTCACATCGAATTTATGTAGGTTCTTGGCTAATGAAATGAGGAACACGGATCAGGATGGATCATATCCGATATTAGGCCAAGTAATCAGAGAACTAAGTTAGTTTGGTCCGTTAGCAGAATCGATACATATTGGGTACTAGTTATCTTTTTGAAGCAGAAGCCAAACAATGTTTTATCTAAGGTCATCGGATCTGGGCCACGCGATCCATCGGATCACGTAGTGACCAAGATATTATTGAAATGAGAAGGCAGCCAGGCACTAGAAGAGTTCCCATCCTTCGCGGATTTATGTTAGGTGCCAAAAAAAATTGAAAACAATTCTGGAAATTTAAAACAATCCTAAATTTTAAAGTTATGCATTTTTCCATGATACATGAAAATTCGAAACTTTGAAAATATAGTTCAATCCATCCACACTTTTCAGGGCGATGAATACTACTACCTCGATGGTGAAATATTTTGCCGTAACGATTATCAAAATGTTTGTCAACTTCATGCCGGTAAACAATGTCCCCTCCCCCATTTCTAACACAAATCTATTATTTTTAGCGTCTGCTGAAAATACGGCACTTTTCGAAGATGCACGATCGGAAATGAATCGAAAAACTCCGAAGCGTCCGAGAACGATTCTTAATGCTCAACAACGTCGCCAGTTCAAGGCAGCTTTTGAAAAGAGCTCGAAACCGACGAGAAAGGTTAGGGAGCAATTGGCGAAAGAGACAGGGTTATCGGTAAGGGTGGTCCAAGTGTGGTTCCAGAATCAGAGGGCCAAGGTGAGGATTTAGTCTTTTTTATATCTATTTTATTACATTTTAGATGAAGAAAATGGTTCGAAAAGAAGGTGATACATTATCTGAAGGCTACAAAGGTGGTAGAAGTAGCGAAGGTCCGTCTACTGAAGATGTTAGAAGTTCCGACGACGAAGACACACTTTTTAGTAAGTATTTTTTCTCTGTTTTGAAAATATATTTAAAAATAGTTGATACCGTATATTAATTTTGAATCATAAAAGGAATACAAAACCCGCTATGAATAGCATATTTTTGACAATAGAAAAAGGGTCAAACCAAAATTAATAAACACATTGTTACAGACATGGACTCTGACGAAATCGATATGGAAAAACATGATGGAACCTACACCAACCCAATTCAAAAGCTTTATAACATGACAGCATCACAGATCTATTTCCCCTTCACCGAAGCTCAATAATAAACATACTTTTATATATATTTTTTTTCTATTGACATAAAATTTTATTGCATTTTTTTTTCTTTGAAACTTTTTGTTTGGTTTATTCGGTCAGTTTATTTTTTTTTCAAATTTCACATGAAATTTCCACTTTATTTTTTTGAAAAATAGTTTAGATAGATATCATAATTCAGAAAATTGCCATCGTATCATATTTATGACTTTTTGAAAAAATAATACTGAAATGTGTCTTGTGTATTTGAATAATTTTGTTTTTTTGGAATATTGTGCGAGAAAAAATCAATAAATGCTTCAAAATTTATAAAATTGTTGAATTATATTTTTCGGGTAAAAAATGAGATAACAACTGGAACCCGAAATGGATATTACATTAAATTTTTGTAATTTTCATCAAAGTTCGATTCCAGCTGCCTTTAATTGGGTGTTTTGCAAATGTTTTACCTTTTTTTGGTGAATACAAACAAATTTTTTGATTTTCGTAAAGAAAACCTTTAAGAATTTCAGAAAAAAACGACCAAATTTGCAGAAACTTCAAAGTATTTGGACGGTTTTCGAAATCTAAATTTTCTTAACTTCTGGCAAAATTCTCAAGATTGTAAGACTCTAAATTTATAAATTTTCAGACAACATCAATGCTGAAAAATGATTTTTTAAAACTAAAATTGGGTAAATGTGATTTTATTTATATTTCGAACATTTTTCGGAAAACTGAATTTTATAATCATTTCTAAGATCACGATGAATATTTGCAGAATTATGTTTTCAAGATTTCAACCCACTTAAAGGCAGCTTGTCAGTTAACACGATCCAATTTCAAGGGAAAAAATTCAAAATTCGAATGGGGGCCCAGGTAGTCCAAGGAACAATACCAATATGTAGCCACATTCAAATAATTGTGTTTCGCGCCAATTCCGACCGCGTTGCACGATCCGACGCGCATTAACATTTTGATTTTTGCAACTTTGGACCGCTGCTATGAGGCGTGTATTCATCGATGTGATTTCGCATAAATTGCATTGTACTAATGAAAGAACGCTCTAATTTTTGAAACTAAGATCAGGTAGGGTCAAATTAACTGAACAGCTGTTTTAAGTGATCTTGAAAAATTTTTTTATGAAATTATTTGTGCTTATTTTCCATAATTAATTTATTTTATTCACAAATAAAGTAAAATGTGACTTAAAAAATAAGTATCCGTTATAACGGATAAAAAATTGCTAGCATTTTGTCAAAAAAATTACAAAAAAAACATATGAAGAAAAAAATGAAGGGGGATTTTTTGAAAGTATTTAATTTTTTTCGGTGTGTGCAGACACAATAAGTACCGGATGACCGATGGCAAAATGGCGGGAAGGGGTTGGAAAAAAGTTTATACTGATTTCAATTCCTGAGCTCAAAAAACCAATCAATATCCGATGCTTTTGAAATAATCAGCCAACGCTCCAGTCGTCTTGCTGCATTGTTCCGGTTGAAGTCCTTGCTGATAAATCGAAACAATTACCGCTTGCGTGGTCTTGTAGATGAAAAATCCCGACGGTCCTTGCTTTCCAATAATTCTGTCGTCATCGGCATTCAAAACCAAGTACTTTTGTCCTTCGAATCTGAGACCGGTTCCGAGAAGGGCATCCTGAAAATATATTTTTTATTTTTCTTATGTTAGAAAGTTCTGAAAGTTCTGAAATCTTTAACAGTTTATAGTCAGCTGTTGCCACACAATTGTTTTGAGGTTTGATTGTGAGTGGGAGAGGAAAACAGAAAAATGAGACGTTGAGGGATGAGAAGATTACAAAAAAAATGATGATGGTGGTGAGTAAAGGGTCACTGAAGCCCACTCGCTGATCATCAACAATTGGGAATTTGAAAAATTTCAGAAATTTATTGAAAAATCAAAATATTGGTAACGAGATCGTGATAATCTGGTAATTTGATGTTCACTTTGGTTCAACTTGGAAACCATATTCCTTCCTTTTTACGCCAATCAAAATAATGTGATACACTCTCTTTAAGAAAAAATAATCTGCACGAACCTGTTGAGAGAATGATTTTCCAGCAGCAACAGCTTCTTCAGCAGTGATCTGGAAAATTTCGAAGGATATTTTAAATTTAAAAAAATATATATCTTACTGCAAAATTGTCAGATTTCGCCCAAATTGAACCATCAAATCCGCAAATTGCAGCTTTGCTCACATTTCCAGTTCCAACCAAATTGTTGTTGATAATATCTGGCCAAGACATGGTTTTTCAAATCTCTGAAATAAAACCGGATATTGGTTGCAAAAGGGTGGCAAAAAACAGCAAGAAACAGGGAGGAGGGGGGATCTGCAGGCGAGAACGAACTCGTTGTCAAATAGAAAGTGAAGAGAGCTAGAAATGATTTGAGAAAACAAATAAACGATTCGAACGCAAATGTTTCAAATGCACTTTTTTTCGGGTGGTGCTGATTTATTTGGTTTTAATTTGGGGAGGGGTGGGTAGCTTATATTTCTAGAAAGGTATCAAATATCTTAAGAAAAGTTATGAAAAATAAATGAGTTTGGTTAAAGTAACAGAGGAAAAATCGTAGGTTTATATACTTTTCATGATGTTATGAAATTGCTCAGTAACATATGGTCACGGATTAGTCATCAGACAAGAAAATTGAAGGATTTTGAGAAAAAAAGCTCGGATAAAATTTAGAAAAAAAAAACAAAAGAAAAGCGAACACTGATCGACAAGTCAAATCAGAAAGAGTAAGAGAGTGAGCATCGAAGACGACTCGTCAGATGGAACGATTTCCAAATGGTGGGAGGAGA
Source organism: Caenorhabditis virilis (assembly GCA_964036255.1). NCBI lineage: Eukaryota > Metazoa > Nematoda > Chromadorea > Rhabditida > Rhabditidae > Caenorhabditis > Caenorhabditis virilis. The sequence continues at coordinate 3,752,210 of OZ038420.1, read as the reverse complement.
AGGATAGGGAAGAAAAACTGCCGATAGCGCGCTGGCACCAGTTCGTTTCATCGTTTCGCGTAATGATAATTGGAATCGGCGAGGCGAAGAGGCGAGTGTGTGTAAGCAACCTCGACCAGGAGAGCTAGTGTAAAGCTCTTCGGCTATCCAATCCGCACAACAACCCCGGGCTCCGGCGTTGCGAAATCAAAATTGCCCGTATTCTTTTTTGTTTCTTCGATTTGAAGAATGGAGAAAGATTCTATTGATGGGAATGGATTGGAGAGTGGAAAACAATTCCTTGAAATTGAAACTTTTTAAGACGGTTTTAACCATTTTTATAACTTGGTTTTTTAGGATCCCAGATACTTTATATCTGTTTTTGAGATTTATTTGATGCTAGTTATAGAATCTTGAGTTATTCCATCAAAATAATGATCATATTAATATCCAATACAATATGATTCAAGTAGTGTTTCCATTTAAAATTTGAGAAAAAATACTCTTACTAGCTGTCGGAACCCAAATAATATGCGAACGATTCGGAATTTCTATGATAATATTATTGTAATTACTCCAAAGCTAACAAAATTTTCAATTATATGTCTTATACGTTCTTCCAACGTTGTTAATCCAATAATGAGTATTTTAGAAATTTATGAAAATTGAAAACAAACAAAGCGGATCGTTGAAAACAGGCAAACTAGGAGGAAAGTAAGCTTGAGATTTGGAAAAGGTAAAATAATGGAAAATGTATTTTTTCAATTTTTCTTTCATTTTTCCAGTACTTTACCTATTTTATTTCTCCAAAATTAATCCTATCAATAATAACTATTTTGATTTTGAAAGTGTAATCTGATCACAATTAAATTTAAATTTCAAAAAATCGAAGTTAAATGAGGAGCAAAAATATTTTTAAAAAAATCATAGCCATTACATAAGTATTTTCGAAGATCTGCAAAGCTGAATAGACGCCGACAAAACGCAGGCTAAAAAAATAGCTGGGAAGCCATCATACTCTTGCTAAAACTAGTCCATGATTTTTTTTGTTTTGTGACAAACCAACTTTACTAGGTTATTGCTCTAAATCGCGTTTTCGCGGCTAATACAAAATTTAGAAAAATTTCAATAGTATTATTGATGGAGTATGATTTACCCTCGAAGTAATAAATCAAGAAATTCGCTTTTTAAAAATGCCATAATTTTAAAAGAACTCGAAAATCTGCACAAAATTTCGGAATCGTCGCGAGAATTTTTTTTTTTCGTTTTGTTTACTTATTAGAAAAAAACGGAATCGGTTTCATTCGGTATGATATTTTGATTCTTGAATGAACGAAGAGGATAAAAAGATTTTTGTGAGAAATGGGGATGGGGTTCCACCCGTCAAATGAACTTAGATTTCCAGATTATTAACTTTGCAAATTTTGGTGTTTATTTTTTAAATGTTAGTCTTTTGATGATGATTGCAATTTCAAAATAGCCTTAATTCAGTTTTTGGCTAAATGTTAAAATATTTCTAATGTCTTCAACCTAGCCGCCTTAAAAATGAGCCTTGTTGTAAATCTACGTGGTATTTCTTGCAATTTTGATAAGTTATGCAAACGCTACTAAAAATTTAAGGAACACACAAGTAATTTTGTCTGATTGTTGACAGATTTAAAAAAAATCGAAATATAATTTTTTAAATTTTTTTAACGTACATTAAATTTAGATTTTTTGCTCTAGTGTCACTTGTATAATATTGGATTTTTTAGCTTGCTCCAACTCTAATTTTATAAAAAAATGGTTTATTTATTTGTAACCACCTTATTTCTGATACTGCAATTTAAAAAAGAAATAAACCAACATCTTGCATACACATTTCGTAATTTCAATCGTTGCCAAAAGATCATAAATACTTTTTATGAAATAATAATAACTTTCATTTCCAAAATTTGCAATTTCGTTGATAGAAAATCCGAAAATCTAATTTTATTGCAATATTATTTATAATCATAAACAAGTTTATTTCCACGACTACGTAGTAAAGTAGTTGAGAATCGAAATTTTTTCGAGCTTGAACATTTTCTCACGTTTTTTTAGTATCCACTGAAATCAAGTTTTTATTCGAGAGAATGTACATAAATGCCATGTCAAGACGTTTGATTCTTTTTGAACTTTCTCATTTCATTTTTAATTGGCACGACCTGGAAGATCTCTTAAATTGCAATTTGTTTAAAATCAAACACAATATATTCAATAGTTCAAAGCAAAACGGAACAAAAATCATAAATCTTACAACTATGCACCGTTCAACATATGCTTCTCATTATATGGCGTTGTTCCTCCATTATTCACTTTTCTCATTTTACACAAATTTTCGAATACTTTTTATTGATCGTTTTGCTTTGATACAAAAACTCAAAAAAACACAATTATACAAGAAAAACATAGTATTAATAATCAAAAAAATCTGTTGAGCAAAAATATTGGTCAAAATTACAAGAGAATTAAAACACACATACAAAAAATTATTTCAATGAAAATCTAGAATTTTTATGACTATATAATATTTTTAAAAATCTATCAAAAAGATAGAACATTTGAAAAAATGAAGACTATTCGCTAATCTAGCATAAAAATGGACAAAGGAAAAAAAATTGAACCCATTAAGAATAATTTTGTACATTGTGAGTACATTTTCGATAATTTTAATGATTTTACCCACAAACAAACTGGCAAAAAAAGAGGCAAGGTTTTGAAAAAAAAATAATAGGAACAAAAATATTAGTTATAGAGAGACTGGAACGGGTGGTGGTGGGGAATTTTATAGTGAAGGGGGGAAAGTTAAATTTCAGACAAAACATGAACTCGCTATCAGCAATACTTGTTTAGTGTCATTTGTTTGAGATTCAGCTGGGGGGGATTTCAACGGTATTCCGAAATGGTTGAGAAGGATCTAACACTAGTATTGATAGATTAATTTTTCAAAAAATAAAAACAACGAAAAGACGGAAAAGAAACAGTTTGCAAGTTTCCTGAGGAATAATTGAAAAAGAGAGGGACGGTTTTAAATCAGAGAAGTTGTTTGTTTAAGCACATGTTTGTTGGGCTTGTGCTTGAACGTCGGATACCGATTTTACTGATGGTTTTAAGATGTTACCCACACGATCAGTTGCAGATTCGATATCCTGAAAAAAAAACGATTTTTTGAAGCCTTGTTTTGAGAACTTTGAAGGAAGCTATTTTTGATTATAATATTTTAAATGTTGAAGCTCATTATAAATCATTTGTACCATTTTAGCCAATTCAAAAGAAAAATTGACAAAAAAATAAGAGCCAGTAATTAGTAAAACTAATTTAACGTAAAAAACTCATGACAACTAATCATTTGTCATGATTTTCTCAAATTTAAAAGAAAAACCAATGTTCTGATCCTGATCCTTTTTCGGTTAGGGTTGAAATCAAATACGGATTGATTTCCAATCTAGATTAATTTGTATTGCGAATGGATCCAATCCGAAATTAGATTCGGATCGGAACATCGAAGGGGTTCATAGAACGATTTCTTAGACTGTTGATTTTAGCTCAAACCAACCCTATTCTCATTCTTGAGAACTGCCAGGCCACATGTCGAGAGCGCTAATTTATCAATGTTTCTGGTCAACTTCGACTCACTAGGTCAGTTAGTTTTGCTTATCAGCAAAATGTTAAAAAAGACCGGCGATCATAACTTGGCCAATAATAATAGATTGCTAGGTTCAGTAATTCGGAAGTACCTGGTTAATCGCGAATGCTCAAAATTATTTAAAGATTAACAAATAACACTTTTCAACTCTAAATCCTTTTGCTTAAAATGATAGTATGTTAAATTTATTAATTCATCAGCTAAATTTCACTGTTTGATCAAAATAAACATCCAAGATCCCCCACCCTCACCTTTATCAACTCGGAATGGCTCATCAGCATCTTTGAGACGGAATCATCGTCTGCGATATGGAACGAGGCAAGCGAGGAGACCTGAAAAAAACAACGATAAACATTTTTTTTTCTCCGAACTGAAACTCAATCCCTCTTTTATTCTCTCCCTACACACTTATTCTTCTCTAGCGTTAAAGTTAGTCTAAACACGATTTTGTAGTTACAACAACAAAAAACGCAAGAAAAAAAAAGAAACATTATTAGTTATCGTCAAAATATTTTTTTCTTCTTCTTCTTCATGTTGTTGTTGGTGGTTTCATCTTTCCCCCCCCCCCTTCCAATTTTATTATCTATTCATAAACAATCTTGTTTTCCATGACATTTCGCAATACTTTCCGTTTTTTTTTCTTCCTAATCACCTCCCACGTAGCCATCAAACATCCCATTCTGTTCTTAAAGACATTCCTCGAGGCGCATTACAATCATATCCATCAAAAAGGGAATGCAGATTAAAAACCGTATTAGTAACGCGTGCATTGTTTTTAAAAGACAAGGTGTTAGATTGTTTCAACGGTTAGAAGTTCACAAAAAAAGCGTATTATTAGTTTTAAAAAAATGGGATGAAAATGTCTCACCTCTGAATTATCAGATCCTTCTGAAACTCCGACAGGTCGCGTGTGATAGCTGATGTCTCCTTCATCGCCATATCTGAAATAGACCTCCGTTTGGGACACATATTTTCTCTAATATTACAACAAGCTGGACAATTTCAACAATATACTTTCTCTTAATTTCGATTTAGAAAAATATAACATGGACTAGGACATTGAGAAATAATAGGAGACATGCAAAAGCCTTAGAATTCTTTGAAAATGCCTATTTCATTCTAATTTTTTTTGACATCAATCCCAAAAAATGTTTTTTCCCAATAATTGCTTACTTGTTCGGCGAAACATTATTATGATTCTTCTCCGTCGCCGTTCCCATCAATTGCTGCGCGAGCAAAATCACTCCACTTCCCAACGATCTAGAATTCCGCTTATTCTCTTCCCCACCCTCTTGTTCCTCTTTCATCATACTCAACACGATCGGATCATCATCCTGTAACAATTCATAATTATGACTTTATGATCTTTCTTTTCACATTCACTATATCATCCCATTTACGTCATAAAATTTGAAAAAAAGTGGGCAAAATGGAACAAACTTCTCTTTTCCTTTTTTTTTGGTTTGTTCAACATCACTTTTCGATGGATGATACGGACAATTATACGATTGATTGAGTTTTGATAAGCGGATGAAAATTGGCGAATGGTCAAGGTTGTTGAAATTGAATGTTATTTTAGTTGTTTTTTATTTTAGTTTGGAGGTGAAATTCAACGTCAAACCGGTTTTTTGATCTTTCGAAAAGATACGTGTCAAAATTTATGTACAAAGTACGTTAAGTATTCTAAAAATATCACTTCATTAAAATTTTTTTGATGAACTTAGCGAACGTGAAAACAAAGCCAACATTTCAAAAAATCTGATACCGAAATCAAATTTTTTTTTGGTGAAATTTAGCTGTACAAGGGAACGCGGAACGCAAAATGTGTCAAAATTTGAACTTTTAAGGGCTATTGGCAATATTTCTGGATTAAACATTCAGATATACATGGAATCGCAATAAATAACAGGAACTCATCAAATATCTTTTTAATTCCCACAACCTACCTTCTCAATAACATATTGATCCTCATACGGCGGTGGAGCCGTCGGAGCATACGGTGGTGGGTTCCCCGGGATCCCATTGCATTCCGATCCCGCATAACTGCTCTCCGTTTCCGTGTTATCAATGCTACTCCCCACGTCCGAGCTTCCAGTCGACCTTTCCTCATGTATTTGTTCACTAATCTTTTCCAAATTTCTCAAAGAAGTTGTATAGTCATTCTTCTTCTGGCGCACCTGCAAAATTGCTATGAAAAAACCCCTTTTCTTCTATACTTCCGGTGGTCCCAAAACCCACTTTACACTTATTTTTCGTTCAAAAACCAAATCCAAATTTAGCATGCTAAAGACTATTCCTTTTCTTAAACCCTCTAGAGGATTATTTTCGAAGATTAGCCTCTCTTCTTCTTAAAGAATGAAAAAAAAGCGGATTTACTCACTTCAGCTTCAAGACGAAGAATTGTTGCTTTCTGATTCTCGAGGATTTTCGTGAACTGCAATCGCTTTTCGAAATAATGTCTCGATTTCTTGATCGCCGAGCGGTTTTCCTTCTCAACACTTCGGATTTTCTCCGAAAGTTGCAGCATTGTATATGCTTTTGAAGCGTGAAGCGCTTCCGCCATCATTCGTTCCTCTTCCACTTCGCTGACCCGTTGGATGTGATGATTGAGCACCTGTAAATTGTAAATTCTTGGTTACGCTTTTGAGTGTTCTCGTCATTTCTTCGCGTGAAGTCTCTAGTCAAATAAAACTATGGTAAAAACAATAGCATATGTAAATATGTATGTTGTTGTCAATATAACTAGTATATTAACAGAAGGGTGACAATAAAAACACGTCTATTTACCTCTAAACATTCTGGAAGTACTGATGTTTGCCTAGAAAGACTGTCCTGTGTTAAGGATACTTGTTGCTTGGCTACACCCAAAAGCGAGGTCGCTCTCTCAAATCGTTCCGCCGCTTTCTGCGATTCGTCTCGAAGTTTACGCTCCTCAATTTTCAGCTCATAGTATGGCCGCGCTTTTGCAATCTGATTCGAGTATTGCTTCGACATTTCTTTCAACTTTTCCGACCATGACACCTGGGTTTCCCTGCAAATATAAATTTTAATAAAATCTATTAAAAATGGTTTTAAACCTAAACTCCGCACGCGCCGAATCTAACTGCACTTCCATTTTATTGATAACATCTGTGGCAATATTCAACTTCTCCAATTCCTCATGAATGAGATTCAGGTGTCGACTTTCCAGCGGCGGGTGTTCATCCTCTTCACACGAAAACCTACTATCCCTATCACTTTGCTCTGAAAACACCAAACATTTTATATAGTATTTCAAAAATCAATCAGTTTTCAGACCTTCTTCCATTTTTTTTAAATGTGTCTCAAAAGAAAAGAAAACCGAATGAATCAAAAAAGGAGAGAAATCGAATATAAATAAAGAACATCAAAATTCTTTTGGAATTTATAGGCAGATGGGAAGGGGGGAGAAACGGAAAAGCATCCGTAAAAATAGATGTTGCAATAAAGTTTTCTTAAGGAAAACGATCACAACTCAAATCGCCTACACAAAAAAATGATTCTAGACAAATTTAGAAATCATAAAACATCGTTTTGAGCTAAGAATCAAGGACCAAAATTGGCATTCTTTATTAAAGTAAAGTCCTCACCTGTGTCCGTCGTCGCGGTCATATCTGAACAAGTCGCAGCAATACTCATATTCCCTTTACTGCATAATCAACGACGAAACGTTGTATTATTATTATATATTTTCCTGAAATTATAAAACAATGTAGGTCAATGTATGAGTTGCGGCAAAAAGAGCGAGTGAATAAAAAGAACATTGATTGAACATGAATACGGGAAAAAACCCGAACACACCAGGAGAAACAGAAATTAAATTGAGAATGAAAATGTCGAAAAAAAAAGCATTTTGTCCGTCCATTAGAAAAGCGAAGTGTAGTTTTCTTCTTGATAACGAAAGTCAGAGAAGACGCCAGGGGGGGGGAAGAAAAAAATTGGGGGAGAAGAAAAAGAAGGCGAAATCAATTTTTTCTCCCTCTTCATTTCTTCTTTTTATGGGTTGATAGATGAAAAAAAACATGATAAGAAAGTACGAGGAAGATGTGTGTGTGTGTGTCCCTACTATAATAATAATAAAAAAGTAATATATCAGAAGAATGGTTGATTTTTGTATCATGTTTCTTGGTAAGGATCATGTGTTTGAAATGGATCACAGGAGAGCGGGGGTTTATAGTTCTAAGGAGGAATGTGACCTTGCACTAAAAAAAAGTTTAGGTTTTATGATTGATCATTTTTTGGTTTTGATACTTTAGGACTAAATATCTTCTGAACTTCGTCAGAAAATTTTAAAAAAACCTTTTTAAGGTTGATTTGTGGACCATATTGTAGACAACTCAAGGTTCACAAGTGTTACTGGATGATCTTATGGATTTCCAGTAAGGGCGGCTGATCCTCGAAAAACTCCCTTAAAGACAGTTGTTCAGTTAATTTGACCCTACCTGATCTTAGTTTCAAGAATTAGAGAATTCATGTTAACTGACAAGCTACCAAAAATTAGATCATGTTAACTGACAAGCTGCCTTTAAAGATGTTCTTAACTGCTGCCAGTTTTGTCATAAATATGTTCAGAATCACCATACAAAACTAAAAATTTATCCAAGATAACAAATTGTTTTGCTTCCGTTTTCATTGGAATTTCATGAAAACAGAATTTTAAAACAATACTCGTCTTAGTGTACCATTGGTTTAATTAGCAGATTTAAATAAGAACGTTAGTTTCCAAAGTTTCGGTATATGGAACCATCATCAGGAAAACTGGTATAATCTTCTGTAACACTGGGTATTGGAAATTGGAAAAATTTTTGAAAATGACATGAAAATTATTAAAAGTGAATCTGTCAGCAGTAAATAAAACCTTTAAAAAATAGAAAAAACGCTGCGTGTGGTCCAAGGAAACGCTATTTCTTTGTGCATTCAAAGTAATTTTAATTCAATGCCAAGAAAACGTTTCTTTCTTTTTGAATCATATGGTTTTCAAAGAAATTCTTTCTTTTTTCAGAAATTCCTCACATGGGCGGTCACGTTTATTTTTTAAGTGGACCTATAAATAAATAAAAAGTAATTAGTTAAAAAAAAGGGTTTTCTCATTAGATCACCCAAATTTTTTATTAAAATTTCAGAATTTTTTCCCCGAAAAAAGCTTAATATTATGAACAAAATTGCTCTTATCATGTCATTTCCGGGAATAAGCATTTCTGATAATGATCATAAAACAAACCCTTTTTAAAAATAAAACAATAAATATTGCAAAAGTTTTAATCGACTCAAAAAAGGCTGACTTTTTCACCTGACATTTTCAGAATTGCAAATTATTGTCATGTTCCAGAGAAGAGGTCAGGTACTCCATCCAACTCGTGAATAAAGAAGAGATAGAAAGGTTTTACTATCTGATTTTAAATTCATGAAAATAACTTTTTTTCCAAATAACTTTTATAGCGTAAAAAGGGGATGTAAAGTGAACGTTTAAAATTTGTAGAAGTGACAATAAAAATAGGAACTTATGAGCAACAAATGAGTCATTTTTCGATACAAAATAATGATGATGAGACGTTTTTTTTGTTGTTGAGGAAATACGTTTCTTTTGTTTTATTTTTTTTAGCAAAACATAAATAATTGAAATAAAAACTGTATAACCAAAATAAAAGGTTTTAAAATTTGGAACATATGAGGCATGTGTGCCCTTGTGTGAGTAGTATTGTACATAATACATACAACCCTTGGAGGTCGATGAGTCAAGCAAGGTTGACTTGGAGGCAAATATTTTGCGCTATGAGCATACAAAACGAGATTTCTTTCTGCTCTCTCAATACCTCATGCATTCCACCAATTCCATGCTCTGATTTTTCATAAGAATTCCCCCCCCCCCCCCCCCAACCAATTTTTCCGCTCGAAGGTTATGCACACTCACGCGGGCGTGCGCGCGGTCTCGCGGAAAGCGAAGAATCCATTTTGTCATTCGGTAGCTGCAGAGCAGAAATAAGAAAAAAAGTCGACAGCTTGTCGGTAAATAGAACAAAATGACTCGAGTTGCAGTAGAAAACGATGCGTTTTTTTTGTTCAATGGCACCAACTTAACAGCAAGAAAAAAAACGGAAGGGGGAAAAAACTATGTACAATGATATTTTTGAAGTTTCCGGTTTTTTTCCAACGCGACGGAAAAAAATGAAAACTTTTCTTCTTTTTTTTGTTCAAAAGTTCACCAAACTAATGTGAGAATTTTGAATTTTGAACGGAAAAAACCAAAAAAAACTGTTCGGAAAAAAAGGAAAGCATCATAATTTGTTTACTACATGAGACATATTTTTCTTCCAAAATTGATTTCTAGGAACGGAAAATAATCGTGTTTTTTTTGTTTTTCTGCAGATTGTTTATACGAGATAAAAATAGGTTTATGGAGGAACAACTTTTGTGTTTTAGATTATTTGTCTGAAATTGAGGTCTTTAATCTTGTAAGTGAAGTAAATTCATTAGAGGTCAACAAAAATTTATAAATAATATTTTGTTGGGTTTTTTCTGGAATGGTAACAAACTATAAGGGAAAAATTTAAGCTAACAAAAATTTAATATAATTTATAATAAAAACTAACCATAATAAACTCGTCGACACAAAAAAAGTACCTTAAAGACAGTGGGCCACTTACTATAATATCAATTTTTTAATTGTTGTAAAATGTTTTAATTTGGAAAAAATGAACTTTGTAAGCTACGAGATCCATAAGTTGGCGAAAACATGTTTTATTTGGCTCAATTTTTGAAATTTTTATTTTTTTGCCTCTGTTTAACTACATGTTTCGGTTGTTCAAGTCGATAGGACCATTTTTGAACGAAGTTCGGAAAGCTTGGCAGTTTTTTAATCGGAACAACTTGCCAAGAATTTATATTAATTTTATATTAAAATTTCTAATTATACATATTGTTGAGACGAGCAAAAATATGAAGAAAATACAATTTTTTATAATTCTAATATTATAGGGCAAATACAAGCATCTGAAATGTATTTTTAGATTTTTGGTAGAGTTCTAATATTTGCATAAATTTGAGGATTTTCAACCCCATCCCATTTAAAAAATAGAATTAAAATAGAAAGTGTTCTAATCCGGAAATAGTATTGTTTGAACAGGTGCCGTCAAATTTTGGCATCATTTTGGCTTCAAAAAACGTGTATTTCGTAACAGTATGGAATCAAGATCATAGTTTAAGCTTTTAAAAAATAAATATAATTTATTTGAATGCGGAAGATTTTTGGAAAAAATGCTTTTGGGAAAAAATACAAATGAAAAATTGAAATTTAGAAGAATATATCACGAAAAATTAATAAAAAAAAACTTAAAGGGGGTATGGAAATATAGGGACTGTCAGTCAGGCAAAATTTTGTGAAGAGGGACGCCATCATCGTACAAGAAAATGAGTCAACAGACGACAGCATCCCTCTCCCAAAAAATACTACTCGCCACGATACATACACCACCTCACTCGCCTCTCAAAGATGACGCAGAATATTGAGGAAACGCAGAGAGGCGACCTCACTCACCACGTGAATAGGCACTGCCAGAAGGCGAAGTTGCCGAAATAGCGCTGGGTTTTGAGAGAAACGCGAGAGAAAGATCGCCTTCTACAATTCTTCTTTTCTCGCTGAATAGCCTCCTAGTGACAGATTTCGACTGGCGAACAAATTTAGACGCCTTTTTGACGCCAATGAGAGTGGGGGTGAATTGTAATTGCAATGTTAGATGGACGACCACAACGAAAACGAAGACGACCTCGTTACATTGAAAATACAGGTTATTTTGGAGGTGGGAAAAACGATGAAAAATGTTTTAGGGTTTAGGTTCATTTGCCTCTGGTGAAGGGAAGTCTTAAGGTTGATTTTTTCCCCTTGAAACAACACATTTTAGAGAAAAAAAACTCTCAAGAAAAGGGTGACAGAAAAAAAGTAGTTTAAAAGAACTTTAAGTACAAATTCATTCTCAAAGTGCTAGGGTCAAGAGGGCTAGTTTCAAGGTAGACAGAAGAATATTAAGAATAGGGAATTTTTTCAAGGAAAATTTTCTAAATAGTTTTTTTTTCAAAAATTTAGTGAAAAAAATACAAAAACTGTCAGATTCAGAAAATATATAAATTTTTTAAAAGAGCCATATTAGTTCATAATTAGTTGATAATTACCTTAATTACGATTTCAATTTATGAAAGTAAGAAATGATAATTTGAGCATGACATTCAAATTTTTATGATACATTTTTGGGATATGACGGAAAAATCCTAATTGATTTCAGAGAAGGTGGGACACTGTCTTTAACTCATCAATGGATACGAACGCAATAAGTCTTGAAAAAATGAGTAATTTTCAATTAAAAAAATCGAAAGGTGTCAAAAATTACAAAGGTAAAGGGAAAATAAAAGAGTACATTCAAAGTGTCCTTCATAAAAAGTCGCCCTTCATGAAAAAATAACATAAATATTATTCGGAAATTTAACACTTTTGTTATTTTATAATTTTTTATTTCTCACCACCCTACTTAAAACACTCCAATAAATAATAACAAGTTTTTTTCAGCGCTCTTTCCCGGAACTATTGTAACCATTATGAAATATCGAAAAAAGAACCTATCAATTCAATCGACCGTCAGTGGAAAAAAAATAATAGAAAGGGAATGGAAGGGTCGATTAATCCTCCTGACCACTTTTTGTGTTGTCGTGGTTTTTTTCTCTCTGTTTTGTCGAGAATTTGGATGAATGGACAAGGTTGAGTCATTTTAAACGATGCGGGATATTTGCCGAATTTCTGAATTTTCGTGGGGATGGGGGGGGGGGGGGGGAATTAGAATAAATTTAAGAAATGGCTTCTGTTTTTGTAATGAGTTAGAAGAACGATAATGAGTTTTTTGTTTTTGAGAAATGAGCTTAAATTAGCCCATTAGAACCGAAATGAAAACAGAAGAATAAACAGTTGGCGAAAAAACACTAAAAAACATATTTTCTCCCAAATTCAGTTAATAATGCTACCCACGCATGGTTAAAGAAATAAAAAAAAGTTGAATAGAAAAAATACGCACTTATATACAATTTTCTGTGTGAAAAAAATGTCTCGTGCAATTTGAGAAGTTGCGTGAAACCAACAGAAGATACACATACACGCGCTATCAAACTATAATATATATGTTTTTGAAAAAAGAGATAGACACTGAAAATATGAAACAACCAGCAGCTTTCAAACAAAATATATATTGAAAGTTTGACGAATGATCGATTATTTTTACGATTTTTTCTTTGTTTTGATTTTTTCTTTAATTTTTGATTTGATTTACTTGACGAGAGGGGGGGGGCGGTTGAAACAAAGAGTTAAGGTTAAAATTTAAAGATTGAAGTTTTCGAGGATGCTGAATCAATAGGAAGGATTACAGGACGCGAAAAATGCGATTTTTCAAAACCATGAATTTTAAGTGTTCTGAACGCTTTTGAATTTATAAAATTAATTTTCATTAATGTAAGTGCCTCCAAAAAGGAGCATGATCTTTCAGTACCAGGATCTTGCAGTACTTTTTATTGAAATTTGAAAATTTCCTACCTGCAGACATTCAGCAAAACGCCGAAATTTAGTCCAGGTTAAAATTCTCACGCCTTCTATTCAAAAAATATTGAAAGAAGCGCAACCTAAAAAAATGCGAAAAGGAATTTCATTGGAATTTTAAAAAAACATGAACTAAAAGAACATTTCACTTGTGTAAATATTTTTTGTACAGAAATTCTGGATGAAGTGAATCAACAACAAGGAGACGTAGCATTTTGAATACAAAAGAAAATTACGCCCATGCATGGTGGGGGGACGTTCTATGTTTAGACGAGTTACGTAATTGGCTCAAATTCTGTAAAAGGAGCGGAATATGAGATTCGCGAGTGTTCATTTATTAATTCAAAAATCGATTTTGAAACTTCTTTCATTTCCTGGACTAAAAAAACAAAGTGAAAAATAATAAATTGAGAAAAAAAAACAATTATGCAGTACATGACTTGAATTTTCAAGTATCCTACAAATTATGCATGTCAGACCACTTTTTTAATATTTTTTGTGAATTTTGCGATTTTTCAAATTTTCAGACAGTTTAGAATTTTCGCGGAGTTTTGCCAAAAATACTGAAAATGAATTTATTTTTGGCTGCTACTGTATATTCAAACTTCTAAATTTTTTTGAAATTTACGAGATAACCAAAATCAAATGAATCAAGTATAAATATCTGGTTCAGCAGTTAAGCTAACCGTTATTTTTTTAAATTAAAAATTTAATTTCAAACCAGATAAAAATCTTTAAAAAAAGCGAAAAAAAAATCGTTTTCACTCGAAAAAGCAATGTAAACTTGGAAGCTACATAATTTAGCTACGTACATATATATCGTATTCAGATTTCACCGCAAAACTGGTGAATTTGACAGCAAAGAAGAAAAATGAGTGAGGGAGAATGGGTGGAGAGGGAAGGGATCGATTAAAAAAAAACAGGTCGAAGACGAAGATTCCAACGATGTCGTAGTGTTTTGCTGACGTAGGGGAGGATATATATATGTATGAAATAGCAGATAGATATAAAGAAAAAAAACTTGGAGACGAATTACATATATGTATTTTGGAAAATAAAAAGGAATTTGAGTTAAAACGAGTAGAGAACGGGTGCGACCGAGATTTGACGCAATTGAATTTATGGTGTATGAAAATTTCTGACGTCGGGGTGATAATAACATTTTTATTAGATATGTAGGTGGATTTGAAAGGATTTGATGGAAATTAATAGAAAATCATGCTGTTATTATGATTGATTGGTTCTCGTTATTTTGAATAGATGATGAAATGAAATTAGCAACAATATTCGATGCGGGAGGGAGAGAAAATTAGCTAAATCTTATGATGAAATCGGTTTTTGATGTCTTGACTTTTCTCGATATTTTTTCTTTTAAAAACAGATGCAAAACACTGAGAACTAAGCCAAAAAAAAGTTTTATTCTCATTTCTTTCTAACATCTTAACCCCATCAAAAAGCAATTCACTCGAAAAATTTTGGGTTTTTGTTTTCATGGGTTTTTATCTTCTATCCAACTACATACGTCAGACATCTTATAGAAATTTGCATGTCCGTTGCGATGACGCCGATACATTTTTAGATTTTAGAAAAATATTGTGTTAAAGTACACGGAATAGAAGATACACGAAATAGAAGCAAAAACCAAACATGTAAAAGTACTTTCTATTTATTTGTATGATTTTCTGATAGTACAAAATCGAAAAACATGTAGAAAAAAGTGTTTGGAAAGTAATTTTTGGAAAATTTTTAAAAAATTCTAATTTTTTTAAAGGGAGCGTTTTATCTTTTTTATTTTTTAAATTGTTTTAAATTTAAAAAAACTTTTAAAGGGGTATTTAAAAACTTCCAAAATTTAAAAACTGTAAAAAAACGTTTCTGGCCATTTGACGTTTAAAAAACATAATAAACCCGGTTTTTTCTTTCTAAAAAAGTAAGTTTATTTTTAAAAAATGAAATTTATACGTCTTTCTCTAAATTATATACCAACTTGTTATCAAATAACTGTACAGTTACATTTTTTGCAAGTCCACGATTTTTCAAAGAAAATTTTCGAGCCATTTTGTATAGTTATTATGTTGTTAATGATAAGAATATCATTAACAATATAATAACTACTATACAAAACATTTTAAGAACCGGAACATTTTTTCTTATCAAGAAAACTTGTAATTTTGTAACGTGGATATTTTTTAGTCAACACAACAACTGTGACCAAATTTGAAAAAAAAGTAACAGGTTTTCAAAATTAGTCGAACTGACATTTTTCTTGGAAACTTTTTTTCTGAAAAACTGGGAAGAGTGACAAACATCAACAATCTTATGAAATGATCAAGATAATTATATACATAAAAAAACAACACTTTGGAATCACAAACAAATCTCGAATCTTATCATTAGAATCTCAAAACAATATTATAGATCAAATAAAACTACATATTTTACAAACACATATACTCACTTCGTACAATAAAATTCCTCGCGCGTTCAAACTTTACACTGTTCATTTTGAAATGCATGACCTCCGCCACCGAGAATGTCAACAGTTTTCTTGTTTCGAGAGAAGCGAGGAGGGGGGGGGGCAAAATTTTTCAATGAACTAATTTTGACAGGTAGCGAGGGAAGGGGTTTCTTTAACGAGAATCTGGATGTTGCGGAGTGCTTTGGATTTGAAAAAGTTTTTAAAAATTCGAGTTTTCTGCTATCAGTGAAGCTGATTTAGGCTAATTTGAAAAATTTTTTTACCATTTCCTCAAAATTAATTAATTCGGAAAATACAGAAAAATTTTGAATTTGAATCGGATAAATTGAAGCAAGCTGGAAAATAGTTTCTTCAAAAACAGTTCCTTTAACGAGAATCTGGATGTTGCGGAGTGCTTTGGATTTGAAACAATTCGAGTTTTCTGCAATCAGAAAAGCTGATTTAGCCTAAAATGACTTGAAAAATTAATGTTTTCACAATTTCCTCAAAATTAGATACTTCGGAAAATACAGAAAAAATTTGACTTTGAATCGGATAAATTGAGGCGAGCTGGAAAAAAGTTGAAAACTCGACTATGTATATTTTTAACGACACGGTCTTTTAAAATTTTTTTAAAAATTCAAAACCATTAAAAACTTTTTTGATACTTATCAAAAAATATGCTTTAAATATAAAATAATTTGAAAAATGTTGATATTTTTCATTTTCTAGGAATTTCAAATATTTTGAAAAACATATTTATTAATTAGAAGCCGAAGATTGGTGAATAATCCAGTTAACAACTTTTCTGATGGAATCTAACCCATTAGAACAAAAGCAAACACTAATAAGAAAACATCAAGGAGTTCAAAATTGAAAAAAAATGTACTCGAAATATTGTTTTACCTATATTTTGATCATTGACCTTCATAATTTAAGCATTTTTGGCAAAAAAATGTTTGCAAGCTTTTCTGTGTTCGAAATTTGGCAGAGTAATCAAAGAAAATAGAAAACGCGCAAATATTCAGTGTGAAGCATCAAAAACCAACTTTTTAAAAATTTACTTTAGAAAATTTAGAAATGAAAACCATTAAATTAAACAACTTTCGTTATTATTTCCCACCTCTATCTTTCGGGAAAAAGAGTCAAAGTTCAAAATTATTGATATTATTTCACTTCAGTTGAAAAAAAACGATCACTCTTGACATTTACCCCAATCACCTGTCTTCAGCATCCAGTTCGTCAACCTGTTTCGCTCTCCTCCCTTCATAAAGTTTGTCTAAAAATATAATATATGAAATCAAAAAGGCGCCACGCAAAATGTAAACATAATCAAACAAAAAATGACGACTTTTTGAGTGGGATGATGGTGGTGGCAAGTGGAAATAAATATTGGGAAAGGAGTTCAAAAAGTTATTGACGCCTTTTTGGAAGCTGTCTGAAGTGAAAGGGAAGTGAGAAAGAAATTGCGAAATGAACATTTATCTCGTTTTCAAATCTTTTTAAACTTTGACCAATTCTGGTAGAGTTTTGAAAATGAAAGTTGATTTTGGAGATAAGTTTCATTGAAACAAAACTTAAACAAAGAGATATGAATCGGATAACAAATAACCTTTTTTATTTTGAAATGAATAGTGTAATTTTTATATCAACTTTGTTTCGTTGTTCTACGTGGACTTAGTTGGATATTTGCCACAAATTTGATTTGCAACAATTCCTTTTAGCTTTCCTCAAGTTTTTGTGTATTCAATTTAAGAGAAGTTCGGAAGCCCCCCACCCTTTCATCGGTCTCAAGATGCAAGCACGCTCTATCGAACAGCACAGCAGGTCCAACACTGTCAATCAATAATGCATTTTATTTATTTTTTGAAGGCGTTTTTCTTAAAATATTGCGTATTGGATGCCATAAAAATGTAAAAAATGTTTCTTAATTTTTTTAGAGATGACGAGATGTGAAAGGATACAAAAAAATGCAGAAAATCGGCGAAAGTATAAGAATACTGGCAAAATTTAAAAAACTCTAATCTTGAAAGGTAATATTTTCTTGAAAAACACGCGGAATTTTATAAAAAAAATTTAGTAAAAAACGTATCGATTGATTTCAGTTTTATCGAGTAGACTTAAATGGGATTTTTACAAAAAATAACAAAACTATAGATTTGGATAATAATGAAAGGTATTTAATTTTAAGTTTATGATAATTTATGAGCCAGAAATTTATAATGATTTGGATTTAGAGTAATCTAAAGAACTAGAGCATTCACTGCTTTTTAAATTTTAAATTTAGCATACGCTAAAAAAAATACTGAAAAAGCTTCAAAAGGCTTATTTTATATAGGATTTCCTTCTTTCAAAGCCAACATTTAAAATCTGAGACAGTTTCCATAAAAACCAACTAGCTGAAATAATATTCATAAAAAAGGATCATTTCCAAATTGATTACAAATAACAGTCATCTCATTATTATCAGTAAACACCCCAACAACAGTACAATGCGAGTTTTGCAGCTAGGAATCTAATTGAAACAACAATCGTTGGAAAAATTGGGTTTGGAAAAGAGACAATGTCGTGAAAACGGTAAGAATTTCTTAAAAGAACATTAAATTGAATTGAAATTTCCAGAATAATCCAGCCGTCGTTCGGGCTTGAAAATGAGACAAGCATAAAGGAGAGCGGGCCATCACCAATTTTGTGATCAATCTTGAACATGAACCGAGGATGTCAATTGTTCGGAATTATTAATACGCCAATTTTATATTTACATTTTTGAAATTTTAGTTGTTAGGATTTAAAAAAATTGTCATTATAGATAGTTACAATAAATCCTAATAAAACGTTTATCATAAAATCTGGCGCATTTCTTAACGCATAAAAATACATTTTGGAAACTTAACTTGTACAAGTACACCACCAAAATAAACGAAAAATGGTTACAAGCATACACAGAATTTATTGCAATCTCAAACAATCGCATAATATGAAAACAAATCGAACAAACAAGCCTTATCTAAAATTCGCGTTCAACTTTTAGAGAAATAAACAATTTTTGAAAGTTATACATATTACTTCTATTTTTATAATTGCTTATGAAAAAGACATTTTATAGGATCTTTTTCAAATGTTTATTTTCTCTCACTCAGCTGAAGTGTCAACCAACAATTGATAGGCAGTTTTTGTTTACATTGTCTGAAATTTCAAATAGATTATATATTTTGCCAATGGTTTTCTTTGAAAAAATATTGCGCACGAATTAATTGAACTCAAGAATTTTGCAATGTTTAAAAAAACTGGTAATAATGGTGTGATATATTGATATATCGCCAGGATTCAGATTTTTAGAGAAAAAAGAAGAACAAAGCTATTTCAATTTCGAAATTTAGAGCGTTCTCTCATTAGTACAAATGCGAAATCATATCGATAAATACATGCCTCATAGCCGCGGCTCATAGTTGCAAAAATTAAAATTTGAAGGCGATCGTGTCCGTGCGACGCGGTCATGGGCTATGCAACGCGGTGGGAATTTTCTCGACACTGCATTAATTGAAAGTGGCGATATATTATATATTTTTTCGACCATCTGGATCCCCATTCAAAATTAGCTTTTTCACCTTGAATTTGGATCACGTTAACTGATAGATCGACTTTACAAGGAGACTGAAGTGGTATTAAAATTATAAAAATATGGTTTGCTATAAGTTAAGGAAGAAATAAACAAAATATGTTAAACAACAGCGAAAAAATTTGGTAAATCCCTTAATAGCGGAAGAAAAAATTGGTTTTCTAGGTCATTTCATCTTTTTTTTTGGAAACATAAACATTTTTAGCATTTATTTCCTGTTTTCTTAATGTTTTTTTCCAAAAATAGTTTCACAATGACGGTAAAATAAAAACTCAAATTTATAAACCCAAAGGTTTAGTATTTCTTCCGATGTGGGAAATTTTTGTACCTCATTCTCATTTTTTGGTTTTGAATGGATGAAACGTGTCCCCACATGGAAAACTACCTCAAAAAATGGAAAAGTGAATAAAAACATGACAAATTATTGAAAAAAATGTAAATAAAATGTTTTTGCG
This sequence comes from Caenorhabditis virilis, assembly GCA_964036255.1. Classification (NCBI taxonomy): domain Eukaryota; kingdom Metazoa; phylum Nematoda; class Chromadorea; order Rhabditida; family Rhabditidae; genus Caenorhabditis; species Caenorhabditis virilis. Next base: position 3,732,443 of record OZ038420.1, on the reverse strand, counting down.
AAAAAAAAAAATCAAATGGCCTAGAAAAACAAATTTTCTTCGGCCACCGAGGAAAATTTGTTTTTTTAGGCCACAAACTTTTTCGAAATTTTCAAATTTTCGTCCTTTTCTATTTTTTTTTCTTTTTCAACCATAAGTTTACCATATTAAAACCATTTATTTCGGCACCTCCACTTTTTTAATAAACGAATTCAAATATTCACAATTACCAAAGTTATTCATGTTCTACCAAAATTATTTTTTTTGTGATAAGCTTCAAATTGGTCCTCTTTTCAAATGTATAAGCACTAAAATTTGGTACACTTCACTTAAATATGAGGTATGGTTTTGACAAAAAGGTCAAAAGTCGCACAGATCGTAAAAACCTTATTTCATCCTGCTATATGAACTTTTGCGCGGAATTTGGACTGCAATAACTCTCGGAACATGAGGGAATCTTAACATTCTTGCAAGCATATTGATATTATTCACATTTCTGCATAGCATCTCTTTCGTATAAAGTTGTTTTTCAATGAATTCCATCAATATTTTTGGCCGAAAAATTCGTAACGATTTCTCGAAAACCGATCGTTCATCGCTTGCACAAGCTTTTCACCGAAATGTTATCATTACAATAGGGAAAATGGGGACAATAAACACAAATAAAAAAGGCATTTTCTTTTCTTATGAAGATTTTTGTGATGATGACAATGATGTCTAGGTGGGTTTCTAAAAACCCAAACATTTTGAGCCCCGCATTTTTCAATAAAATGTGATTCTAGAAAGTTAGGTTTGAAAAAAGTAAATGTAGAAATAGGGTAATACTTATTTATATTCTACGGATAATTTTGGACTGAATTTTTCAATCTGAATTCCAATTTTACTAGGATTTTACAAGGATCATTAGGATCAGAAAAACATAATATTTTCAAATCGAGTGCAAGTCTTGTGAAGGTGAATATGTAATCCAAATTTTTTCGAATAGCGTATAAAGTTTTTTGAAAATCCTCTGATATAAAGTCTTCTGCTTACGCAATCATTTTGCATGGCAAATTGCCAAACATTCCCTGATAATAATCTTCCACCTGCACTATATACAACTTGCTCAAGAATTCAATTATTTTTAAAATCAAAACCCGTTATTATTTTCGCGTGCTCAGCTTCATTTTTAATCATAATAATACTGGGTGGCCGAACGCAGTAATCTGCGTCTCTAAAATTATAGGGTGTCCCCTCTCTGCGAAATAAACATCTCTATCGTCTCTCTTATGCAACTAGCAATTCTTATTTCTCTCATCGCTTGCCTTTTTATGTCTGCAGTGTTGTCTGTTCTACGTCCCTGCCATTTTCATTTTTTGAACGTTTGCAACGTTTTTACCGCGTTTTTCTATTTATTTGTAGCGTGTTTCTTATATCTATTTATTTTTTCAGCTAAACAATGGATGGGAATGACTCCAAAGCAGGTACAAGCGCTGGAAAAATGCCAAGAGCTCGGATCACAGAGAAAAACCTTGTCAGTAGACCAACCACGTTGCCAAAAGCGGAAAACGGTGAAAACGGTTTTCAAACATATCAGCAAAGTTTGCAAGGGCATCAGTTGGTGAATCGCCCGCCACCACCACGAAGTAAAGGCGCGATGAAACGAATGTTTGAGGGTAAGCCGAATTTGGCAATGCTTAAACGTCCAGCACCGCCACCGCCGCAGCTTGAAAAAGCGGATAGCGAGTTGCCACAAGAAGCACCGGAAATGGTTTCAATCGATTTGGAAGATGATGGGCCGGAAGAACTTGACGACTTCTCTGAAGAGGATATTCAATTGGCGATTCAGAGAAGTGTTAGTTTCTTTAGAATTTGTTTTGTAGAGAAAATCAGCTAATTGTTTTACTTTTTGTGATATAAAATTGTCGCAAAATCTAAAATTTTTACAGATCGAAGACACTGGAAAACAATATCGCATGAGCCCGGATGAAGCCGCAATTCGTGCTGAAAAAATTAGCAGAGGGGAAGGAAGTAGCAGCATGTATCCACCGGCGGAAGTTTCGAGTTGTGATGAGGATGATGAGGAGGAGGAAGACGATATAGTCGAGGAGGAGGAGGAGGATAAAGCCGCGGAGGAATCGAATGCAATTGTAAGCTAAAAATTCTAAATTGCTCATCTGAAAATTGTCGATTTTGCAGATTTTCCGCTGCTTCGCCGTCGCCTTTTGCTGGAAACAAATGAAAACGGATATGAGTTGGGCGGTCTTGAAGCATAAAGAGCTTCAATTGGTGATTGGCTCGAATAATAGAATCAAAGTTGTGATGTCTCGTTCCACAGAGGTAATATTTGAAGTTTAAACTTGAAAAAACTGCAGAATTATATATTTTCAGACGAGAATCCCGAGGAACAAGAAATTGAAGGATTTTATCGTTCAAGACAAGAACACCTTCTTCTACGACGGTCACAAAATCTATTCTCTTGTCTTTGGAGATGATGAAGAAGAAGCAACACTCAAAAGCATCCTTGATGAGGAGTTTGAAATAATGAACCCAAAGTTCTATCGTATTCCGGGACCGCAATTGGATATGGGAGCGGAATAGTTATTTTTGTTTTGAGCCTCGTTTTTATTATTATTTTCTCCACGCCAAAAGTAGTATTATTTTTTCCGCAATTAAAATTCCTTTTTTTTTTGGTTACAAATATTTAATCACCGATAAAGTATTGTTACGATTTTTGATACCAATAAAGTATTGGATGGAATCAAGTGAATTTTTTTGCATTATGGTTGGAAAGCAATGAAAAAAATTGCAATTGTTGATAAATTTCGTAAGAACTACCCAAACCAACACGAGTGTTGTAAAAGTGCTCCACGGAGAACGGGGTGCAGGAATGTGAATTAGGAAATACTTGAGTTTTGACTGAAGATTACGCAACTTTAAAATGATTACAAATAGGTAGAATCATAAAAGAAATAGGTGAAATCATAAAATATCAAGTCAGAGTCATTATTGATTTTTAAATTAATAAGTAAGAATTTGCAAACTGAAATTAATTATGTCAATAAGTTGAATTATTTTAAAAAATAAGCTGTTAATAGAAATTCTAAAAAGCACCAAAAAGAAAATGAAAACGAAGCATTCCTGTTCAGGTGCTCAGTCCAGAAAAGAGTGTTTTTAACTTTTTAGAAAAGGCAGAAAAACAGCAAGAACGACAAAAAATGAGAGAGAATACAGAATTTTATCAACGTTATTTTCTACCAACATTTTTAAGGAGGGCAATAGTCATTTTTTAAAATGTGATTCAATCGATTGAAAATTCGCTTTTTATACAGAAACATGAGTGTAAAAATTGCAAAAAACTAGAAATGCAAAAAAATGGGCACCCGGAATCGAACTGGGCTGCTACTTTGATGGTAACTTTCACATTTTTGAAACCAAAGTTTGATTCCGGATGCCATTTTCTACTTTTTTTGCTAATTTTCTCACTATTGTTTCGGTACATAAAACTGAATTCCAGATCTATTAAGCAATATTGTCAAGATAAGAATTTCTGGCCCCTCATTTTGCGGAGTGGAATGTTGGGTATTTACTGCGCGACCGCAACGCGCAAGACCAACTGAGAAATTTGAATTTGAGCGCGTTGCGGTCGCGCAGTAAATTCCCAACGACACTCCGCACAACGAGCGGCCAGAAATTATTATCCTGACAATATCTATAACCTACGTATAGTCCTCCTTTAATATGACGACTTTAATTAATTTAATGGAATTTTTTGAAAAGATTTCATCATATTTGAGAAATTGCTTTTTTTCTAGAACTTGTCGAATTCACAATTGAGCCAAGTTGAAAAATTTTAATGACGAAAAATAGTCGGAAAATTGCAAAAAACTAGAAGTGCGAAAAAATGGGCAACAAAACCACCAACTTGAGAGCAGAATGTTCGATTCCGGGTGCTTATTTTATTGGTATTTCTATTTTTTGCAATATTTTGACTATTGCTTCGGTATATACAATTGAAATTTATATATATATTCAGCCACGTTTTAAAAATTAGAATAGTCCTACCTTAATGGAAAAATTTTAATTTGTACTGGAGTTATTAAAAGGGATGGGATTTCGAATTAAAAAAACATTTATTGATATAAAAACCGAAAATAATCTAAAAACATTAAATTATTTAAAATAAAAATGCGCGATCTGAAGTTGCTTGCAACGCGAGACTCAACGTACTAGATTGTGAAAAAAATCCGATAGTTGTCATTTGAGAGTCCGCAAAGCATACACAGTGAAGAACTCCTCGCCAAATGTTAGGTACCATGAGTTGCGGCTGGCTTCTTATCATTTCGAAAAGTGGACTTTGTTGATAAGTGAGGTGGGGTCGCATATCGCAAAAAAATTGAGCAGTATGTTATCTAGTACGTAATATCTCAATAAATTAAAAAAATAATAATAATATCTCAATAATTTGAAAAAAAACGGGCTAACTTTCGTAATTTTAATTTGTGTCAATATTATCAAATAATTGATAATATTATTTACAATTCTATTTGCCTTCCAACAAAACTTGATAATGATTAAAATTTAATTTAAAAATCACGTGCAAGTGTTGTCAGATGCACGGCGTTTGCGTCGCGTTTCGCGAAGATAATTGTGTAAAATTTTTAGTTTTTTTATTATTTTTGACGGAAAACGTTAAGCGATAACTTCTTTTTCTATTCGAATTAGATGTTTTAAAAAACTTAGGACGTGACCAACGAAATTTGAAAATGCAACTTGACTCGAAAATCAAAATAAGGCGTTGGGCATTGTTTTCAAATTTGTGATATTTTGTCGGAAAAGAAGTTTTCATATAACAATAGGAATAATATTACTTAAAAACAATACAATTTGTAATTGACTTTTATAAATTTTTTATCGAATTGTTTATTAACAATTGAAAGCTAAAATGAATTGTGTGCATCACGAGGATTACATAAATCCAAATAGGATTCAAATGTGCTCAAGGGGGATTAATGCAGGGAAAAGAATTATCCAGAAAAATTCATATTTCTCAAATTTACTAAAAGTTGGAGGATTTTTAAGCAAATTGAAATCGTTTGAAAATATTTTTAAAATAACTGTTTCTGCTGTAATAGTAAGGTAATGTTTTTGATAAAAAGGTAACGAATAAGTTACTGTTAACAATCCAAATCCAAAATAGGCATGTCATTTCGGGCCGCCCGAACGCCCGGTTTAATTAATTATTTTATTTTTATTCAAAAATTGCCACAATTTCAATCTAGAAAGAATTTTTTGATGTTTTTCGAAATAAAATTTCTATGAGATCTTCAAAAGACATTTCACAAGTCATTTTACTGCTTCTAGGATAATATTAACCATATTTTTTTAAAGTAAACACATTTTCTGCGAATTCGATATCAAGTTCTGTTTTTTTGAACTCATTAAATGTTCATTAATAATCAACAAACTTAAAATCGAAACAGAAACAGAAACATGTGCAAAAGTCCGCAAAGCCGGGCCCCTGCTTCAAAAAAAAAAAATTTCTGTTCACAACAGCAGTGAAGATTTGCAAAACGTATCCTCACAGCGTGCTAGTTTTTAGAGTATTTATCAAATTAGTATCATCTTTCTAAAAATAAAGGTGTTCTTCTCCAGTAACTACTGCCTGATAAAAGTGCATAACAGATGCTTAGAAATAATATTCATCAATAGACATCAATGCTTTAAAAATTCAATATGGTGCCGATTTTCATAAAAATTAATAATAAATTTGTAATTTTTGCTAAAAACTATGTTCACATTTTGCAAAAAATTCGCAAAAACAAACGGCGTTATTTGGAAATTCGTGAATCAATTTGGGATATTTGACAGTTTACCTATCGGGATTGGATCGGTTCGGTTAGGCGATTATCAGGACTGGAAAATTGTTGTGAATTATAAAAATATAACTTTTAATGTGAATCAGAAGAGTAAACAATCCTTTTTTGAGCAGCTAAATCAGTGTTCCGATCCGGATCGATCCGATCCGGATTTTTTGGCTTCGGATCTCTCGATCCGATCCGGATCGATCCGGATCGGGTCAATCCGGATTGCCATCCGATCCGGATCGATCCGGATCGGATCGATCCGGATTCGGATCAATCCGGATCGGATGAAATTCGGATCTATAAATATCAAATATTACATTTCGGAATACAAATTTTACTATTTTGCTAAAATTATAAAATTCCGGCCTATTTTGAAGCAACAAATTATTAGGTGACAGAAAAAACATAACATTTATTTGGAAGAAAATATCCACATCACCGGTGAAAATAGCCAAACATGCGCAAAAATGACACTTTTTGGCCAAAAATGCACATTCAAATGAGCGGTAAATACCTCAAAATTGAGTATTTTTCTCAAATTTGAACCCTAAGCGGTCGTTTGTATCTGTTTCTTCCATTTCGTGCCATGTTTGACAGACAAATCAAAAAAAATTTTTGATGACTTTTTTTGGTCAATTTTTTGGTCAATTTTGTAGAATGTTTTCGTTTTTATGACAATTTTATATCGTAGACATCAAAATTTTTTCTTTTTTGTGACAACAGAAGCATTTTTGAGCAAAAAACGAAAACAATTACGAATTTTTTCGAAAAATTTACAAGTTGTACGACAAAACGGGGAGCTCCCCCCGAACGCCGGGACACTTCAAAAGTTTTGTGGCACGAGATTATTTTTTTGACCCCTACCACACTCATTTAACGCGACTCAGACATTGTCTCTTAAAACACCCAAAAGGCACCTTAAGTGCACCCCTTCTGTTTTTTTCAAAAATAGACAGTCATGATTATGTTCTCGATATTTGTATGTTGCATATTCTGAACAAAACTGTCACAAAAAATTTACATGATATTCATAGATCCGATCCGGATTGGTCCGATCCGGATCGATCCGGATTGTCATCCGATCCGGATTGGTCCGATCCGGATTGATCCGGATCGTCATCCGATCCGGATTGGTCCGATCCGGATTGATCCGGATCGTCATCCGGATCGATCCGGTCCGAAATCCGATCCGGATCGGAACACTGAGCTAAATAGCCGAGCCGAACCGAAAAATCCATATTTGATCCAAAAACCGATCAGAATGCGAACACTGTATTTGAATTCGAAACATGCTCAGACGTCATGCTTATAACCGTTGAATGATTCCAATGCACCTCGTTATTGAAAACAGTATCATGTTCATTTCCATAGGCGATTTTCCATAAATAAAAATCTTTAGAATTTATGGCTTCAGTAATTTATTATTTTAAAAGCAAAAAATAAGAAATTATGCTGTTTTTAAAGTGTAGATGTTTCTGATTGTAAAGCCGAAAAATGTAAACAGTCCGTTAGAATTTTCATTCGAGCTTCGTACTCCTACCAACTCTCAGCACAATGGAAGTAAATTCAAACGAACTGTTTAGATTTCTTGGGCTTTACAAAATCGTAATTACTTTAAACAGTGTTCTTTAAAAAATGATGTGATCCTTAAAACTCATTGGAATTTTTTTTTTGAAAAATAACTCATTTTGTACTTGGTCGTCAAAAATAACATGTTTGTTCCAGTTCAGCTCCCATTGAGGGTTAGTCCTCTCATGAGGGGGAGTCCCCACTGTCGAATAATTTTCCCTTAACACTCATTTTTAACACGAAACTTTCCAATTATCAAAACGTTATCACTAACATCATTTAACGGGTGTTGTTTTCAACTCGTTGTCAATTCTTCACGGTCACTCATTTGTCATTGGTGCGTTATTCCGTATCGTCTCTTCCGTCTTCGTTGCCTCCATTTTTCAACATCAGACTCTTCTACTTATCATCATCTCATCGATTAGTTAAGTTGATAGCCCAATTACGGTTGTTTAGAATACGAATCGAGGAGGCAACGCAGCCGCCGAGAGTCATCTTGATACTTTCTCTACATCTTCATTCTCTAACCACTACATTGACCTCAGCACAAGAACATCAATCAAACCTCGGGCCGCCTTCTCCACCCTCTTTCGGCCGTTATCGTTATCACTTGTTTCTTCTAATTCTCCTATTCAACTCTGCAAATCGCTTCTTCTGCGCCTCGTTCCTTAATACAACCACGTCCTCTTTTTGGTGTTATTGATACCGTACCACGCGCAGAACAGACAACATTGACACTTTGTTGACATGGAATCATATCAGGAGTTTGGTTAAGTCTCGAAGAAGATCCGAACAAACTTGCTTGTTGTTCAAGAGAGGTTAATGAGATCCCACAAAAAAAGGGATAGTGAAGTGAGTGAAAACCCGATGAAACAAGCAATTTGGAGATCTCGAAGACTGATTACGGATTTTTTGAGATCATTGTTGAAGAAAAAAAAACATCGACGTTATTGATAAAGAATTGCATCTTATAATTCGAATCTCAAAAAAATATCTTCAAAGAAAACACGTGGATAAAATTTCAGTCGAGTGAAAAAATGGTTTCCTTCAAAATTGTCGCATTACTTCAGAAGAAAATGGAATTATTAATATGCATAATTTTTTAATATAAGCGCTTATTTATCGCAATTGCAACATACCTAAACGTAGTACGCTATATTGTTCGGTGCATGGATTAAGTCTTGTGGACGCTTTGCGGTTGCGATGCCTATCGCACAGAAATTGTTAAAGACAGTGTCCCAGTGCCAAAACTGATACCAAAATTAATTTTTAAAAATTCATATTGCGAGTCCTGCAAGTTCTAAAGCGTGCTCCGATCTTACGTTTTTCACATAGAGAATAAAGTCAATGGCACATTGTCTTTAGTAGAGAATGTACTACAGATCTTCACAAATTCCCGCACTTTGTCCACTTCACTCAAATATCTTTGATAAGATCTAAATTACTACAATTTGTTTTCAATATCTGTTCCAAATTTCTTCCGTATAAACACCAAAAAACTCCAAGCGAGTGATTAATTAACGCGACCCCGAACAAAAAAATAAGGTCGAAACACACAAGTATTCTGTTTTAAATCAGTCACAGTCATAATCACATCATTCATTTCATTCCGATAAAAAAATGGCACTGATTTTGAAAACCTATAACCCTCTCCGTGTTCAGTCGATGGATACATTCATTGCGAGTGATGAATTGTTCCACTCGAAATCCACTCCGTTTATCATTATCCTTATCACTCCTCTTCTGAATGGAACGAGAGAAGGAAGAGTAAAAAAAAACGAAATGTACGGCGATTCACTCATTTAATCTTTTATCAATTGTTCGTTAGCAATTGATTTACGATCGAGAATAGTTTTGAAGGACTTTTTTTGGAATTCAAAAATTATTATTCATACGATGTTTGTTTGGAAAATAGGATGTCAATCAAGTGGATCAGATAACATCTATCGTTCGCGATTTTAACGGGCTGGTAATTACTAGACCCGAGTGGAACTTTTCCAAAATTATGATCGTAGGCTGAGAGAGCATTTCAAAAAATATTTCAAATAAGCAAATATCTTCTTAGGGTAGGCAAACTGACATCAAATATAAGGATTAAATACAATTTCAAATAAGGCATACAGTTTTTAAACCTCTTGAAAAGATTGTGAGTCGCTTGAAATTAATTCTTAATGGCTATTGTACGTTTGACCCGCTCTTTTTCTGGAGTACTTATTGTTTCTTATTGTGACCTAGTGAGCACGTTTTTGATCCAACTAGAAACTTGAATAAATAATGTAGATGGTACCGGTAGATTCGTTCATACTTTAACTGAAACTAGCGCCAGAACTTAGACATAAACCTTATAAACAAATATTAAAATCATTTTTGCAATTCTTCTGGATTTGAGTTCTACCAATTACTGTAGAAACATACCGATTCCAAACGCGCTCTATCGAACAAACTCGGTTTTTGGCGTGTTCCGATGTACGAACAAAACAATTCATTCATAATTCATATTTGCTTCATTAGATACCAAAAATGCATTTATGACTCAAAAATAATATTTTCGATGCGTACGGACATGGAACAGGCCATGCAAACTTGCGGTACGCGTTTGGAATCGAAATGAACGAACAGTACCATTCTGATTCGATCTGAAATTTAGATTCTAAATCCATTCGCATTTCACAAAATACCCAACTTTGCAAATTTGATATCATCGCATTCAAACATACTTTTTAAAATAATATTGAGGTTTACTCACTACCATTGTTGCAAAGTTGTTTTTCTTCTTCTAGCTTCTTCTTAACAGCACTCAACATTTGCGTAAACAAATTCCTGATTCTTTCAGTTTCAATCAATTTTCAAAATAGGAAAACTCAAATTTTGCGTATTGACAAAATTACTGACTATTGCACTCTAAAAATATTTTTCCTTTCTGCGAAGAGTTAAGTTACTCTCATTGGAAGTTTTTGATTTGTTTGAAAACCAATTATGAAAGAATGGTTAAAATGAAATGCCTTAATTCAGTTTCAGAATGTCAGTTAAAGTCAAAATTGAAAATTTTTGAAATATGATTCACTGTTAATCTGGACAGATGCTAAGCAATGGATGAATCGAAGTGCACTACTGCGGACTAGGGACTAATGAAAAAGGACAAATTCAATCTGATAATATCAGTGTGAATTAAATGAAAAATTGTGTAAATTAATAATAAAACATTCAAATTCACTTGCAGTAGGCAACTCACATTCTGAAACTTTTTGAGCGGTATTCTCAGAAAATCTATGGACCCTTAGGTTCCCGTTTTGTCAGCGGATCGTACAGGACAATTACAATTTTCTTCTAAGGTGACTGCTTTTCATTAAAAAAAACTCAGCGACAAAAACGAAAACAGCAGCGAAAGTAGTGTTCGTGAAATTTCAAAGCTCTTTCCATGGTGACATTTGTGTTTTTTATCATTATTTCAAATTTAGATAATTCAATGTCAACAAAAAATAAATGCCTTAGCATTTGAAAAATATTTAGAATTTTAAATTTCAGTGAGAAGATTATTGATTGTAGCTACAGCTTCCTATTGCCTTTGAGTTTATAAACATGGGCCGCGTCTGGAATACACTGAAATTGTCGCGGGTTTGTCCGCGGACAATTCCCGGACAAAATGGGAACGCACCGGTATATCGCTGTTTTTGCTGGTTTAAAATAATGGTATGAAAATATGAAAACGTTTTTAGTTTTTTGTTTTGCTTTGCTTCCTTGTAATCACTTGGGTTATCGGAATATTGAAAGTTAAATAAAGTATGATAATTTTCGATTGAAAACAGACCGAGGAACTCATAAGTCAACTCACATTCTAAACAATTTTGGAACGGCATTATTATACATTACTTGTTCCTTATATTTAAATTTTCCGCAATTTTGTTGTTGAAGCAAGCACATGTAAACTTGAATCAAATAATTATAAATAAATAAACCTTTTACATTTTAATCAAAACAATTGTATGAAAACGAAACTCTCCCTTCTCCTGTACCTACCTAATTTTCATTTCCAGCTTCTTCCAAAAAATCATTCACACTGACTTGAAAAAACAAATTCTGAAACTGTGTAAATAACATTCCTCAAATTCCCCCCACTTCTCCCCCAAAAACAATTTCCATCTCCAACCAAGTACCCAATTTTCAGTCCCATTCAACCCCAACAATCACCAGGTCCATCATCACTCGTCCAGTCTCGAAACAACTTCCAACTTATCATCACCAGTCCGCCAATATTAACAGCGTCTTAATAATCACTTTTTTTTTCTCAACGTTGTCGTCGTCGTCGTCGTTCGTTTCGTCACCCTCCTCATTGTCGGTCTCGTTCAATTGTCCGCTTTTCTTGCGTCGTCTCAAAAATTTCTTGCTTCCTACTACTTTCGGACGTCAGTATCAGCAGCAAAATTAGAAAAAAAACATACAATGAAGACGAAAAAATTCTCTTCTGTGTTTTTTTTTTTGAATTCAAAGACTGCGTGCCATTTGTGAAGGAGGTCGACTACAGTAAACTAGTTTCCGCATTTTCAGTACACAATTTGCAAAACTAATATTTTAACAATTTTTTTTGACAAAAAAACTTTTTTATTTCTCACCGAAAACACAAAAAAAATGTCATAAAAGATCAGGGGATTTTTTGTTCCTCAAACATAAGTATCTGGAACACAATGTTTAACATAGAATAATTAAAATTATAAAAAAATCTTCGGAATTTACAAAAACATTTTAAAGATAATTCACAACACAAAAAACATCCCAGGAATATTAAAGGTATATTTACAAATCAATAATCTTGGTAATTTTACCGGATAGAATACTTTGGTCATCACTTTTATTTGGAATTAAGGGTCATTTTGGCATGGATATGGGACATGGATGGGAACAACCGAGAATATTTATAATATAAGAAAACTGACCAGATTTTTACACAAAAAAAAGTTTAAGAAAACAAACAAATTTAATGTCGAAAAAATGCTTTAAGAAGAGAGCCCGTACAGTGGCTTTGGTGTTGAGAGAATCTTAGTGATATCCAATCTGTGTTTAACATCATTTATCTTCAATGTATTCATCATAAGATTCGCAGGTGTCTGATAGCTCAAATGCTGAGCCGCCGACGCAACCACCGCCGCCATTGCTGGACTAATCGAGACCGATGGATCGACTGGCGTCGTGTGCGTTTTCCGATGTCTCAACAAATTATCCTTCCGATTGAACCTGAAACATTTGAAAACCATTATCAAACATTTTGTCACAACCTCAATACATTTTATCACTACACCCCCTCCCCCCATTAAATTGACCACTTCTGCCCTCAAGGACAATCTATTACTGTAAGGGAAATTGAGGTTGTTTGTCTAATTGTCCGAAACAATAGACAACGATCAAAAGTCGCGTCGAAACATGTGATAAAAAAAAAGTATATTGGTAAAATCTTACTTCTTTCCGCAATGCGGACAAATGTGCGGCTTTAGTCCTGTATGAATGAACATGTGCTTTTTCAATAGGAACTTGTTGGCAAACTTCTTTTGGCAGTGTGTCAATTTGCAAGTGAATGGCTTGGCTGGAAAAAGAGCATATTATTGAAAAAAAAAGGCATTCCTTATTTTTTGTGAGAATCATGAGGATTTCAAGAATTTAGGCTTAAAGACAGTGTATCATTTAATTACCAGTTTGGATGCAATTTTTTTAAAATCTTGGAATATCAAAAAACTCAAAAAAAATCAGAACTGTTTAAAAACTAAATTTCAGATTTTTTTTTAGAAATTCATTAATCATATTGAATATTAATGAATTTATAAAATAACGAAAATATGGATCTATCCTTATTTTGAACTTTGGAAAAACAGACAAAATGAATTATAAACCGTTGTCCTTACCTGCTTCTCCTATCAGAGCATTTGGTGAGGTCGAACGCTTAATGGAACAGTTTTCAAGTTTTGGGGAAAATTTCAAAAACGCCTTTGAACACGAACTAGGCGTCGAATTCGCCGAAGTGCTCGCCGACGAATTAACCGATCGGTTCGAAGCCGCATTTTCGCTGCATTCCCCAGAGGTGTCCAAATTGAGCGACGGCGATGGTGAGCCTTCATAATCATCCGAATCCACGTCAATCTTTATATCTTCTTCATCCTTGAGATCATCCACTTCTTTCTCCTCTACAATTGGTTCAACCTTTTGAAATCTGAAAATAAAAACTGCTTTATTTATTATGTGGTTAATTGTTAATTGTTTCATGAAATTACGTTCCAAGATAACATCTAATTTCCCACTCCCCCCCCCCCTCATCTATAAAACACTTTTTAATCAGATCAAAATGAATCAAAATATTTCAATGAGGTAAACTCTCCCCACCTTAATTCTCGCTACTTGATCGAAACACTTGATTTATTTAACCCTGTTGATTGACACATCAACAATTGATAGCTCCCACTTTCTAGGCCATCATGAAATATAGACCTTGAGAGGATTCGAAAAGTAAAATCAAGCACACGGGAAAAAAAAAGAAAGAAAGCTATAAACTGCTCAACATGTAGTTTATACTAATTCGACATGACTTCTTCTTTTTGTCGGGGCCGCCTATCGCAATTGCTATCTTTGTTAGGAGGGTTTTTTGTTGTCATCCCCGTGCAAATTAGTAAACCCTCCAACATTCCTAAAATCAGTCATTTCCGTACCCAATTCATTTCTTACTCCTCAACAGATTTTGGTTGTTTTTCCGCCTTATCAATAACAGTCGCAAAATAAGGGGGATTGAGGACACACTCTCGGGTTACGGTAGTGAACGTCGAACAATTTGCGGAGAACCAAAAAAAAATAGTCTTGGCGAATAGGATTGTAGATTGAGAGAGAGAGGTAATTTGCAAGATTGATTACATTGTGTATATCATTTTGCTTTCTTGATCCCCTCCCCGGAAGGGCCACTATTGAAAAAAAAAAGCCCCCCCTTTTTGACCATATTACACTTTTTTCAGTGAAGTACAAAAACTTCACTCAAAATAGATGAAGCCTCAGCCAAAAAAAAAACTTTTTTTGTTCCAAATTTGTTACTACGCTACTTTAACACGCTAACAGACCGTTACTTTACAACTATATCATTCTATCAGTCACCTCAAAATCACCACAAAAAAAAAGTTAAAAAATTGTCGCAAAAAAAGAAGAAGTTGAGTCCTTTTTTCTGTATTGTCTTCATTACAGTAACATTTCAATCATTTTTTGCTAGTAACGACAGCAGCCACAAAAAAAATTGAAAAAAATAACAGGAGTGATGATACGATACGGTAATAAAAGAATAAAAGAATGATAGAAAGGAAAGGGCCAAACAAACTTTGTTGTCAAATAATCTTTTGTTTTAAGGTGACTCAAGACTCATTGTCTTACAGGAGCCACTTTTTTCACTTTTTGTAGAAAGAATAAAATTTCAAAAAAACAACTCACACTTGCGGAAAATATGCAGCAGAATTTGAAGAGTTCAACATTGCTGACAGGTACAGCGCTGGATTTGAGGCCATTGTCGCTTGAATCGCAAGCCATCTGACGACAAACTCCTGACTATTCAGTCCAAAAAGTGGGCTTGGATGAAGTGGAAACATCATTGGAGTCACTGGTGCGGTCATTGGTGGAGTTGGCTGCATGTTCGGCTCCATTACTGGCGTTTCAGCGGTCGGGCTCGGCATTTGTGAAACTGGCGGCGAGACGCCAATTGAGCTGCGCTTAGTTACAACCGATTCCTTGTTCAACAATTGGACCGTATCTTCAAGGCTTCTCTTTTTGTTCCTTCTTGGCATTGCCTGAAACGAATTCATTATTTCTAGTAAATAAAATATTATTGGTAAGTTTGTAGCAATTAACGAATTTCACCCCCACTAGGATGTTGATTTCTAATAATTCAAATATTGAATAGCTTCACAAAAAAACGATTGAGACACAAAATCATTTCCCCCCCTCCTCCTCCACCTCAATTCGTTTTCAAGAAAGGCGAGGAAGAATGAAGGCACAGCAAGAAAAAAAATCGGGGAAAAAATTGTGGGAAAGCTATTCAAATGTGTATATATAAAAATTTGTGATATGAATTTGAATAGGTGGGCCATTGGCGAGAAGAAAGAGAAAAAAAAACGAAATGCATACAAAAAATAGAAACCACACTGTGATGATGATGATGATGGAAGGAACACAGTATGTAGAAGAAGCCAAGAATTTTTGAGAAAAAATATTGAGGGGGGCCCAAACCAAAAAAATATGTTTCTTACCTCTTTTGTTGGCGTGACCTCAGATTTTGGTGAAATGAGCTCGGGTGGTGAAGAGATCTGCAAAAAGGGTTAAATTTGAAAAAAAATGACAATTCGGAAATAAGATACTAAATTAGATAATTGCCTATAAACCAATTAGACAACAACAATCAAAGAACATGCCGCTTTTTGGTGTAAATATGGTATGGTCGAGAAAATAGGATAATTATCGGATAACTTTCTTGAAAACATTTATTTACCTGTAGGTCTTTTCCGGATTCTTCATCTGTTTTAGTTGGGCTTAAAGTCGAGTTTCTGACGCTAAAAATTTGAATTTTTACATAGGTTGAAAATTTATTTAATTTTTCTTACCGATCAACTTTCTCAATTAAACCTTCGGAAAACTTATTGAGAGCATCACGAAGAGTAGGAATCTCAGTCGACGGGTCTTCCAAAGCTTCATCTTGAAGAATTTTCGCAAATTCTGACTCGTACTCCTCCATGTGTGAATGTAACATATCGAGAAAACTCGAGTTCACACCTTCTGCTTTCATCGTTCGTTGATAATCAATAAGTCCAACTCCGTACTGCAAGAAACACCGTTCCTCAGTAACTGGTTATTTCTCAGCTCCTGCAACAAAAAACAAATGTATAACTGTATGGGTGACCAATTGAAAACGGAGGCCCTCAAGGTGTCGATGAGGGGAGGAGAAAACGAACTGTGTTGTTGAAAAAAATAGCGCCGAGGTATAGAAGGTGGTCGACGAGAGGACGAAACGAGGTGATCGTCTTCTTGGTGGGAGGGGGGGGGGGGGGGAGGATCGCAAAAGGAGGAGCGGCGAGGAGGGTTGGGCACCCAAGATTGACGCCCGTCTTCAACAAATCGGGACGACAATCGAGAACTGATTATCAGTCCTCTCTCTCTCGAGGAGAAGAAGAAGAAAAGGAACAGTTGGAAGAGGAGGAGGAGAAAAATTAGAGGACAATTTGAGGAATTTATGATAACTCGGTTCTTCTTCCGAATTGTATTATGTTATGGTATGTTAGGAGAAGAAATGTATATCCAGTAAATTATTGCGGTAAACAATTGAGAGATGATTGAGGAGAGCGATGAGAGTTGAGACAAAGAAAGGTGACACTAACACATTTTGCCTGAGAAGATATATGGTTGGAGGTGCCAACGAAAGGATAAGGTGTGTTATTGTTGTTTATGGTAGTACAAATCCTTGTACACAACTACTTATTTACTACGATAATATGTTGGGGCATAATTTGGTTAGGATTAGGAGTGCGCGGCTTTCCTCAGAGTTCTGAAGAAATCTCGAGAACACAAAAATTTCACAACGGATAAAAAGCTGAAAACAAATTTCGTTTTTTTATTTTAATTATCAGAATATCTCGATTTAAAAAACACAGAACAATATTTTGAAAATTGAGAAGCTGGTGGAAATCGAAAAGGTTTCATGACAGACGTCGCGGCACCGCAACACGTGTTTTCATGACCTAGGGCGCTTTTTAAAGATATTGCGTTTTATAAAATATACCTAACCAAATATTTCAATAATGCAAAAGATACCAAATTGCTAATGAGCAATTAAACATAATTTCTCTTTTATGGATATTTTGGATAAGCTTCTAGTCAGGTAGCCTAGTTCAAAATAAAACTATAAATGCCAGTGTAGGATTCAATAATTGTTAGGGTTTCAAAAATGATTGCGTTCATAGTAATTTTCCTTTTTTTCCCTCATTTCTATTCCAAATGAGCTCCTGAAATGTTGCCATATTTCTTTTTTTAGGAAGATGCGGTGGCAACGTTTCAGAGTGCATTTGGAATAGAAATGTGAGAACAGTAGAAGCTCATAATGAGTTTATAAAATTCTGGAAATATTATAACCCACATCTGTCTGAACTATGAGATACACAGCTATTGTTCAATCAAATATTCTTGATCATGGAAGTTGGTTTTGGTCTCTCACACATTCGTGCTATTTTTATCTGCGAGAGGATACGCTGCGGTCTTTTAGTAGAAAATGGATGATCTAAAAAATTTAACTTGAGAATATCAAGTTGAAAATTCCCTTTTTTCAGGGAAAATAAACAATTTTTATAAGTTACTGTATTAAATTTTTCCCGCTCATTTTCTGCTGCTCCACTGATTCCCTCACCGGCGTCGCGACCGCAACGCGCGAGACCTACTGAAAATTGGAATCCGAAAGCGTCGCAGTCCTTTTATGTCTAGCTGGTGAAGCCGAAAGGAGCGCTGAAGTAAATTTATCTTACCGGTAATTTACCAGATAAGTGAATTAAAAAAAATCGCTTCCTTATAGGGAACATCTGACTTGTTGGTTTTTCAAAAGTTTAGTTTTGTGGTGAGATTTTAGTTCATCCTCATCGGATCCTATTTTCACACTACTTTTTTGAATTCACCTTTTTCTACTAGGAGTTACGAGGAATCGAAAAATTCAACTTCGTATCCGTGTATCTCATGGTTATGGGATCTAAATTTTTCCGAAATTTTAGAGATCTAATTAGTATTAAAAGTTAAAAATGCCAGAAACACAAAATAAGCTCATTGACATGATATTCAAGAACTTTTACAGAGAGCACGCTTACAAGAAACATAAAAAAGCGGAAGATTAGATATCAAAATTAATAGTCTAACTAATTTACCAGATAAGATATGCAACAGAAAAAAAGGACGCCAACATAAACAACGAAACAAAAAAAAACAATAATATCTCATCTCCTCATTCACTCAGAAAGTGCTATACATGGGTGGAGCCTGCAGGAAAAGAGGAGACAACCTTCGACATTGACTTTGGGCGGGATAGCAACCAATGCGTATCATGTAAAACAGAATGATATGGAGTGGTTGCCAAAGGCAGGATTTATATTGCGGTGGTTATTTGAACGTTTTGAAAGTAACATGATTTTTTCTGAAATGCTTTCATAATTTATTTGCAAAAATATCTAAAAATTCCAGTTGAAACAAACGAAAACGTGTTGAATAACGTTTTCTGACAGCTTGAATATAGGAGGAACAAAAAATTACTACTTTTTTCAGGAAACGTCAGATATGTTTGGTTTTTTTGAAACCACGAATTAAAAAAAAACAAAAATTGAGATGTAGTATAATTTTTTCGCCTCTCATATATATTTTTTTTTATTTTTTTCAAGAACAAATTCGTTTTAAGGGTATCATTTTTTTTCCTGTCCCACACTGCCATTCAGTTTAAAATTGAAGGTATGAGGAGGAAATTGAAAAGTGATTATTATAAGACGTGGTTTGGATGTAGAAAATAGAAAACAATTGGAAAAATAACACAAATGTTTCACCCGGGAGCATCATAAGAATTTTGCAAGTGCAAAAAGTGGAAGGATCAATTAATCACTTGGTAAAAGCAACCTAGTGCCAATGAATTGAGGGATGCACCATTTTTTTTTGCAATGAGGCAAACACTCAAATGTTTTGCGGCATGAGATGTAGATCAAATATGTGAAATTTTGAAAACAAACTGAAAATTATGATTAATGTAGGTCTGAAAGTAAACTAGTGACTTTTCGAGGTTTCGTTTTTTTTCACAAACTAAAGAAATCTGGAAACGAGTGAACTTTCCATCTGAAACTCAATTTTATATACCCATAGATTGTGAAAAAATTAGCAAAAAAGTAGAAATACGAAAATAAGGGCATCCGGAATTGAACTTGGCTGCCACTTTGGTCAAGCTTTTGAGACCAACGTTTTCGATTTCGGTTCCCTTATTTTCGCATTTCTACTTTTTGTCAAAGTTTTTCACTATCGTTTACGTATTTTTTTTTAATTTAGCAACATTTACAACCTTTTCAACTTATGTAAATTTGTCAACAAGTGAACTTTGAAGCCCTATAACTTGTTTCAAGCGGAAAATTAATGGATAACAATTCAATAGGAACGTTTTTTCGCCCATCAGCCAAGTTTGAGCTGATTTCATCGAATTTCGAAAATCTTTCAAATATTAATTGTGGAACTTCATCATTGATTACTAGTCAAAACTCATGATAACTAGTCAAAACTCATGAAAACTAGCCAAAACTCATGATAACTAGTCAAAACCTATGAAAACTAGCCAAAATTCATGATAACTAGTCAAAACTCATGAAAACTAGCCAAAATTCATGATAACTAGTCAAAACTCATGAAAACTAGCCAAAACTCATGAAAACTAGTCAAAATTCATGATAACTAGTCAAAACTCATGAAAACTAGCCAAAATTCATGATAACTAGTCAAAACTCATGAAAACTAGTCAAAATTCATGATAACTAGTCAAAATTCATGATAACTAGTCAAAATTCATGATAACTAGTCAAAATTCATGATAACTAGCCCAAATTCATGAAAAAGCGGAAAATTAATGGATAACAATTCAATAGGAACGTTTTTTCGCCCATCAGCCAAGTTTGAGCTGATTTCATCGAATTTCGAAAATCTTTCAAATATTAATTGTGGAACTTCATCATTGATTACTAGTCAAAACTCATGATAACTAGTCAAAACTCATGAAAACTAGTCAAAATTCATGATAACTAGTCAAAATTCATGATAACTAGTCAAAATTCATGATAACTAGCCCAAATTCATGAAAACTAGTCAAAATTCATGAAAACTAGTCAAAATTCATGCTAACTAGTCAAAATTCATGAAAACTAGTCAATTTTACTTGTTAGTTTCAAGCCATGAAACATATTTCAGCCAAAGCTTGGAGGTTCATACCAGGCTGTTATGATTCACTGTTGTCTGATATTCTAAGTTTTGTTCAACATTGTATTCAAAGAACATAAATAAATTAACATATTCCTTTCAAAAATGTTTTTACAATGCGAGTCGTCAAAAAATCGATCTAATGTTTAACGATTTATGGTGTTGTAAATCAACGCTCATCCATCCGAAAATTAACAAAAAACAGGGATTTCTCTACTCACTCGCTAAAATAAATAATAGTTCCCAGAAAGTCACCAATTTTACGATAGCCACATCAAGAACCTGTCAACACCTTCTTTAAACCGAACCGCCGCTCGCAGTACCAAATTGGCACGCTAAAACAGGCGGACTCTATAGAGAGTACATGATTAAAGTGTGAACGGAGGGAAACTGTAAGAGAATGACCAAATAGGAAATAGTGATAAATATTTGGAAACAATAAGTGTGCAGCAGCAGCAGCAGGAAGAGGAACATTGGCTCGGAACACAAAGGATCGACCTCGGGAGGTGTATTTGGTGAATTGTTTGGCACTGTTGAATCATCAATCATTTTTTCAGGCTTGAGATGAATTTTGAACACACTCATCTTTTTGTTATACGTAAAAATAGACACCTTAACCAAAATTTCTGAACGAAAATAAGAAGGGAGGAAAATATTCACCTTTATTTGTGAAACGGTATGAATAATCAGAAATGATGCCCACTAGGTGTTGTATGCTGAGCTTACCCGAGAGTTTGTGGTCATTTTTCCGAACAGAGCCGTGTACTGATTCACACCAATGTAAATACAAATAAGGATGATATTCCGAGTGGATAGAAATGTTCAGGAATTTGATAGTGTGGTGATTCTGGGTATGGGTTGTGGGGGCAGGTAGCCAATCGACAATTTTTATAAAACGTTGGGAAGTTAGTCCCTCGAACGTAAATACTTCCCAATTTAATTGTTTTTCTATTTTTTGCTTGTTATGTTTTTTGTTTCTGGTTTTTGCCTTCCCGTGCAGTGACCGCCACGGATCCGTCATTTTATATGCGCAGATCCGTGAAAAATTTCCTGAAGTGAGTTGTTACTGGATTATTTGAACGTAAAATCCGATTTTTTGTAGTAATCCGTGTTAAAATATATTGGAAACATGTTGAATGATCCATAATTAAGCCAAGGTTTCCGTAACCTCTTCCAGCTTTCCCTTAATTAATCTGAAAATTTGGAAAAATGATAGACTAACTTTCTGCAATTCAAAGCCATTTCAGCGTGCCAATCGGCGAATTAAAATGAAATTCTTATCTAAATTCTAAAGACTTCTGCAATATTAAATTTTTAAAAAAATTTAGTCGAAAATGAAACCAATTAAAAGAACATCCTCACTTCAAAATTATAAAAAGTCAGGCAAAAGTAACACCTTTCTTTGCCATGTTCCGACTTCTGAAAATCTCATGCCACATTTCACTTGTAACAATTTCGCCGATGTTCATGAGAAGTATTCTTTATTTACTGGAACTAAACATTGAGCAGAAAATTAGTTGCACTTTCTAAAAACGTAGCATGATACAATTTCTAGCACAACTATTTCGGTAATGCTTCTCACCTGATCTTCTGCGAAATTGAATATATACTAAATTGTTTGAAAGACTCGTGATAAAATACGCTATTTTTCAATTATAACTTTATTCCATTTCCAAACAAAAATATTGTCTTGATTACCAAATACAAAAAATGTTATAAATAAATGTTAATCATACAAAAAATAAAAATTGGAAGGTGAAAAGGGTGGAAGGGGGGGGGGGGGGTGATGAATGGTGTATAATAGAGGAAAATCATAACAAATTTTGACTTTCGGTTGTTGTTTTTGTTGGAAATCTATGTGTTCAGAAACAAACTATGGATGGTGATTTCTTGAACACGGGTATAAAGTTATAATTGAAAAAGTGTGAGGTTACAATAGAAAAATGTTTTGGTGGTTGTCAATGCGAAAAAATATGGTCAAAAGTGTCTTAAAATTGAAAATTGAGATTATTATCAATAAAAATAAAAGAAAATTAAATGGGAAATTTAAATGTAGATGGCTATTTTCAGAAAAGGTTGTCATGTGATACATAAAAGAATATTGCATAAAAAATCAAAATAATAATAGAGGTAGCTTTAATTTTTGGGATTATTCAGATGGATATAATGGATATTGTCAAAAATTGGATGAAAAATAATAATGAAAGGAAATTTACGAAGATACATTTGTAATTAACTATTCGGAAATATTTTTCAAAAGTTTAAAAAATATAGTCATGGTCAAAGTTTGAGAAAGAAATGGTGCTATAATTATTTTGTTCATAGTGGAGCATCAGCTCAAAAAATTTAAGTAAAATAAAAAAGAACGGGTAAATTCAGATTATTAATTAAATATTAATTTAAAGGTAACTTCTTCTCAGAAAGAATAATTTAAAACTGAATTTTTCGTGATAAGTTTAGGTGAACATTAAGAAAAAATTGATGAAAACTTTAAAAAAGCTATTTTTTCAATTGGAAATGAACCAAAATGAATCTCAAGAAAGTATGTTACTAATTATGATTTTTGGAATACAATTATTTTATTTACATATGATATTCGATCCATTCTTGCAAAATATATGTATAATTTCAATTTCAAAAAGGTTGGAGACACGAGGCTAACAATATTTAAATTAAATCAAAATTGTTTTTAAAATTACAAAGAATACTGATTTTGATTATTATTTTTTATTAGAAAGTGTCCAATATTGACAAAAGTTACAAAGAAAATAATTGCTTGTTTATTATAGATTGAATTGCGATCTATCGAAATAAATTAAATTTCAGAAAAAGGATTCTCTCAGAAATGATAGAAAAAATCTATTTTCCGGCGTTTTTCAAAAACTAAAATATTGAATTTTCATTCTGTTTCGATAGACCACAAAGCATTCAACTGGAAATAAACCAATAAGTATAGATACAAGCTACTTTGTGAACTAAATCACTTTAATGAACTGTGATTTGCTTATCAACAGCTTCATTTTTTAGGAACTCTAACACTGTCCGTTTTGAAATAGGCATATTTTTCAAAAAAATTTTTACATTATTGTTTTTTTTGGCTATGACACCTTTCAGCGAACTGATTTTTTTTTGGATTTTTGTTTTTTTTTAAATATTATGTTTTATTATAATGATTATGATTAAAACACCGGGCAACTCTGCACACTTGGAAAGAGACACAATTTGCAATTTTTCATGAATATATATCATTCGGGGATATTTTGTTTTAAATTTTTAAAAATTGTGAACAATAATTAATGCGCGTTTGGGTTTTGCCTCATGCCGGATTACACAGCTTCGAGGAACCGTAATTATTCACCCATATATGAACTCTAACAAGGGAATTATTTGAAGCGTTTCTGGCTGTTTTTAAAAAGACATAGTTCATTTGAAAAATTTTTTTGGTATCATTACCGCTTACAAAAACTGCTAAGCAGAAATTTTCAAAATTTTTCTGCTTAGCAATTTTTGCAAACAGTTCTTCTCCCAGCGAAAAATTCTCTTTCAACTGAGCTACGTCTCATTACAAACAGCCAGAAATGCTTCAGATAATTCCCTTGTAAATTAGGTGTTTTAAAACTCGAACGAGAACAAGTAACAAAATACGAATGTTAATTTTGAAATTTCGAACGTCAATTTTGTATCACAATCAGATTTTCAAGCAAAAATGGTAGTTTTTGACTTCGAATGGTGATTTTCGCAAGTATTTCTCTCGTTCGAGTGATTTTGAATTTTTTAAAATGTTTTTTTGAATTATTTTTTTATATTTTTGTTATGATATGTTGAAATCAAAAGTATTAAAATTAGTAAAAACTGTTTTGGACTGCCGGAAAAACATCGGCCAAATTCAGAAGTTTCGATTTTGCCTCATGCCGGATTACACAGCTTCGAGGAACCGTATTGTCAACTCAAATATTCTCGATCATTGCGTTTTGAGGGCTGCTCAACCGCACTGACGCTTCGCACGCACATGACGCGGTGGCCGACACTCACTTTCAGAACACTGGAAAATTTGAAAATGAATTTTATTTTCCCGCGAATTTTCCAGTGTTCACGTATTGTCAACTCAAATGTTTTCTAGCACACTGGAAAATTCGCGGGAAATGAATTTTCATTTTTTCCAGTGTGTGGAGTGTCAGCGACGCGTCAGTGCGGTTGAGCAGTCGAGAATCGCAATGATCGAGAATATTTGAGATTACATTATTTTTTATTTAACTTATTAGATTATGAGAAAAAAATGGAAATTTAGCTAGAAAAGCAGCGGAAAACAGGACTAAAAACATTTGTTTTTGAGGGACAGACTATTTCTTCAAATCTCGAAAAATCGTTGAAATTTCTCATAAATCTCTATTTACTAATTTTTGAAATTGAATTTTTTTTGGTTCAAAGGGCTAACTAACATTTATTGCTGTTACAACCTTCCTTTGAACAATTTTTTGATTTTTAAAATGTTTTTTGAATTTTTTCGATTATTTTTTTCATTGTGAAACGTACTGGAACAGGGTTTTTTTTGCCTTGTGCTGGATTTTCACAGCAGATCAAGGAACCGTATTTCTGACCCTTAATTTAATTAGAAGCTTAAAATTCTGAAAATGTGAACCCGAATTGGGTGTTGAAAAAAAAGTATATGTTTAGAGCAATCAAAAATACACGAACAAGGCATTTATAAGGTTGTCAAATTTTTCTAAATTGCTGCAACAGTTCTAATAGTAAGTATTGATAAGAAAAATAATTTTCACCGAACTGCCATGCGTCACGTTTCTGGCCGAACGATACGTGTCTGATGACATTAAATACACCCCATGGTCCATTCATTTCATCAAAAAGTACAAGGTGGATATTTTAGATTTTTTTTGGGAATTTTAGGTTTTATATTTTTTTGGATTTTTTGGTCTTTATTTTTTTTTTGATTTTTTGATTTTAATTTTGATTAAAAATTTCAGAAATTAAAAAAATTTAATTTTTTGATGAAATGAATGGACCATGGGGTGTATTTAATGTCATCAGACACGTATCATTCGGCCAGAAACGTCACGCATGGAAGTTCGGTAAAAATTATTTTTCTTGTCAATACTTAGAATTGTTGCAGCAATCTTCTTTTTTTTTCGAAATTTGTCTTTTTTTAGAAAAACATTTGACAGCCTTATCTCTTGTTCATAAAGTATTCATTGAAACCGTATACTTTTTTTTCAACTCCCAAAAATTTAAAACTTCAAATTATTAGAAATTTTGTAGAAGGCCTTGTCCTTTGATTGGTACCATTTACTTCTTGGGGTTTTTTCAAATTTTTTTGGATTTTTTTGAGGTTTTATGTTTTTTTTTGGATTTTTTAAGGATTTTAATTTTTTTTTGGATTTTTTGGATTTTAAATTGTTTTTGGATTTTTTAAAATTAAAATTTTTTAGGAATTTTTTTTGGATTCTAAATTTTTTAAATGATTTTTTAAAGATTTTTAATTTTTTTGGGGTTTTTGGATTTTAATTTTTTTTTGATAAAAAAAAAGGTTTTTTTGGATTTTTTAAAGATTTTAAATTGTTTTTGGATTTTTTAAAATTAAAATTTTTTAGGATTTTTTTTTGGATTCTAAATTTTTTAAATGATTTTTTAAAGATTTTTAAATTTTTTTGATAAAAAAAAAAAAGGTTTTTTTGGATTTTTAAAGATTTTTAATTTTTTTGGGGTTTTTTGGATTTTAATTTTTTTGATAAAAAAAAAGGTTTTTTTGGATTTTTTAAAGATTTTCAATTTTTTTGGGTTTTTTGGATTTTAATTTTTTTTTGATAAAAAAAAAGTTTTTTTTTTGGATTTTATGAAATAATAATATTGAAGAAAACATGCAGAACTGTTATAAAGATTTTAATTTTTTTTGGGTTTTTTGGATTTTAAATTTTTTTGGATTTTTTAAAGATTTTAAATTTTTTTTTGGATTTTTTAAAGATTTTAAATTTTTTTTTTGGATTTTTTAAAGATTTTAAATTTTTTTTTGGATTTTTTAAAGATTTTAAATTTTTTTTTGGATTTTTTAAAGATTTTAAATTTTTTTTTTGGATTTTAAAATTTTTTTGGTTTTTATGAATTAATAACATTGAAAAAAATATGCAAAACTGTTACAAACAAATACTTGTGAAAGATTTATTAAACAGAGCTACTCACTTCATTAAAAAAACTGGCCAAAAATTTCAAAATTTGCATTTTTTGATGAAATGAATAAGTCTTGGGGAGGATCTAAAAGTCTACGATTTTTAAATTTCAGAAATTATTGGAATTTTTTAATATTTCAAATACCGAGACACGAAGGGCTGTGTTTTTGTTGTTGAAAATGGAAAAAATCGAGAAAAAAGTACCAGAATTTGATATCATACATTATTTCATTTCGGAAATACGTCGAAATTACTTTTTGAAAAATTATACCATCGTTTTTCAATTTATCAAAATTAACAGAATTTACAAAATATTCGACATTTCTTGAAATTCATTTTTTTTAGTTGAAAAAATGTTCCTTGGTTTTTACAACATAATTTTCGATTTCTTACTAGTAACTAATCACGAAAAATCATTGAAATTTTTGAGGGAATTAAAAATAGAAGCTTATTGTAAATTAGGAATTATTTTCAGAATAGAGGGGAGGTGAGAGAACAATTAAAAAAAAAGAAATACAACACATTTTTGAGTTGGAATTTTTGATTGGTTTCAGTGCAAAGGTATTGGAATTTTAAGGGTTCATAATACAAAAATAAGGGTGCAAAATATGGATGAGTGTTCTACAAATTGGTTTTCAAAAGTGTCTCAAACCTCCTAGTCATTCTTCTTCAATTTCACATCGTTGATGCGAAATTTGACGTTCAGGCCTTTGAAATCAAAACTTCGAACCTCTTGAGACACCTTCTCTGCAAACTTTCGTTTCAGCTCCCTTCCAATTTGATCAAGCGCTTCTTGCTTCATTTCCTCAGTCGCTTGGGCACTGTTTCCTCTCTCCGATTGCATCTTCTTAATCATTCCTCGATAATCGCTAAGCTTCGATCGTTGTTCAAGAAGTTCACGTCGTTTTTCCATTGGAAGTCGTCGTTCATTTATGTTTGCAATAGCTTCTTCAACAACACTAATCTGAAATTTAGGATCTTTTTGTCAAATTTCAAGAGAATTTCAGCTTTACCGCATTCTCAGTGATGACTCTGAATGCTCCCTCAACACGATCCTCACCATCAATTTTTGGTTCTTTATTTATAACCACCACCAAGTTCTTTGGATTCTGAAGATTCATAATATTAATATTCCTCAAGTTTTTAAACTATCCGCCATTTCATCTTAAATCGACTCTTTTTGACCACACCAACGCACTATTACAAAAATTATTTTTAAGTGCCAAAAAGGAAAACAAAATGAACTGCAATTTTCAGAGGGACTAACTTTGGGAACCCTCGAACATAAAAACTTCTTTGGTGATCCAAATTCAATTCTTCCTTGCATATGTCAGTGACTCCCCGTGGAAACTTTGCAAAACCGAGGAACTTGGAAAATTTTTTACCCCTCAGAAATGGCCTTCTGAATTTTTCCGAAATTTTTGCATTTTTGCGCCTCAAGAATTTGTTTTTGAATTTTTTCGTTTTACGGTTGAGTTGGTATGTTCAAAAATCGTCGATTTGAGAGGAAATCAGGAGTAGGTACCAAACCTAATTATCAGTATTTTTAAAATACATGATTATAACTGTTAAACTTTTTTCAAGGAACGATTTTCAATGGAATTTATTGTTAGAAAACGTCACTGATATGATATTTGAAAGCTAAAATTAGAAAAATTGCTGTTTTTCCCACATTAAATGAAAAATCGAATCAATGTAAAATTATTTTCATTAAAATATATTAAAAATTATAATTAAAATATGTACGGGAATATTTGACACTAATAATTATTATTCGAACAAAAAGTTGACACAGTTAACTTTCTCACACGTTCAATTACACTTTTAAAAATTAAGTAATTCGATTTTGGTAATTCCTAATTGTCAAGATTGAAATTCATATTGTCTCAAGTTAAAAATGTTTTGGAATTTCTTTTCCCCTCTTCAGTAGTAATACACACTCTCTTTCTCGTTGTTTAAGTCTCCTCTTTATCTCCCTGCGTAGCGTGTCGACACGCGACGCATAGTTGAATTCCACAAACATTTTAACTTCACAATAAAAGGTGCTATCAATTCAAAAAGTATGTACCCAATAATTCAGAGTCGTTTTTAATGAAGGCTTCAAACTTTACCTTATTTTCGTCCATCGAACGGCACATTGAAATCTCAGTTTGCGTCGATTTCTCAGCAAACGTCTTCTGTTTTCTCATTGGTTGAGTCACCTTTGCCTCAGCTTCAGTTTGTGTAGCCTTATCTACCATTTGTTTCGCAATTGGGATAGGATAAATATCTGGCAGCTCCTGTAAATAATTTAAAATTGTGTGCCCTTTATCAAACTATTCTAAATTCCTCACCTCATCGGAAGGAGGTGATGTATCGATCATAATTAGTTGGGCCTCAAATTTGAAATTTCAGATCTTGTTTCTGGAAAATACGGAATATTTTTGAATCAACAAGAATGAAACCATAAAATTTAAAGGATAATAATTGGATAAAAAGTGCAACAACAAAAATAATGATTCATAATTCAAATTAAGAATGAAAGAAATGTTATTCAGAAGCGATTTTGAACGCTATTATTCACAAGGGAGAACAACAAATGATTTTGCACTAAAGAGATATCAAACATCATATGCAAAGAGGAAAACAATCTGTGATAAATATATGATTCAAAATAATAAAAAGAGGAACTATCACTTCACACCTTTCAAAATTCTCACATACTTATTGCTTGAAATTGTTTTTGCTCTAGAAAGCAATCAACCAAAAACATTAGAACTCGTGATAACGAAGATGAAGAAGATTTTGACTAATTGAAAGATTTCATTTTCTCAGATATTAAATCAAAAGTAAAAGATAGAACATTTTTAAGAAGGAATAAAATTCAAAAAGTAGAATGTAAACAAAATTTTGAGATTAGATTACCAAATGAAAATCAGTGAAGCATTTTCACAAAGTTTTGATTATGTAAAATAATAAAAACCAAAGGCTCTTTTTCATTTTCTCAATAAATATATTAATCCCACGTAAATTGAAATTTATAGGATGTCGGATAAAATATTGACCAGTGCGGCAAATTCAGGAAAATTTTTGTAAAATTTATATAGCCGAGCCGAGCCGAGCCGAGCCGAGCCGAGCCGAGCCGAGCCGAGCCGAGCCGAGCCGAGCCGAGCCGAGCCGAGCCGAGCCGAGCCGAGCCGAGCCGAGCCGAGCCGAGCCGAGCCGAGCCGAGCCGAGCCGAGCCGAGCCGAGCCGAGCCGAGCAGAGTCGAGCCGAGCCGAGCCGATCCGATACTTAATCCGATCAGAAATCAGTCAAATATAGTAGCAAAAGCTCTTATCGAAATCATAATGAATGCTTTCTCTGGAAAGTCCCCCACGCCCCTTCCCTTTCCAGAAGGCTTGTACCTAATTATTTTCGGATTAACTGGCACCTAGAGAATTAATTTGTGACGTTTTAGTTGTTATCCAAAATATGTATAATGTGTCTGCCAGGTCATTTTATGAAAGAGTATTTTATTAAAGTGTGTATTCACTATATTTTTGTTTCAGGAATACCTATGATAGAAAATTATAAGAAGAGAAACAATATTGAAGAAAATGTTCATCTTTGGAAATATCTTTGGAAATAATTATGTAATATTTTTTAACCAGGGAATAGGACGCGACCATGTCGAATTCAAATGTAAAATGTGAATTACAAGGACAGATCATATGGTCTTCTCGGTCGTTGAAGACGACCCCTAGCTCTCTGGAAAGAGCTCAGTTTAGTGATTAAGAAAATTCGTTTTTATTTTGCGGGCGGACCCCTAGAAGCCAGTTAGGACGACTCAAAGACAACGAATAACAACAGAGCTGTCGTCTGCCGAAGTGCGATATCGACAATACTGTCTTTCCTTGTTAAGCCACAGATGCACAATGGCTACAGTACATTTTCCTTCGGGGCGTGGCACGCGACAAACGAGGAAAATATTAAAAACAACCGTGACAATAATTTGAAAGAAGGTCAATTTTCGTAAGAAATCGTAAGAAAACAAAAACATTTACGCTTACTTGCAGACTCTACCCAATAACAAGGGTGAGAACACTGAATTCATGGTCAGAAAACAATATAGATTTTGATTGTTTTTCACAATTTCTGTAGCGCTTGAAAATGAGCATTCTCGATTGTTTTTAGGTCCTATGTACAAAATAAATCAATAAGTAGGAAAATCTAAACAACGGCGTCTTTTTTTCGAAACAAAACATGTGACTGTGTTGCATCGACAAATTCCCACATAACGTACACCGGCTATGTGCAGTTGCGCGCGCTGTGATGGTGAAAATCAATGAATACGATTTAGACACTCATACAAATGGTGCATTCAACACAAAAAAGAGCGGGGATAGCGTTTCTTGTGATACGAAATGAGATTTAGAGAAAAAAGTAGTTTCTGACATTTTCTAGGAGATCTGTATTTGAATAATCGAATCGGTTCTGGAAAAGATACCGTAGGAAAAATGAACAGCTGTATTTACTTTTTCAAACATTTTAACAGATGTTCCTTTTGATGAACATTTTATTTAGGAGTTTTCTTAAAGACCACCTGCTTTACACTTGCATATTTTTCGAAAAATAGAACTTTGGTGTTCGATGAAAAAAGGGGTTTTGAAAAATTCTGATGTTTTGAAATTACAACTGATCTATTTTAATTAATCATATAAAAGCTCTTGTAAAAAATCAAGTAGGAGTCGAGTGTATTTAATATCATATTTACCCAAAATAATAAAAAAGAATAGTTTCATGAAATATGTATCGGTTTTAGGCTCATCTACCTTAATTTCAGAATGGAAATTTTAAATACAAAACTTAGGAAAATTTGATTTTTTGGTAAACAAATGAAGATTGGTCATTAGTATATCTCAAAGTGCAATTCGGTGCCAGGCACGTGTTTTGTCAAAGTGCAAGTTGAAGTAATTAGCTTACATTGTGATTTCGAATATATTCAAATTTTAAGAGAGGCGCCAAAATTTTTTAAATTGAACGTTTGAATCACATTGCTTGCGCACTTCTAGTTCTAGATGGAATCGCTGATATTTTATTCAAAAAATAAAAGCCAAGCATTGTAAGCCAAGTGTTTCATTGAAAACTGAAATTAACTCACGTTTAACTCAAATTGTGATGCGGCAGGTATAAACAGAATCCAAAACTATGAAACCACCGAAAAAACTCTCAACAAATGCACTAGGCAGGAGGAACCCTTACATAGAGAGGAGAATAGAGAACACTCGTTGCGGAGAAGATAGAAATTCGAAATAATGCCAGTGGCTAGAACACCGAAAAAGGGGGCGGCCGGATTACCGTAGTCATTTCAGCGAAGTATGCGATGCTTCTTGTGGACAACAAAAAATTGTTTTTTGTATCGAAAATGTGGGTGATGTTTGTTGACTGATTGTTTTAATGTTTTGACGAGTCACAATTTTTGTGTTTTTAAATTACCGTAGGAAATTTTAAGGAAAACAAACTTTGAGGCAATTCGAATAACAAAGAGTAAAAATAAAGCTTCAAAGAACCTAGAGAATTTTCACTTCAGAGGGCGGGATAAGGAACAAAATTAAAAGAGTTTTAAAAAAGTAAATTTCATCAAGCGGTCTTCTAATAGGTCACGCCATAATGAAAAAAGGAAGAGCCCCAAGGATTACGTTATATTTTAAAAATTTTGTTTTTTGTTGGAACGTGGTAACTGAAAAAATAAACATTCGAATTTTTTAAGTTTTCGTCGAATTAAAAAAAATCCATCAAAGTTATGTTTTCCAACAATATTCAAAAAATGTTTGGAAAATGCAACATTTTATTAAAAGAAAAGCTACCACCATTCATGATGAAGGTAATAACAATATTATAAATCTGTTATAGAAAGTCACTCCCCACTTCTTGCAGACGGCTTCTACCTAATTATTTTCGGATTATCGTGCACCTAGATTTATACCTTGCAATACGTTTGCTGTTACTAATAGCAATAGGTTAAAATGTGCATCACGAAACAAATATAATGCGTATTTTAAATAATAGTAGGTTGATATTCCAACCTTCATTTGTTACTGCGGTAAACATCCCAATAACACGAAAAAGAAATAATCAAAAAATAAAGGAAGAATCGGATCGCGAACAAGTGTTCAATATCTGCACTTTTTTGAAACGATGTTTCGTTTGTTCATTAAAAAACTAATTTTTTATTGAAATATATTTAAATAACTTTAAAAAAATGCAAAACGAACTAGTAAGTAAGTGATTTAACACCACTTCAAGCCTTACTAATATTAACTCTAAAAACTAAAATTCAACAAGTTAAATATTGTCAAAATACGAGTTTAGAAATTATAACAAAGTCGTCCACAAATTAGGTCACCGCATTAATGAATATAAAATGGACCAAATGAGACAAAGTTGCATTCTCAGGTGCGAAATAAGATTAAAATTTTTTTCAATATGGTGAAGGAAGACAATATTTCTTTGTTTGAAATGGTTGCGGTTTACATACAGTGAATATGTAGTGAATAACGTTAATTGAATGAATTCGGAACAATTGACGATGGTTCATAGCGAGATGTTCTCTTATTTGCTCTCTCACAGATATTGTTGTGTTGAAGTCAAAATTGTCGCTGATTGCGTTGAGATGGACGGTGAATTTGAATGAAGAGTTATGGAGAAGCTAGATCACATAAAAATAGAGAAAACATGTGAACTACTATGAAAATTATTAATTTTATATGCCACCTGCCAATTAAACTTTCAGACTGTGTCTCAATTTGTTTTCAATCCTTTAATTGGGTGACCTCATTACAATTTGCGATGGTTTTATTTTCATTAAAGTTTCTGAAGTCCTAATTTTATTGACATGAGAGAGCGCTATTTTCGGATCATTGTTGATCTTATTCCTTAGCTAGGGATCTACATTCTAGTGTATATGACTCTGAATTAAAAGTGTAGTGAAAATGAAAGGATCATGATACCCTAATAAATTGTGATTATTGGCCGTTGGCCCTAGATGCATCCCTTATTAGATTATGGAATACCCCAAAAATCAGCTTCAAAAAATCCCAACTAGTACATATGTTTACTGGTTACACGTTTCTAGACGAATATTTGCGAAAATTAAGATTTACAATCTCTCTTTACTTTTGAACATCTGTTGTTATTATTGAAATCAAAGTACATTGGCGGAATATTCCAAAATTTTGGGAGATTTTTGAAAAAAATTATGGAAAACATTTAGTTAGTTTTATTCATGATTCATGATTCATGCAAAGAAACAAAATACCACAGACTACCAAACTCGAAGTGAAAATTAAAAAAAAAACATTACGAATAAATACATTAAAAAAATTAACCATGAACGATTTTCAAATCCATCACTTTTTCGTTCCAACCATTGATCATTGGATCATTTGCAGCGAGAGCTCCATTTTGAACGACAATATTCAGAATCGCCGGCATAAGTTCAATGATTTTATCCGTGTAGAAATTGAGCAGACCGCGATGAACCTGAAAAACATAAAACTTCTTTAAAAAGTACTATCTTAGATAGGAAAAACTGACCCGCCCCACGTTTCGCTTTCCCAATATGAGCATCCTCTTGAGAACATTTCGCCTGGTTCTAAAAAAGCGGTCCATGTCTGGGGTATCTATAAGCTGAAAATATTGTAATTTTTTCAGCTTTTTCCAAGATAATTATTAAGCTTACCTCTGAACCAATAAATTTATTGACTAGACGAAGTAAAAATCGGCATATGTTCTAAAACTTTACGTTCAAAAATAAATAATAATTTATTTAGAAAACCTACAATTTGATGGTCATTAAATACTCGAATCATTTTCCCCTTTCTTCGAAATTAAGTTGATAATGAAATCGAAGTTTTATCGAATATCCGGAGAAAGAAACAAGAAGAAATAATGATTTAACAAGTGACAAAAAAGGCGGGGCATAATTACATGCCAATGCGCGGGCAGAGACGGGAGCATGTGTGATTTCGGCTTTGCCATGTTTACAACAAACGATTTTGAAACTGCCGCCGCTTTTGAGATGCGCAGCTGGTTTTGTTTTACGAAAACAAAAAGAAAACAACAAGAGAAGATGGGATGTTTTTAAAAACTTACAAATTTGATGATCAGATCGAACAATACATATTTTATCAAGAACTGATTAGTATTATGTGGAGCTGTGTATAGTGTTCTGATCCGGAGTGGATCGGTTCGGATCGGTGAATATAAGGGAAATTTTTCTTCGAATCGGAAGAGTAAGTAATAATTTGATTCGGAATCCGATCAGGAACACCCTTATGGAGCACCCTTATGGATGTACAAAGTTCATGGAGCTCTTCAGAAAACTGATCCGAAACCGGTGAAAAAAAGGAGTAACCTCGGATTTTCATAACCACCCGAGATCAATCCATATCTTGGTGAAATTTTGTAGAAAATGTCTTACGAAAGTTGTTAATCGATTTTACTGTTTTAACTGTTTTTTAACTGAGCCTTTTTTGGCTGCACCCTGATCAAATGTTGTGGGCAATCGAGAAAAATCTGGAATATGGAGCCCCCCCCCCCCCTTCATTGCAATATGAATACTTTACGATCAAATTCTGATACATCGTAACACGTTTTCTGAACATTGTCAAACTGAAACCAGAGCATTCTGTTAGTCGCTCCATCATTTAAAGTTATTTCGCATCTCAATCACAATCACCGAAGTTCACCTCTATTTAATCAATATCGTTTTTTGAATCTTGTTATTATGTAACCATCAAAACGCCAAAAAATGTCGAAGGGCCAAGTCACTCGTGGCAGGCAGTGCCGCTTACAAAAATGCCCTCAAAATTGATATAACATGCAAGAAATGAGTTAGAGAAATCTTTCCCGCTCACAGCATCTCTGTGCGCAACAATGTCTGGGAACGCTTTTCTGGGAGACAACAGAGTATCTCGACACCAGGGGCCGTGTAAACGTCACAGACAATGTCGAAATTCAAAAACAACCAGCCATCTTTT
Organism: Caenorhabditis virilis; assembly: GCA_964036255.1. Taxonomy (NCBI): domain Eukaryota; kingdom Metazoa; phylum Nematoda; class Chromadorea; order Rhabditida; family Rhabditidae; genus Caenorhabditis; species Caenorhabditis virilis. The sequence continues at coordinate 3,696,887 of OZ038420.1, read as the reverse complement.
GTGTATATTTATTAGAAAGGGTCACAAAAAATATTATTGAAAAAAAAGCTTCATAGAAGTAACAAGAAGACAAGGGAACATTTAAAAATCAGAGAATCATTTCTTCTAAAGATCTTTTTGCACTAAAATACTCGTTTTTAAAAAAAGAGATAAGAAAGTCAGAGAGTATGCAAGTTCAGTTGAAAAATTGTCTAATAATTGATATCGCAATCCGAAATGAGATCTCTGATGTCTTCTGGGGTGAATAACCCTGCATCTTCTTGAATTGGAATTGGCGCCTCTTTAAGCTCCTCGTCGAAGATTGAGAAAGTACACTTAACAAGTGCTTCGATAATAGCTTGTTCGGCCAGGAAAGTATCCAAGATAATTGGCGGCTCGCGGAGAAACTGTCCACGGCTCTCCATGAACAATCTGAAAAATCAGATTTTTAAATGAAATTTTAGAAAAGCGCACCCCTAATTTGAAAGAAAACGATAAATTCAGGATTATTACGTATTTTAAAAATATTCCGAATTTTATTTTTGATTGTTCTCAAGAATATTATGGAGAGACTAATGACACGCTGACCAAAATCTAGTGGGTGATCACGATCAAAAGATCACTATAAGCTTACATAGACCAATTATTTTAATTTACATGTGAACGTCATGACCCTGGGGGTTTCAAAGTTTCTAAAGAGACCAAGCTCATTTGAAAAAGCTCTGATTTCTGATTCAGAAACCCTTTTTCCCGAATGAGTCAGATCTCAACACAAACTTCGATACCCACTGTCGCTGACGGTGTTTCTATGTAATTTAATTTTTAAAATTTAAAATTTTAATGGAAATTAGAAAGTTTCGTTAGAAAATTGTGAAATAATTTCTTTTCAATTTTTAAGTGAAAATGTGTTCAAAATTTAGAAAAGATTTGCAAATTTTCAGCATAGTCGAGTTCGGTGTGAGGGAGTGGGCTTGTCGACCGTTTGCGGCCTTTTTGTGGTCCTCTTATCTCGGCAGTAGCCTTTTTTTATTTGGAACTGAGGCCGCCCGGAACCTTTAATAAACATTTTTCCATGGAGGTCTCGCCCTAACACAGATGTCACGGCCGCAAACTGCCAAAACGACAACCCTTGTCCGGTCCAACCAAAGTTTAGAAGAGATTGAAATTACTTAAACTCATTTTTATTGGAAAACACATTTTTAATACGGAATTTTTGAAAGATTTTGATAAAATTTACCTTTTCAAACTTTCGATGACATCCGTACGGCATTGAATCATCTGTCCCTGCATCAGTCCCTTCTTCCGTTCGTCGCTTATCTCATTTTCCAGGAATTCAGATTCCAAATTATTCAGCGGTTTGAACAATTTTGTCGAAAGGATGTTCAAATATGACTGTTGTTCCTCGCGGGTCATTTCTCCAAAACTTTCGACGACTTTGTAGATTGGCTGCATCACCATTGGCATCCAGATAGGATCGGTCACAAAGTTTGCGTGAAACATCTGAAATTTAAATGCAATTTCAGAAAATTTTTCAAAAAAAATACTCAGACGTTAACAGAAGGTTATAAGAAAAAATATCTGAAGTACAATGGGTTTTGTGTACTACAAAGGTTATAAGCCGCCAGTGAAAAAAAAATTGCCAAAAAAAATGAAATTGTAACAAAAAACCGTTTTTTTCTACGAAAATCGCGGCCACTTTAAATGTTGCAGACAGAGACAGACAATTCACAAGGAGCTGTTATTAGAAATAAAAACAAAAAAGGAAATACGATTGAAATCAAGACGCGGAGGGGCATTATGCCATTGATAGGTGAATAAAAAACAAATAGATCGATGTGAAGTAACAGTTATCATTGTTTCATTCATTATTATTATGCATCTTTATTTGGGAAAGAGAAACCAGGTTCGAAAAAAGTGCATTCCATATTTGGAACGCGCCACATTATTGATACATACTCCCAACCTCGGCGCGAGTGAGACACATTTTTTTCGAACGCAAATGGGTGAGAATCGAGGCATTTTCTCTGAATCGTATGGTATATTCCCGCCCCTTTTTGAGAGTAGTATCAATAGGGAGACAAAAATATAAAAAAAAAGAATAGTTGGTGCAACAAGAGGGGACAACCAAGCTTTGTCATATGAACAGAGAGATAGAAATGGAGACGGGAAGTTTGGCGATGAGGGAGAAGAGGGGATGGGATAAGAAAATGTTCCATGTAAGGGTATTGTTCACTTCTGTAATGTTCTGGGAAATTGTTTATTGATAGCTTTACTTGCATAACTTTTAGAATAGGCTAATCGATATATTTTAAAAATGGTTCCGAACCAAGACTTGTTAAAAGTGAACAAAAGAAAGTCCATCGTGTAAGATCTTCTAAAATTTTAAATATCAATTTATCAAGAACATGAGAAGCGTTTACTCTACAAAAATCGAATGTTAAATTTTGCACAATGAAATTTAACAATTTACAAATTTTTAGCCTTAGCTTGTTGGTTATCATATTAAAATAATATTTAAAAAAAGCTCAAAACAGGAAATGATCATTGAAAAATCGGAAATAAAAGATCGATTCAACAAAAATAACTGCAAAAAATCTGGAAGGACGGAAAAATGAAATGAAAACAAATTGGAATTTATAAATAAATAAACAAAATGGAAGGTGTGAAGCGTTCTCGAATCATGAAACAAATTGTGAAACAACAACTCCTGAACGTTGTGTTTACGCTTTAAAAGTGCATTTTTTCGGGAAATGACCCCTGATATGATAGAACAAAAAATGTTTGGAAAGCGCTACGTTTTGGCGTTTTGGGGGGTGGGGAAATGTGATGCGGTTCGAGACAAGTTGTTGAAAATAGACAAATTTTGAATTAACTAGTAAGTTGGAAGGACTAGATAAAAGAGAGTTATTTATTCTTTGAATTGGGAGAGAGGGAATAAAAATTAGCTTGATGTGATATTTTGATAGTGGCTTTAGTCATTCATAATTGCTTCCCCGGTGTTCGATTTGAAAAATTTCTGTCGTTAAAAATCATAAAAAGTATGTTCTTTTTGGATGTCCATAGCGTTTCGTTGTTTTTAAAGCATTAATGAAATCAATGATATCAATATTATGATTGAAAAAATTAGGAAAGGGAACCTGGAATCGAACTTGGCTGCCACTTTTGTGGAATCGTTTATGTTTATGAGACCAAAAGTGATTCCGGGTGCCCTTTTCTACATTTTTGCAATTTTTCACAATTTTTTAGGTATATAAAATTGAATTTCATGTAACATTTATAACCTGGGTTTGATCTCCATTTCAAATGGATATTTTCTAAAATGGTGGACTGAATGAAAATGAGTATTAAACACGAAAAACAGTAAATTTTCAGATTTTTCTTTTAATTGGGGCATTAAAAATAGAAAATACCAGAATAATGAAACAATCATTATGATGTTACTCAGACAGCGCGATATGCAAAGCTTAACAATAACAACGCGCTAAAACTTCAAAAACTGTCGATCATACTTGTCAGGCTCACAAAAAGCGGCAACGGTTGTGTCGGCAGCCTCAATAGAAAATCACAATTGTTTATGTGAAAAGGGGTGAAAGAAAAGATGGAAAAAATCGCTTACAAATCAAAAGAGACGCCATTCAAAAGAGGTGTGAAAGTGCGCTTTGAGCTTGGTTTTTACTTAAATAATATATTTTTACTATAAAGGGATCCCGTAAAAAGGTTTTGTCAAGAATGTTGTGAGTTGGCACTTTCTTCAATTTCTTTTTTCATTTATTTTTACTTCAGTTTGTAAATCGGCTTTTAAAAATTTATTTCATTATAATAGTGGTTTCATATACCCATTTTATGATGTAAAAAAGCGAATAAGCTGTAATCAAATCAAGCGAGTTGTTGATCACATCCGCTGACATCTTCACGTTCGATGAACTTTGCAATGACTGAAAGTCGAGTCTGCCAATCCTTCATGAACGATTTGATTTCTTCAAACACTCCTTTGACCGCTGCTTGGATCTCCTATAAAAGTTATTATAATATTTACGTTGCCAACGTTTGACAGGGCTTACCATCGCTTCTTCTCGTTCTTCGGCAGTGAATCTGAACTCGAAACGATCCTTATCTCTGCCAGTTTCATGATACATTCTGGAATCATTGCATTTTAAGAAAATGTACGACAAATGAACCAAATCTCACTTCTCAAGCTCGCAAATTGTCTTATCTCTGCATGCTATTGCTACCGCATGAAACGCCGCAATTGTCTCCTGTCTACCAACTCCAGCAAAAATACAACCGTCTATCAAATCGGCGGTATTTTTATGCAAGTGCTCTTTCATGATATTCTCCATCCTCTGGATCTCATCCAAAGTCGGCTTACCGAACAATTTGTAAACTCTCGAAATCGGTCGAAGAATGGAACCTCCCCAAAAATCGGTGTGCTCGTATCGGTGCATACCTGAATAATAGTATTTATCAACTATTTAGGAGTTTTCATTAGCTGTCAGGTATTTTGTGCTTTTGGAATTATGAATTGGTTGGAATTAAAGAGAACAACATGAAATAAAACCGCAAAAATTGGCAAAGAGTCCCTTAAATTAAAAAAAATCCTAAAACTATGTATAGATAAGTATTAACCTGGGTTTGTGTTTTTGATGGACGGAAACAAGTTCAAAATTATTTAAAATCATTATGCTAAAATTTAAAGAAATGATCAGAAACTGAACACAAAACAGTGAGTAAATGGTTACTGTTCCAGGTGGTACAGTAACTATTCAATGAAAAACTCAATGCAGATGTTCAGCGTTCGAACCAAACACGAGATACCGACGGTTTTATTATAAAAAATTATGTGGGAAAACAGCACAATGTTAAAGTTCAATGAAAGAAATGAAATAACAGAGAAATGTTTTGATTTTTTCTCCTCCTTTCGTCATTTTTTTTTCTTTTGCTATGATCAATGTGTATAGAAGAAGTGACTCAATTTTTTATTTTGGCTACCAAGATTTTAAAGAAATGATTAAACAGATCCTTTTTTGATCATTACAATTGAGAAGGATATTTAACATGAATTTGTTTACACAAATTAAACATATTTTGTTTTTGAAAAATGTTCCATTAAAAAAGACCACCTGTATTTGTTTTTTTACAACTTAACAGATGCTCCTATTGATGAAAATGTTGTTTTTGGAATATTCTTATACAACACCTGTTATGCACCCGCTCATTTATCGGAATATGAAAACTAAAAACTTCTTTGGGGGTCTATAGAAAATTTTTAGCAAAATAAATATGGAATAATATAATTACAACTAATCAATAATATTGAAACATTCAAAAACTCCCAAAAACAGACCAAATAAGTGTCGGGAGCATTTGGCATTATTTACCCGAAGCAATAAAAAATTATGGTTCCATGAAATATGTATTAAAAGTGTCGGCATTTGTCTCATCGAGTTTAATTTTGCAATTTCCAATATAGATGGAAGATTTGAAATTTTATAGACAAAAAAGATCAAATTAGCATCTCAAAGTACAAGTTGATGCTAGACACGTGTTATGTAAAAGTGCAAGTTGGAGTAATTAGGACGTTTTCGAAATTAAAGTATGCAACATATGTATTATGCTTGTCAATCAAGTTTTTCGCAAAGCTCATAGTTCAATGTACAGCTACCAAAATGTTCAGGGATGGAACGTGCTTGGTACCTTGTCGGGCCTCAAGAGATGGTATGAGCGCAGCATTGTTACTGGCTATTGTGCCATTTCAAAAGAATAACTTGTTAGATAATGGATATTCAAATCAGTTACATTTATTTTTGAATATGGTAGGATACAAGTTTGCTACCTTTTGAATGTCCGCGATGTTTGTGCATCCAATTCCCATAACTTTATTTTTGAAGAGTTTTATTATGCTCAATGTGTTTCAGGGATCCTGGAAAAGTTTAAAGAAGTTCAAGCCAAGAATTTATGATTAAAAACTCTGAACGGTAGAATCGAGCTCCACATTTTTCAAATCGTATTTTTTTACCAATGAGATCAACCATCCAGACTCTAATCCCGACCGCATTGCACAAAACATGACAACTTGTGATGTTGAGGCTTCCATTATTGTTATTAGACCTTCATTTTTGAGTTAAAAGGCGTCCATTTTTCTTTGTGTTGTAATGTTTACTTTTTTAATGAGAGAGAGAGACCTCTAATTTTTGAAATAAAAATCAGCACGGCTCATAAAAACAAATTATTTTTTAAATTCCTAGAACATCATTGCAGACTTGAGGACAATACTATGCTTGCATATCAGATTTTTTTTAAAGAAAAAAACCGGACCCAGCCGGTTAAACTGTCTTTTTTGCAAATAAGAAATCCAACCTACGGCCATTTCCTCAATGGGCCAGCTTCGGACCCAGCCCTGATCAGACCGGCGTCGGGCCGGCTCAGAAGCCTATGCGAAGGAAAATTTATTAAAAATATTGTGATTTTGGTCAAACATCACAAGGGAATTTGTGATTTTGGCACCCAAACACGGAAAAATAAATGGAAAGGCTTCCAAAAAAAGATTAGTTCGGTCTGTAATGTGCATATTAATTTTATTTTAAGGTTGTATTTCATGTAATTCCGTTTATTATAGCATCGCAACCCCCGGATTGAGGCATTGGTGGCTTATGATGTTTCAAATGCATACTATTCGTTCTGTTATAAATAAAAACATGTGAATAATAAGACAAAAAGAATAATAATGTAGTTTCTCATTTGTAGGTTCAATTTCTTGTTTTGCTCTATTTTCTAGGAAAAGAAAGTCGTTCTCATTCGCTCCATATTGCAGTATTTCAACATTCAATTATGGAATTAATTCTTTCACCCCGAATATTATGCAGCATATTTGAGAAGGTGTGAAAAACGAAATTACTTTATAGACATAGTTTCTTTTCCAACTGCTCAGCTATTCTGATAAAATGCAGTTTTTGGGTTGTTTTTCATTCCTGATTCTTTAAAATGTAGTTTAGGTTTTAAGTAGATTATTTTTAGAAAAAAGTTTTAGAAGCAAATTATGACTTCAATCTTTCTTTATTAGCCCTGGTAATGTTCATGTTATGAAATCCACCAATAGCTAAAATACATTTTCACGAAGGAAATAATTACGATAATGTGTTTGTTGTCAAAGCACTTTGATATTGCTCTGGACGTTCCCCGCATTAAAGCTGAAATTATTTGACACCTGCATTCGGATTTAGAACGGATTAGTCAGGATATATGGATGCATGTCAGCTGAGCTTTCACAATGTCTTTCATATTTCTCGTTGTTTTGTTCAACAACATCCTCTTTGCACATTGTTAGGTCTCGATTTTATTTGTTATTTATTCATAAATTCGCGTTTCTCAAAACGTCATCCAATTTTTTATATAAGATTTTTTCAGTATTTTCGCAAATTTGGAGAAAAACCTTACGAAAAAATGGGTATAAAAAACGATATTTCGACCTTTGTAAGTTTAAATATTCCAGACACTCAAACGCCATTCAAATTGGAAGAGGTTGTCGCATTCTTGACGAAAGTAATGGGAAATGAAAAGTTGTCAGCGATGGAAATCTATCGCGGTGATCAGATGGTAAAGTTCATTGACGGTTTTTGAATTGAGAGTTAATTGGATATTTTTCAGCTTTTGCAAATGTCCATGATTTTGATGCAGAGGAAATCAGCGCTGATGGAAAAAGTGTACGACACAAACTCAGAAGATATGCGAAAAGAAAACAAGTTGAAGAATGAGGTTGAGAAGTTTGCGAAATCTTCTGCAAGATCTGAAAAATCGGAAGAAACTGAGCAGAATGATGATAAACCTGTAATCACGATATGATGATGTGTCTGTAAAAATTAAGTGTTTTTTTCAGATCGAGAATCAAGTCAAATCTAAATTTGTACAAGGAAGTTATGAGATGGGAAGTAGCGGAAAAACATTGGAAAGAAGCTGTGATCAAACACTGAAAGCTGAAGAAAATGCTATTGAAACTGTAAGTACTCATTAAATAATGATTATAATAGCCTAAAAATATTTTCTCAAAATACTGGGATCATTTTATTATTTTCACCGATTACTGAACATTTTCAGAAGCCAATTTTGGATGTCAAGACGCTGAAAGAGCCGGAAGATTCGAGCAGTAATTGTGAGACAAAGCAGAAAGAATCCAAAGTGTTGAATAGAATGAAAACGTTTTTGGGGAAATTTAGAAGTTTTGATCAAAATGAGAAAGCTGTAGAAGGTTTTAATATAGCAGTGAGTTTTGACTATCTTCCGTCTTACTAACTTAAGCGAATAGTTCTGTGTGTGTGTACCAGCATTTCACATGAATAACTTTTTGACCCCTCGACCGATCTGTCCCATACTTGGCATATCGTCATGCCTCTCGGAGCGCTTCACAAAAATACTGTTTGGATCTCGGGTTACTGTAGGATTACTGTAGCTACAGTACTACAATTTTTTCACGTTTTTTTCAAAATGGTCGGATCGAGACCAAACTTTCATGGTGACATCGTTGGAGTATTGTAAGGTCACTATGAAAATTTGGTGCGGATTACTGTAGTATTACGGTAGTTACCGTAACCTAAACTTAGCGTTTGTCTATGTTTCTCCTCATTTTATACACTATTTCTCTCATTACCGCCGCGTAGCGGCGTTAAATTTGTTTTTAACTGAAAAGATAGCATAGCACCTTATTCCAACGGCTGAAATTGGAAACGGCTGAAATTTCAGCCCAAATTGGACATTAAACAGCAGGAAAAAATTGAAAATCCGGACAGGAAACGTGAGACAAGAAATGATATAAAGCAGGAGGAATCCAGAAAGAAAAACAACGTGGAGAGTTTGAGTGATAAATTCCAAGACTGTGATCAACTGGAAGAGAGCGAACAACATTATATTGAAACAGTGAGCTTTTATTGATTTAACAAATTGGTCCATAATAAATTACGCGGTTGATAGCTTTAAAAATATTGAACATTTAAGCCCATCTTGGATTTGAAGCCGCAGAAAGAGGATTTGGAAAATCAAAATGACAGACTGACTAAAAGGAAGCAGAAAGAAACTGAGGAAAAATGTGAAATCCAACAAATCGAAGAAGTTAATACAAGCTGTCAAAAATCAACAAAAGTTAAACCAAGTTATTCAAAATATACGGTACGTTTAGAACTGTTTATAAAAAAAACTACGAAACGGTGTCTCTATGCTGGAAAACCGAAGACTACGCTTCCTCAAATATGAAAAAAACAATTTGTTAAAGCCTGGAAACTTTTAAAATTATTATTTTGTTTTTTTTCAGGATTCTGAATCATCGTACTACTCGCCCCCATCAGAAGAATCCGAATTTGACGAAGAAGAATATGCAAAACGATTGAAAAAAAACTCATTTTTGAAAGTATAGTTTTCAAATTTTTACTCAAATCAAATATTTTTTTTTGCACTATTGGCACGCTTTAGGAGAACGTATTTTAAAGTGTAGAAAAACGTATTTTCAGCTTATTAGAAAACAAAAAGAAGCTGAAAATTCTGCCACAGAACAAAAGGTTGACGCCATAGATACACCTTCGAAAATTTCCAAGGTACTTTTTATACATTTTCGTGACATCAAGTCCAAAACCCCAGGAGAATGAAGCGAAATCTGAGCTGCAAAAAGATGCCGATGTTACCCAAAAACCGTCGAAAACAGAAGTAGTTTCGAAGGTATATTCGTTATTTTTATACTCCCATCAGTTTTTTAAAAATTTGTAACATATTGAATTTAGGAAAAAAAATCTGAGGAGGATCGAAAGCATGAAAAGATACAGACCGCTACAAAAGTACACGATATTCATGACGGAACAATTGGTACAAGTGAGGAAAAGCAGGAATATGTATGTATATTCTATAAGTATCTATTTTTTGCCAGTTTTGATAGCTAATGAAAAAAAAACTGCAAATATGAATAGCCCATATTCACTAAAAACGAGATATTTTAGGCTGACTACCTGCCGCCAAAGATAGCAACTACTTCGAATGGATTTGGAAGCAAGAAAGTCATAATTGGTGCGAGCCAAGAAAGACACAAAAATGTGAGGATATCAAAATGATTGATTAAATTAATAAATATACAATATTTTCAGAAAGAGAATAAAAAAACTGTACGCTTTTATGATGACAAGGCTCCTGGTCCGAGTCGTGTAACAAATGTAAATCCAGCGGAAGATAATGCAATTAATTCGTTCGACAAGCCATTGTATAAGGTAAACAGTGGGTAGAAGATTCTTGCTATGGAATAGATTTTATAGTTCCGCAAATAATTACAAAAATTTCAAAAACAAAATAATTCGTAGTTAACCACTGTAGATCTTTAAAGTCTGAAACAATGAAAGCAATGCTTATATTTTTCAAAAAGTATTTTTAAAGAAAAGGGATCGTTTCCCCGATCTTGCTAAGTTTCAAATAACTTCTACAGATAAACTGAGAAGCTGACAAATATGTGTGAATAAAGAAATCAATCAATCAATGCAAAAATGCAAATATCGATTAATTGCTCATTTCAAAATTCAAACGTGTTTCTTATGAAATATCACTATTCAGAGACCGAGAAATCCGAATTACAATGAAGAGAGGGAATACTGTTCGAGGCTTAATGATTTTGAGAGTCGGACGCAACGTGAAAAAGAAAGGCATGAGAATAGGGTACGTTTAAGCCTTTCTAGTAGACATTTACATTAACGTCTTTTTAGTATGAACACATTTCCGGAGAAGCTGAAATGAGAAGTCAAACAAGAACCCGTGCTTGTAAAAATGTAAGTTGCTGATTTTTCATTCTGTTGTATCCTGCTTCTTGTAAATTTTTATTATTATTATCAAAAAATAATGAGCATTTTTTGAAAATATTTTCAAATCATAAAAAAAGATCCAAAATTTGTACTGAAATCAAAAACAAAAATTTTTAACATTAGAATTTCTGTAAAAATAAAAAATTTCAGGTGGTTTCCATCAAATTCAAGGAATTTCTCAGTCATCCATATGAATGTGAGTTTTTCGGAATAGGATTTGATTCAAAATTCTAGCAACTCTTTATTATTCCACGGTTTATCTTTACAATTTGTTTCAGGTCTGATATTGCGTCCTGACTCGTTCAGACTAGAGGACCAAGTGGAAACTTTGGGAATGGGATATCCTTTGAATATTATTTTTGATGAAGTCATCAAAAAATGGATAATTTGTGACGGAAAGAAGCTGATATTGTTCAGCACTTCAAACCAACATGACGGAATTCGAGTTATAGCAATGAGGGACTATGTTACAGGCATTTGTGTTTTCGTCGAAGGCCGCTCTATTGCTGTGCTCACTTCATTAGATGGATTGTCATGTTCCAAAATTGAAATTTTGAACCTGGAGGATTTTGATCGTATCACCTATGTTAGCATGGTCCTCCCTGGTGTACCTGATTTTGAACTCCGCGGATTGGCAAAATCATATGCAGGAAATATACTCTCGATGCAACCTCTGACGATCCAACTTTTCAAGAGAGGAGAGGAAAGAAAATCGTTCGAATTGCCCGGAGCAGCGAAACCATGTTATATGGCGGCTAATATTGATATGGTCGCAATATCCGATTTCGAAACCTGTCAAGTTTTTCTAGTACAGCTAGTTGATCAACACTGGGACAATATAAAATTCAGTGTTTTGAGAATATTATCTTTGGTGGGTTAAAAAAAAGAATTGAAAGATTAAAGTAAAGTGAAATTCAGGGCACTCTCACAATAGGAAAAACCATCACATTACCAACTGGCCTTCAGTTTGACAAGCTTGGGAATCTGTTAATCGCCGACGCAAAACGGATGGAAATAAAGGTATTTTTTTGGTTAACATCCACAAATCATCTCGAATTTTCAGTACTTTGACGATAATCTGAATTTTATGTATAATGTTTCAAGAGATATATCGCTGCCGTACATGTCCGAGTTTAAAGTAAACTCGCAAGGAGAAGTAAAATAAATTTAAATTTCCTGGCTCAAACTAAATTTCTTTTTCAGATGATGGTACTCGCACCCAATAGTTCGAAAAAAGTCCGCTTCTTCAAAATAACTTGTACAAATCTTACCGAAACCGGAGGATTTTCTGGTACTAATAGTGAATGGTAAATAATCGGTATTGATTTTTCCATTCGGAAAATCCGTTCAAGTTTTATTAAATTCTTTAAAAGTGTTATTTTTTGTTTTAATACCCTTGGTAACTTAATTACTCGGACAACAGAACATTGGTTCAACGATTGATATAAAAATTATCAATTTTTTAAAGATTATCTAGTCCACATTATCAGAAATCACATATTTTTGTGATCTTATAGAGACTAAGACTTGTTATTTATTATTTTTCATATATTGGGAAAACAATTTTTGATATGATTTGCTATCTCTTGTTTCATCTAAACCTATTTTATCTTGAAAATAATCAAACGAAATATTTGCTATTTATTTGTTGTATATTTGTTCATACTACAATGATTAATTATATACAATCCGTTTGTTTTAATTACAAAAAATGGGGGATTACTATTAATATAAAAATTAATAAAATAATGTACAAAGTTTGTATTCCTTATTTTTTTAGATAAGCAAATATACTTTTTTTAATAATGAAAAGACTGGCGTATGACTGGCTGGAAAAGTAAATGAGTCGATAAACGCTCAATTTTTCGATTTTTTCTGTTCAACTTCATCATCTGGTGATTGATCACGGCGGGCTTTTGAGGCTCGTTTCAATTTTTCACGACGTTCAGCGCTGTCAGAATCGTTTGACTCGTCGGAGTCATCAGAATCTGAAAAAATGCACAATGTTTTGAGGAATTTCTCAAAAATTATATCTGATTCTAAAGTAAGCCGTTTTTTCAAAATTATTTTAGGTTTCAGCGTTTTTTAAGGATTTTTAATCTTAATGGATATTTTTTTTAATGTTTCCTGTATTTAATTTCAAGTTAGATATCGTTGTTATCATTTGAAAGTATTTTTTGCTAAAATTTTAAAAGAATTTTTAGTTTAAAAATTTTTAAGAATTTTTAGAAATATTTTGACAGTAATTAAAACTGTACTTTTACATCGAATTTTGTAAAACCTTACCAACTTTGACATCCGATTCATGTTCATCATCTTGCCTAATATCATCGACAACAACACATTCTTCATCATCATCTTCCGCCTCTTCGTCATCATCATCAACTTCTGTATTTTCTTCATCGTAATCCTCATCTTCTTCTACTTCCTCTTCACCGCTTTCTACTTCCTCCTTCTGATGAAGCATTCTCAATTGTGCAGCACGTACAGAATTATCCATAATTTTCAACAAAAATCCACCTTCTGGTTCGGCGAGAATTGGGAAAAATGGTAGACCATTGGTGCTGCTCGTTGGTTTTTCTTCTGGAATTTTTGAAATACTACAAATTTAAAAAAATATTAATTTTGAATTCTTACCAACAGTATTGTCGCTTTCCACTTCATGATGATGTTCTCTCTCCATTTTTTTCGAAAGTTCCAAGTTTCAGATCTGCAAAAAACGAAAATCTTCTTTTTTACAAAGTCAATGAAACAACATTCAAAAAAGCGGAGTGGCGGCGAAGAAATATCCGGATGTATCTCGTAATCCAAAAGGTCTACTACATATAGGAGAAAAGGGGAAAAAGGAATGTTTCATCAATAGTTGTGTGTGAAAAGACGCAAGCGGTTAAGAGAATTGAGGTAACGAGAAAAAGAATGAGAGAAAGTATTGCGAATGAACAGACGTTAGAAATGAATGAAACGAAACGGCCCCCGCCGACACGATGTTTATAAGGCGGAAATTATAAAAATTATGACAAATGAATTGTGTGGATTTAAGGAGTTCCGAGATTTGAGATTTGAAAACCGTTTTCTCGAAATAAATTATTTATGAAAAATTGGGGGAAGCCAAAATAAAGGTTTACCGAAAATTATACATTTTGAAGTGTATGTGGTAGCCGATGAGCAAACAATGCACTATCGGTGGGCTCGACACCTATTTTGTAAGGGTTTAAAATGCGAAAAATATAATTAATACGTTAACCAGAGAATAAGAAAGGTTCGGGGACAAGTTTATGAGTGAAAAGTTAAAAAATATATGATACTACCACTATGTTTCGCTTAAAGGAGGGCTTTACGCTTTAATAAATGTTCCTTCAATTAAAATAGACTTCATTCTCATTCCAAATCAGTTTTTAAAACTTTCTAAAACCACCTAGAAGTCGTGAAAATGTGCTTCAAAACAATGGCCTAGAAAAAAGTTTTTTAATGACCAAAAAACACAGAAAAAAGACAAACATGAAAATTAAAAATACTTTTTTTGACCCGAAAGAGTTAGTCCCCGTGCTTGGTTTTCTCAGTCTTTTGCATTTTCATACTTTTTTTCATTTTTTTCAAATTGTATCGATTTAAAATAAAATGGCCTAGAAAACCAAACAAGCAAAAAATGAAAACCAATCGAGCAATGATCATAATTCGACATTTATTAAAAATTATGTTAAAAATAACTTTAATGAAGTCAATTTTTCAAAAATATAGCTACTTATTTCAAGAAATTATGATTGGTTCAATTATTTTCTAGGAACACGAATTAGTATCTATGACCCGTATCCAGAACATAAAAGAATAGTAACTTTCAAGAAAAATGGCATCGAACGTTACATAACAGTGTTTACTCGCTTCTCTATCAAAGGTTTCCAAAAAAAAACTTTACGATTTATGGGCAGGGGTGTACACAAAGGAAATTGTGTTTTTTTTTTTCTGTATTGAACAACGGTTTCAAATACAAAATGAACAAAATGTGTATAATACGCGTCGAAATGTTATGCTGTAATTTTACATTTTCCGTTAGTGTGGACCTAAATGTTGGAAATGATTGGTACTTTTTCATATTCTGGCCCTTTTGAGAGTCTGAATAATATAAACGGAAAAAGGCCTACAGGGTCCATTCTACCATTAGAACAAAATTTTTGAACATTTCGCAAAAAATGGTGTAAAACTGAAAATAAGCAACGTTTCAAAAAAAAACGGAATAAGTAGATAACTTACGTGAAAAGAAGTAAAAGTGTCTTATTCCGATAAATCACAAAATAGTATAATGAAAAATAGTTCACAGATTCACATGCGTTATGTTATCGTTATGACTATCTTCTTCTTCTTCTTCTACCGGGCGATTGACAATCTTGCTTCCTTTTTTTTCGATGAAATTCTTCCCACCACTTGAGATAATGATCCTTTCAATAAGGATGTGGGATCATAACTTTGTAAATTCGATTTTATTTCATGTGATGTGTGAAGGTGTGGTGTTTTTTTTTGTCGTCGGAGAATTTCGAACTTGGGAAATATTCTGGAAAAAAAGAACAAAATGAGGAGAGGAAAAATGAGGGAAGTCGTAAATTTAAAAGGGATCTGGGGCACGGTACTCGTCCTCCTCCTAGTAAGAAATTGGAATTTTCGAGAAATCATTTTCAGATATGCTGACTGTAGACTGAAAATTAAAAAAAAACAAATTTCAAGAAAACTACGAGAGTTAGCAGAAATTTACAATTTATCTACAAAAAATTAATTTCTCCTTGTCAATTAGACCGATTTTTTTATTTTCAAAAGATATTTCATATTTCTCAATTTTTTTCTGTATTTCTAAAAAATTTTTAATGTTTATTTAGTATGGTCAAACCATAGTTGGTTTCTATTTCGTTGGCGAATCGCCAAAAGTAGAGTCGGTGTCGAATGTGGCCGGGAGGAGGTGGGTAGGAAAATTGCCAAAACAAAAACTACTCACAGTCATAATTCTTAGCTTTACAATACCAAAATTTGTGTTAAAAAATATTTAAAACAAAAAATTGAAACAATTATGAAATTATGAAGACCGGTTTGAAGTTGATAGCTATCAACGAGTTTTCGAATTTTCAGATTTTTTTATTCAGTAAGAGTAAATGTTTCCTGGTGATTTGCAATTTTTCCAACCTTTGTCGGTCTTATTTAAAGACAGCTGTTCAGTTAATTTGACCCTACATGTTCTTAGTTTCAAAAATTAGAGCGTTCTCTCATTAGTATAATGCAATTTATGCGAAATCACACCGATAAATACACGCTTCATAGCAGCCGTCCAAAGTCGAAAAAATAAAAATTTGAATGCGCGCGTGTCCGTGCGACGCGGTCTGTGTCCGTGCAACGCGGTCGGAATTGGCGCGAAACACAATTATTTGAATGTGTCTACATATTGGTGTTGTTCTTTGGACCACCTGGGCTCGCATTCGAATTTTGATTTTTTGCCTTGAATTTGGATCGTGTTAACTGATCAGCTGCCTTTAAGATATTTTTAATTTTATTGAATATTTTGCAAAGCCGAAAAAATCGATTAAAAAAACAATCAATAACGAGTTTCATAGTGGAACAATAATACAGATCTTTCAAATTTTGTGTTGAAGAGCTACTTAAAGGAGGGCTCTGCGGAGATAATTTATGCGCCTGGGATGAAAATATACTTCAGACTCATTCCAAATCTGCTTTTAAAATTTTCTAAAACCACCCGAAGCCGAGAAAACGCACCTCAAAACAATGGCCTAAAAAACGTGTCCACCGGCGAAAACTAGTCCGCAGGCATGAAAAACCCAAAAACATGAATAAAACAACTATTTATTAACGAAACACGAAAAAAGCTCATAGGAAAAAGTTCGGCCAGGTGGACACTTTTTCTAGGCCATTGTTTTGAAACTAATTTTCTCGGCTTCTAGGTTGCTTTAGAAAATTAAAAAAACGGATTTAGAATGAGAATCGAGTCTATTTTCATTTAAGGTACATTTATTATCTCCGTCAAGCACTCTTTTAAACCACAAAATGACAATATTAGAAATTTACTTGAAAACCCCTCTTTTCCAAATCTTTTGTTTTGGAGATCACAATTTTTAATAATTCATAATCCTGCAGCGTTTCCCGGGTGGCATGCCCAAAAAATACTTTTAGCATTAATAAATAAGAAAACCGGAAATAAGCTCTATTTGTGTTCTCATCTCACAAAAATGTTCCTAAATATAACAAACCGTTTTTTTTCGTCTATATTTCGGACAGACCACAAATTTTGTTTACCTTCATCGTGAGTTTTCCCCCTCTTTTTTGGCGGTCTCTTATTTTTACTTCCTTAGCTTTGTTGGCTGAGTTTGAAAAAATCAGATCTATATGAGGGAAACCTTAGAAATTGATCTTAGTTTGTGTCTATTTTGAAATTATTGTTCAGATAGTTATTTTTTAAACTGCTTTTGCGTTCGCTTTATTATTTTTTCCATAAAAACAACGCTCATTTCCCCCTTTCATGGCATTTCAGCAAATTGTTGGTTCAGTCCAGTGTTGTGCAAATAAAAATTTTCTAGCAACGATTTTCATTTTCGACTACATATTAATGTAGTTAGTAAAGCGAGGTACATTTTTTAAAATTTAGGATACGGTGGGGTACATTTTTATTAAGATTCGTTGATTTCTGGTCAGTTACCATTTTGAATGTTTTTCTTAAGAACTTTTCACCATATTCTACAATAATTTATCTAACAGTAAGGCGTGTGCTTGCGTAAATCATGAACAGAACAGAATTAATTCTGTAGCTTTTATTTTACATGTTCAATTTGCTCAGCGGTTTCGAGCCTGTTAAAATTTCGATCGGTTCTTTATTCCGATATCCATCAGTTACCATTTTGAATGTTTTTCTTAAGAACTTTTCACCATATTCTACAATAATTTATCTAACAGTAAGGCGTGTGCTTGCGTAAATCATGAACAGAACAGAATTAATTCTGTAGCTTTTATTTTACATGTTCAATTTGCTCAGCGGTTTCGAGCCTGTTAAAATTTCGATCGGTTCTTTATTCCGATATCCATCGTCAACTGTAATAATACATTCTTTAAAGGTGTTTTCATTTTTCTCTCAGCTTCTTCAAAATGAGCTGTTTTCAGCGACTTTTTTTGATAGCTTGGAAGTTCTTCAACTGTCGTTTCCTTTCACTTCTTCCAAATAACTAAATTTCGAACCCTTATTTTGTGACTTTTAAAAATGTTGGGCATTTTGCCAACAGTTTGCAAGTTGTTTTGGGGAAGATGTCCCTGGAAATGGGCCAGACCTAGTATGGAATTGGAATAGAAGATCTTAAACTCATATACAGGGTGGCTTTTATTTACGGGTCCCAAAGTTTGGCGCCATGGTGGTAGCGCGCGGGCGCGTTTTTGATGTTTCTGTTTTTTTGATGTTTTTAATTATTGCTTCATTTTTCATCCTAGCAAGTTTCAGAATTATCGGTTTATTTTTAGTGAAATGGCACCGTCGAGTATTCATCGCACTCAATAGTCGACCTTCACAACAGCGGTTTTGGTACGAGAGAAATCGATCAGAAAAATGGCTGAAGAGCTCGGAATTTCTAGTTTCTCCATGACAAAGATTGTCAAAAAGGAGCTTAATCTCACCCCATATCGTGTAACAAAAACCGCTATTTTATCGGAGAGTAACAATGATAAACGCTTACGAAAAGCAAAAAAGCTCCTCGCTGGCACGCGACGAGGTGAACTTTTAGTGACAGTCTTTTCAGACGAGAAGTTTTTCACATTGGAGGCAGAGTTGAACCCCCAGAATCATCGAGTACTTGCAAAGAATGTCCAAGAAGCTTTTGACAACGGAAAACTATTTTTCGGGTGTCATACCAAGAGAGTGTAATGATTTTTGGTGCCATCTGCTAAAATGGCAAGTGTCCGTTGGTTTTCGTCGATAAAGGATTAAAAATTGACCGAAATTACTCTGTCAATGAAATTCTGGAGAATCATCTGATGCCTTGGGCCTATCCCACTTCGTTAATCAACACTGGGTCTTCCAACAGGATGGCTCTCCAGCACACGCTGCCAAATTCACTCAGCAGTGGTGCGAGTACCATTTTCCTGCGTTCATCAAGAAGGAAGATTGGCCGTAGTCGTCGCCGGATTTGAACCCGCTGGACCATTCCATCTGGGGATTTTTGCAGAAAAAGGTCTGTGGAAGACCCCACTCGAATGTTGAGGCTTTGAAGCAAAAATTGATCGAGGAATGGGACAAACTATCTCTCCAATACCATCGTGCCACACTTGATGCCATTCCTAGGCGTCTTCAGACGGCCATCGTCTCCAAAGGAGGCCGAATCGAATAATTATTGTTGATAACTATTTGTTTATATTCTAAGAAATTATTTGTTGAATCTGAGCTCATTTGATTTTCTATTTTCAGAGATATTACAGCTAAAAGTGGGACCCGTAAATAAAAGCCACCCTGTATATATTCGTTTTTAGCACAAGAAATTTGGTTGGGTATCGAAATTTTAAAGGGTTTGAATATTTTTTCTTTGATTTGTCACGTTTTGCAACATTGATGAAGGGGTTTACTGAGATAATTAATGCATCTGAGATGAAAATAGACTTCGTACTCATTCCAAATCTGTTTTTAAAATTTTCTAAAACCACCTACAAGCCGAGAAAACGCGCATCGAAACAATGGCCTAGAAAAAGTGTCCGCCGGCGAAAACTAGTCCGCAGGCATGAAAAATCCAAAAAAAATTAAAATAAAAATAAAAAAAACATAAAAAGGACTAATATAAGCATTCTGCATAACTATTTATTATCGAAACACGAAAAAAGTTCGACCAGGTGGCCCTGTTTCTAGGCCATTGTTTTGGAGCTAATTTTCTCGGCTTCTAGGTGGTTTTAGAAAATTTTAAAAACTGATTTGGAATGAGAATAAAGTCTATTTTCATTTAAGTGACATTAATTATCTCCGTAAAGCCCTCCTTTAATTTGTAAGATTTTTCAGAAATGTCATAGATTTAAGCTTGCTCGTAATATTGGTGCCATTCTAAATTAGGGAATTCACATTGCGATCCAATTTTGTAGTTTTTATCTGACATTCATAATATTGTTTTAAACAACTGAATTATTTTCAATTTTATTGTTTACATATCCACAACTCCTTGAAACCAAACTTCCCTTTTTTTATAATTTCATCTTCTGAATGGGGAGCAGCGGGCCCCCCCCCCCCAAATGAATGTAGCCGCTTCTTCTTCTTCTTCTCCCTTTTCGTCGATAACCATGCATGGTGTGGCCGAAGCTAAAACCACTCCTCTCTGTTTCTTTTTCCAGCTTCAAAACCTCTTTCACCCTCCCTCTTCTGCTCAAAATACTGCATTCGTTTTCTTTCAATTTTGTCTGTCATGTTGGTCTCTGCATGTAAGTCGTTTCCCTAAAAATTAATACATACGTCATTCGAAATTCTTCCTCGATTTTGTTTTTTTTTCTAGTGGTAATTTTCGACTGGCTTTCTCGTAAATTTTCCAGATTATTTATGGGGGGATTTTCAAGTGAATGGCTTTGAAATTATAGGGAGGAAAATGTTGATTTTCGGAGCTTTATTCTTTAAAATCGTTTTTTGAAGGCTTTCCCATTATTTATGAATATTTTTACGGACATGAGAGAAAAAAGTGAAACTATTGTTCTCCAAACAAAATTTATAGATCAATTCCAAACAAAAATTTCGATTTCTCACAAAACATTTGTTCAGCTGACATAAGCAGTCGAAATGTTTCAAAATTCTATTTTTGTTCTTTTTCGTTTTTTTTTTAAAATAAAATTCGAAACGTATTTCTTATCTTTCCACAAACTCCAAAAAATTATTATTTGTTTACCCTTCACTCACATTTCCCAATTTTCAGGAAAAGGCCATAATAATTTAGAAAGATGATGAACGAAGCGGAAGCAGGTGATTTGCTTGTCGAATTGGGGGAAACGTTAAGGTCTAGTCCAAATGGAGGGTCCAAGGATGGTGTAAATGATGGATTGGATTATTGTGGGTTCTTTGGAATGGGAATGCTTTTTTTTTAATTTTGAACTTTCAGTTGATACAATGTCGGAGACTGAATGGAAAAGCGCTAGATTATCTTCAAGTCATAGTGATGATTTAGGGTACGTTTCATTTTAAAGAATTTCGTGGAAAAAATTTTAAAAAAAAAGGAACGCAAAAAAGAATTATAACCGAATGATATGAAAATTGATAAAAAATTTTGAAAATGTTTAATATCAGATCCATGATTTCAATTTTAATCGGAAAAGAACGCCTTGGCCTATACAATTGTTTTTAGTCAGTTTTTCATAACAAGCACGTCACACCCATCCCCCTCCCCAGCAATAAATTTGCGGGATTCAGTGTCGAACCAGTGTATTTGGGCTCATGTTGAACCAGTGTATTTTTAAGGAATTCCAATTCAGAGTAAATACATCCAATGTAACGTTCAACAAATATTCTGAAGCGCGATTGAAGTGTTTTGTTTTGCACTAACTCTGACCGCGCTGCAACCTCGCAGCATTCACGCTGTGTTCTTGAACCAAGAGATATAAAATTAAAAGAATTATTGACTCAATTTTAATTGTTGGTTCTTTACAACTACTTCCCTATATTGAACAGTCATTAAAAAATAAAATGTATTTGAAATGACCTACCTTTCTTTTGTCAAATATGCGGAATAAGATAAAAATAACTAAAAAATCAAAATTCGGTCCCTTTAATGGTACAGGTAAGCGTTTTGGTTCAAGCGTATCACAGGGTGCGGACTTTGCGGTTACTTTCTTTTGCGGTTAGAGGGCTTCATGCTAGGAACATGTAAGGGTCTATTACCTTCGCCGAGAACTACTAACAATTTAAAGCTAGGGATCGAACTTTTGACCTTGCACTTAGCATGCAAAACCACTAACCACTTCTTTATTCTACCCTCTTGGATATTTAGTTCTAGGAAATCAATGTTTTTTCAACAATTTATACTTTACTACAAAGTTTTTGACGACGGTATTCCCAATCTGTTAAATACATTGTTTCAGGAGCTTGAATGACTGTTTACGTTTACAACAATTAGAAGAAGAGCAAGAACGCCTGAATAATTCATTATTCAGCCTAAGTTCGCATTTTGCACAGGTTCAGTTTCGAATAAAGCAGATGAATGAAGCAGATCCGAAGGATAGAGAAGTGAGTGCAAAATTATTTGCTTGGCTATATTTTCAATGATATTTTTTTTTCTAGAAATTATTGAGAGACCTTGAAGACTTTGCTTTCAAAGGATGCGCAGATATGAATGAGCTTCAGAGAATGAGAAGTGAATCTGATAGTGGTTGCGAGATTTTGGAGAAACAGAAGGAGCGACAGAATGAGTTGTTAAAACAGCTGAGAGAGCAAGTTGAAGATTTGGAGCGAATTGCTTATGAAAATGGAGAAGGTGATCAGCCGAGCACCATGATTTTACAGAAGCAGGTAAGCTTTAAAATAAAATCAAAAAATCAGTTTCAAGAGCTTAATGTTTTAGAAAGCAGTACTTGATAAACTTCGCGATAAAATTGAGCTGAATTTGGATATTGATAAAATGTCACAAGTTGAAATTCAGAAACATGTTGAGGATGCAATAAAGCAGGTATAATTAGATTTTTTTATTCCGTGAGTTTCACAACTTTTTCATTCACAGCTCGTCAACCCATTCAAAGAACAAGGCCAATTAGTCGAACAATTACAAACACAAATAATTGACCTGGAGAGATTTGTGAGCTTCCTTCAGAAAGAAAATGCTGAATCACAATCTTCGAACCAGAGTACACCTATAAAAGTAAGAAAATAAAAATATTATTAGGTTTTTATAAAATGTATATTACTTTCAAGAGCATGGGCTCAACAATGTTGACAAGTGCCAAACCAAAAAGTGCATCTATTCTGGATGGGATCATTGGTTATTCAAGTAACAAGTTCCAGAAAAATCAGCTGAAGAATACGTTAAAGGGGAATCATTACGGGTTTGTTAATTTTTTATAAAAGTTAATTTTTTTCAAGTTTATCGTTTTAGTGACGAAAGAGCTCACCTTCAACTCGCTGTTGAAGCTACGAAACAAGTCTTAGAAAAGTACACCCTTCTGTCCATAGATTCAACGGCAGTAGAAGAGGATTCACAAATAGAAGTGGAGAATGATGTAAATAAAAACTTTAAATTAAAATTTAAAAAATTATCTTCAGGAAGTTTTTGAAAGATCTGAAGAAGAAGTAGTAACGATCGTTAGAAAACAACTGTGCCCATCGTTAAAAGCGTTATTGGAGCATGGGATGTTCGAAGAAACACTAGTTTATAGAAGACTTCCTGGATTCGCTTGCTTTTCAGCTGTTCAGAGTAAAGAAACTTCGAAATCGTACAAGTTGGGACATATATGGGATGTTATAATGTACTTTTATTGTACAAAAACGAAAAGGGATACAAATGATGCACCGGTTAGGAAATTAAGCCAAAGTTTCAAGTTGGATAATGTCGGCGGAAGGAGCGTGACATCGAAACAGGTAGGCAAAAATTGAGGGGATTTTAATGAACTTGTCGGAATTTCAAATTTTGAAAATCAGTTAATTCTAAAAGGCTTAACAATCCTCGTCTTTGATTAATCTTAATTTTTTGCAGGTTTTATTAACAACAATTGAGAATATCGTATCAACACATGCAAAACTTCGCCGCTCAAAAGATGCACATTGGAAAGCTTTTGTGTCAGCAGCAATGAATGAGAAAAAGCTGCCGGCGTGGTTGAGGTAACTAGACCGCATATGTATTTCTTCAACTATAAATCCTGATTCAGAATCATATTTCGAACACGTCAAGTTGTAGAAATGTGCTATAATCCTTGGAGCTACGTGGCGCGCACTGGATGCGAGGAACTGTACACACTATTAGAAGACCTTCATAAATATAATATTCACCTTCCTGTAGATTTAGCGCTTCGACCTTTTGAGCAGATGAAAGACGCTTTTTAAAAACTAATTTTTTAAATTTACCCTTTTTATCAATTCTGACATCATAATCGTTACTGGTTACATGTGATAATTCGAAAAACATCATATTATCATAATTTCAAATACTTGTTGAATAAAAGATTTCATATTTTTTAATACCAAATGTTCAAGTGGAACTGCAATGAATCATTGAAAAAAAGTGTTTACACACAGCAAAAAGTTTAGTTTTATTGAAAAATATCGATCTGTTAAAATGTATTTTTTAATGTGTGGTTTTTTTTTTCGCTGGCTAGGGGGAGTTTTGAGAGAGAATCAGAACATTCGCAATTGTTGGCTTAGTTCGATTATTTCATCGTTTTTTGAATTTTTGTAGTAAATAATTTATTTTTAAATGTTGTGAAAAAAGTGGTGTTCAATTATGACTTACAATTTTCTTGAACAATTTTCTTTTAAAAAATTTGTCTGTTATTCTTAATAGATGTATTTAGCAGTATTCCGATCCTGATCAGATTTCGGATCACATTCGAATCGGACCGGTTTTTGAAATTGAGATAAAGTAGGGTCACATTAACTCGGGGCAGTTATTTCCTTTATTTTCAGTAAATTGTTTTTAGAACTGACAGGCCTCGAATACACTTTTAATTCCAACAAAAAAGGCAAAATAGAAAATATTCCCCGTCATAAATATAAAAAATTGTTCTAAATTTGTTTTTAATATTCCAAAAACCACGATTCTTAATTTTCCCAAGTTTTTTAGTGTGTTTTTTGTTTTCACATGGATCAATAGAATGAAGAAGTTTTTTTTAATTTATAAAATGTTGCGTGATATTCGCCCAGGTGTATCGATCCGATCCGAATCGTAACATTAATACATATAGGGGTCTCTCGAGTTATGAGCCTGTTAAGCCTGATGAATGTCAAAAAATAATATTTCTAAAATTTTGTACGACTAGGAATGATTTCTTTATAATAAACCCAAAAAATGGTAGCCATCTGAAAAGTTTGTGTTAGAAATCAGTTATAAACCATCAAAGTTATCCAGAGCTGTTGTTTGGGGCAGTCGGCTCACAAGTAGTTTTTCAGGTATTCTAATTTCTTTTCTAAAAGAAAATAATCTATTAATTAATGAATCCATATAAAAACAAACAAAGAAAAACGTGGGAAAATTGAGAATCGATGTAATATATGCATATCAATAAATACAGAGGTCCAAAGAAGAAAAAAAATTTGAATGCACGCCGGATGGTGCGACACGGTCGGAATTGTTCGAAACGCAATTATTTTTATGTAGCAACATTATGGTATTGTTTTCTCGATCTTCTGCCCCCCCCCCCTTAGAATTTTTGTTTTTCGCCTTGAATTTGGTTTGTATTAACTGACAATCTGTGTCTTTAAAGAACCATATGATTTTAAAAAACTCTCAAATTAAAAAATTATTATTAATTTATGATGTAACCATTGGAAACGATATCCGGTTTGTTACGCTTCCAACTTACTTCAAATCTCCAAAAGTTCTTTCACGAGCTGATATCCGTTTTCTATTAAAATTCCGATGATTTCAAATTTCACTTTCTAAACTGGGTTAATCTACAACACATTTCATTGTACCATTAACAAAACAACTACAAGATAATCATATATTATATTCCCTATAGGCCCGATCACATTTGAAGTCTAGGTTAATTCATTCTCATCCGAAGTTTCCGAACGTTGAAGTGTGTGTTTGTGTTTTTCCCTCTGTTTGTAAAACCAACCAGAAGTCTTAAACAAACCCGCATACTGTCTAACAATTCCCCATGACTTACTAGTAACGAAAACAGACAAAAACAATTTCCATCCTCACTTTTAACCGTTCTACTTATCTTCAATATTTGCCCAAAACATTTTGTTTATGTCTTCTTTTCCTCATTCTGATAATTACTTTCATTCTCAAAGTGTTATCGTTTTAAAAGTGCCGCCGATCTTACCCTTCCACTTGAATTCTCGTGACCCCCGGGGTCTCTTCCCTCTTCCATGCAGTAAGCGCGCTCCATCGACCCGCAACACATTTTTCATATGTTCCCGTAACCTAGTTTCATCCGCTGTTTTCTTCTTTTTGTTTTCTTTTAGTATCGGAATTTCGCTTTAGGATTAAGAAGAATAAAAACACTGCTGGCTATCCGTTTTCTAGTAATGCTACTTTTGTCGTCAATGCTTATTTGAACAACTATTAATATTTAACTCGTTTTCTTTCCTCTGCGTTCGCTGCAGTTCTCACTATTTTCTGCAAAAAAAAAACAACACGCTCGTTCATTTTTTTCATTTTGTTTGAGTAAACACTCTCAGTTTATAAAAATAAATATGATATTCACGAAAATTCCCGGAAAACACTTAAAACCTCCCCCATTAAAATCCTAAATGGTAGGTAGTGCTTTTATTTTAATGGATTTTCGAAAGTAATTCAGTTTGGGATAAATCAAACAAAGAACTACCGCTTTTTCCAAATATTTATGTGAATTTTGATTTATAAAAATTTTGCTACGAAATGTTTATAGTTTAGTTGCATTCTTTTCACCTCTTTCAACATTCCAAATTCTATAGTCATTAAAAATTCGACAAAAAATTCGTATTTTCTTTCATCATGACGTCATTCTTACATATTTCATTACATTTTTCGTTTTTTTTTGTTCATTTTCTCAGTAAGTCGATCCAAATTGAATGAAAAATGAACATGAGACAACAACGCCCTAATTTTATTCTTGTAAATGCCACCATGTTTATTTTTAAGCCAATTTTTTGTTCGCATCACTCTTTTTTTTCGTTTATTCTAATTTGTTTGGAAATTTTCAGGATTTATCCTCCTTCAAACATGGGAGACAATGAACCAGAGCTTAACATCCGCTCGCTTTTCAAATGCACACCATTCAAAGCAGATGAAAAGGTTGGTATAACTAGGATTTTTTCAACAGAAAAAATAACAACATCTGGATGAAATCAACATTTTTTATATTATTTCAGATCTCGTGTATGACTGGTACCACAACGAACATTTTCATTGGGACAACGTTGGGAAATGTGTACAATGTTCGGAAGTTGGGAGATTCTTTCGAGTTTCAGACGGGTGTTCATTTTGGAGTGAGTATTTTTGATCTTTCCAACATTAAAAATTATTGTAAAATCAATAAATTGAATAAGAGCTCAACAAATGTTCTATCAAGAACATTCCATTTTTGGTGGAAACCTGTCGAAAACAGATGTTTTGCGTTCACAACTCTTAGGAAATTGAACATAGTGTTTTGAAATCATTTCAACACCACTGATTTCATTAGTTTTTCCTATTTTTCATAAGTTTCAGACCTTAATTTAGGAGGACATTTTTAAAGTCAATTTTTAAAAAATTTTCAAAACATGAAGTATGGCCGAATCTAATTTGTTTTACTCCGAATAACAAAATTGAGTCCCTGAATAACTCGCTTCGTGAAACCATGGTTGCAAAAATGCCACGCCCGCTTTTCGTTCGGTTTGTATTGAATCTTCTTAAAGGTGGACTCCACGCAGGTTATAAATGTTACTTAATCCAGCAGAAATTCAATTTTCGTTATCGAAATTCTAGTGAAAAAAATTCCAAAAAGGTTAAAAAGGGCACCAGGAATCGAACTTTGGTCTCAAAAATGTAAAAGTTTCTGCCAAAGTTCCAGCCAAGTTCGATTCCGGATGCCATTATTTTCACATTTTTATTATTTTTTGCAAATTTTTCACTATCGATTTGGAATATAAAATTGAATTTCTGATGGATCAAGGAACATTTCTAACATGCGTATAGTCCTCCTTTATCGATCGTCCCACTTTAATTTACTATGACGAGAGCATGTTCAGCAAGAATGCCATCATCACGATACCATCACTAAAAATAGAGCAACGACTGAACCATGTTACAATATTCAGAGATTCTTTTTTAGAACAATTTTTGAGCATACTAATTCTTAAAATTTGCATTTTGTAACAATTGCCCTTCTGGAACTTTTATAATCCTTTCACAATATCCAGTTTTGTTTCATTTGGATCCAAGTCTTTTTCAATGAAACCTAGCACATTTGAAAATGAAAATGACGCTGGTAAAGGAACTTTTTTCAAAAAAAAATGCTAAAGAAAGGTGTGAATTTGATCTTTGGGAGTTCAAAGTCTGAAAATTTTGCAAAACATCGATTTCTGGACAACTATACAACTTGATTCAAGCACGCTATTTCTGGATGAAATGTTGAGATTTTCATATTGAAAGTATTCTTTTTTTAAGCAAAAATCACCAAAATTTTCAAAAATATTTGTTTCGTAAAACAAACCTTGACCAAGAAGAAGCTTCTGAAAACATATTGACGCATTTTGCTCAAAATTGACCTAGTGGCTCGCATCATTAAAACCTCAAAGTTGTATATGAAATATTTGTATATGAAAAGTTACAGTTCTTCAAAGTTGGTTTTTTTGCAAATTTTCAGCCATTGAGCTCGAAAAAATCATGTTCGAATTTTTCTTTAACAGTTTTTGAAAGTAGTTTATTTAACGACATGAAATTAACTTTCAAATCAGATAAGTCTGATTAAAAATCACAGCAAACGCTACAGGTACTTCTCATGCTAGTTTTAATTTCAATCATTAGCCTTTTCAGTGTTTTTTCTTTCAGTAACAGATGTTTTCGCCAAGCAATTCAAACCAAATTTGAAACAAAAAACATACTCAAAATTTGCACTTTTTTAATCACAACCCTCGATGCCTTTTCTGATTATTCCCACATTTTTCTAATCTCCTAAACAATATAAAGTCACACGTTTCCGTGCATTTGGAAAATAACAATTTGCGCCAAAAAAAAAGTGGAGAAATCTCCAGAACCAATTTCTTTATTCAACTCTAAATGCGAGGTTTGCCCCCCCCCCCCCCCCTAACACTGCCACCATAAATTAGTCTAGGCTACGAGTTGGTTTTGAACGCGATTTTGCTATTATTTTAGGGAGGGGGATATTGTTCTAGCGAGATTAGCAGCTGAAAAGAGACCAAGAGTTTAAGATAAAAGGGTTATTTTGGAGTTGATCATTAGTGCTTAATGATGCGGATAGGGCTCATTGGACTCCTAATCCTTCTTTTCTTTTATCAAAAAAAACAACACTTTTATGATGTAATATGGACTATATAATGACGCCTTTGATACAGAAATTGTTCATATAAATGTAGTTCTTAGCTTGTTCTTTTCCAGAGCGAAAAAATCCATCAACTCGAGCATCTTTCCGCATTGGAGATAATCTTGGTCATTTGTGGTACGACCCTTATTGAGCTCAGTTTGGATCCAAGCGCATATCTGCAGGTAAGGAAAGCTTTTTCTAAAAAAATGGAATTTTTATAGAAAAAGCCGGAAATATTTTATTTTTTTGTATAGAAAATGTGTCACATATAACTTTTATTGTTCAACGAAGAAAATGTGGTTTTCTTTGTATTGTTTTCAATATTAACAACAATTTACTTTTTTCAACGAAAAAAAAAACAAAATAGATATTTTGAGAAGCTCAAAAAATTTCTCTCTCCGAATTTCAGGTGATATCGACCCAGAAAAATGTGTCAAGCATCTCACTGAACCAACATTCACAAGTCAACGACGCCGACGATCCATTCTGTGTGCATCTGGCGATCATCAGCTCGTCGAAAACCATCAGTTTGTGCCGAAAAACGACTGGTCGTTTGAATAATCGCATTTATCAAAAAATTTCGTGTAACGATGTGGTGAGGCACGCGGTTTTTAATGGGTTGGTTTTGGGCGCGGAGAGGAGGAATTGTGTTCTTCTTCTTCTCCTTCTCCTCTGTCACTCTGTGCTTTTTTTTCGGACAATTTTTTTTCATTTAAAATTGGCTGTTTTTATTTTTTTTTCTTCTTCTTCTCTATTCTTTTAGTCTCTATTTTTCAGGAAGAGTGTTTGTTATGCCACTTCGAACGCGTATTTCATACACAATTTGGTGGAGAAT
Source organism: Caenorhabditis virilis (assembly GCA_964036255.1). Taxonomy (NCBI): domain Eukaryota; kingdom Metazoa; phylum Nematoda; class Chromadorea; order Rhabditida; family Rhabditidae; genus Caenorhabditis; species Caenorhabditis virilis. Next base: position 3,667,103 of record OZ038420.1, on the reverse strand, counting down.
CGGACATTGCCGTTGTTTCCAATTGATGAGCCGAGAAATGCCAAAATTCTTGCAATAGATATGGTAATTTTTTAGACGTTTCTTGATTTTTCCTAAAAGGGGGGGAGTAGTTCTTGAACCTCTAGGTAGAACTGTACTGAAATAGCTCGTATTTTCGGTTTATTTTGACTCGCACTAGTAAGGCTGACAAGAGAAGTACCTGAAGCGCTTCTGGATGCTTACAATCAGAATGAGAAAGGCTCAATATGAAAAACGCAATATTTTATCCAGAAATATTCAGCTTGAGCCAAGCTAAAACTGCCTAAAATTAGATTTTTTGCAAAATTTGCAGACTTTATATGCGGAAAACAGCGGATAGCGGAGGTACCTGACAAGGGAAGCACCTGAAGAGCACCGTGGATGTTTTTAATGAGATGTAGCTCATTTGAAAGAGATTTTGACGCCATTAAAGGAGATTGACATATTTTAGCAAATTATGTTGAATCTTTCTGAAAATGTCATTCTTTAAATTCTAACGGCGAAACGTGGCATTTTCATAAAATTTCAACCAAAGAAACTGAAATTTGGATCATCAGCTAAAAAGGATGTTTTCAAGATGTTTTGAAAGTTTTACCCAGTTAAATTAAGCTTGAACCCAGGTTAGAGCTCTTCAAAGTTTAGTTTTTGCAAATTTTCAGATTTTCAGCTTTAAAAAATCATGTTCAAACTTATGCTTTGCAGTTTTTGAAAGCAGTTCCTTTACCAGCAAAAAAATCATATTTTTATTGAGCTTGGTCTCATTAAAACACCCAACAACGTTTTTTCAGCTACTTCTCCCTTTGAAGAATTTCAAGCTGTTTTAAATGATAATGAATAAACCTCAATATAAAAACAATTTATCCAAAAACATTGAGTTTTGAGTCAAGTCATAGCTCTCCAAAATTAGATTTGTTTGCAAAATGTTCAGACATAATGTATTTGCCAAAAACAGGTGATGGATGTATTGGTTATGACGCACACCAAGTTTTATTGCTAGTTGTGAAGTTCTAGACTGATTTTGTGAGCTTTGAAGGTTTTGAAATTGGCTCAGACTCCCCCCTCATCAGTACACTTTAAAAAACGTTGCATATTTTAGATGAGCTCTCACATAATAAATCGTTTTGAGAAAAAATTCTATTTTTGTCACCGACTCACTCTCTTGAAGTTCGCATCGAATGAATGTCTAGTTCAAACGGATCACGATGCTGGAGAATGTATTTACTATTTTTGATTATCGTGTTTTTGAATCTGGCTCAATTTCAGCTTTCGTAAACTTAGAAAAGAATTTTTCTAATTTATCTGGTGAAGAGAATGTTCTAGATTCTGTAAAATCTACTCCACTTGGAGTAGATTTTACAGAATTCTAGAAGCCTTACTCAAAATGACCAATTTTTTGGTGTCAAAAATCAGAAAGTTAAGATGAAAAAGCTTGAAAAAGCGTTTTGTCACCCCCCCCCCCCCGCTCGTGATATAATGATAATGGTACTAGCAAATACGTGCTGTCATGGAAACCCTAATCAGGTTGCTAAAATCGCGTGATTCGTTTAAGGTCTTCTGGAAAATTAGCACCAATAAAATACATGTCGTCTTTATGTCGCCTCTTCCCCACCGCGTTCCCCCAATGAAATGAACGCCCATTTTCCAATTTTCAGAACGAATTCCTCCTCTTCACCACCGGTCTCGCGATGATCATCAGTGCAGATGGAGTGAGCACCCGGCCGCCATTAATATTTCACGAGTCTCAGATTTTGTCTAGCGTCTATAAATCGCCAAACATCATGCTCCTTGGAAACGAGCATCTCTCGATTTATGGGTTCGTGAATCCACACACACCCTCTTTTTTGTATCTAAATTTTGTTTTTCTTCTTTCTAGGAAGGACGACTCACAAATGGACCATTCGATTGTCAACACAAACGGCTGGAGTGAAATATTCGAAATTGAAGGGCAAATGTTTTTATGCAATTCAAATGAAGTGTTCCAAATGGCACAGGCGACATTTCAAAATCGGGTCTCCCGGTTAATTGCGAAGGGACAGTTGGACAAGGCGCTTGATGAATGTGAGAAAGAGTATCAGCTTTCGCCAAAAGATGAGGTTATTGAGGTGAGTGTGTTGCTTTTTTTTTAGCTAAAAATCTTGGAAAAGCTTATATTTTTGCAGCTTGTCAAAGATTTGAAAAAGCAGATTGGCTTCAAAATGTTAGATGAGAGGAATTGGAACGATGCTTATGAATATTTGATAAGCAGTGCAACGAATCCGATGGAAGTTGTTGGAAAATTTGACATTTTCGAGTTTGAGCAATATTTTGGCGACATTGCACAACATCGACGTTTAAATGAGAAAGTCAAGGAGAAGGTTGCGTTTCTCAAGCTTTATCTAAGCGATGTTCAACGACAGGATTTCATGAATCTGGAGATGAGAAAAGAGGTTGACGCCTCGCGGATACGTTTTGGGATCTTCATCGACTCGAGCAAATGGACGGCTGAAAATCATCGCACAATGGCTGAGATTTGTGAAGAGCGGGAGGAGTTTGTGAAAGCTGGTGAGCATTGGATAGCTGGTGGCGAGGTTAAGAAGGGGTTGGAGATTTGGGGTCAGCGGGTTGGAGATTTCAATGATGTTATGATCGAAACCTTGCAATTGTGAGTTTGAAATAAAAGTAATAAGAATGAAAATAAGCCTGTTTCAGCCTTTCGGAAAAAGCCGAAATTCTGCAAGTCGTCCAATGGCTCCTTTCAAAATACCCTGATAACAATGAGAAGGTTTAGTTTTTGTTAATTTGAAGAGGCATATTGTTTTTTTGCAGATAATGAAGGCAATTGACAATGAAAATTTCACACTAATTGAGAGAGCCGACATTTTGAAGCCGCTCCCGGAATCATATCGAGAATTCTTGTTCCAGAATTCAAGTGTACTAGAATTGCGGTCAAGGCTGTTGACAATGCAATTGGATGAAGTGCACACTTTGGACTCGAGGCAAAAGCTTCGAAAGAATCTGCTACACTTTATGAAAAAGGAGTACAAGATTGATGCGGAACTTCGCGAAAAGTTGAAAAAGCCAGAGTTTGAAATTGAGAGAAGACTCGTTGAGTTTAAGCCAACACTCGCGAAGACGGAAGAAACGGTTACGAAACTAATGAAGGAGAAGGATCTCGAATCGGTCGAAGGTTACATCGATCTACATCTCAAAGATCATCCGTCGATTATTCAAACGCTGTATTCGGTGAGCAAAAGTGTCGAGCCAAGTCAAGAGCTCTGGAGCCTGCTTATCAATTATTTGTATCGAATCAATGACCCGGAAATGACTCGTAAGCTGGTCGAAGAGCTGCCGTTGGAGATGAGAATGCGAGAGATTAGCTCGTCGTTAAAGGATGTGGTGGCGCATAAACTTGAGGATTCAATGGAGTCGAGAATGATTCTAGCGGCTCAGAAGTGGTTGTTGAGCGGGAAGAGGGATGTAAAGCCAACAGGAAAGGTTATTGTGAGTTGATTTTTTTTTTCGAATTGAACAAAAAAATCATAATTAAATAAACGTAAACAGACCATGTAAAAAAGAAGCGAGTATAATACAACTTATTTAAATAAGAGAGTAATTGCTCCGCCCCCTTCGCCAAGTAAAAATTTGCATAATTTGTGCACACCAGTTTACATAGAGCCAATTATAGAAACCTGCAATTAGTTTCCGTCACTGGAGGGATTGATCCAAGTTATGGGCCCCAAAGTTTAAATTTTGCGTTGTTTTATCCAAAAAAGAGTTGGACGCAGTTAGCTTACACACAGAACCAGATAGAATGGTTAATGTAGAATGGTTTATGCTCGAGCTCGTTCAATTTATTCTTCTTAAATCATTCATTGAATTATTATAAACTGAATATTAGATAATTATGATAATTGCTTTGAGAACGGTAATAGTGGGTGTTTTACCATTCTCATAATCAGAAAATGGTTTAGAGAGCTTAAAGACACTATGCCATTGAATACGTGGCGCAAAAACGAACATTTCTCTTCCAAGTTTTTATTATATCATTGCTTGAACAAATATGGTTTCTCTGACAGACACCAAAAATCCACAATCTTCAAAAAACTAGTTTTTGTTGAGATTCAATGTAATGCAGAGTTTTAAAAATTTTCAAAAAATCAGAAACACATGTTTTTTGCAGATAACTGAAAATGCGAGATGTGAAGTATGTTCAAATGAACTCACTCTCACCAGAGGATCAATAACTTATCTTCCGTCCGGCTATGTCGTTCACACTTCTTGCATCCGACATCCAGGTTTATGTCCCATTACCAACATGCTTTTTAATCAATAACCGCCCCCCCCCCCCCAACATATTTAAAAATTATTTTGTGTGAATATTTGGACCTTATCATACTTAAAAACATTTGTTTAATAATCCAATCTGTTGAATGTCATAGACATAATTGTTTTACAAATCATTGACACGTTTCTTCGTTATTTTAAGAATTGTATCGTTTTTGAAGAATGTGCCAAAAAATATTAATCTCCATATCTAACCAAAAATCGTTGGAATTGGTGGAACTTTGTTAGTTAAGAGGGTTTTCTTTGAAAATGGAAAATCTTTGAGTTTTAATAATTTTCCACCGATTACAGTTTCATTCAGGGCAACATTCTTTCATTTTTATTCGACTTTTTTTTATTTTCTTTGATTATTTCCTTTTTTTTTGTTCAATGCGGTAAACTATGGTTTCCGGTTATGTTGAGTTTTAAAGCTTGTGCAATTTTGTAATGTTAAATAAAGAAATAAGTTATTCATTAACATAAATATGTACAAAACAATAATTAACAAGAGATCTAAAATTTGAAGTGGTTAATTTAACCAAAGAGATCGGCGAAAACGTTTGTAATATAGTTGAATGGTGTGGCCTTCTTACATTTTGACCAATCGGCATAATGAATGTTGGAGTTTCTGCAAGATCCATGATTTTTGAATCAAAAAATTGCTTTCTTTAATTCTACTCACCCTGTATAATCATTCATAAAACCTGCATCATCCAACTCTTGCTCCAATTTATCCTTATAGGTTTTGTAAAAGTTTCTGATGTCACGAACCAATCCGATTAATGGGAATCGTGCCCAGTTTGACAAAATCACGTATTCATATTGATTTGATTTTGGATCGATTGGTCCGACGATCACAATTTGGTCTGTAATTTGAAGAGTTTAGAAGAAAAAGGACTAGAAACATTCGAGGGACTAGGTGTTTTGTTTGTTGGGATTCTAGGCAGTTGGGGGACTAGGTTTTGGAATTAATGGAAGAGAAAGAAATTCTTTGGGATTCTAGTCCCCAAGGGGGACTAGAATTAATGGACTAGAAAACGATTCTAGTACATTTTTTTGTATATCTCGTGGAGTTGGTCAAAAAATGTTAATTTTTGTTTTTCTGACAAAAAAGATAAATCGAGGCGATATTTTGAAATAAATATTTTTTTCTAAATTTTCTAAAAATTATGAAATGTTTACGAAAAGGATTTTGGGCGGGTTATAAGGTTTGTTGGTGTAATTCAAAAATGAGACCAGCTTACTGGAATAAAAGTGCTGATACAATTATTTTGAGCCAATGGGTTAGACAAGGGGGATTTTTTAAACCCATTTTTGTGCGATGGGAGCTCAATCAGTTTATTTTTGAGTAAAATATTATTTTTTCCCCAATATAGAATATGATAGAAATAAAAAAAGCCTGTCATTTGGAAGAAAATAATCGAAAAAAGTGCGTGTACGCATAAATGAACTCAAAAAATCTACAAATTTGCCATAATTGAGTCTTGTTGTTCTCATTTCCTCAATTTTTATTTTTTTAAACTTTTCCTATGAAAATGCTTCGTATTGAACATTATTAAGCTTCAATTAAGCTTTAGTTGATGAATTTCGTTAAAGGATAATTTCAAGCAACAGTTCGCATCGTTCTAATTGAAAAATAAGTGAAATTATGTTTGATTTTTGATAAAATTTAGATTTTTACTAGGTTTTTTGGCCATACTAGCTTATTACTTGAAAAATACTCACTTCGATTACCGTTTTTAAAAATAACAAATAAAGCGCCTCAAAAAAGCGTCGATATTTTAAAACCTATACAAGAAAAAGAAATTAAATTTTAGAGGGTCAAGTTTATAAATCTGAAAAAATGTTATCTGTATATCATTTTTTGCTGAAAAAACTCTGCATATTTTCAGTTTTTCTTCACCGATCATTAAATAAGTGAAAACATCGTTTCTCATCGAAAATTATTCCTTATATAGTTTTCTCAAGCATCAAAATACAAACGCTAGACGCTTTGTTATTTTTTTTTTCGACACATGACACCTAACAACCCGTTCTTCAGAAAAAACATCTAATCATCTAAACTTACAAGGACATGGATCATCTTGCATATAAACATAAGTGCGAGATTTATGAATAATTCCATATCCAAATGCGACCTTTTCACCAGCTTCATGTCCTCCAGCGCGGAATTTTTCTTGAAGACTAAAAGCCGACGAATTTCCAGATTCTGCTTGCGGTAAAACTATAAAAAATCAATTGAAATCTGTGGTTTGCTTATTCTTATCACTTACATTCAGTTGTTGCGCAATAACGATTATGTACAGAAGGCGTATCCAAAGCCTGGAAAAAAGCATACATAATAAAACAGTGAAAGCGCGATTTATGATCTTTTTACGAACCCATTGGAATTTGCCATACAATGACTTGACGTCAACTTTCGGCGCTGGCAATAAACTGGCTAGATAGTCCTGAGCGCCAGGGATATTGCGAAGGATATTTTGGAAAAAGCTTGGCGACCTTGAAATTATTAATAAGGGGAAAGTGCGGGGGAAAAGATGACAAACTTGTCTTTGATCAGTGGAGATCCTCGAGGAAGGCATGATCCAGCACCGGGGAGACTTCCAACAACTCCGGGAAGGACTGGGATACCTTCCATGAAATTAACTGCAGGTAGTGGCTCTTTTAATCTGTAATATATTTTTTTCTTTTAATTATTATTAAATATTTTTTATTATGATCGAGATGAAAAATCCAACAATAAGTATCGTGTGAATTTTTAAGCTTGGATTTTTTTCCTCACAAAATTTTTTTTTCAAATTTATAAATTTACTAAAGGTTTAGTCCACCTCATTTATATTCCTTGTTTCTATAAAACCATTCTTCAACAGTTTATAAATCATCTAGTTATGCAAACCATATGTAAAACTAACTTTTTCGCCAGATTATTATTCGGATTCTTTTGAACAGTTTGCAAATAATTGATAAGTCCAACAGATTGACTGGAAAAAATTAGGTTATCATATCATATGGAAACAACAAATCGAGATTATGTAGGCCACACAATCCCGACAAACCTGGCGAGATCATGGAAGGGTTGTCGATCGACAGTACCCGCATCACCAGTTGATAAGCCGAAGATTTCGAGAAGTTGGCTCACAACTGAACATGGTAACAAAAATAAAAGAAAAAGAGAAGTGGGGCTTCTTAATAACATGGATGGATCGAAGTGTTAATGACTGAGGGCTGATATGAACAATATTTTCCTCCAAATTTCCTTGACCAATGGAGAAATAGAGGGAAAAGGAATGATAGAAGAAAAAGCCGGCTTTTTATGTGGGCGTTTTGGGATTGGGGTGGGAGATATAGACAGTGTGTTGGGGTGTTTTAGATGCCTTGAAGGTATGTATTTATTCACTTATTATTGCGCGATTCATCGTTTTCGCTTCTTGTATCTTTAGATGGAGTACTGTGTTATTTTTTCGTTTGAGGAGGGGGGGGGGGGGGGGAGGCGGCGCGTTTTTGATTTCTGACTTAAAGATGTGGTGATATTGAAGGGGAAAAGAAAACCCCAAAACCTGGCGGATATCAAATAAGGAGCGTGATGAATAGGTTTAAGTAAATGAAAGTGTAATATTGTTCCTGTTAATTAGGGGTAATGAGTCATAGTCAGACAAAAAAAATGAATTTACAATGTTGCCATGAAGACATTTTTGAGAGTGTGAATTAAGCATTTACAGGGTGATATTCTGCAATTACAGCTAGTATTTTACTGTAAATCATCGCCGTTCTTTATTTCATAATTTCACGCAGTTTCTAAATAACTCGTACCTTTCGGAAAAAAATAATTGAATTTTTTGGGAATTTGAAAATAAGTCAGAAAAATAGATAATGGCTTCTCAAATTGCGCTCCAGATTGGACAGCCGCCTTTGGCACGAGTCATATGAGGATATTTTGATTATCGAAGAAAAATCGACAAAAATCGATAATTTTTCATGAATATTATCTTAATTATCTCGCGAAATAATCAGATTTTTTAGAATACGGGAAAATTATAAACCTTCCTTGAAAGTGGTTTCGAATCTTCTAAGATAATATTTTTTTAGTCGGATCTTTAGTTATACTGCTCCAGCACGACATGTAATTCTCCAGGTTGCGTAACAGAAAACATTTTCAAAACATTCTCAAGATATTTTTTCACATGTATCACGAACATTTTATGAAAAAAATGAAGAGATTTAGAAATTGACACCAAACATCGCTTGCAAGCAGTTGTAATTTATTTTGAAAAAAATTCAATTCACAATGTTCGTTTTAAAAAAGTGAGCAGCCAGTAAATATCTATGTTTTGCGTCTCATTATCAAGAGGAACATTTTTAGTGATATTTTTAAAAATATTTTTTCATCTTATATACCTTCCTTTTTGTTATATTATCACGCAATGATCCCAGTAAATATTACTTCTGATATCCGAAATCATAGCGAATTGGAAAAATGAATTTTATTTCCGAGGAACATGAAAAATTGACTATGACTTTGGAAGTAATTGAAAAAGTACAGAACTTTTTAGTATAGACCGTTAGAAAACACAACCTTTTTTCATTGATGTTTGAGAACATATTCGCAAGGAAAATTAGCATCATAAAATGAAACCAAAAGAATTACTTTCTGCAACTTTACTGAAATAATATCCCCCTCTCTAATAAAAGACACAATTTCAGACTTTCGATGGTTTTAAACCGGATGTCATTTCACTGCGGAAAACAAATAACATTCAGGCGAACCGTAGAAAAAGTTGTGCCGATAATTACCTACATCCAATTTAAAATAACCAACAAAAATGGACATTCTCTTCTTTCGTCCGTTATTCATATCAGAATCTCTTTTTTTTTGTTGGGTCTGTTAGTTCCTTGCCGTTCCAACATCACATTATATTAATCATTCTAAGCGTAAAATGTTATGAAAAGGTTGACATGATTCCTTCTTTCCGCACAATTCATTTATTCTGAGGTTATACGCGAAAGCGTCCGCTGTCAACAAACCGTATCAAACCGTCACTCTTTTACAACAACATTTTGGTGGCAAAACTAAAAAGGATTAAGTGCCACTAAACTCATTGACTATTCAAAAAGCGACAACGATTCGGGAACAAAACGTTTTTGGAGGAAAAGGGGGAATTATTTTCATTCACCGCACAAAACATAACAATATTTATTCTATTCTGAAAATTTGTGTTTTTCACAAAATATTTTGATGCTTGTTGCCAAATATGAACCCGGCAAAAAGGGGTATGTTGATTTCATTTTATTTATTATTATGTAACAATTTTTGAAGAAAAATTGTTTTCATAATAGATGTATTGTTTGATTTTGTATGAAAGCAGCTCATTCGATCATTTTTTCAATTTTTTTGCATTGGGAAAAGGCATAAGACAGTTTATTTTTTCCTTCATTTGCCATGGCAATGAAAATAAAAAAGAATGATATTTTGCTCTACAAAGTTTACGATAAACCGTGAGTTTTTTTGAGTAAGTGAAAAATCTCAGCAGACATGTTTTATTATGAAATATTATTATGAACCTTGTTGGAAACTTATTCATTGTTTTCTTGACTGACTATTGGAAATATTTTTTATATTTTATAGTGGTATCTTAACTAGTAACTAGTAACGAGTAAAATAGTCATCTAGAAAGTTTAAAATTTGTAAAACAAATTCAGAAAATAACAGGAATGGAACTTTATTAACAAAAATTCGATTCCTGGTACATTTTTAGATTAAAAACTTTTTAAACTATTGTTTCGGAAACGAATTCCGGATCAGTTTAACTAAAGTTCTAACTTTTTCACCTTTAAAGGCAGCTGGTCAGTTAACACGATCCAATTCAAGGCAAAATATTAAAATTTCGAATGGGAGCCCACGTGGTCCAAAGAACAATTCCAATATGTAGGCACATTCAAATAAGGCGTTACGCTCCAATTCGGACCGCTGTGCACGATCCACGACCGCGTTGCACGATCCGGCGCGCATTCAAGTTTAGATTTTTGCATGACGTGTATATTTATCGGTGTGATTTCGCATAGATCGCGTTGTACTAATGAGAGAAAGCTCTAATTTTTGATATTGAAATCAGGTAGGGTCAAATTAACTAATCCACTGTCTTTAATGCACGTGAATATTTTTTAAAAATCTTGGTAAGATCAGCTTTATTTTTGAATTAGATCAGCTTTATTTTTGGTGATAATCAGCTTTATTTAGAAACATTTTGCTGACTTGAATAATAATCAATTAACTGGATATATTTGATAAAAAATCATACTTCTATTAATTATAAACCATTTATTTCGTCCCCTCAGGCCTCCTTTAAACGGGAAAGTAATAACCTCGCGTAGAGCGGTTACAAACCCTTCGTCTCCAGCCTCCATGAGACTTATCCCAAAGAAAATAATTTAAAAAGTACAATAAAGTTTAAAAATTCAATATTATGAATTTTCTCAAAAAAAAAATCCACAAACTCCCCCATTTGCAGGAATCTCACCCACCTGGTCCCAGCAGTTGCAACAGAAATTGTAAGAAACAACGATGCTCCGAAATCCGAAGTGGTCACCTCTTCGGGCATCGGCCCTGAAAGTGACAAACCCTTATGCATGCTGTTTCTAACATTTTCCGATGTTGAAGTAAGTTTTGCTTCCCTTCCACTTTTTGAAACAAACTCGTCACAAAAAACATAACAGGTCAAGTATTCAAAATGTTTAACGACATTGTTGATTTTCGCCAGAACTTTTACTGTCTAAACAAAACTGCAACATCTGTTCTGACGAAAAAAATAACATAGCAAAGGAAATGAAAATAGTTGGAGTATGAGAGGTTGAAGTAAAAAAAAAAAATAACCGCTGCGCGATCATTTTTGTTTTTAATGTTGTTAACCAAAAATGGTCAATGCATATATTCAAAAAAACTGGATTTTTTCGTTGAAAGTTGTTTATTTTTTTCTGTTTTGGGAATTGAACTTTTTTATTAAACTTACTTTAAAGAAGACTTCAGTAATCAAGCGAAATCTCGAGGCTCTTCACATCGTAGTGCGCAAAAAAAACTAAATTTCTAAGGTCTCTTCAATTCCCATAACCTTTTTCAATTGACCCAACAAATAATAGTTACTCCTTGCACCAAGGTTTTTGACACTTTGGATTGCATTCTTTTTTCCTACGTCGTTCCTGATTGTATGTTTTTTTGTAGAAATCGATCGTAGCCAGTGTCTAAAAAATTACGTGAGCAAATCAAATCAAAGAAGATGGATGGCACATCGAAATTTTTTCTTTCGTTTTTCTTTTGTTGTCGTAAAAAAAAATATTTGAGCGTTCTAAACCAAACAAACCAGCTTTCTACCATTAAACTATAAAATCAGAGGAATCCTTGAAATTTTTTCTGTGTATATATTTTTTTTGTAACACGATTTTTTTCTAGTTCAAGAGAGTGTGAAGAACGACGAGTAAGTAATATATTTTTGATGATTTACAGTTTTCTCGATTTGACAGTTTATTGAAAAAAAATCACACTATTTCAAGGTTTTTCAGAATAAAGAAGTTACTACGGCACACGTTTTTCCATCGACTACGCCACAATTGTACCCACAGACTAGAAAAACAGTTTACAAGAGACATAAAAGTGCAGGTAGGTGTTTTTTAAAGTTTATTATTTATAAACGTATTTTCCGTATTTTGATGAAAAGTTCAAAATGGGTCCGATATCAATTTCTCTGATTTTGAGACATTGTCTGTTCAATTCGCTCAAATTATATTATTTCCGTTTTTGTTTAATCAAGCTACGAGAAAAATTGTAGCCGAGTTCTGAATCACTTCATTTCTTATTGACAATACCGACGTTTAAAAGTCATAGCGCAAATTAGGTCACCCAGTAGTCTTTGTCAATGCACAATTTGTGCACCAAAAGATTAGGTACCATTTCAAAAGTTTAATTTTATAAAAATTGAAAACTCATAATAAAAGAATTATAATAAATTTTTACACAAGAATTCGTGACGTCAGCTTGATGAGCCAATGAACGTACCTGTGATAAAAATATAATTGCTCGTACTCAATCAAAAATCCGTTTTCAAAATTTTCTAAAACCGCATAAAAGCCGAGAAAACAAATTCCAAAACAATGGCCTAGAAAAAGTGTCCACCTATGAAAACTAGTCCGCGAATATTAATAGGCATTAGAAGAATCCAGAAAAATTCGATAAATATGCTAAAGTGATCTAATTTAAACAGTTTCCAAATATTAATAAAAATCATACGCTGGAAGCTTAACAGTATAGTTCGGCCAAGTGGAAACTTCCCCTAGATCATTATTTCAAAGTCTGTTTTTTTTTAAGCTGCACCTACTTCCCCTTAGAAAATCCGAAACAAAAATATGTATCCAGTACGAATTATATTTTCATCATACATTTATTGGCTCTGTTAAATTCTCCTTCAACATCGCTGTCAGTGTAGTTGCATTGAATTTTAGAAAATTTACAAAATTTCAATGGTTCAAAGCACGACTCTACCAATGGACTAAAAATCATTTTCAATACGTTCATGGTACTCAAAAATAATCGTTGAATTATCTCGAACAACACATTAGAACTTCCTAAAACTACCTTTCAATCAGTGTTCCGAACCGGATCTATCCGATCCGGATTTTTCGGTTTCGGGTCGCTCAACCCGATCCGGATCGATCCGGATCGGGTCAATCCGGATTCGGGTCAATCCGGGTCAATCCGGATTCGGGTCAATCCGGATCGATCCGGATCGGGTCAATCCGGATTCGGGTCAATCCGGATTCGGGTCAATCCGGATCGATCCGGATCGGGTCAATCCGGATTCGGGTCAATCCGGATTCGGGTCAATCCGGATCGGGTTAAATTCGGATCTATAAATTGCAAATGTTAATTTTCAGAATACAAATTTGCTAGAATTAAAAATGTTGAATTTTGCTAGAATTAAAAATGTTGAACATAGAAAATTGGATTTAGTTTTTCATAATTTTCGAATGAAAAACTCCCGTTGTGGGTATAATTTTACGAATTTTGGTAGAAAATAATTTCTCCTATCGAATGATATAAGAAACTTCAAAAAGGGGGATCATAGTTTGAAAAAATGGCCAAACGTGCGTAAAAATGACACTTTTTGGCCAAAAATGCACATTAAAATGAGCCATAAATACCTCAAAATTTAGAATTTTTTCTCAAATTTGAACTTAAACGGTCGTTTTTATCTTTTTCTTCCATTTCGCGCCATGTTTGACAGAAAATCGAAAAAAACATTTTTTTTTGAAAATTTTTGATGACTTTTTTGGTCAATTTTTCGAAAAATTTTGTACAATTTTTTTTCGTTTTTTTGCCAAATTTGCTTCTTTTTTTTTTGTAACAACAGAAACATTTTTGAGCAAAAAACGAAAAAAAAAACATTAAAAAAACGAAAAAAACTTTTTTTTCGAAAAATTTACACGTTGTCCGACAAAATTTTTTTTCAAAAATAGACAGTCATGATTATGGTCATGATATTAGTCAGTTGCGTATTCTGAACAAAAACGTTACAAAAAATATACACGACAGTTATAGATCCGATCCGGATTTCACCCGATCCGGATTGACCCGATCCGGATTGACCCGGATTGTGACCCGACCCGGATTGACCCGATCCGGGTTGACCCGGATTGTGACCCGATCCGGATTGACCCGATCCGGATCGATCCGGATTGTCATCCGGATTGACCCGATCCGAAATCCGATCCGGATCGGAACACTGCTTTCAATGTGTCCCTTGGGTAAAGTTATTACCACTCAAAAAAAAACTATTAAAATATTAAACAAAGCTTTTTAAAAAGTTATTTTCAGAAAATTTTAAGATACACGATTTTGCTAAATTGATTTTAGGATCTAATCTCGCATTTATAATTTTTTTAAAGTTTGAAACATATTGCAAATATTTCCTGATTAATAATTAAAATTACATTTCTAAAAGGTTCGTTGAAAAAATTTATTCAGATTTTTTGATCGATAATATTTTCATGTTTTTAAATTTGGTCCATATTTGTGCTCAAAATGACACGTGTGCTGAAAATCCAAGCAAAGACTGATTTGGCAAAGGTGAATACATTTTTTGTGACTTGGTTAATCAATTTTAGAAACTATTATCTGATTGTCTTAAAATTGTTGCCGTTTTTCGCATAATGTATGTATTTTGAACGCAAATCGTGTTAGAATCTAGTTCCATAGATGCAATAATAACTTGAAAATCAAAGCCTTCATGCAAAAATAATTGAAGCCAATTTCTTAAACCATTCAATATAGTTTTTTGTCCTTTCCCTCATTTAGCTTTTTCCAACAATCTTTTCCAACAATGATTTTCATTATGCTTCATTCTTCTTCCGTTATCGTTTTTGGTGCCTGCTTATCTTTTAAAAAATGTTAGCGAAACATTTTTTTGTTTCATCAACTTTTTTATCAGCAGAAGAAATTGGGGAATTTGTCCTCGGTTCTATCTAGCTTAGAGTACGTTTGTTTGACATAAACTCATCGGTTTATAGTTTTTGGTCAACATAATAAAAATTATCACGGCAAATATGCACGCAAAAAGGAAGTTTGAATTGGAAAATTAAAAAAAAAAGGTGAGAGGAAAGAAACGAGGAGAGAAATTAAATGTTTGAAACTTTCATGAGCCGATTATAATAGATCGAATCATCATCTTTTGTGAAGGTTTCTCTTTTGAGACGATGTGGAATTTAGAAAAGGTCAGAGTGAAAATGAGAAAAAAACTCATTTAGAATGGGAAATAAGGAGGTGAAGACGTTTGACTTTAATCGTTTATGAATATAACAGTAATAGAAGTTTCTCAAAAAAAAACTAACGCTCAGAATTGAATACTAATAATAAGGATTTTCAAGTTATTGCTTTTTTCTCTGGTGAGGAACCGGCCTCATAGAGGAAGGGCCTTATTGAACATTTTACGTATTCTAATTGTTTAACGTCAAAATTTAACAGAATCAAAAGGAAAACAAACTACAATTTCTCAACCAGGCTACCATTTTTGACTCTATATTCTAGTGACCCTGAAAATTAAAGACCGTGATCAATTAATTTGACCTTACCTGATTTCCATTTCAAGAAGAAGGGTTCTATCTCTTTAATACCGTGAAATTTATGCAAAAAGACCTCGAAATGCCACACAAGAGCAGTAGAAAGTTCCAGCACTTAAAATTTGAATGCGCGCCGGATTACAGTCGGAATTGGCCCAAAAGACAATTATTTGAATATGACAGCATATTCATATTGTTTTTCGCCTTTCTGGGCTCTAATTCGAATTTTGATACATCGTCTTGAATTTGGATCGCGGTTAAGATCATACCGAGCATACCTGACGTTAGAATCAGACCTGATCACATGTTTTGAGGGTTATTATTGGTTTATTTATCTTTTTGGACAAGTTTTAGCATTTTCCAACATGAGCAAGTTGTTACGCGATCCTAACATGGTTCTGTTGCTTGTTCTGTTTTGTTCTGTTACGCAGTCCTGACGCAGTTACACGGTTCTGACCGGGTGGAATCAATAAAAATACAAACATATAATTTTTTATGTCTTCTTCCAAAAACACTTTTAAAAACATAAATTCATGGATTTTTTCCAGTGCTTTAAAAAGAATCCTTAACTCAAAAATCGGAATTTTGCCAAGTTAAGGCATTTCTCCGATTCTAATATTTCATCAATTCAGTATGACCACTTCTTTCCACTATCACTGACAAATCGAAAAATTTTCTAATACAAATTTCTTTGAGGATTACAGAGGCCTTATTTCACACTCGTTGACATTTTACTGTAGGGTTGGATTTTTTTTTTGAAATTTTGATCCTCACTCGGATTTGGTCATTATTGTGAATGATCTACCCTTTTTGAAAAATATTCAAAAAAAAAAAACAAAAATTCTGTATTGTCAACTCAAATATTCTAGATTTTTTGAAAATTCATTTTCCCGCGAATTTTCGAGTGTGTTGAGTGTCGGCAGCTGCGTGCGTGAGTGCGGAGCGCCTGTGCGGTAGAGCAGCCCTCAAAACGCAATGATCAAGAATTTTTGAGTTGACAATAACATATCTGTTCTTCTCAACTATTCAACTTTTTAGATAAATATTTTTCTTACCCAAAAAAATCTCATAAAATTATGTACACTAAAGATTTACGAATATTTTTTTCCAAAAACATTGTATTTATTTACTTTTCAAATTTATTTTTTTCGTCCACCATCTATGTAACAAACCAAAATAACCCCAATACAAAAATGAACCGTTTTCATAAAACGGACAAATCTTCTAACGACAAACGACATAAACTCACCTTCAAATCGCCTATAAATTGCTATTCGCGCAATTGCACATATCCATCTTCAAAACCACAACAAAAGAAATCTGGCTTGCAGTGGCCCTGTTCTGTTCCTGCCCCGGTGATGTTTTTTTCCCCCTCTTCTGATCCACCCTCCTACTTTCATTGCCTTCTGCCCAACCATCCTAGAAGAGATTTCATGGTCATTGACCCTTCATCTTACTATGTTTATTTGCTATTTTGCTTGAAAGTCGAAACTGTTCTATTCTGACTTTGTACAAATATTCCGTCGTTTTTTGTGTAAATAACTTTGATACTTTTATTGTGCTTGCTTCCTTGAAAAGAAGTCAGTTTTTACTCGAAGTTGACACATTAGAGTAAAATAAAACATATTAATTCTCAACTTTTCTGGCTTCAAGTTAATCTAGTAATGCTTCTTCGGTTTGTCAATGAACAAGATGCTTCAAAAATTGACTATCATCGAAGATTTGGTAAGTTTTTTTTGATCTATCATATTCTTTTTATAACTTTTCACAAATAAACAGTTCGAAAGTATAAGTTCAACACCAATTGTGTTCGTTTCCGTCTCACTCATCGCTTTTTGTTGTAGAGCGATTGCTCAACAAATAAGCTTGAACAACTTGTAAAGTACTCGTTTTTCATATTTTTCACGTCATTCATTTTACAACTACCTCCTAGCTTTTCCATCAATATTTTCTTCATTTTTTGATACATAATGTTCAGTCAAAATGCGCGGATTAGCAGCGCTTTTATATCGAAACCAAACCAGTAATATAGACCATTTTTGAACAAATAAACAAACATGTGTTTTGAATATTCGTGATTCTTTGACGACGTAAGAAAATGAGGCATCCATTTAAATCGAAATCTCAGAAATTTTCCATATTTACAACTGTTGTTTTAGGAGGTTTTTATCATGAAGAAACGGATTTTGAGTTTTAATGCTCAATTTTTCAGGAGGGAACAACTCGCAGATGTCTTTGACATCTCCGTCGAATTACACCGATGATGATTCTTCTGTATATGAACGCCAAAGACTAGGCAGTACTGCTAATACAAAGGTTGGTTGTATTTCTTAATTATGTGTTGCAAAAATTTGTTTTTTCTCCTTCTATTAGAAATTTATTCGATCGAATAAAAAAAAATGTGCAACAAAATCATTTTTTAAAAACAATTTTCAAAAAATGCCTAGGTCTATCAATATGTTTAAAATTTTTAATAAAAATATGATGACGACGAGAAAAAGACATGGCCTAAACAAAAGTTTCCATTTGGCCGAACCTCTTCCTATGATCCTTCTGCGTTTTTTTTTATTAATATTGCCAACATAAGATTTGTGTATCACGCAAATTAATTTTGATCTACCCAGAAAATCTAAGTCTCTCACAAAGTCATGCTATAAAAAACCTGCGAGCGGTTGTCTTTCTGTAGAAAAATGGTTGATACAACATTTTTAAGTTGAAAATAAATATTGTCAAGCTGAAGTTTCTTGGCCGATCAAATTAAAATTTCTCAGTTGGTCTCATGCGTTTGCGACTCTTTCGGTGGTATCAGCGGAGCGGCGAAAAATGAGCGGCCAAGAAAATGCAGCTTGACAATATTAATCTTAAATTAGTCCATTTCAAAATGGGTTCTTGCCAAAACTAAAAACTAATCGACATGTTCAGAGCTCCTCAACAAGATCCACACCGTCCCGCCTCTACGACAACCAAATCGTTCAAGAAGTCTCTTTAACCTACTCCGCGCCATACACCGCCGTTGCCAAGCCTCATGAACCACTCGCCGTTCAAATTGGCAGTGGTGCAACTTCAATTGATGATTATTCCAGAATTTATGAAGAGAATGGTATTTTTGGAATTTTTCTATTTGATCTTAAGTTTTGTTTGTTCTGCCAAAAACGGAGCCGCGAGTATATTCATGAGTATTTGATTTTCATAGTTTTTTGTATGTTCATTTTTTAGGAAAGTGAATGTACTTAAGAGAATGAAGAAAACAAGTAAGAGGGTGTTTAGGGAATTGTGAAGTATTTTAGCTTTTGACGTTTTGTTTTTTCTTTATTTTGGTACCTTGGTATTCTGTTTTTGCAATGTTAAAATCTATAAAAAGCAAAAGGCTACAGTTCAATTGGTCATTGTAATTGTAAATATTGCAAATTCTTAATGAAAGCAGACAATGACTAATAATATAAATCAAAATTCTTTTGGAAATTTTGTGCGGTAAACACCCCCGCGCGAGGTGCATTTGTTAGTCAAGCCTTCAAGGAGTTGTCTCAAATAAGGGCACAAGTTGTGGTAACACAACCTTTTTTCAATAGTTCATTATTACAACCACTTTTGTCCTTGTCTCTCATTCTCCTTTTTTTAGGAAAAAAAGTTTGTTCCAAGAAAAAAAATAAACACCGATCATCTATGTTCTCACCATTTATGTCATTTTTCCCGATGACCATATTGATTTATTTTTCATTTCAGGAAATTTACATTCCTTCATTTCTGACTACGATACAAGAAGGCATCCAGTTCCAATATCGGTAAAAAAATTGGAGTCGGTTGAAAGATTACTTCATACTGGAAAAATTGAGACAGAGTTTCCAGGTATCCACCAAATCCGACTTTTAAAACATAGCCCATTAATTTCTAGTAAAACAATACGAAACCGTCGAAGAAATTCCATACTTCTCCGCGCAATCAGCGATCCAATCTACGCGTACAACACCGGCACAAACTCCAGCCCCAATCGTTGACAGTCGTGCATCAACGATTCGTCTTCCGAGTGCTCTATCTCATAATACTGTCATTTCTGAAAGTACTACAATCGAGGAATTGACAACCATTACTACAACGAAGTGAGTCTTTTCTACAACCGTTTATATTCAACATTCCGTATAATATAAATTATGCTAATCGCAGAAAAAAAAGAGATTATGATCTTTCATACGTAACTGTTCTGTTTTGTTTTTGTCAACCTAGTTTTTTCTACTTCTCGGGAATAATTTAATGTATTACGTTTTGTTTTTAAATCAATATAAACATCCGATACTTTCAGCAACCGAACGACGAGAAACGACATGCCAACTGTAAATGCGCTGACAGAACAGTTTGAAGAAACAGCAAGAAAGGAGAAAAAAGAAGCGCTGAGGTCGAAAAGCGCGTCGAATGGACAGAAATCGAATTCGAGAGTTGTGGTTATTAATCGATCAAATCGTGAGTTTTCGACTGATTTTTCGGAATTTTTAACTGGAGTTATGTACTGATTAGGAAATAACCATGCTTTAGAAATAAATCGGGACTACTCACAAACTTAAGTACCAAATTTTCTTTCCGTTTAGGATAAAAATGAGTGTCACCCTGTCATTAAAAGCGAACAGCTTGGCTTAAATTCCATTTTTTAAATTGGACTAGACATTTTTAAAACAAAATGTTGGATATTTATTAATGGCAATAATAACAGTAATGATTTTCTTTCTCAAAATTTTCAAATTGTTTCATAAGCGTGCCTTATGGTTTAATATATATTAATTTTTCATGAATAATCGTTTTATTCACAGAATATTCGGACGCTTACAATGACAAAGCTCGCCAAAATCTTGCTTACACACCAGCTGGTATAGTGACCACTACAATTGTGGATATTGAACCACCGTCTTATGGAGGACGAAGAGCGAGAATTGAAGAATATAGAGTTTGTTGAAATTTAATCTATGCAAATTCTAAAAAACATGTTTTTTTAGTTTGAAGAAGAATACCGAAGTATGAAAACTTATCCGCAGAAGAGTCAACAGCAGCAGCAGCAACAACAACAACAACAACAGCAGCAACAATATCAACAACATTATCAGACTGCAGATTCAAGACATCGAAGTGAGCAACAAATTTCGAGAGAAGAAGCGGTTGAAATATATGTGAGGTCTCAATCAAGAGGTGGCGCAAGATCGGCTGGTTCACAACATGAAAGAGTTTTGTCTGGAGATGAAACAATTTCGCAGCGGTCCCCGACGGTCAGAAATGTTATTGAGCAGTTTGAAACGAAGGTTGAGACAGTAAGAGCGGATAAGGAGAATATTCCGAGAATTGTTTCAAGAGTTGATATGAATAAAAGTTCAGAAGATGAAATTTTGAGGGAGAAGGGAGTTATTATCGCGAAGAGAGAGGTTGAAAGAGAGCGGAAAGAAGAGTATAAACCAAGGCCGAAGGAAACACCACCGCGACCGCCATCATCTGGTTTGATCAGAACTTATGAGGAGGAACGATATGTTACAATTCGTCGGGATGGTACTCAAGGATCGGAGGAAAGAACTGTCATTTCTGAACCACCTCCAACTTCAATTATTATTCCAAAGACTGATGTCATTTCAACTCCACCACCTCCGCCAACCCCGGTGTCACCGCAGATTCGACAAACGGAACCCGAACCCCCGAAAGTTGATGAGTCAAGAGCTTTCAGTGAGACCACAGAAATCACAACAACTGTAAAAACTATTGAGGAGAAGATCGAAAAAGTCGAGAAGGAAGATAAACCGGATGAAGAGGAAGAAATCGTGATTCCAGTTGTGACTCCAATTTTATCGCCAGAGCCAACGAGAGAAGAAATCCCGGAGAAAAAGGAGTACGAACCGGAAGAGAAAGAGGAAAAACACCAAAAAGAAGCGGAAGAGAAGGAGAAGCTCAAAACTGTGGAAGAATCGAGTGATGAGAAGTTCAAGCGATACTTGGATCGAGATGTGAAGGTGAACACCTATGAAGAATGGTCAACAACTACTAGAAGACGGGATAAGAGTTTGCCAGCTATTGGAACTGGGGTGAGTAATCCTGTTTCTTGAAAAAATCCTGCCTCTTTGCCTCCGTAAAGACATGGTGTCTTGAGTTTTGAATGTTTTTAAATACAATTTTATGAAAATTTCTATAAATGAATTTGTCGCGAACTAAACCAAATAAGTTCGATTCAAATATTCGTACTCCTTTCGGCGGTTTTTAAAAAAGTTATTTTTTCACAAGTTAGGATTCAATATAGCAGTCGAGTCGATTCGTATAAAATTTTCGTTACAATTAAGCCGATTAGAGTATGATTCCGATCTTTAAGATTGATTTTTTGACTATCTTCATTTTGAGTTGTAACGAAAAACTCTTCCGCCAGTCAAGACAACTGATTTGCAATTAAGATCTTTGCACTCTCATTCTATGCACAATCGTTCTCTTCTTTGTCAAATTTCGTCGTATACTCACCGATAAATAATGTAACTTTTCATCTCTAAAAAAATGCATAGACATTTTATTACACCAACCCAATCAGGATTGAGCAACTTCCATGTAACCGCCCCCTTGTGCCATCTGAGTGCATTCGTTGACGAAACGATTTAAAAGCTTTCCAGAAAAGATGATAAGCATTCATTTTTAGGCGATTAAAGCCATTTTTTCCACTTTTAAACTTACATCTGATAAAATTCGAATTTTTTTTAGTTAGGAAAAATGTCCTATTCTTCAAGACACCGTGAGAGCAGCAGTCACTCTGTAGTGGTTCGGAAAAACAATCTATTTCCTCACTGTTTCATTAACTCATAAACATTTTAGCGAGGAGCATCATCCGCCTACTCGTCAACTGCTATTCCAGCAGATCACTACGTCTCAACTACCTATGAAACTCGTGGAAGATCTTCAGAAGGAGCAAGACTCATCGGATCAACCACAAGAGCCACATCCGAAGGTAAGGGATGATAACTCGGTGTTGTTTCATTGCACCACCTCCGTGAAACGTTGCTGAATTCCTAGTATCGCTGATAAAAAAAACGTGAATAGAAAAATAGAATGGCAAACAATATTAAGATAAGGAAAGAATTTTTCGAGTAGCTCTTTTTCAAATTTGAAAACCCCTCTTTTTTCTTCTCTCAGTGGGCGGGGTTTGACACAATGACTATAAAATGAATAGGTCTAGGTGATTAGGAACATTCGAAACGTTTTCATTTGCTATTCATAACCAATCCTAAAAACAACTACAACATGTCGATTCACACCGCATATAGTGGATATACAGGAAGAGTTGGTGGGTACAGTGGAGCTCATGGATTGGTCAGTGGATTATCTTCTGCTGGAGCCATTTGCACTACTACAATCCGCGACTCTCGTGAGAGAGAAAAGAGAGAGATTGGATTGTTGAATGATCGTCTTGCTGATTACATCGAGAAGGTATGTGTATTTTTCTTTGTGAAAAACTACTTTGAAATTCTATTTTTATAGGTCCGCTTCCTCGAAGCCCAAAACGGCGTCCTCAGCCACGATATTGACATTCTCCGTAGAGGATTCACCCAAGGAAATCAAATCTCTGGCTTGTTCGAAGCTGAAATCAGAGTTCGTTTGTTTTCCATCTTTTTCATTTGCCTTAAAAACTGAAAACCAAGCGATTTTCTTATCAAGTTGAAAGTTTTTTTGGCACTTTTGGTCGGCAAATGCACATACCTACTAGATACTGATAAGGTTCTAGTGAATAAAGGAATTTTCTAGACACTTTTGATGGAAGAAATTGATTTGAAAAGCTCAAAAAATATGAAAACCAATTTCAGCAAGCAAAGGTTGTCATTGAGCAAACAATTGCCAGCCGTGGAACAATTGATCGCGATATTTCTGGACTTACTGCTCAGATTGAGGAAATTAGGACAAAATGGCAACAAGCCCTCGCCGCTGTTCGAGGACATCGAGCTGATCACGATGTTGATTTGGATAGACTTGCCAAAGTTGAAGCTGAAATCTCATTGTTCAAGAGAAAGATCCGTATTGTCGAGGAAGACATCATCAGAGTGAGAAGAGAAAACGATTTGATTCATGCTGAAATCTCAAGAATTCGTGCATTGATCCATCAAGAAGTCGCCATCAAGAACGAAAAAGGATTGTATGTTCAAGACTTGCTCCACCGAATCAACTCTCTTCAAACGGAGAACAGCACCAAGATTGAGCAAGAGCTCATCTTCATCCGCAGAGACACCACCGGTGAAAACCGTGACTACTTCAGACATGAGCTTCAAGCAGCCATTCGTGACATCCGTGTCAGTTACGAAGAGGTTAGTTACAAAATCAATAGATACGTCAAACAAAATGCTTAAATTTCAGATCAGCTTGCGCAACCGTAACGAGATCGAATCGTGGTACCGCGAACAAATCGGCAGAATCCACTATTCAACCGGAAGAACAACCGACCATACCGTTTACAAGGAGGAACTTCTTCAAATCCGCACACAAGTCAATGGTTTCCGCTCAAGAGTTGCAGATATCGAGAGCAGAGTAAATTAAACAGCGAACATTTCTTTCAGACAACATTCATTTTCAGAACTTGCTTCTCGAGAAGTTGATTGTTGATCTTTCAACTGAATTGACCGAAGAATCGAAATTGTACGAGATCAGCTTGGGTGAAAGAGATGCTCAAATTGCCAAACTTCGTGAACAGTGCACAGAATTGACGATCCAAATGGAGAAACTCTGTGACCAGGAAGTGGTAAGAGTAAATATCGTTAATTTCAGAGAAACCAATATAAACGTTTCAGTCCCTCCGCACTGAAATCGAAAGATACCGCAACCTTCTCAACGGAGCGAACGTGACAACATACACTGCCACCAGTGGACCAGTGCACACTTCAAGCTACGGATTGACGGGAGCCACACGTGTCGTCGAAACCACCACCAGGACATCTTCCAGCCAAAACACCAACTATTCAGGAGGAAGACATGCAATTGGTAGCGGTGCAGCATATAGCGGACTTTCTGTCGGCGGTGGATCCATCGGCAGATCGTCAGGCTATGCGATCGGAGGACATATTGCTGAAAGCTCGGCGTCCTCTCATCATGCAACCGTTGGTGGAAATGTTGGTACGTACCACCATGCAAGCTCTTCCTATTCCAGTCAGCATTAAAAAATCGGCTTTGTTAAATCAAGCATGGATGGTTTCATAGCCAATTCATAACCAATAATGTGATATATATTTACTTACCCCTGTTTTCTCTATTTTTAAAAAAATATCCCCGTGAGTCCTTCTGTAGAACTTTTTCATTTGTTTTTCAACCCAATCCAAAATGTTTTCATTGTAATTCATTCATTGAGCAGATCTTGATTAGTGCATATTGCAGACTATTGAATCCTTCCCGTTACCTACTTTCTTTTCTCAAAAACTCCTCCTTTTAGTGTTGTTTCATACAATACCAAGTGTTGTTTCTGATTGTTTTTAAAACCTAGATAATCATGTTTCGGCTCATGGAAGGTTTGAACCCGCACCATCTTGTGAAGTTGATTCGATACCCTGCCTTGTGTTGCTTTTCTCATTTTTATTGCTCGATTGTACGCCAACTGAATGCGTTTTGTCATGGTTTCCCAAAATCAATTGTTTTGTCATTTTTTTTTGCTAATAAACACTAATCGAGATCTGTTTCTTTTTTTGATTTTTATATTTACGATTTCAAATTTTGAGATGGCATGATTATCAGTTTGATAATGGGCGATGTGGCAATGTTTACAACCTTTTTGTTTCGATTTCAGTTCAAAACTTTGATTATAACTTTCGGGCAAGAGTGAAAAAAATCTGATTAGATTGCTTAAAACGTCTAATATCAAACTTTAAACAAAATTTAGAAATTCCCGAGGAAACAAAAAAGACAATGGTTCAAAAATGTGAACTCGATAATCCTCGCACTTTTGATTTTAGGTTTCTTAAACAAAATCTGAAGGAAAGCATCGTATTTGAATATTTTCGACACAAAAATGTTATAATCCAAAAAATTGAAAAAAAAGCAAATAACAAAAAAATTTGATTAGATAAAAATTGCATAAAGATCAGAGAGACTAGAAACAGAAATTATTGAGAAGGGTACTTTTAGATAACAGTTGAAACAATAAGGTTTTTATCTTTTTGGAAGTGAAGTATTAAAATGAAACTTTAAGTTTTTTACCGCATTTGAGATTATTATCTCTGATAATAAAAGGCCTATTTTTGTTAAAAAATCATACTAAAAATAGAGATATTAAATTTAAATGTACAAGGGAAAAGAACGGAGGCCTCGGAGTAAATTTCAGTAATAGTTGGAAGAAACCTTTCTGTAGTATTTAACTAGTAACTAATAAGTGGACAGTAACTAACTACTAGTTAACTAGTGGTTATTTTGTGCTAAAAGTATTTAACACTTCCTTAAAATGTTGCCAATCTAGTAAAAAACTGAAAACCTTTTCATGCCTAACTCGATTTTGACCTGAACGACAGCTCTGACTCGAACAAATTTTGAAGACACCCTGATTTTTTGCAATATATTTACAATAGCATTGAAGACCTTTTTCACTTGCTAGGTAAAGCTTAGAGGCTATGAGTAGTGATCCGAAGAACCGATTAAAAGTATTTGTAGAAAAAAGCTATTCAAATTGCGCTCCACGGGACAGCTTGGCACGAGTCCAAAACCATGCCTGCCGAATAAAATCGAAAAAGCCGGATTATGTTGTTTTCGCGAGACACTGTTTTTCTTGATATTCTGTAGTTTTTCTACGTTTCAAAAGAGACCATTTATATATTTTAAGAAATATTTGTAATTCAATGAGATTCTGAATTCATTTTCCGTGATATCTCATGGAAAAAATAGATTGGCTTTAAAAATTGAAGTTCGGCAAAAATATGTATTTCTAGTGCCATTTAAATGCCACTTGGTCTCAAATAATTAAAAAAAACATTTTAAAATATTAAATTTAATGTATATTTTCATGTCAATTACATACATATGTTTCCCTGATTTGTATCGTTCCTGTCAGTTTTCTGAATACCTCTTAAACGTGAAACTTTTAGGAGCAACCACCACCGCCACCACCACCACAACCACCACCAAACCCGACCGTATTCACGATGAGCATGGTGAAGATGCCAACGGTCGAAAATTCCACAGCTGGTATAAAGGAACCATTCGCGTGAAGGTTTTGAAACAGAAAAAAAACATTTTCAACATATTTTATCCTAGGAAGTCACTCCCGAATACATCGAGCTTGAGAACATTTGCGTCATTCGTAAGGTTGAAGTAACCGGCTCGATTGTTGAACATTATTCTGGTGATTCTTTGCTCGGAAGTGTTACAATCGATGCTCCAATTATCTTGAATCCAAAACAGACGTTGAGAGTGAGAAATTCTGAAACTTGGCGTGCTTATTCTATTTAAAAAATTTCAGATCTATTCCGAGTCACATGCTGCATTAGATGGTGAATTAGTCATCGACACCTGCGCTTTCGATGATTCAACCAATGGAAAAACCTTCCTTCATACCTTTGAGGAGCGTGCCAGATTTGTCTACCTTTCTTAATTAGTTTGCTTTACTGTGAATTTAAAAGTTTTAATTAATTTGTAATAAAATGCTTAATTTTTTCTGAATAAATTATCTATTTTACGTTGTACAAACATGAATGACAAACTGAAAAGCGTAGTAAAATTTTTGCTACATATCACGATAAAAGATAAAATTTTTGGTTGGAGACACATTCCATTCCACACAAATATACATGCATAAAACTTTTTGAGTTGATAAGACAATCACATTTTAATTCCCAGCCTGACTCTTGTTTTTAGTGATACATGATTTCAAGTTTATTTTCTCTATCAATAGTTTATTAGTTGTTTTCAGGTTTTTGAAACTGTAAATGCAGCGCGATTCGTTTAATTCAAGTCGCCTTCGCAGGCATCCCAGCCTGGTGAGAGTTATGGAAAGTGGTAGAAGTGGTCTACCATCTGGGATGACAACCGGTGGAGCTTTGACACCACATGCTCAAGCTTGTGCTCTTATGATTCGCGACAACAAGGAACGTGAGAAACGTGAAATTGCGGATTTGAACAATCGATTGGCTAGATATATTGAGAAGGTATATTTTGTTTTTTCATGAATATTGTGAACAATAAGACTTCAGGTTCGTTTCCTTGAAGCGCAAAATCGGGTGCTTGATGGTGATATTCTTCTGTTTCGACAAGCTGCTAATATTTATGGAGATCGAATTCTTGTCTACTTCGAATCGGAGAAAAAATCTCTTCAAACTTTGGTACTTGAAAATAGGGCTCGGATTGACAATTCTGAACAAAATATTCGAAAGTTGGAGCCGGAATTGAACTCTGTTAGGAGTAGGTCAGTGCAGTAAAAACCACACAAAACAATATTTTTGACAAATTTTTTTACAGTTTGATTGACATACACGATAACCGCAAACGTACCCGTCAAGAGAAGCGCGATCATTTGAAGAAACTCTCAGAACTAGAGGCTGAAAATGCGTTCACCAAACGTCTTATCAATGAATCTGAAAATGAAAAGGCTTACCTTAACAATGAGTTGTCCAAATTAAGAAGTGAAATCAAGAAGGTTCTTGCAAAGCGGGACAAGGAGAAAACTGATTTGAATAGGAGTCAACTTTCCGTTCAGGAGTTTTTGAAGAAAGTCAATGGATCTATTTCGCAGCATGAAATTGTGCGACAATTATCATTCTCATATAATAAAAAATCTGATAATTTTAGGCAATCCGCGAAGAAATCAGCAAAGCACGTCGTGATTCAACCAATGTTAACCGTGACTATTTCAACAAAGAGCTTCACTCAGCGATGAAAGATATCAGAGATCAATTGGATAAGGAGTCTAGAGCTGCGAGACAGACCTGGGAAGAATGGTACAGACGGAAGATCACTGAGATTAAGAGGAGCTCTGAGAACTTTAGTGACATACAGACTGCTTCGAGAGTTAGTAATCCCACTGATCCATGTTTCAACAAAACAGCTTTTTTAGGAAGAAACCCTCCGAATTCGGTCGCATATGAATGACTTGAGAAATAGAGTGTCAGATCTTGAAACTTCCAACCAACAACTTGCAAAGAAAATTGAGGACATGGGTTACCGAGAGGAAGAAGATTTGCGATTGTTTGAAGCCGCGCTTACCGAAAAAGAAAACAATGTTCTTAAAATGCGCGAGGAATGTACCAAACTGTCAGTTGAGCTGGATAGACTCTGTGACAATCAAGTCGTGAGTTTCTCCATCTTTCATTTCAACAAAACAAACTGAATTTCTAAAGAACCTTCACGCTGAAATTGCCTACTTCCGTAAGCTCATGGAGAATGCTGAAAATGTCCGAACAACAGTTGGCAGTAACGTTATTATTGATACACCAAGTCCTGTTATGCGAACAACATCCTATCACAATTATGGTGCTGCGTATTCAATTCCAAGCGCTTTTGAATCCAGTTAATTGATTTTTATTAACTTTTTTCGCACGAACTTTTCCCCCAAAGTATTGTTTCCCTAAACAAGTATTGTTGCCAAAAAAAGTTGAATTTTTACACCCTTGTTTTATGTTTTCAAAACAATACATGTTTTTTAATGTCTTTCAGGTAACCATCAGTTTTACTCAAGTTTTCGGGGAGAAGTCCCGTCAATTTCGATAAGGGATAGCCGTGCATTCACAACTTCTAGTAAGAGGGATGTCAGGATTGTGGTAAAATTTTTATCAGTTCTTTTTGTTAAGTTGAAATCAAACCGCACTTATTTAAATGATTTCAAGTTTTCAACTAAACAAAAATCATTGTAAAACAAGAAATTAAAATATTAAGGATATCGCGGATAATGAGCAATCAGTTATGATTGAAAATGTCAACAGTTTGAGATCATACGACTTAGCAAACTGGAAACTGATCCAATATGTAAGAGGATCAAACGATGGAATGTACATCTTCCCAATTGGCACCCATATCCAACCACTCCAAAAGCTTGTGATCGAAGCTAGAAGCTCAACAGATCTTTTGAACAACTATCATGTTGCAATGAATATCGACAAATTTGTGAAAACTCGTGACGTGAAATTGGTACTTGTTGATGATGCGGATGAGGTAAATTAATTGATAACTCTACACTTTTCGTCAATTGAATGTTTACAGGAAGTTGGATGGTACTCGCACGAGTCATATGCTCATTAAATAATCGTCTTTTTGTATTGTGCTTTCAACAATTTAATTCTGATCAATTCTTCTCTCCGCATGTTTCAAACCACACGCATTTGAGCAGGCTACACTAGAGAAAAACTTCCTTTATAAACATTTCTAAACGAAATTTGATGTGTAATTCACTTCCAATGTTTTTTATCAGTTTACATTGTTTATTGTGATTCTTAAAGCAATAAATGATAATTTTGTGTTTAAGTTGGCAATATTTTATGACTTGATGTGAATCAAAACAAGGGAAAATGGGTGTATGGTTTCAATACGACAGAAAATTCATAAAGGGATTTTTGAAAAATGATGGACCCATATAAAATACACCAAAACAATAAAAATATTTTTTCATTCAAACAATTTCTAAATTAGTTTTATTTTCTTGCAATTTTTTATTATGAAAAACATTTTCACATTTTTTTTTCATAATAAAACATGATTTAATAAAAATAAAAACTTTCTATTCAAAAAATGTAACCCCCCCCCCCCCCCCCTATGGGGGATATTTTCTTTTAATTAAAATTTTTACCAAAAACCAAAATTTTCCGATTTTTGGTGAAAATCCACGAGATTTACAAGAAAATGGAAGAGAATGAGTTTCCTAGTCCATTTTTTTGGTTTTTCTAGTCCCCGGAGGACGAGCATTCCAAATTGAATTTTCCTAGTCCATCACATTTTTTCTAGTCCCTCTATGATCAATTAGTGTCAAGTGACAATAATAATTATTTTCATCAAAAAAATAATAGAAACCTGACGAGAATTTAATCCAAAAAGTTTCTAAAATCGTTTTTTCTTGTGATTTTCATTTTCACAGTTTTTCACAATAAAACATGATTTCACGAACATACAAAACGATTTTTTAAAAAATTAATTTAAAAAAATCTGAGAACCCTGAAATTACCACCCAATTTCGTTAATTTTTGCCAAAAACCAAAATTTTCCTATTTTTATGCAAATCCACGAGATATACAAGAAAATGGAAGAGAATGAGGATTCTAGAAAATTTATTCTAGTCCTCGGGGGACTAAGAAAACAAATGAAAAGTTCCTAGTCCATTTTTTTTATTTTTCTAGTCCCCGGAGGACGAGCATTCCAAATTAAATTGTTCTAGTCCATTTCATTTTTTCTAGTCCCTCTATGATGAACCGGTGTCAAGTGACAATAATAACTTTTTCATCAAAAAACTAATTTTAGGATAGAAAATTTAGATAAATGAACTCCGAAGTTTCAATCATGATTCTAATCAATTTACCACTTTTGATACTAGTATAGCTAACCTTTCTAGTATTAGTACCCAAACGCCATGCTACACTATAGCGTAATGACCACAGTGTGACACAATAAACAACGCTACACCCCTTTGTTTTAATATAACCAAGCGTCCGATGGATTATTGATCACTCATCTTTTAGTTTTGTGTCAACAGTTGTTTGTTGAAATCTTTCAAATCATTTTATCTATTTTTTTCAGAATCGAGTAAGCAAATGGCAAAACCAGTGCCGCCAAAAGAGGTAAGCAATTTTAATTCTTCAAACATTGACATCAAAAAATTTGCGTACATTTTGCAGGGAAGACCATTACTCAACGTCGAGCACATCGAATTTGAGTCACGCGCCAATGACATAAAAGCTGGTCTTATCGATACATTCCTGAACCTCCAAAGAATTGATACAAATCTCTATTTGTGAGTGATTATTTCCATTTTTTCGGTCGATGTATGTACTCAAAAAGCGAAAATTTTACGCTTATCATTGAGTAATTTTTGCCATTTAGAAAAAAAAGAATTTTTAGCGTAAAATTAAAATACTCACAAACAAGAATGATAGCTTATCGGGTTTTCAGAGCGCGTCATTTACTCAAAGGACGACACTCTTATAATGCAGTATACGGAGGACAAGTAAAAGAAAATGAATTGAGGGATCTAGAAAAAAAAACTTTTTTCAGGTTGTTGGACAATCACTAGCCGCTGCTGCCGCAACTGTTGATGATTTGTTCATCCCACATTCGTTGCACAGCTATTTTATCAAAACGGGAAGTGTCGACAAGCCGATATTATATATGATCGATAGAATCAGAGATGGAAGAAGTTTTTGCACAAGAGTTGTGAAGGCCGTTCAAGACGGTGAAGCCATTTTTTCATGCCAGATTAGTTTCCATAAAAAGGAGGCTGATGCGATTGAACATAGTGCGAAAATGCCAGAAGTTCCGAGACCTGAAGAATTAATGGTTTGATCTATTCTTTGGAGAGAAAATTGCTAATTTTATGTTTTAGCCAGCACGTGAAGCGGCGTTGCATTATTTAGAAACCAAGAAGGTTGACGAGCGGACTGTGGAAGTTATCGAAAAAGCTCTTAAAGAGATTCCTGATGCGTTTGAACGAGTCTTTGATGTAAGTATTTTTAATGCAAACGAACTGTTAAAAAAAACTAAAAATTATGATTCATAATAATCTGAACTTCCTATTTCAACTGTACTTCATTGATTTCAAAAAACCTCTCAAAGGAGGACTTCAGATAGCTTATAAATGTTACTGGGATGAATATAGTCCTCAAACTCATTCCAAATATGTTTTTAATTTTCTAAAACCATGAAGCCGAGAAAACGAGCTTCAAAACAATGACTTAGAAAAGGTTTTCACCGACGAAAACTAGTACGCGGGTATTATAACGTAACGAACCTTGAAAATACAAAACAAGAGCTTTTTAAAAAATTAATTTCAGCATTTTCTATACCTATTCATAAAAATAACACGAAAAAAGCTTATGAGAAAATGTTCGGCAACGTGGAAACGTTTTCTAGCCCATTGTTTTGATGCTAGCTTTGAAAAAATTTATATAAAAAGTGTTAAAAATTATCCTTAGCAATATAAAAAAACATCGATAAATTGAGTGACACGAACAAACAAATATTCAATTTCAGGCGGCAGAAATTGGAAATTTGATTTTTTTCTTGTGTTATCGAGCAATTTGAAATGCTCCGAACAAGATAAAAAAAATGAAAATGAAAAGTAAAAATATAAAGAATACCTTTAACTTTTTGTGAACCATTAACTTTAAACCATTGTTTATTCGAGAATGGTTTCTGTAACGAAATTGCAAAACTCATTTTATTACAGAATTTTTTAAAATTAAAAATCTTGATATTTAAATTTGCACCTCACTTTAAGCTGAGAATTTCCGTAACTATTTACGCATTTCCAGGTACGACCAGTGTTCCCAAATAAATACTTCCTTGCCGAAGAATGCGAACCAAGTTCAGCCATCTGGATCAAAGCAAAAGAGAATCTTGGAGATGACACTAGATTGCATCAATGTGTCGCTGCATATTTGACTGATTTGAGTATGTTGAATACTGCCGTTCGGCCGCATGTCAAGTGAGAAAGTTTACATTTTATCGAAAATATTGAGCAATTTTAGAGATGGATTTAAACCATCAATGTCGTTCTCCTTAGATCACTGTGTTTGGATTCATGAGGACTCGTTCCGGGTTGATGATTGGTTGCTTTATGAGACAACCAGCACTAAAGCTCGTAAGAATGTTGTTTTTTTCTAAAAATTGCATTAATTCAATTTTTTCAGGTGGAAGCCGTGCATATATTGAGGGAAAACTCTGGACTAAAGACGGTGTACTAGTGATTTCAACTGCTCAAGAAGCTCTTGTAAGAGCACCTAAATATTAAGCTTTTTTGTCTGATCTTTGTAAATAAAGTTTTGTAAGAGATATGAAGGAATTCTAAAAAAACGTTCGATGGCTGAACCATCAATCAAAAAAAGGTTTTTTTGAGAAAAGAGCACATGGGATGCACTTTGTGTACAGCAGAATCAACGAACGTTTTCCCCCAACGATTCATTCAGCAAATGATGTTCCGCTTGGTCTGGTTGCTCGCTATTCCTGTGCTGGCTATCGGCATACCGACTGGTATTTCCAATTGTAAACATGGCGAATTTTTTGTTGAGAAGTATATCAAATATGAATGTGAAGAAGAAAACGGAATCAAATCGGCAAAAGTAATCGGTGAGTTAGTTTTATTAGTTTTATTACCAGTAGAATTTTAAAGTTCTAACATTTTAACATATTTTTAGGCTGTGTACCTACCAATGATTTAACTGGAGCCGTGCTTGGATCATGGGAAACCTTCGACGAAAAGTGGTTCAAATACCACTGTGTGATTGATGAGGAAACGGCCACATATTCCGCAAAATCCTGCTTTGATCCATATGGCCGTGTTTTACCTGTTGGACAAAAACGCTCGTTTGCCGGAGGGGATACTTTTGAATGTTTCGTCGAGAACAACAAAGTGAAACTGAATCATTTAACCAGTACGCAACATATGATTTATCACTCAACAAGAACTACTGATCATCTAATTTTAGGAACTGATTCTTATCCAGAATAAACTTTTTTTTCTTGTTGTTTTCTTCATTTTCTGCATTGTTATTTTACAGGTTCTGGATGCGAAGTTTCCGGACATCTTTACGGCGAAGGAGTCACTTGGGTCGAAAGAAGAAATGACACGATCGAAATATCTCACAACACCAAAACAATCGGTCATGGTTCCACATTTGTCTGCCGCAAAAACACACACGGAGAGTTCCAAATAGAGTTCGCGGCTTGTTTAACATCCCAAAATACGTACATCCGTCCGGAAGACTATGGAACCGTTGAAAATGAGATAGTAAAGTGTGACAATTCAACAGGTGTCTGTAAATTGCGAAAAGCTGAAATCAAAGGTCAAAATGTTCTTAAAAAATGAATATTTATTCTCAAAATGTGTTTCTTCAGAAGTTTTATGTAAAGCTCCAGAAGGAGTATTTTCCCATAATCAAGAATGGACATCATCTGATGGACAAACTTCGTACGTTTGCCATTTTGGAAAAATTGTGAAGAAAGGTTATTCGATTTTATTTTTCCTAAATATTTATTGTAATTTTTAGGGTGTATTGTTCATAACACTTTGATTCTTTTAAACGATGTTCAGTACATCCATGATGAAGCATTCTACTGTTATCTTGATACGCAACTTCATTCGTTTGGCAATTTGAGTACGTGAAATTTTTTAAAAGTTTACAGATAAGATTGAAAATATAAAAATTTCAATGTTTTAAATTCCAGAGGGATGTTCTTCGCCTGATGGAAGTGTTACGAAGTTTGGTGCTACAATCGAAAGTGGAGAAAAAGTTGAGAAGTGCGGTTTTAAATTTGATGGAAATGGTCAAGCTGTAGCATCATGGACTCAGATTGGTAATCTATTTAATACTAATGGAGTGAGGGAGCGGATGGACTATTTTTATAAAGAAAAAACAATTATATAACTATTTAGGATGTATTTATTCAAAAGAAGTGTTCACCATCAACTCAATTCATAAATTTAATGAAAGCTACGTACATTGTGAATTGAATGGAACTAATAATTATGTTGCTAAATTGATGACAAAGGCTGAAATTGATCAATGGATGAATCGGGTTGGTAGCACGTACTCCCATGTGATGAGTGGCAATGAAGGAGAAGGTCACGGCATGGAGACGGAAGGTTCGTCCACAACCACGACCACGACACCAGCAACAACGACAACGACTACGACCACAACAACGACAACCACACCAGCACCAACGACCACAACGACGACAACCACACCAGCACCAACGACCACAACGACGACAACAACAACTGCAGCTCCGACCACCACTACAACAACACCAACTCCAACTACTATTGCTCCGAAGCCTTTGAAACAATGTGTAGATCTGTTCAAAGATTGCAAAAATCTTATCGGATTTTGTCTCAGCGAAGAAGATGCACTACACGACTTGAAAGAAGCGGTTAAAACATCAAACATGAGTTTAGGAAAACGCCAAAGAAGTCTGGAATATTTGAAGCTTATCTCTTCAATTGATGCTCAGGAGACGGAAGAACAGGCTGGTGGTTGCGGAATAGACAGGAATCCTAAGCAGAAATCGCATTTCTCAGCTTTTGGTAGTGGAAGTCACTGCGCATGCAAGGATCATAAACGCTTGAGTAGGAGGATTGTCAGATCGTTTTGTCCAAAGACTTGTGATGCATGTGGTGAAAAAGGTATGTTGCAAAACGTCGTCTAGTAGTTTAAAGACGAAACGACTTTTCTTTTTTATTTATTATTCTTTTTGCAGCTGAAACATTATCTGCGATCCTGAAACAAACAACCTCTGAAAAGTGCCACAAAAATGAATGTCATCGTCACTTTAACTGATTATTTCCTTTTTGCTCGAATTTTGAAACAAATATTCATAAAATCTTCATTCGGAATAAATAGTAATACACGTTTCAAAACAAAAAAAATGAACATATAACTAATGAACGCACCCGAAAACCAAGAGATCAACAAATTTTGTGGTTTTTGTAAAAGTTCAAAAAAAATAACATCTATCTTATTATTTTTTTTTTATAATTGTGTTTCGAATGCTTCCTTCTCATCGGTGTAATACATCGCACTTTTCCGAGACTTCCAAACCTTCTTGCCAACTGCTGAAGCACAAGTGAGACATTCTTTTCGATACTGCTTGATCACTAGAATAGTGATTATTGCGTCGAGAAAGGGGCTGAGGGCGAGCCAAAGTTGGGTGATGTAGATGACATGACCATTGGTTATTGGTTGGGAGATGAGGAGCACCGAGCTGAGGGTCAAGAATGCAGGGACCTGGAATTTGGGAATATGTTTAAGGTTTTGAAGTGTTTCCTGTTATTATTCCAGTTGGGTCTTACAGCGCGATCCTATTTGAGGATCCATAAAAGTTTTGAAAGATCTTTTCAAAGACAAAAAAGGTTGTAATTTTTAGAAAACCAATTATTTTGAATATAAAGTTTAATTTCTACATAAATTTCTAATTTTAAAAACGCTGTTGTTAAGCACGCGGTCATCTTTTTATGAACTAGTTGACCTATAATTTTTTTAAACAAGTGTATGAAGACTTCTAGTCATTCAAATTTTATGTCACCAGTTTTGAATTACTATATTTTTCTCAAGGTCCTCGAACTTTTTTAAAGAGCACAAAACGGGAAGAAACGTATGTTTTACCACTTACTTGACAAACCAAGGGGATCAGTGCCTGGGCTAACGTTGCAATCGCAACTTGACGTGTTTCTAGAAGTCTCGCTTGATCTTTAAGGTTTTGAACAACTGCTATATGTTTGGCTGAAAACAAAATTTTGAGAAAATTTCCCATTTTTATACCCCTCTTACCAACAACCCGAAACACCAAATAGTTTGTTGCGAATGATATAACATATGCCGATGCGGTAATGATTGCAAAAATGAGGAAAAGCACTTTTGCCACGTCATGATTTACGACACAAATAGCCTGAAATAACAAAGATTCTTTTAGGAGATTTACTATTGTTAGTGCTAAATCGGAAACCTGAGACTATTGTTTTCAGGGGGGATTTATCCTGTTAAAGTGCTAATGTGAAAGCGGAATTAAAAACACACTTACGTAGAGAATGGCGACTGGAAGACAATCTAGAAATAGGCAGAAGAACAATGATCGCCTTCCACCAAAAAACTGAAACATTTTTGAGAATTGTATTGATACAAAACCTTTATGAATAAGTTACCGTAGAATATAACGAGGAGTGTGAAAGAGCTAATACTCTACTGAAGGATATAGGAACCAATGCGCAGATCATTGTACCAAAAGATCCATAAAAAGCCAAAGTCATGTAAGAAAGAAATCTGAAAAAATAAGATGCTGAAAAATATCGAAACAAAACTGTTATTCATACTGGCTTGGGATGTTATGATCAACATTGACATTGATATATCCCATGAACAGAAAAACAAATCCACAGATAATGTCAACAAATGCAAGATTCGCCACGAACAACCTACAAAATATGCACTTATTTCAAAATATTTCCAAGAAAACCTACCGAAAATCCCCCCTAACATGACCAAGTGATAATAAAATAACAGCAATGTTCGCAAAAACTCCTATCACTGCTGAGAAAATTACAGCAATTGCAACAGTTTTCTCGAATTCATCCTGGAAAAAAAACATTGGAAAATCCCTTGGAATCTTGTGACGTCAATCTCGAATACAATGTTTGCTCAGGTACAAATTGTGTCAAATTTCAAAAAAAAAAGAATTTCGTTTTCACAAATCACATCTTGGTGTTGTCTACATGGAATTTGAAACTTTTCGAGAAAAAAATTTGAAATACCTCATTCTGTTCAAAGCTGGAAATTTGAAAATCTGTGTAGTTTAAAGGAAGGTCCCAATCGAAATGTGATGGAATTTTGTCAAGATCTTCCATCTGAAAATCTGAAATATTTTTGTGATATGAGTTTGAAAATTTAAAAAAACGAAGCTGTTATGAGCTGAAAAAATGATTGAAACATTGAGCAGAAAACTTATAAAAATAATGTTTACACGGTAGCAAATTTGCCGCCTGTAAAGAGGTAATACGTGGGGAGGAGGTACACAAAAATCAAATACAACCTGAGGCTATGAAAAGAAAGCGTGGTGGAGGAAAAAAAAACTAACACGGTCTTTTCTTTTGGTATATCGGTTCTTTTTTTCATATAGGGGCGACGACTTGACTGCAAAGAACAAGAATAAAGTGTCGGATTTCACGCCCCGACATACAGTAATCTCATATTTACAATTGGTTTGCTTTATGTATTTCTGTCAGATGATTGGGAGGACACCAACAGTTTTTTTAGTCTGGCTAAATAATACTTTTGAAGGAATGAATCTTAATTTTTTGTTTCTCGCAGAAACAATAGGGGGAGAAAAGGTTTAAAGGGCTGAAAATGAGACCAAAATATACGTGTTGGAAAGATTTGAAGAAGCACGTTGCAAAAATAAGCTGGGGGTGACACAATGTTCTTAAAAACCAAAGAATGGGAATTAAGATTTATTATCTCTTTGATTTGTGAACAATTCATTTGTGAAAGAGATTTTTTTAGAAAGAAAATAGTGACATCTGAACTAATGAATGAAAAAATATCTCATTTTATGAAAAATTTCGATCTAATAACACAAAATTCATATGTAACTCGGAATCTGTCGCTTGGGCCGGTCACCTCATTATAAGTAATTTTTCGGACCATCCAAAATGTTATCCAAATTTTTTTTGAAAAACCAATAAATCTATCAATTACTTATAGTTTATTATTTTTAGTTTATAAGATGCTCAATTTCCATATAACAGACAGAAAAAACACTAAAAAAGTTAGAAAGTTGAAAATCGTGTTTTTTTTCATAAAGTTATAGAGTTTTCAAATTTAAAAACTTTTATGTGATATAACGATTTATATCTTCAAATTGTTCTTTTTTGTTGGGAATAAAAATTTAACGTTTTGGCCCGAATCATGCCAGTGGAAATTTAGTTTTAACCTTGATGCGACTAAAAAAATTGAAATAATCTCATAATTTATTACAAAAAAGGGTTTTATTATCAAAATTTGTTGTTAAAATGAAATACGAATAAATTCAAGTACTACATCGGGATTATATGAATACAAAGCTCAGCTCAAAAATATTTTAAACGTTAAAATGAACTTACATTTGTCTTATTCGTAGTTATTTCCTACAATGCACGTAAATACACGCCCCTAACAAATTTCTAAACATTTATGGGGCGGGAAAACCAAGCGTCTCGTCACTTTTTCTATTATGAAATACAAATAATTATTTATAAAAATGTGGGATTTGGCCTACCATTAAAAAAAAAATATTTCTGCTACTAGATAACAAATGTAGGCTCTTTTTCCGGTTCTGTAGTTGAAAACTTTTTTTAGATGAAAATGCTTAAAATTTGGAAAATCGGATTGATCTTAACATGGAAAAATTTTAAATGAAAGTTGGTAAGCTATGAAGCTTTAAATTTTTGAAAAAATATCATAATTTATGTAAAATTTAGAGATACATAACTCGAGTAGCTCATTGCAATTGCAGATGAAGAAGTAATCGATAATTTTCTCTAATTAATGTGCCATGTCGAGTAATTTGGATTTTATTTGATTTTTTGAGAAAATTATTGAGAAAAACTTTGAAGAACTTACAAAACTTACTAATTTCCAAGAAAAAAACACTTTATTCAGCTGACATACGACGAAATAATACAACCAAATGTTCACACTTTCCAATGTACAACTCTTTAGAAAATAACATCAAACAGTCGCAATTGTAAAGGATTAAAAATCAAGGATTACTTTCAAACGCCTTCTCTATTTAATGTTCTGAAGTGGTGGATGTTTGTTTTTTTCTCACACAGTCTACGATGTGAAACCAAACCAAAAAACAATTTCATTCAAAAAAAGCTGAAGAGATTTTTTTTGGAAGGAAACGTGATTGAAACAAAAGATAGCGAACAAATTAAAACAAGCTGCACAATAGTGTAAACTAATGAAAAAAAATTGGACCTTGTTGATTTCAGGTCATTTGTTAGAACAGCTTGATGTAATTGGAAGCTCATAAAGAATGAGGAAGAGGGGAAGTTGTTTTGTTTTTGGCTGAAGTGAGATTAACAAAAGTTTTTCTGAGTCTATTTTTTTTATTCCGGATAAAAACAAAACAAAGACAATGTTGATCTTGTTTTCATAGGAATCTGGATTGTTTGGCTTTAAATATTCTTGTTGTTTTCCAGAAAGTTTTTGCCTTTTAAAGTTTTGGATTATGGTATTCTTTATTTTTTGTTTAGCGGGTATAATGTATAAAAATAGCTTCGGATCCCTAGACTGGTCGTCTTCCAGATAAATATTCGGAAGCCGAGGTCAGAAACGAAGTTCAGAATATCGAATATCTAGTCGGATAAGTTAAAATTTTCAGATTTTGACTTCTCCTTGACAAAAATATGAAATTTGACCGTCTTTTTTAAAATATGTGGCATACTGCCTTTAACATTGAAGGTTATCTTAAAGAAACAAAACAATTAACATATTTAAATATTGTCAATAAATCAGTTAATAGTACTACATTTCTTCTTTACTTTCGCA
Organism: Caenorhabditis virilis; assembly: GCA_964036255.1. NCBI lineage: Eukaryota > Metazoa > Nematoda > Chromadorea > Rhabditida > Rhabditidae > Caenorhabditis > Caenorhabditis virilis. The sequence continues at coordinate 3,626,496 of OZ038420.1, read as the reverse complement.
CGTAAAATTTTCAAAAGAAAGTAAATTTAACATTTTTGACAAACAATATGTCCATGATGAACGGTAATAAAAAACATGGAAGCTCAAATCGTATAGAAAATAATTGGTCACTTTGTCCGTCTATTTTTCATACTCTGAACACTTTTTACACCTTTAGTATATATTTAAACTCTATAGAAATGGGGGAGTATTTCCCATGGAACACAATAATGAAGAATTTAATTTTAACAAAATTCATATTTATTTTCATTAAGCCTATTTATTTTTTATGATAAATATCCTGAAGATTTTTGGAAAAGAGGATTTGTGCAGATGTGGGTGGGCTTAAAATCTTTCCAAAATGCTTGAGAAAATATATCTTTATTTTGAAATAAGATTAAAATAGCTTAAGTTTTTTTTGGAAAGAAGCCAACATTGATGAGAAGAAGTTGACGTCTATTTTTCAATAAAAACAAATTGAAGTTCAGAAAAATATGTGAAATTTGTTGCAATCTTTAAATAGTTATCTAAACTCCACATGTCCTGAAAGGATATTTGCAACATTATACAAAATAACTATAAAATATTGATGAGGAAAAATAACACACGCGACAAAAAGCAATAATTTGCAACTGAACATAATAAGCCGAAATTGCCCAAAAAAATTAATTCACAAAATCTAGACCCCCCAAAGAAAAAACTTATTTTTGCGCTGAAAAATGAGAAATGCAAAGTTTTGTGGGAACTGAAACTGGATATATTTTTCTTATTTACCATAACGTTTCTTGAAATTAGTTATTTTATTTTTTTGATCTTTAAAATGAACGCAACATTGAGAAATTGAATATCGAACAAAGAAATGAGGAAATTAAACTACCTTATGAATTAATTATGTGAGCAAAGGTGATATTTATGAAAAAAGTGTATAAAAAAAAGGAAAAAGAGAAATTCATTTGAAAATTTGGGAATTTACGGATGGGAAAATGTTTATTTAAGAAGTTTGAATAAATTTTTAAAGAACATTTTTAAATGATAAATTATCATTTTTAACAATATTATATTCAAATATGGCATACAAGTTTGGTCTTTCAAATTTTTTCGTACTATTAGTCTTCTTCAACCTTTTGAAATCCCTTGATGTTATCAATCCTATCATCAAATTTTACATGTCGACTCCAGATTAGCCCGATAATTAACATAACAATTTGTGAAACCAAAATTTTTATAAATTCTGTTGAATCTAAATAACATAATTTCAGTCTCAATTCGTCATGAGTAGGTGTTTGAATGAATCCCCCAGAGCAATTATTTTCTTTCAATAAAACTTGTTTCATACACAACCTCTATTTTTTCCCATAATCGTTGAATGCCAAATTCTGAAACCCAAGAAAGAACATACATACAGTAGTCACAATGCCTAAAAGACACATTTTGAAACAAACTTGAAAGTTCATTTTTCTGCATCATACCAGAAAGCGATATTGAGAGGAAACATAACTTGAGAAAACAATTTTTATTATGTTCTTTAATGGATGTTTGATTTATGATCGGTTGCGAAAAAAAACTGAATTGAAGTGAGTTTCATGGAATGAGGATTGTTGAAAAGTTTCTTTTGAGGATAATACTGGTCTTTTCAGGGGGAATTTTGTGAACTTTGGAATTTTCATATTTCGTTAATTAGTTATCACATGAATACAATTGACTACAATAGAATACGCTGTCAATAATTCATCAAAAATAGTTAGATAATGAACAAAAATTATTTAGAATTGAAAATAAAACGAACACAATCAGAAAAGGAGAGTTTTAACTTCAATAGAAAATTTTGTTCAACCTGATTTCAGTGATCTTTCACTGAACTTTTTTTGTTTTGTTCAAAAGTTACAGACCGACAAATAGGCATACTAATAAATTAGGCATATGATGACGTCATATCACATGAATATGGCTCTGTTAAAGTTTTACGTCATATTTATTAAAAAATGTCATTTTATTTCAACCTAACCTTAATTTCACACTGACCATGTCAATTGACACGATAGCAGCATGTCAATTGACACGATACAAACTCAAGGCGAAAAAATAAAAATTCAAATGGGAGCCTAGAATTCGAATGGGTGCCTTGTGCTTAGCGACAATTCCGAACGTGTTGCACGATCCGGCGCGCATTTATGTACATTTTGATTTTTGCAACTTTGAACCGCTATAAAAACTAGTAACTAGTAAGGGGTGCATTTAACGACATGATTTTGCATAAATTGTAATGTACCAATGAAAGAAAGCTCTAATTTTTGAAATTGAAATAGGGTCAAACTAACTGACACACTGTCTTTAACTTTAGAAATCACGGATAGTTAAGAAAACCTCTAAATCAATAGGATTCAAAGTTTTGTCAAACATTCCAATGATAAAACATATTTTCAGGATCACATATTCACTAGTACTAGCGCTAAAAATTTTAGAGGTTTCCAATTTCTTTCATGAAAACTTGATTCTTAGAAAATAATTTTTTCCCAAAAATTTTCCACTTCCGGCTAGATCAAATATTTATATTAATTACCATAAAATGATGTGCTAGTGAAAAAAAAACTTCATTAGAAATGTTATGACAAATCCAGAATAAAAACACTTCAACAAAAAACATGTATTTTGCAAAAAAATGTGTTTCACCAGGAAAAAATCCAAGCGTAGGTGGCAAAAACACTAATACAAGTATGTGACTTTGGTTCGACAAGTACTTCAAAACTGATTTTCAACGCGTTTTTTTCCGCAGTGAGTGTTCGAAACAATTCCGCCAAAAATTTTCAATTTCTATTCATGAGCGAAACATTCAAAGTGGACCTCAATTAAAAGCGAAATTCTAAGAAAGGCACGCTCCAAAAAACGATGAATACAGACGCCATCTTCATTTTTTTCTTTCTTCATAAATTATGAAAACAATAAATAAAACGGAACCGTTTGATGAGCCAATTTCCGTTTTCGAGAAATTAGAGACGGCTGCATAAATAAGAGCAAAAAAATGAGCAAAGGACATTTTGACTCGAGAAATTGAAAAGGGGCTGGATGTTCTCCGATTCGATCCACTTACATATATATTTGCAAAAAAAATCCTAACGATGTAAACAAATCGGAACTTTTTAATGTAAAGAACAATGTATTAAATGAGAAAAGAACATATTTTCAAAAAAAAAAACACATTATTTTGTACCAAAAGTGGTTCGGAACATGCCCGAAATTTGATACATTTTGTGTTGGAAAAGTGTGGGACAAAAAGCGTTGACATGTATGTTTTTTTTTTGTGTCATTACACAAAATTAGATGAAAATGACGTTGAAAAAGCTGACGAAAGCATAGTGAACATGAACGAGTGTTTGAAAGGGGAACAATGTACATGAATAAAGAATTTAGAAAATGGCAAAAAATTCAGAATAATTGAATGAAAACTCTTTCGTGCATTTATTTTTGGGGGGTTTTTTTTTAAAGAAATGGCACGCAACATTTGTTCGTCTAGACAGATTTACAAGGGAAGTACACACCGAAGGCATTTTGCTCACTTTTGTGAAAAAGTCATACGTTTATGGACATTGTTAAAAATCGGTTTTAAAAACATTGCTGAAATTTGGCACGTAAACTGAAAATGAATTCGTTATGATGTCCTGAAAGTTTTACCCAGCGATATTGAGCTTGAGCCAAGGTACAGCTCTTTAAAGCCTAAGGCGGCTAGTGGCACTACAGGTCTTCAAAGTTCGATTTTTTTTGGAAATGTTCAGATTTTAGGCTTGAAAAAATCATGATCATACTGTTGATTAGCAGGTCTTGACATCAGTTCCTTGATCAGAGTAAAATTATCTTCCAAATTAGCTCTGTCTCATTAAAAAGTAAGAGAAACGCTTCAGGTACTTCCCTTGTTAGATAAGATGCGGTAACAGAAATAAAAATTCATAAATTTTAGAGCAAAAATTATCAAAGTTTTTTTTTGCAACAAACCTTAAAAGTGCGTTGGATTCTTGTGTCGTAGTCTTGTGAATCCTTACATTTCGAAATAAAATCCGTTTCCAAATTTTTATTAAGAAATGTTCTGATAAAGTTTAAAATTCAAATGCGTCACAATGAAGCTCTCGAAATGTCATATATTATTTTTGAGATATTGAATTCACAACAAAAAAAATGCGCAATCTCTATCATACTAAAAGTGAAAAACGTTCCAAAAGTCAAGCTTCATATTGAAAGTGAATGATTTTTGTTCAATGCTTAAAGATAACGTGTAAGTTAGTTGAATATCATATTCCCACCCTGAAAATTGTATGATTACATCAATCCTTATGAGAATCGTAGTTTGTGAATGTCATAAGTTAATGAATGTTTGTGAATTAAAGAATGGAAAGCATATGAAATTTTGAAGCTAACAAAATTCTGTACTTGAAAAATGAATACTATGATTTCTTCTTCTCAAAACTAACAGATCTGTATCATTTGAGCAAAATTTATATATGTGTATGTTGAAATAAAATTTTAAAAAATTGCATAATTAAAATAATATTGAAAAATGAGCACCGAACATCATAATTCTTAGCTTTTTTCATCCTTTTTAATCAACGTTAATATTATTATTTTCATCGTTCATTTGCGTGTTAGTCTCGCTTTCATTTCTTTTTAATAACATGAATATTCAATGTGGAAATTTTCAATTCAATTATATCGTTATTATAACTAGAATATTTATAAAAATCTAGTCTATTCAAATCTTTTTTTCAAAAGGAATCTTCATTTAGTAACACCCCCGAAACAAAATAAGTCACGCAAGAAGCTCAATGTAACAAACAAGAGAAAAAGAAGGAAGCTGACTTGAGTGAGAAAATCTTGTCTTCTCCAAAAAAATGGGTTCCAACAAACAATGAATAAAAAATGTTCCGTGCACTTCCGCAACACATGATGGCACTCATCCAGCACTTATTATGCACACAACAATTTGGAAGACGAAATGAGAAAAATGTGGAGTCGGAACAAAATGGGTTTAAATACTATTCCAAAGCTTTTACTATATTTAAAAACAAGTTTCATTTTGTGAAAAAAAAGAAAAAAAGTTGGATTCCGAAAAAAAATTTCAGCACAAAAGCAAAAGAATAATAGTTACATTCTGAACAAAGAGGTGACGAGTTGGAAACTCATTTTCAATTTTAACAATTTTCAGTTTTTGCGTTAGTTATGCATTAAAAACCAACATTCACAAAAAGTTGTCAATTACAATTTTATAGCTAATAATTTTTCTATTAAATGGGCTATAATACTTTAACGATGGTTAACGCATTAAAAAGTTGCGCATCGTTCAAAAAAGCACTCATTTCCGACTGCAAATATGAGTGTGCTTATATCTTCATATGTGGGTCTGCTTAGCGCGCTGCTACCTCCAAATATGGGCCTGCTTAGCGCGCTGCTAAATGCAACCATGGGCCTGCTTAGCGCGCTGCTCAATTCAAACATGGGCCTGCTTAGCGCGCTACTAAATTCAAACATGGGCCTGCTTAGCGCGCTGCTAAATGCAACCGTGGGCCTGCTTAGCGCGCTGCTAAATGCAACCATGGGCCTGCTTAGCGCGCTGCTAAATTCAAACATGGGCCTGCTTAGCGCGCTGCTAAATGCATCCGTGGGCCTGCTTAGCGCGCTGCTACATTCAAACATGGGACTGCTTAGCGCGCTGCTACATTCAAACATGGGAATGCTTAGCGCGCTGCTACATTCAAACATGGGCCTGCTTAGCGCGCTGCTAAATGCAACCATGGGCCTGCTTAGCGCGCTGCTAAATTCAAACATGGGCATGCTTAGCGCGCTGCTAAATTCATCCGTGGGCCTGCTTAGCGCACTGCTACATTCAAACATGGGACTGCTTAGCGCGCTGCTACATTCAAACATGGGCCTGCTTAGCGCGCTGCTACATTCAAACATGGGACTGCTTAGCGCGCTGCTACATTCAAACATGGGACTGCTTAGCGCGCTGCTAAATGCAACCGTGGGCCTGCTTAGCGCGCTGCTACATTCAAACATGGGACTGCTTAGCGCGCTGCTAAATGCAAACATGGGCCTGCTTAGCGCGCTGCTAAATGCAACCGTGGGCCTGCTTAGCGCGCTGCTAAATGCAACCATGGGCCTGCTTAGCGCGCTGCTAAATTCAAACATGGGCCTGCTTAGCGCGCTGCTAAATGCATCCGTGGGCCTGCTTAGCGCGCTGCTACATTCAAACATGGGACTGCTTAGCGCGCTGCTACATTCAAACATGGGACTGCTTAGCGCGCTGCTAAATGCAACCGTGGGCCTGCTTAGCGCGCTGCTAAATGCAACCATGGGCCTGCTTAGCGCGCTGCTAAATTCAAACATGGGCCTGCTTAGCGCGCTGCTAAATGCATCCGTGGGCCTGCTTAGCGCGCTGCTACATTCAAACATGGGACTGCTTAGCGCGCTGCTACATTCAAACATGGGACTGCTTAGCGCGCTGCTAAATGCAACCGTGGGCCTGCTTAGCGCGCTGCTAAATGCAACCATGGGCCTGCTTAGCGCGCTGCTAAATTCAAACATGGGCCTGCTTAGCGCGCTGCTAAATGCATCCGTGGGCCTGCTTAGCGCGCTGCTACATTCAAACATGGAACTGCTTAGCGCGCTGCTACATTCAAACATGGGACTGCTTAGCGCGCTGCTACATTCAAACATGGGACTGCTTAGCGCGCTGCTAAATGCAACCATGGGCCTGCTTAACGCGCTGCAAATTGCAAATGAGGTTGCTGATGATCTGTTACCAAAATACTGTGAATGTCAGGTATTTGTCAACAATATCTCCTCGTGGTATAAGTTCAAGAAATACACACGGATATGTTTGTATACCACGCTTTACAAGAAATACATTTACAAGTTTGAAAGGATCAGGTTATCTTAGGATTAACCAACCTTGCTGAAACTTACAGAACATGATTAACCGTAAAAAGTGTGAGAACTTCCACGGCGCGTTTATATAGAAAAGCCAACTTCATAATTAAAAACAATAACTCTCATTAAACATCTCAACAAAAAAATTGATCGCAAAAAAAATCGTTTGATATATTTTCCACAGGGATGTCGCCAATCTGGCCAATTACAAGTGGCCGTTACATTTGTTTGCAAATAGCCGTGCTATTTGCACTCAAAAGAACATTACAAGACTTTTTTCCCTTCCTCGATAAAATATAAAAATCACTATGCCTTCAAAAACGAAAAGCTAAATATTCAAAAGATCACTTTATTCAAAAGAAAACAATTGAAATCCCCAAATTTCAATCAATTCCTGAAGAAAATAAAAGAATTCTGCGAGTATGATGAATATGTGATACGATAATGTTAGGAGCTGTCAAAATCCCCACAATTATGACAGATTGGAAAAAATAATAATAATGTGACCAAAAGGCAAAAAACAGAGTATTAAAATTCCACAAAATTACTTGTAATCTTCCAATCAACCGAGATCGAAATTGGGCCTATTTCTATTGTCAAAAATTTAGATAAAAATTGCTAAAAATATGACGTTATGGTAGTTTCGCAAGATTTGACAATATGAATAGGTCCATGGAAAAATTAGAGTAACATTTCTAAAAAAAAATGCTAATCGGAATGGATGAAATTAATTTAAAATGCAATTAATGTTTTTAAAAAATGAAAAAAATTGTAAATAAAAATATAAATAAAAAAACTGAAAAATCGATTGAGATCTTCAAAAACTATGAAAGATCTTTATTTCTTTGGTCTGCCACGCTTCTTGACTTCTTCCTCCTCTTCCGCAACGGCATCAGCATTCTTCTGTTCTTCCTCCATTCTTCTCAAACGCTCTTTTTCCTCTTCTTTCGAAATCTTCAAAGCATACGCCATCATCACCGCCTCACGACGATCCGATGTCGGATGTAGGCGCTTCTTGGCTGGTTGTCCTGGTGTTGATGTTGAAGCTGCCGCAGCTGCTGCTTCCGCCGCCGCCGCTGCCGCTCCGAAGAAATCATCATCGTCTTCTTCAGATTCCGAAGAGCTTGTTTTACTCTTTCGAGCATTCTTTCGAACCTGTAAAAAGATGTTTAAAGACTTGAAAATTGAATAATAAAAAGTGCTCTTTAATTTTCCTCGATGCAAAATTTTTGACTTGACAATAAACTGGAGTTTGCTACTCAAAAAAAAGAAACTTGATGAGAATCATTACCTTTTTGCTAGTCGATGGTTTCGACGGATCATATGTTTCATCAATCAACTCCAACTTCACTTCCTTATCCTTCGCCGCACTTTTCGGTCCCTTATACTTCGGAATACCTCTCAACGGTGGGCTGACCTTCGACTTTGCTGGCTCATTCGGTTTTTGTCGCTTCTTGTACGGTCCTCTCTTCTTTCCAAATCTCGACGACTTTACCGGCGGCTCAGCAGGCGTCTGCTTCACCGCTCCCGGGTTCTTTGGCGGCCTGCCAACAGATCGAGGCTTCGGCGCCGCGGCTGGTGGTGGTGGTGGTGCAACCTCTTCCTCATCATCGCTGCTTTCTGAGCTGCTAGTCTCAACCTTGACACGTCGAGCTGGTGGCGAATCGGGGAATTCATAATCGGGATCATCACTCGCGTCTTCGTCTGTTGTCTCTTTTGCGCGTTTTCTTCCTTTCTTCGATGGCTTCACCTTCTCTTCCTCTTCATCATCCAACACAATTTCAACGATTTTCTTTGGTTTTCGTCCAGCTTTTGACTTCGGTTTGACTTCTTCAACATCAATTGAAAGTTCCTTCAACTCTTTGACATTCTTTGTTTCCTCCTCCTTAGTTTCTTCCTTTCTCAAAGATGTCGAATCCTTAGCGGGCACTTCTTTCTCATTCTTTTTAGGCTTCTTTGCATCATCTGTTTCAACCGTTGAAATCTTCCTCTTTTCACCAACTTTAGTATTTTTATGCTCCTTTGATTCCTCTTGAGTCACGTCTTTCAACGTCTTTTCTGAAATCATAAACATAGCATTTTGATCCAAAACTTCTTTTGAAAATTCACCTTCTTGTGCTTCAACTGGTGTTGTGCGTTCAACTTCGTCTTGTGCTGTTGGTCTTACTACAAAATCGTGTTCACTTGACTCGGTTGATTCATTATCTGAAAAATAATGAAAAATCATAATAAATTTAAACAAAATATATTTTTACAAACCTTCAGACTCGATAAATGGATCCTTCTCAATATGGACTGGTTCCGGCTTCTTCGAAACAATTTCTTTCACTGGTTCTTGAACCACTACCGTTTTCTTAACTTCAGTAGCAATCACAACATCATCTGCGACTTTCTTCGATTCACTTTTTGATTCCGAAGAAGTATTTTCATCAGATTTGACTGGAACAGCTTCAGATGTCGTCAAACTTTCGGCTCTCTTTGTTTCGGTTGAAATTTCAGGGTTTTCAACTTGCTTCAATTTCTTGGTCACATTCACCGCTTCCAATCCTTCAGTGTTCTCAATTGCCGTTGATTCTTCAACTTTGACGTCGGATTCGGTTGCGACAACCTTTGCATCAGGCTTGGACACCTTCTTTTTCTTTTTCTCAGCATCTTCCTTCTTTGAAGTCAACTTCTTCACCTTTGAACCCGCTTTAACAGTTCCCTTCTTAACTTTCGAAATTTTCAATGTCTTGCCATCTGTAAACAAAACGGTGAGATGAAAAACAAAAAACAAGGGAAATTTAATTACCTCCAGACTTTTCTGTCATCTTTTCAGACTTTGAGCTAGACTCTGCTTCTTGTTTCTTGTTTGAAAGTTTCATTTTTTTGGCTTTTGTCTTAACCAATGATCCCTTCTTCTTCTGATCTCCTGAAAAAAAGCATACTATATGAAATAAAGCTTCAAAATTTGAAACAAACCTTTAATTGTCTTCTGTTTCTTAGACTTCTCAGGAATGGAGGAAGCCTCCAAAATTTTTCTGACAAGCGCGTCTTCTTCCTGTTCCACTTTTGATATTTTCAATTCATGTTGTTGAACGGAATCAACTTCTGGCTTCTTGCTCATGGATTTGTCACGCTTCTTGCTACCGGTTTCCTCTTTATTCACCACCTCAACGTTCATACCGGCCAAAATTGAGGCCCACGTGTTTGCTTCTTGAGCTGTTTCCTTCGCTTTTTCAACGACAATCGGTTTTCGGGGCCTTCTTGTATATTCTAGCTCGAACTCAATCATCTCCTCCTTTTGATTGCTAACCTTCCTTCTCTTTTTCTTCTTTTCTGGTTTTGTTGCGTTTTCGGATGCAGTGTTCTCAGCATTTTCAGTCTTTACAGCGGTTTCCTTCTCAAGGCGATATAAAGTCCTCGCTTTCAAACCTTTCGGTTCCTTCGGATCTTTATTTTCGTTATCCGCATCCATATTGATGCCTTCTTCGATCAAAATTTTTGCCGCAACACTGACCATACGCCTCTTCGCAAGTTCTTCCTTACTCAGCGGAATTTCCATAATCTTCTCCTTCTTCTTTTTTCGTCCTTCTTGCACGTTAACCTTTTTCTCTTCTCGAGTTTTGACAACGTCTTGCTCTTCGTCGGCATATGAAGCGTCGGCGACCATTTGCAACAGATCGGATGTGGCGCTGGTGCATGGCTCGTCATCCCATCGCTCCTCAATGAATCTCTGCTGATCTGCATAGGCTTTCGACCTTTTGTCTAGTTCATATTTGTCAGTTTTTGCCTTTTTCAACGTTTTCGGTTCGCCAGAGTCATCAGCAGGTTTTCCAGAAACGTTTTTACCACCTGATTCAAGTTTTCGTTTATTGTTCTTCGGCAAATTGCTTTCATTGTTTGGCGTCTTCTTTTCTTTCGTCGCCACCACCTTCTTCGATTTCTCGTTTTTCTTGGATTTCGATTCCTTCTTGGATTTATTCAACTTCGTCGACTTCTTTCCCGCCAAACGATCCTTCTCATTCTTTGCCTCAAACTTCTTAACCTTCGCTTGCATCTTCTCCGACAACAATTTCCTCGGAATCCAAATCTCCTTCGTTCTTTTCGACCTTCTCGCACATTTTTGCAACGCCATTTTCACCGCCTCTTCAGTTTCATATTTTTTCAACAATTTCGCATAAAACTTCTTTGTTATCAAAACGTTGAACTTTTCATTTCCGTTTGCGGATAATGCTTTATTGATCGGTTCGACAGGTTTGATAAATCTGTCATATAAATGACGCGGGATGATGAGTTCAGGGTCTTCTTCAATATCAAAAGCATCATCATCTTCTTGACACGTCCAACCCTTTTCTTCACGTTCATCTAATCGATCAGCTTTGATGTTAACTGCGTTGAGAATCGACCTGGAAAAAAAAGAAATTAAAAAAAATCGAGTTAGTTTTATGATGACGTTATTGACTCCCCACAAATTTGAATTTTTTCGAATGTGATTACAATTTTAAATAATAAAATTCTTTCGGATGACTCGAGTTCTAGCCTCCAATTTTCAAATTCAGCTTTTTAACCAAAATTCGCATAATTATCTTCGTCTTCGAAAAGTTTAAGCCAGTCATCCTATCCGGATCGGTTAGGTTCCGCTTTTAGACTATCAGGAAAATTTCTGTAATGTTTCAAAAAATAAATTTTTCTTAGAATATGAATCACGGGTGCATGTAACTATTTTTTGACTAACTATTGTATATATCTGATCCGAGTAGAGTCGATCCGGATCTGATCCGTCTAAAAATTATCTTCGTCTTTGAAACGTTGAAACCAGTGATCCTATCCGGATCGGTTAGGTTCGGCTCTTCGGGAAAGTTTTTGTGACATTAAAAAAGTTTTTTTAGAATATGAATCACAGGTTTTTTGACCTACTAACTATCTGATCCGATCCATCTAAAACTGTCAAGGATGGATAACATTTGTTGGATTTTCTATTTACCGTATTTGAAGCCAAATTGACTCACAATACAAAATTTGAACAATTTACAATTTTAGGACTTAAACCACCACCCTTGCTAATTTTACACTTACTTGATTTTGAAAATCGCCTCCAATCTCCTGCGAAGATGTACAAAGTAGGTGGCAAGCAACTCTTTCGGCTTATGAAGTAGCTTTTTAGCCTCTTCCGTCAACGGCATATTCCCACTCAAAATCTCAATCGGCAAGCCAACATTGTTATAATAACCGGGACCGTGCCAGCTCTCGCGGCTTGGTTTCATTGAGTCCGCCTCAATCAGGAACTGAACAGGACGTTTTGAAGTCGTTCTCTTTCTCTTCTTCTCTCCGACGAGCATTTCTTCATGAGCTTTGCTGATCTTCTCCTCCAATTCGTCGGCAAGCTGTGTGAAGTCAATGTTCTTCAAGCAACGGATTCGTTGGTTGAATCGGTGAAGTTTCTCCGAATCCGGCTCGACGTAACGGAATTTTTTCTCATTTAAAAAGTTTCGCGTCGCTTGCGTGCTTCCAATTATATTACAATCAATCAAACGTCTCAATCCACCATCGTTTGCCCACGGATCCCTGAAACGTTACGTTTTATAACAAAAATATCAACAAAAATGATTTCTCACTTATTTTCAGGCTTTTCGGCCTGTGCTGGTTTTGGCAATGGAATCTTCTTATCCCAGTATGGTGACCTTCCCAACAATGTTGCATTCATTTGCCTTTCTGTCGGCATCCAAGTCACCCCATCATCCAATTCAAACGGATTCTCCGGTCCAGCCGCTTCAGCGTGCGACAGAATCCATTTCCGGAAAATTCTGACCTTTTTCGTTCGGTTTTGAGTGATGGAAAGATTTTCGTCTGAAATTATCAATAATTGTTTAAATTTTATTTAAAATCCTCGGGATAATTGCCCTACCATAAGCATCGTAGCATTCTTCAGCAAGATCCAAGTACTTTTGCGGGTCGAACCACTGCAAAATCTTCTCAAGCCATTTGTAACAAGCAAACTCCGTTTCCATTCCAGCTTCAAGTTGATCCTCTAACTGCCGGATTTTAGCCACCAATATTCTGTAATTGAAATATACTCTAAATCCAAAATCAGAACACAAAATGCTTACGGTCTCAAATAAGCACGATCCTGTCGAACCTTCTTGAAACGAGCCATTCGAACCGCTTGCGCTTCTCTCTGTTTCCTGCTGACAATTTTTCGAAGAAGCATCCCTTTTCTCCACGAATATCTCCCTCGTTGTTGAAGCATATTGATACTCATCAATTGATTGATAATCGGAATTTCCACTTTGAGCAATCCTTTCGGAATATCCTCATTCTTCTTCAAACCACTGATCCTCTGCTGCAGCTCGTTTTGCAATGCCAATGATCGTTTCACCGCTTCTTCTGGCGTTTTGAGCGGAGGCTTTTCCGTCAAACCTAACACAGAAAGCGCTTTTCGTTCAAGATCCTGTCTCAGTTCGTCATCTGCACGTTCTTTAATCTCGCTTGCGGTTAGTTTTTTCGGCACTCCTCGCTTTTCCTTCGCATCCGCTTCCTTCGCATCCGCTTCCTTCTTTTTGTTTTTCGGATCTTCGACAGTTTTCACATCGGCACTCTTCGAACGAGTCTTGACACCATTATCCTTCCCATTCTTCTCGTTTTTACGATCAGCACTCTTTGAACGTGTCACCGGCTCATTTGCATCGTTTTCCCCCTCTTCTTCGACATTTTGATCCCCTTCTTCAACATTTTCAACATTTTCATCCAACAATCCAACTCTCGCAAAGAAACGATCAACCATACCTCTATTTAAATACCCAATTCCTTGGGTAAAGTCGGGAGTTCTTGGCAAAATCTCCATCATCATTTTTTCATCATTCTTCAGTCCCTCATCCATTTTCAGCGCTCTAGACTCGACGGGATTCGCAGGAATCAAGCTAAAGAATTTGTACGCCATCGTGTGCACACTTCCATTCTCCTTTTCAAACGCGTTGACCCGTTTTGCCAATGCCATTCGTTCCGCCGTCATATTCTCCAATTCCGACACTCTTTCCGCGTCAACCTTTTCCAATGCAATCACAATCGCACGATCAAGAATATCAATTCTCGAAATGATTGGCACAATGAATCTCGCGTGTACCGTCGACGTGTCTTCATCTTGAAATTGTCTCCAACTTCGAACAGTCGGCCGCTCATTCATATCAACCGGTGGCCCGTTTACCAATTGACTAATTGCATCCTTGTACACATCGACCTGCGTTTTCAAAGTGGCGATAAGATTGGTAAGTTGAACATTTCGTTTGTAAACATCAGCAGGTCGTCGACTTTTCGCAATCTGTTTTAGTTTCTCCGCCTCTTTTCTAGCTTTCAGCTTTTCCTTCCTCAAATTCTCATTCATCGTCGCCACTTGTTTGTCCAAACTTTTGAATTTCTTCGTCGCCTCCTCAAATTCTGCACCAGTTCCTGCTTTCCAATCTAACCATTTAGATTTTACGAAGCAATCGGCAAGAATTTCAATCTTAAATTAAAAATACATATATTTCAATTTCGAGTTGTGATTTTATTTACCTTCTTATGATTTGGTGATTTGTGTTCACCGAGTTCAAGATCCCGTACTTCTGCCTCAAATTGACGAAGCTCCTTTTCATTTTTGTCGTAGAATCTGTCCAAATCTTTGGAGATGATCGCTTCTCTCACATCTTCCTCAATTGTGTCATAAACACCCATAACATAATCGCGATAAACGCGAATCAATGCCTCCGGTGTATAACATAGCGTAACTGGCTCAATTAGATTATTATTGATCTTCATTGGCGCCAAACATTTCGGCCTTCCATTTTCATCCTTTTCCGATGTGATCGCGCCAAGATCCGCGTATTCAACAAGTCCGTGTTTCTCAAGCGCCGCGATAATCTCCTCGCACTTCTTCCTTCGTTCCATACATTTTCGGTAGACTTGTTCCGAGTCGTGAGCACAGAATTCCAAAGCAATTAATTGATATCGTTGACGGCAGATGTCGATCTCTTTCTCAACTTCTTTCTCATCCACCGCGATATTTGTCGGATGTGGAACGTTGTATTCTTTTCTCGACTTTCTTTCGGCTTCCTTCTTTTTCTAGAAACAAAACATATATTGAAATGAAACCTTTTAAAAAATGTTGTACCTCTCGCCATTCCATATGAAGCTGCTCCTCATTCCTCGAGAAGACCTTGTCATGCGCAATCAATTTGATAAGTTCTTCATGCTTTTTCGCTTCATCAAGACTAACTGTATGTCCGTTTTCTTTATTGATCAGAAATTCGACGATATCTCTCTCGTGTTCGTCAATTTCATCATAAGTGAGTTGTTGCCTATCAATCGGCTTGAAATATTTGTACATTTCAAAGATATCGTTATCGCTGAAAATGAGAATATCAATTAGGCCGAGCTTTTAACAGTGTTTTTATTGTTCTTATGATGAAACGTTAGATGATGGCGCTGGGGTAAATTTCAGATTTTTAAGAAAAAGTATGAGGTTAGTCAGAAATTTGCAAACTTTTCCCACTTCTAAATATTAACACTCATTTTCTGAGAATTTCAGAAGCCACTAATTGCTTGACCATTCGAAAATGATGGCAAAAAAGAAAAAAAAAGTGAAAATTATAAATTTTCCATTAATTTTCAAAAAATAAGTCAGTTTTCTATCGTGAGTGAGTTCAGAACAATGTATTAAAATATTTCAGCGTGAACGCATGAGATAAAACGAGCTCTATAGAGATAATTTCGATTTTTTTCACGAGAATGATCAGTTTTCCTTGTAAAAATATGTCGCAGTGATTTTATTAGGTCCTGCCCACTGCCAGCCGAAGTTCGAGACAAAACATAAAACATGGAAAATACAAAATGAACCCCCAAAGGAGTTGATTTTTTAATTTTTAGATCTTAAAAATTGAAAATTGGGGTTTCAGTAATACGTAAAAATACGTCTTGCAAACTCCTTCTTTCTCATTTTTAGATTCTTCATGTCAAGATATAAGAGTAATTCAAGTTTCGTGTAATATTTCAAGGGTCAAAGGCACGTTACAGGTCCGCAAATGCCGCTGCTTAGAAGGTATCAAGTTTGATTTTTTTTAAATTTTTATATTTTGAGAGTTTATTCCGGTTTTTATAATAAAGTGTTTGGTTTTTTTAAATCCAACTTACTTCACCAAAGAATTGAGCTGAAGTTGACGATCGCGCAACATCTCCCTCTTCATCAAATGCAATCGTGGTTCATTGACGACACGTGTAAACTCGACTTGAGCGTGCCGTCTGGCGAAACCTCTCTTCATCACCTCAACCGCTACATCCATATCCATCTTCTCTCGACGATCCACAATCCCCTTTTGAATTTCATTCTCCTCGTAAAGCTTCTCATAAAACTTGTTGTCATATTGAACAGTTTCATACAATTTTCCACCGATAAAATGAAAAACTCTACCATCTTTTGCCGGATGATCTTCCGGTCCTCGCGGTTCCTCTTCATCATCGGGCTTTGACTTATCCCAAAGTGTCATTTTCTTCTTTGGCTGCTCGATTCTTGGCTGAAGCGTTCCACTTGGAATCTCATGCTTCGTTTCCACTTTCTTTGGTTGCTGCCCAATTTTTTTCATCATATTTTCCACAATTTGTTCTTCTTTCAACTTTTCCTTCTTAAACTCCTCCATCAACTCAGATTCACGACGCTTAATCTCTTCACTATTTTGAACACCTTTCGGAATTGCATCAAATAATATTCGTTGCCACGTTTGTGCCGGTTTCTTCATAAAGAATTTGAGCTCCTCTTGGCTTTTTTCATAAACTCCCCACTTGTATTTCATGTCTAGATTGTCCCAATAGTTTCGAATTTCCTCGGTTCGTGCAAGTTTTCTTTTTTCAGCAGCTTCTGGTGTGAGCTTCTTCGCGGCAGCCATCTTCTTCCTTTTCTCAGCACGTGCCGCAGCGATTCGCTTCTTTCGACGTCGTTCCGCTTTTGCGACTCTTTTGATCATCATTGTTGTTTTTCTCATTCGACCATTCAGGATTCGATGAATTCGCTTTTCTCTCAATTTTTCTTGCTGAAAACAAAAAAACTGTTTTATTTTTATTCACCAACGTTAAAACATACCATTTTCTTTCGGCGTCGCTCCGCTGCTCTTCTGTCTTCCTCATCGTCCGAATCATTGTCATCATATTTATCGCGTTTCTGATGACGTCTCTTGCTGTCACGCAAGCGTTTTGCTTCAGTCGCAATCTTACGCTCGAGCTGAATCTTCCGCCTGAGCTTATGACGACGACGAGCGACTTTTGTGCTCGGCGTTTTCTGAAATACTTGTGTTTTTAAGATATCTTTTAGTTTTCACACAAAACTACAAGTATGATTCAATGAGATTATTACTTGCAGCCGGTTTCGGCATAACAACTTCATTTTTAACAAATTCTATAATTTTTCCAAATTTTACAAAATTCGCGGGTGAAATTTTCAAAAATATTAGCTAACAACTTGACTAAAATTGTGAAAGCACGTGAACTTCTGTAATAGATGTAATGGACCTATTCAGAAACTAAAAATTCTCCAAAAATTGCAATTTTTGCAGCTCATTTACGGAAAATCTACGTTGATCGTTGCGATACCATCAAAGGTCAACGACACTTGACCGTATGTTTCGCTATTATGAACGCACAGCGGTGAAATGTGTCCCGGGTCTCGCATTGAAGAGTATGAACCTTTGATGGTCTCGCAGCGATTTCCGTAGATTTCCCATTTTCTTGCAAGTTTATGCATTGAGTTCTAGTTTTTACGGCATTTTTAGTTTCTGAGTAGGTCCATAAAGGCTACGAAAAATAGTCCTAATTCGAATAATTTCCAATATTATCCCTAAATACTTATTTTTCATCAAATGTCTTCTAATTACTGTCACATTTGAGAAAATCGCAGTATCATCGGATTTTACAGTAGATCGGGATATTTTTGTAGGCGTCGTCCCACAAGTTTATGATTTTTTACAAAAATAAATTTTTGAAACTCTCAAAATCACCAAAAACAAACACTTACCCCCAAAACAAATGGTTTCATTCGCATGCATTTGTCATAGAGCAATTTCTCAACTTCTTCCTCCATCTTCTCGACTGCTTCCTTCTCCGGTCTTGGATCATCGACCGCATTCTTCAGCTTCGAAACGCACTTCTGAATAGCGTCTGCGACGCGACGTTTTGCCAGAGTCTTGATTTGTGTCTTCTCGTGAAGCAGCTCAACATAATGATCTCTCAATTTTTCCGCTCGTGAGACTTTAAGGAACAGCTCTTCGTTCGCATACATCACTTCAACGTTAATCGGATTTTTCACTTTATTAAGCGTGAACGGATCATGTTTTCTTAGTTGAGCGCAATTTTCATCTCTCTGAAATCATGACAATTTATCGAATTTATAAAATGTATTTTAGAAAACATACGATTCGTTTGATAATATTCTCCAGTTTCAGGATTTTTTGACAAATTCCGCAAATCATATTTTTTCTACGATAAAGACGCTGCATCCCTTTGACTGCTAGATCTCTGATCGTTTTCGGACCTTCAACGACAATTTTCCGACTCTGGAAAATAAAAGATATTTGGAAAATTTCAAGAATTATATTTACCTTTTTCGCATTTTTCACTTCGAGTTTCTTTTGTCTCAGCAACCTCTTCCGTTCTTGCGATCGTAGAAAAGCGGCAGCTTGTCTCGCTTTTCTCGCTGTATATTCATGAGCAAGCCATTTATCTTGTGGTCTTTTCAGGATTCGCTTATACATCACATGCCCATTTATAACAATCTTCTTAAAGGTGATCGTCGTTTGTGAAGCTCTGACCAGTGCAGTTTCTTGACGTTGAAACAACAACGCGTGCATCTTTGCAAAATATGGGTCGTTCTCAACATCATCTTGCTGATTATTCTGTTCCGCAGATTTCGATGATTTTCCAGCGATTTGACGCTTCTTCAGCGTCTCTTCCTGCTTCTTTTTATGCCGTTCAGCCGCTCTCTCCATTATTCTATCAAATATTTTGTTTTTTCCTTTAAGTGTCGCTGTCAAAAATTTGAATCGAGATCTTCGCTCTCTTTGCGTTCTTGGAGGTTTCGATAGTTGCTTCTTTAATTCTTCGAATCTTTGCAATTTTTTAGCCTCCGCTGAAATGCTCTTCTTTTTCAAAATACCCTTCTTTTGAGCTTCTGCCTTCTGCTTCTTTTGCTTCGGATTTTTAACCTTCTTCTTCTTTGCAGAAGCTTGCTTCTCCTTTTTCTTTTGAACAATTCCAACGGCAACCTTCTTCTTCTTTTTATCTTTTTTAGCCTTCTTCTTCTTTGGTATAGGATTCAGTTCCGGCAACGTACGACCGGATGCTTTAGCAATATTTCGAATCTTCTCTGGGCAGTCCCGATCGCGGAGGGAACCTTTGAGCAATGGTCCATTTGGTCTCGCCACATATGGAACACGAGTAACGGCAGTAACAGGTCTTTGGAAAACAGGGATCTCCGGATCGACATTAACCACTTCCTCAGTTGGTGCATTTACAGTTGGGGCTGGAGCTGCACTTGCTCGGCCAGCAGATGACTTTGGCCGCGTGGAAATTGGTCTCGGTGTCGAAGTCTTCTCCGGCGTATCAATAATTGTAACAACTTCAATTGTTGATGAACTCGCAACAGTAGATGGTTGTTCTTGCACGATTGTCTCGTTGTTACGCTTTCTACCTCTTGATGAAATTGGCCGTGAAACAGGTCTCGAAACTGGCCTGGTAATCGGCGACGGAGCTCTTTCCACCGGTTTCGGAGCAGGAGCAGCACTGGGCACTCGTTTGGCTGGAGAATATGACTTTTCACGTGCAGCTTCTGCTTTTTGAATAACCGTTGGTTGACGCGGTTTCGGTGGGGTGACCATTGCTTTTCTTGCGGCAGCTGTAACAATTGGAGTTTTTGCCGGTTTTGGTTGAGACGTCGATGGCGTGTTGGTGATCATTGTTGGCACCAGTGGTCCCGACTCGTCGGTCCAAGCTATTTCAGATCTTGAAGTTCCTGGCTGTTGGGATGATGTTTGCTGCTGCCTCAACGCTTCCTCTTCTTGCTGCTTTTTCAGCGCTTCTGCTTCTTGAGCCGCACGAATTTGCCACTTGTTTGGACGATCTTTGTACGTGTATTGCTTCCTGGGTTTCTTTTCCTTTACTTCTGTTCCGTCACCTTGTTTCTTCATGTTATTGAGCAACGCGTTTTGGAATCCTTTTGGAAGTGCGGCCAAATGTCTATCCTGTTGTTCACCCTTTTCTGCCAAACCTCTACCTAACAACATTTCCGCTTGACTTTCTTGATAAATCATTGCTGGAGTTACTGAAAAAACGCGATATTTTTATGAAGCCAATTTCAGAAAAACAATCTTACCTTTCTTGTGCGAAGAAGACAAAGTTAAATCTCCAATTGCACTTGGAACAAAAGCGCTCGACGACGAAGCTTCAAACTTCTTCTGGTTTTCCATCATTTCGGCCATTCTTCTCTGGTTTGCAAGTTTTTCATCGTTACGTGGACGACCTCTCTTCTTCTTTTCAACTACCGGAGGTGGATTATTGAACCTCATTTGCATTTCAAGATGTGTCATATAACTTGGCTGAAATTTTAATAAAAAACGTATTTTAAACCACAGAGTGAGACAAAAAACTCTCACCTTAACTGAGACAACGGATTCAAATGGCTCGTCAGTCTCAAAAGTCTGCTTTCTACTACGCTTTCTTGGTGTATCTGGTGGTGGGGCGACTTGCGATGTCGATGGTCCGGGAGTATTCGACAATTGTGGAATGACCGACGGCACCGGCTGCGGATATAACGGTTCCATTGGCCCGCTTGAAGATGACGGTTGCGGGAATGGCACTTTCACTGCACCGGGATCATCCAACAAATATTCTTTTCTGGCAACAAATTCGGCAGTTTGTGGTGGTCGTTCGCGATTCAAAATGTGTGGCTTATTGCGAGGTGGTGTCGTCGTTGTAGGATTGAAGGTTAGCGGGTTAACCGAATGGAACAAGTTTTGAGCAAAGTTATTTTGCGCAGCCGCTTGTTGCGCGTGTCGTTGTTGTTGCTGTTGCAATGCTTGATTATTATGAAACATGTTGAGAGCTGACATTGCTAAAAAAAAATCACTTGTTTTGTTTTGGTGGTTTTTTAAATAGACAAACCATTAGTCATTTGATTATGCTGCGCTTGGGACAAATCCGATGAAGAAGCCAACATTTGCTGCTGGTTCAAATGCAATGTTTGTTGTGGATTGAACTGCATTCTCATCTGCTGATTTTGAAGTTGAATTGCTTGATTTTGTCGAGCTCTGTCAAGCGTCTGAAAATGAGTCCATTTTATTAAAGTGTCTACGTCTATTTTTGAATACCTCTTCATCTGGGCCTTTCAAAGCTTGCCGATTTTGAAGCCCTCTCGATCTGGCCTCCGCTTTCTGTCGAGCAATCGTTTGAGCATGATGTTGAAGGCGTACATGATCATTAACGCTTGTCACGCTGTTCGCAGGAATTTGAATACCTCTACCCCATCCTCGAGTTTTTCCCTGTCCTCGTCCAGGTGGTCGTCCTCGCGTCGAATGGGTCACCTGAAACAGATTTATATTTTGTTTTCATTTTTCAGAATAAATATTACATATGGAGGTGGTCTCAAATCTTCAGTTGCATTTAACTGAAATGCGGGAGTATCACGATACGGCTGACGGCTACCGAAATTGATTTGATTTTGAGCAACTTGTTGCATTTTTTGAGCGGCAAATAAGGTCTAAAATTGAAACGAAAAACGTTATTTAATGCTCTTAACCCCATTGACTAACATATACCTGAAGTTGACGAGCTTTTTCTTCCTGTGTTTGAGGAGCAGCTTGTTGTACAGCTGTATTTTGAGCGGCGAGCGATCTGCAAAACATCAATTCAGATTTATTAAATTGCTTCATTATTAAATTTTAATTTTTATTTCATATTTTTTGCGGTAATTGTTGTCTATTTAATTCTTGGGTTACGGTCAACAACTACTGGTGTGCATTCTCCGTAAACACCGGATCTGACGAACAAATGCACACTTGGGGCGAAAATCGCTGAGTTTTCGAGGGTTTCACATTTTTTTTTCATAATTTCTAAAACCACATGCCGAAAAAACACGCTTCAGAAAGTATTTTGATTTGATGGGTTTTTAAATGTGGCGAATAAGATTTTTTTTTAAATTGAAAACTACAAAAAAATTGCAAATAAAATTATTTTAAAAAGCAACATACTGTTGAAGAAACTGATTTTTCTGAAGTTGACTCTGTTGAGCGGCAGCTAGGTAGTTATAAGTACTCTGATCAATCGCAGACGACGAACTGAATGATGTTGGTTTTCCTTCTCTCACAACACTGGCATATGTTGCTTTCGGTCTGATTGGCTGGGCTGGTTGAACAGGTTGTGGCGTCGGTTCACTGGTTTCCCTGATGATACTAGTTCCTTGTCCCGTTTCAACCACTTCACCGGGTCTGAATCCAAGCGCTGAATGCTGTAGAACAGCCTGATTCTGCTGAAGGACAGGAGCTGGCGCTGGCGTGGCCGCGTTTCGGATCGATGGCGGCAGTGAGGCGACAGTTGGGTCCCTGGAAAAAATACGTTTTTTTAATGAAAATATTTGCGAAAAATCCATGGATCAAGGTTAGAGGTACCCTCTACGGTTTTCTAACTTTTCATAACTTGATCAGGTATTAGGACGATCTGTGATTCTGCTACCTTACAGAGAATTTCTCGACCTATTTGGTAGCCCGAAAATTGAATTAAATTGCAAAACCCACAAAATTTTTAAAGTCAAGCAAATCGTTTATATCAATTTTTTCAAGTTACTCAACCTAAATTACTTATAAAAAACTGAACTCACAATTGCTGAATAGTATTTGGAGATGTCAATTCAGGATTAAACGGTTTGAACAAATTCGAGTACATTCCAGAATGATTGGGGGTCGTTCCAGAAAACCCGAGCGATGACGACGGTCCTTGTATTCCACTTAATGTCAATCCCGATGCTCCGTGACTTGACATCACTGAATGCGGTCGAATTAACGACGTGTCCACTTGCAGCGGATTGTTTTGCGGCAAGCGTGTGATGGTGGTGTTTTGAAATCCGGGCGCACGGAATGCGCCAGACGTTCCATCGAACACTTGCGACGATGAAACCATGGACTGCGGCGTGAGTCCGGTATGCTGTCCAGGGAATGAGACTCCCATTCCACCCGGTGGGGGCTGAGTGGATGCGGATCTTCCTCCCGACAATGCAAATAACCTTTGGTCTTCGGCCTGCAAACAATTTTTAATTTTTATTCGGTTTCTCATTCCTCAGAAAAAATATAAAATTTCTCATTTTTTTGGCATTATTTCATATGGCCTAAGTTCCCAATAAATTGGCCTAGAAACCTCAATTTGGCCTAAAAACCCAATTTTTCACAAAAATGTCGAAAATTTTAAGGTGAAATTTTTAAAAACTTACACTTCCGTCTCCGATGTTGCTGGACGGATTATTGCCATGAAGATCATGTGACATGGCTAGATGTTAGTTCTTTGAATAAATATTTGTTTATAAAATTACCTGAAAAAATTTGAATTAGCTTTTATAGAAAGAAATACGAGAAAAACAAGAAAAATGCAAGATGAGTCAAGAAAAAAAAGGACGTAGGTAAAACAAAGAAATTTTTATTTTTGATTTTTATGACTTATATTAAGAAATTTTTTAAAACCTCACTCAATTCTGAATTTTCAAATTTATTATTATTTATTACGAAAATATCATCCATAATTTTAAGCTCTGTCAAAAAATGTGCAGAATCCCAAAAAACCCAATCGACCCGTCCGCAGAAAACTAAAAACGTACAAGCTGAGAAACAACTCTCATTCGAATGTCGATGAACGCGACGCATAGACCCAATGCGGCGCGTTTTTGGAGACATCCAACATGTAACTGCCCCTAGACCAGCAGATGAGAAATACGAGAGGGCGAGAGCATTCAAGAGGGTTGAGGAGGGGAAAGGAGTCACATGGTGGTAGCGCGGCGATTTGAAAATGGGTTTTTTGGGATGAAATTTTCTTGCTGTGAATGAGATGAAAATTAAATGGAAACTCAAAAATCGGAAAATTCAAATATTAATGACTTTGAGATATTTTTCTTGTATCTTTGGTAATTTTTTAAAATTTATTTTTTACTCGTTAAAACGTATTTTTTATTTTTTTATTCCAGAAAATTTAAAGATTCGAAAAAAGTTTAAAACATAGATGTATTTTTAAACAGTTTAAGGTAGCTAAATATTGTTTTGAAACACTAGAAATACGTGATAATATAAAAAATGTTGACAAACATGAAAATAAATATTTACTTTAGAGGTTCTGAAAAAAAATGCAAAAAAATAAAGACCTTTATCAACGAAACTGATAACAAAAATATGAGAAACAAAGAGTTTTATGCGAAAACAAATGTAAGGGACGCAAAACGAGGTGTACGGTTTTCTTTTTTGCGTTCCTGCCGGGACAAGGACATAGTGCAGGGTTTTGAGAGACGCTTCGAGGTATATGCGGTGGCAAAGAGAATAAGGTTTCCTTGTACATTTGAGAGTCCTGGCGTGGTTGATAGAAGTTTGTCAGGGGGTAAGGATGCGAGGGATTCAATGAGAATTGTTCCTTCTTTCAAGAAGTGGAAAGTTTTCAAAATTTGAACTGGAAGAGGTATTTATAACTTGACGTAATTATGAAGTATTTGAAGTTGATGAGGATTCGTCTTTTTTGACCCTGTTTTGGTAGAAGCACAATATATTTTATAAGTAAACTTATAAAATATATTGTGCTTCTACCAAAAAAAGGTTCAAAAAGAAGAATCGTCATCACCTTCAGATACTCAAAAACAATTCATAAAATCGAAATCAACAAACCACTTCAATCAATTATGAAGTATTACAACTCGTACAATTGGGAAGTCCTGCCAGAGCAAAACATAGAATTTATTCTAGGAGGACTATACGTTTGTTATGAATGATGCTTAATTTATCTGAAATTCAATTTTAGATACATATGTACCTTGAAAAAATTTGCAAAATGGTAGAAATGCTAAAGTAAAACCATCCGGATTCGAACTTTGGCACCAAAAACGTAAAGATTTCCCCCAAATTAACTGGCAGCCCATTGGCTATTCCGAGCATCCTTATTTTTGCATTTCGACTTTTTCGCAAATTTTTCAGTATCGTTTTAGTATATAAAATTGAATTTCAGACTGCTTAAGCAAAATTTATAACCTGCATAACGTACTCTTTAAGGAATGTACAGGTCATTTATTTTATATTTTAAAAACGATTCCACGAATTTAAGAGATAATTCGCGAATGAGCACTTTTAGAAATTATGATTGTTCGAAATGGACTTCAGAGAATTTTCGAAGTCCTAAGAAAATCCTGAGAAATAACAGTATTAGAATTTGAGTGATAAAAGTTATGCCTGAATTGGAGGAATTTTCTTTCATGTAAAACAGTATACATTTAAATTTCGTTAGATCGACTTGAAATTCAAGTTTAGGTTCTAAAACATTATTGAGTATATTGTAAATAAGTGCGAAAAATTTGCAAACTTTTGTAATTTTGAGAACAAAGTTCGATGTACTTTTTTAAATTTTTAAAAACCTTTTTTTGGTATATGAAATCAAATTTTTAGTTGATTTAGTATTACTTGTAAATTTCGAAGTCAACTTTCCAAAAAACACGCCTTTTACTTCTAGTACCTATAAAAATTGAGACTTAATCAATTTAGAGGCTTAAATGTTAAAAAATTTCAGTTTGTGAGCTCAACAAAAGAATACTCGGTGCTCTATCTAGTATTTTTCAAAAAAAAGTCCTTACCTAATGGATTCATCACTCTTTACATATTTTCATTAAAAGCAGATTAAAAATATAACACCTCACTTGCAGTTGTCGAATGAATGACAACTGGCTAAATGAAGAAATCAAAAAAGGGGTTTCTATTCGAACCGTGTGAAATATTACAGTAATCCTTTCTATATTTTTTAATAAACCAAAAATGATTAGCATATTAAAAGATAGATATTCACACATAAATTAATAACATTTTTCAATTTTATTATCATGATAATTTTGTGAATAATATGAATCCTTTTCATATTTTTTGAATTCAATGATATTTGATAAAGTAAATAAATGTATACATTTCTCGTCTTAACAAGAAAGGGGTGATTTTCTCTCAGAGAATTTCTTCTTTTAAATCCTGAGGTTGCTTAGAAACGTTGAGAATTTCCCCCTAATTAAATTGTGCCGCATATCGCGTGACCGACTCTTTTTCGTTTAGTTGAATCGAGAAAGGGCTTATTATTTTATAAATTTCAGCTAATAATAATGTAAGGCACGAAATGTCGCTTTTTTCGGCAATTGGGAGAATATGGGTTTTTAGAAATTAAAATTTTGAATAAAAAACGCATTTTGGACTGAAAACGGAGCATTTTCAGTATTATTCGATTTCATGATAAATTAGGGCTTTCAAAACTATTAAAATAAAACCTTTCAAAAATCGGCTGATTGGCTCGTGTTATTTCAGCAGTTTCAAACAACGTGTCATATAATAGAAAGAGCACTACATTTATAATGACAACCAATAAAGCACAGAGAAAACTGGAATAATATTTATTAACTAAGATTATAGAAGGTTTTTTTTTGATTTCTTCTATTGAAAAATAAGTGTAAAATATGGGAATTTTCCAAACTAAACTGGAAAAAAATGTTGAGGGACAAGTTTCTATTAAATTGTAATGCACAATGTTCCAATCGGGATCGGATTTCGGATCTTTGAAAACATTATGATCTACTGAAAATTAGTTTATGAACAAGCAACCAACGTAGTCTTTTCAAACTTCTAATCTTATTTTGGAAAAGTTTGAAAAAACGAAATATTATTTGTTTTTATTCAAAGACCACTTGTTTTACGAAAATATTGTATGAGGAAAACAATTGATGATGTACACGAACTCAAAATTCAAAAAAAAAGCTAGACGACGTAAATTGTTGGGAATGATGCACAATAATACAATATTTGCACATGCGTCATAGAACAGGCAATTTTCTGAAAAAAACACAACTGGAAAATAATGAATACTCGAAAAACTGGATAGTTTTGACCTTGCCATCAATGAACTTAAATAATAAAAAAAGAGATAGTAATAGCGAATTCGGTAAAGAGCATGCTAACATAAGCATCGAAGGGTTTAAAAAATATAACAATTGTTGTGACATGTTGTTCTGAAACTTACTAATACAAACTTGATAATTTTTGTGTCAATTATGACACGAAAATTCATCTCTTTGATTGATTAATGAATGACTGCTCGAATTATGATAAAATCTACTTCAATTATTCCTACTTTTCAACTCACCGCAATTCTATAAAGCCACGATTTGGCAGTCTGCCAGAACACCTTTCACAGCATCTTTGTTCACCACACAACAGTGCGCAGTTTGATTATAAGAAGGCATCCTAGCAGAATGTCAGTTCAGTGAGCAGGTATGGTATTGGAATGAGTGAACAGTAGTTTGTGGACAAACTCCATGTTTTCGAACCAAAAGCCTATGATTTCCATTAGACATCATTATTTTGACAAAAAATTTGTGTTTTGAACATTATGCTCAATTTCTCACTGTAAATCGGAACATCAGCAGTTCATTATCACTCTAACGTTTAATATGAGACGCGGAAGGTAAATTTTTGTTTTCTCACAACATCTTTATTCAAATTTTATGTAATAAAAATCTCAACAACTTCTTGCAATCAAGTTTCCAGTCCACGTCAACTCATTTACTATCACATTTCTTGTTTTATCAGCTTCACATCCCTTACTTCCAGATCTGAATACAACAATGGATTTTCGATCTCGTCCTCCACTTCAAAACAACACAAAATCTGTTAATCATACAAGGTGACATCAAGAAAATAAAGAAAACGAAGAAAACCAAAGCACAAATACAAATTTTTGTATATCTAAAATCCACCCCGACCAGCTTTTTTCACTTCTTTTTTCGTCAATAAAATAAAACGAATAAAAAAACCACGTCAACCCTCAATTCGATATTGTTTCACATTCATCTTCATGAGATGGGTATACTGGCCTGATATTGAATTTTCTTAGATTTATTTATTTTTCAAATTAAAAATTTGTCAAGTATAAAAACGAAGGACAATTGGTGCTCCCCCTATTTTTTATTCAGAAATATTTTAAATATATTTTTTGAGCTGAAAAAAATCAAAAATTTTTGAAGTTTGGATTGCGTGTGTGCTGCTTCTTGCAGCCTTATGGTTTTTGCGATATCTTCAGGTAAATCATTTTGAAATACGTAGAACACTGTCTTTAAGAATAGAATTCTCATTATATAAACTTTTAAGTTATTTTTTTCGAATTCAAATTTGAGTTGGTTCAATTTTTCAAAAGATAATGAGCCCCCATAGTAAATTATTTGGTCCAAGTCAAGTCATTAGTAGAAACAAAATTAACATCTTCTGTGAAGCTCTTATAAAAAACCTTTCAACTAATTTTTCTTCCAACCCAGACCCAACATCTTCAATTCATTAAATCCAACCAAAAAAGTGTTCCAATCGAGACATTTGTTAAAACAAGTCGGTGTTCCTTCATCGAACACAAATTAACAATTTCTGCACCGCCAACAACAAAAAAAGTTGTGTTCACTAGGAGAGCAGTACCACTTTGTGTTCTTGAAACATGTTGAACTTTTTTCAGAAGACCATTCCACGCTTCAAGTTTATTGATCGATTTTTTAAAGCTGTTTCGCTTAGGCTGAAAATGTTCAAATTGGGTTTTGATGATGACGATTCGAATTATGATTATTTTCCTGAAGAAGATAATCGCAAGAAACGATTTCGTATCGGTGAGTTTTTTTCTGTTAAATTCGCCAAAATTATCATTAGTTTACCATGATTTCTAGTATAATCTTCCTGTTAGAGCGGTTTTCTGTCAGAAAGAATACGAAATTGTTTTATGTGAAAAAATGCGTCGTTTGTAGTATACTTAACAATTTTTGTCGTTTTGTCTAGTGAAATGAAATCTGGACTAATATTTTTGTGTGTTCTGAACACAAATTGCTATCAAAAAATGAAATTTGTTAAAAGAAAGTTATGATGCATATTAGTTCCACGTTCCCTAATTTACATCCAATTGTGGGGTTTTAGTAAAAATGGCATGGTTTAAAGACACACTGTCAGTTAAAAAAACTTGAAATTTTGTGCTTCCCACCTAATATGTGGTTTGTGTGCTCTATTGCACTGCGTATCAACTCAATATGTGAATCAACTGCGTATCGACTAACAGCAATGCGCGGGAATTACAATTTTTGAACTAAATTGAGGAAAAATCGAATTGTTGTGTTTCGCGCCATTTTTTGTGCAGGGAAATTCAAAAATTGTTTTCAAACTTTGGACAGCTGCTGTAAATCGGAAATAATTGGGATAGATTTCGCAGAAATTGAATTTGACTATTGAAAAAAAGGCAAATGTTCCACAATTGAATACTGATAGGGTTGAAATAGCTGACAGTACAACATTTTTAAAAATGAACAAAACGAACATGTTGTTCAAAATGAACTTATTCCATGTTTTTATAGAGTATTAATTGCATCCTCGAATAAACTTTGGGTACTCAAAATTTAGTAAATTTACACATAATCATCATCATCACCGCCCATGCGTCCCAAATGCGCTTGAATTTACAATTGTTGGTTAAATG
The DNA here is from genome assembly GCA_964036255.1 of Caenorhabditis virilis. NCBI lineage: Eukaryota > Metazoa > Nematoda > Chromadorea > Rhabditida > Rhabditidae > Caenorhabditis > Caenorhabditis virilis. The sequence continues at coordinate 3,596,847 of OZ038420.1, read as the reverse complement.
TTTTTGTTTCAGTCAACGATACGGATCCATCCAGCTCGGTCATAATGAGAGATGTTACAAAATGGGTGCAAAACTCTAATTTCGAACAATCATCTATTCCGGATTTCAATGAACAAGACGTAATCCAAGAAAAAAACGAAAATGTAAATTATTTTTAATTTCAGTACATAATAATAAATATATTTTCAGATCGACCCTTCCAAAGCCGAAAGGTTTCCCTCTCTTTCGGTTTGCTTAAACATGATCAATCAGAATTCTGTTCAGATTTGGAGAGTTCAACCGGAAGCCACGGTAATTCATCTCATTAGTTCGTTCCGTTCCTCAAAAATACGATTGATTTTCAGCGTTTGATTACTCCACTAGATGGTTCAATTTCTCAAACTTCGAGCATTTACAATTCCTACACAAATTATGGAACAATTCCCAATACTCCATTCCATAGACCACGAAGATTACTGCCAATGACCCCAATAGCTTTTCAAGAGAACGGGCAACTTGATGAAGAACGAAACAACGAAAGTTCATCTAGCTTTTCATGCACATATGAAAACCTATTTTTTGATTCGGACAATCGGAATTCCTTCAGTTCAGAGGTAGAATTTTAAAAATTTATGGGGAGATATTAACGTTAAGGTTAACATGGAACAAAATCACTGGTTCAGCTCATCATGTTTGAGCTCACGCACTCCTACACCTACATATCCGAAGTATATTTATGCTCAAAAAGTACATTCAAAAATCCAAATAATTTTGTTAGAGAAAACAAATATTTTCCAGCTCGACAGCGACAGTTACGAAAATCAAAGAGTAGGATATCATAATATCGATATTTGGAGCAATAATGCAAGGCATTGTGGTAACTCCATTATATCTGAAAATGAACCCTATTTCACGTCTGAAAATGTAAAATCTCTTGATTTCTATGTAACCTAAAAATCTGATTTTTAGATTAAAAACATTCAGACATATTCATCTGCCATGAGAGAAATGCTATTTCATCACACTGTTAAAAATACAATTGTTGATGAAGAAAATCATGGTGAAAAAGTTGAAGAAACTGAAGATAAAAAATCAATAACAACGAAATCTACAGATTCTCATTCTGATGTAAGAAATCTCGCTTTGTTTAAAACCTCCTGATGATCTGAATTCAGGTCGAGACAATCTCCGCAAACCCCAGTTTCGAAACAAATTTGACGGAAAACACTTCACTCTACGAGGCGTACGCTCGAGGCATTGCCAGACGTTTTGGCCGCTACTTTTGGGACGTTAATGAAACCAACGACTGTAAATCGAGAAGCGCTGGTGATAGTTTCCATGGAAGATATTTTGGCAATGTCAGCTATGCCGTACTAGAAATGGCGACTGAAAATCGAATCAAAGGCTTACCTCAGGTTCCAAATACTCTTTGGGCGGACTCGAAACAACAAGTGCGATGGGTCGTTGGAAATCAGCAGCCGGTGAGGAGTGTGTGTTTGATTATACGTATCTGTATTTCAGAGAAATCATGAAAATGGGTTGAAGTTGGAAAAGGATTCTGGTGAGCATCCTTCTCAAACTGATTCTGAAACTCGAGGGACAACGTTGGCGAATACTGGTGATACTGCCGAACCATCAAACGTTGATCAAGTTAGTTTTATAGGTTGTGCCAAGGGAAAATTCCTTCGAACGTGTTTTCAAATAAAAATAAGAATGGGAATTTTTAAAAATGGCGAGGTGTGAAGATTAGGAAACCTTATGAATGGCCGCTCGGATCAAACCCTTGAGATCAGATCTAGTCGGCGGAGTCCAAACTTGAAATTTCAAACTTCAAAATAAACCTCACCCCTATTCTTTTGAGATCTGTTATCCATTGGGTTCCTAATTTGCAATTTCAAAGAATTTTTCAAATTATTTAATTTTCCAGGGGAGCACAAGTGATGAAAGTGTTATAAGCTACACAAATGAGTACTGGACAACTCCTAGGGTAGTGTGTCTTGTTATGCAAGTCTTATAATCAACCATATTTTTTTCAGAGACATGTAGCACGCTACAACCACCTGTTCTAAATATATAAACATTTTCTATAAAACATTTGTATGCTTCAGAATTTTGAAGTTCAAATCTAGAATATATATATATTTGGAATGAATAAATAAATTTATTTTGATCAGAAACAATGAAACAATTCCATCACCGGTTTCGAAAAAGTATCACAATAAAAAGAAAATAAATAAGTATATAACAGGTATGAGAAATAAGTATGACAAAGCTCGTGGAATATAATCGATAAAAATATTACATACCATAATCTTGTAGGAATATGATAAACGGTTTATAAATAAATATTTAAAATATCACGTCGAAAATGACGTTACTTTTCATCGAGTTGTAATAAAACTCGTCTATTGTGAAATTCATTATTTACAAAAACCACAATTTTTTTTGCTTGTTAGTAGTATAAAATGACATGTGTTATAAATAAATGCTCAGCGAGCTCGAAAACTCAGCACAGACCACACGAAGCTGGGCAGTTCTTTTTCATGTAATTCATGAAGATTCCTTCACAGAATCCAGCGCTTTTCCAGTGGGAGCAAAAATGTTTCCGATCTGCGCACCCAAGAGGTGTTGTTGTGGTAACAGGACGTGGTGTAGTTGTGGAAGGGGTTGTTGTTGTTGTGGTGCGTGTTGTAGTAGTACCCTTGGTCGTTGTGGCGATGGGAATGGACGGAGCCGGAGAACGCGAACGGAAGACCGCTCTGAAACTCTGAATTTGCTCGTTGATCAGTGTTATAAAACCAAGGTGGGGATTGGGATAGTGTGCGAGTTATTTTTAATGCAGCAGAGGGGTAGACATAACTCGTTTTCAACACTTCAACTCACGGTGGTAAAGTAACCAATGGTTTTGTGGTCACCAAAGTTGGTGCAGGTCTATTGTCTGGGATTTCGGTTGGTGGAGGCTTGTAGCAAAATCCGCAACTTTTTGCACAATAAGATTTCATAAAGTTTTGTGAAATTTTACAATATCTTTGTGACACCAAAACCAAACAATCCACCCGAAGATCTTCACATTCATTATCAGGAGATGTTGGAACTGGTGGTAGTGGTGGTAGTGGAGGTAGAACGGTGCCTACTGGCGCTATTGGTTTACTAGCTGAAAACGTAAGAAATAAAACAAAATGAAACTTAAACCTCGAAGCAATTATTTTAAGGCAAGCGAAAGCAACAAAAACTCACTGATGAAGGTAGAAGGTTTGGTGGTAGTGGTTGGAACAATTGGTCTCTGGGTGGTGGTGGTTTTTGGAATACACATTCCACATGAAATTGGGCAATTTGCCCTCATCCATCCAGGATTTCTAATACACCACCCTTGTTTAGCAAGATCGTCGCAATCTCCTCTAAGATTTTTGCAGTCTGTTGTTGGAGCAACCGTCGCGATCGGTTGCACCGGTTGTACAGGCTTCACAGTTGTTGGCTTGTATGTTGTAGTGGTTGTTATGACAGTTGGAGCAGAGGTTGTTGGCTTTTCACCCTCTGCAAAAACTCATTCAAAAAACAATATTTGCTTTTCAAAATGATCTTCTAAGCTTTTGTTTACTTTCAATTCTGTCTAAACAATGAACACTCACCAACTGGACATCCATACAAAGTGTTGATCTTAAACTTATCAACCTTTGAGAACCCATTCCTTTGTCCAATCGTAGCGCCAGCTTTTTTTGGGACCATAGTCGGTTGTCCATTTCTTGAGAACGCTTTTGTTCCGTAATGCATAATTGATCCATAATCGTAAGAAGTTCCCAATGATTGGATGGTTCCATGGCCGTATTTTTCAAATTGTCCTTGCATTCCGGATTGGATATTGTTCCAGAGAATAGTGATATGATCATCGCGATCAGTACGACTTTGCTCATGGAAGAATCCCACAGCGTGCATAAGTTCGTGGATAATAATTCCCTTTTGAATACATCCAGATCCGAGGGACAATGATTGCTTGCCACCTGAATATCAAACTTTTTTAAAAAACTGAATTATGAGAGTCTTACCCATCTTTCCAACCATAGAATAGCAACCTCTGTCTGGGTAGATGTGGACGTAGTTAAGGTCATTGGTTTCCTTAGGCACCCATTGAATGCAAGTATGAGTTGCATAATCTTGCATTGATGAAGCAATTAAAGACCGACTAAACGTATTGATATTTTAGTAATCCAGTATTCCTAGAGAATCCTCACCTGTAACTACTATACTGCGAAGAAATAGTATAAGGAATTTTGCCATTTGGCCACAATTGGAGTCGATTTTTAATCGCATTGTACCATTTTCCATCTTCACTTTTACCTCCTCCATTAACAAACAGATCCACAGTTGTTGCGTTGAGCTAAAATATAGTTATTTCGAAAAAATTTTTGACAAAAAACATCAAACATTGTCGTTTGCAATATCTCCTTCAAATCGTTCCTTATTGTACATCGCATCCGAGTCCCAAATGTCAACAGTATCATGAGCCATCGCTGCCGAAATTCGAGATCCTAATTCAAAATCTTCCGGTGTTAAAACGGTTTCGTATTCCGATTGGGAGCGATCAAACTGAAAAATGCCAAATATTAATCAAACCGCTCAATTTCAATTTTAAACTCACAAAGTTTTCATCGTTTAATGGTGGCAACTCGGGCGGTACTTCATACTTTTCAGGAATCGCTGCGAAAATCGGGACAATCAAGAAGAGTGAGAGTAATTCTCTCATATCTGTAGAAACCGAAAAAAAAATTATGAAAAATATTAGGAGCAATAAATAAACAAGTGAGTCAAAAAAAAGGAGGAAGGATCATGCTTGGCACAAATAGTGATCGCACCTTCAGGGCAAATGCCACCCAGTGAGGAGCAAGTGACTCAAACGCGAATTGAATAAACATTTGCATTTCACTCTGTTTTTCTTAGTCATTTCCCATACCTGACCAGCTGGGGTTGGGATGTTTTCTCATATTTCTTTTTCCGGTTCGTCGGCAACCAGACATGTCTCAGAAAAAACAACGCTACAAAAAAATGAAGAGTTTAGAACTATTATGAATCGGAATTGTGTGCAGAATCGTCATCATAACTATGCTTTTAATATGTGCTTTGTAATATGGTCAGTTTCAAGAAAACGCCGGAAAAAACACACACAACCTCGCTGTCTCCGATTAACCTTCATTATTTTTTATGTTTGTTTTGAAATGAGCTAACAAAAAAAGGTCTAAATGGACACTGGATTCAAAAATCACGGGGCGGCTATTCAAAAAAAGTGAGGGAGCAGAAGACTGATGTTCTTTTGCTTTTTTGCTATGTTGCCATGTTTCATTATAAATGGTTAAGTGTTTGATTAACAAAACAGGAAAATAAACAACAAATAATTGAGAGTTTGAAACCAAAGTGACCAGAAAAACGTTGAAGGAAAAAATCACATTTAGAATTATCTAGAATATCGTTTCAACCGTTCGCAATAGATGCGTCGAAAAACACTGAACCCGCAGCCACTTATTAGCTCGGCGAGCAGGAGGAGCTCCCCCCCATACTAGAGCACAAAGGGCGGGAACTGTGTAAATGTCTAAATTTGGAAAAGGCAAGGGCATCAATCGCGGCGCAGCGGCGACTCAACTTCTTTATCAGCAACTAATCACTCGAAATCACGAATCGGGAGGGGGTTCGTAGGTCGGATTGGTTGTGGACGAGAGCGCAAAAAACATGATCAGGAGATGGAGGGGAGACGTTTTCTAGGGGGGGTCTTGAGAGCAGCGAAAAAGGGAAGACGTTTTCGACAAGTTGCACTTTTTTTTAGATAGGAATGAATCTTTTGATCCTTGGACTTGAAAGTCTTGCGATGGTTGAAGACTTTCAGAAATAATGCTATTTTGTCTATCATTCAGATAGGAAACATAAATCAGAAAGCATAGAATGTAATCCGAGCTTCAAAAAGTCTTGTAGCGGGAAAAAAACTTAGAATCCGGAGCTCAAAACACAAGTGAATTCAGATGTCCAAACCGATTGGATGATAGACTGTTAGAAAAATTTCAGAAATTGAATTTCCTAAAATATGGCCTGTATTGTCGGGATTAATCTGTGGTCCCGTCCGACTAGACCCTAAACGACTTCAGCACAATTCTATGTCAAGTCAAAAATTTTGTGTCATCCATTTTCTACTAAAAGACCGCAGCGCAACCGCTCGTTGGTGAAAATAGCATGACTGTGTGTGAGACTTAGATTTTTTCGATAGATCAAAACGAACTTGCATGATACAAAAATTTTACGTTGACAGTACCGATTTGTAGGTTTTTAATACAAAATCGAAGACATGTTTAAATTCATCTTATCTTCTGATTTACGAAGTTTCATTTTCTTTCTTCGTAACTATTATCTACTTCCATCTAGCTATCCTTAATTCAACTAATACCAAAAAAATTGGAATGATTAAACCGAGCATTCCGCCAGTATTTCATGAAAAAATAGGGAATTCAGTTAAAACAGTGATCCTGATCAATACTTTTAAACCAAAACACAAAGCTATCATATTCTAGATCATCGCGGGATTTTCAATTTATTTGTATGTGTTGCTTGAATCTATTTGCAAAACAATTTTCAGAATCAAAACATCAAACCTTAGGTGTTTTAATTTGTCAAGTACTTCAAAATTTCCACCTGAATCTCAAAATTGTTCATCAGATGCATTATGTCAAGGTTAAGCAAGATCGCACGGATTTATTCAGAACACAAATTTTATACTGATTAAAATCTTCATGTTTTTGAACAGTTAACCTTTAATTTTATTATTCATCATAAAACTTTAAGCAAAAATAGTAGGAAATGCAATACTTATTATTAAATCTCCGAACTTTCTAGAATGTTTTTCTTGGCTTCTTCATGAACTCCTCAAACACATCGACAGCATCATTTGGCATTGGATTGATAATCTCCGCATTTTCAACTAACGTAGCGAACGTGATCTAAAAACCCCTTTTTTTCTGTAAATCACGAAATCGCTTTTTAATTACCTTGCTGAAGAAAATCTTCGCTTCTGGATCTTGACGAAAGACACATTCACGCGGAAGCTTCTTCTGAAATTGTTCCAAAATTAGACACTTTTAAGAGGCTCTAGTTATAAACCCTCTATTTTGGGTGGAAAATAGAAAGGTCAACAGAAAAACTGTTTGTTAAACCCTCTTTTTTTCCATCTCTCTGGTATCCGATTATCTTTTAAATTTCCCTACTGACATTTTCAATTATTCATAAAAATAAGCGCTCGAACTAGACTATTCGTCATTTCAATGTTTTCCCCCTTAATGTACAAATAATTACTCATCCTCATTGTTCAGAAATCCGGTCGAGACATACTCTATTGCTCAAGAAACCAATCCGGCTGCTGTCCGCGGCGAGACCTCCTATTATAAAAATCTTCGAAAGCGAAACAAAACCAAATCGTACAAAAATGAGTTGTCTGTGTGTGTTTAGGACTTTCTCAGGTGTTCTTTCGCGAGTTCTACAAGATGACAGCAAAAAGGATGGAAATGGGGGAAAAGAGAACGTGATCAGCCGCTCAAATAAGCGCTAGGGCCTCCCTTTCCGTTCAACACTCCAAACCACTTTTTTTAGCATTTCATTTGTTCTATTATTTCTTTAATTTCATTGGAGTGTGCAAGATGATACTTTGAACAAAAAACAATCATTCAGCGTTCCGGATACGGAAATTTTTCGAATCAAAAATCGTTTAAAAAACAGAGTGAAGTGTGTACCTCTTTGCAGACAGCAGCTGAATGATTCGCATCGGCAAATGTTTCCTCAAAGATCCATTGATCCTGAAGTTTCCCATCTTCCGCGACGGTTGTTGACGTAACAAAACATCCTGAAAAAATTTTATTTAGAAGGATTCATTTATAACGATTCATTTAAAAGCATTCCAAGGAAATGGGAAATGTATAAACTTACCAGGACGATAACGATCTCCAAGATTGACACGAAAATCGAGGCTGTTCAAATCTTTCATGATTCCAACGCCAGTTGCTTTAAGAATCGCCTCCTTCAAGCACCAGTAACGGTAGAACATTGTCATTTTCATGGCTTCTGTTGGTTGTGATCTCATCATGCGAAGTTCTTCCGGTGATGCGGATTTTGCCATGGAATTGATGTATTCATCGGCTGTTTTGTTGTTTCTTTCCTTATCCAGTCTCATTATGTCAACGCCGACTTTTGAGGTGCAGCTACTGGCGAATGCAACATAGTCACCTTGATGTGAAACATTCAAACCGAAGTTTGTGTCTGCTGGGTGGGCCAAGTATGGTTTTCCTCGTTCGGTTCTTTCAAACTTCAACAATTTCCAGTCTTCTCCAGTGAACTGAAAAATAAAAGATGATATTTAAGTGTGTAATTAACAATGAACTCGACGACAGACCTTTTGGGAGATAATAAATGTACCTTAGATGAAAATAGACATCATACTCATTCTAAATCTGTATTTAAAATTTTCTAAAACCACCTGTAAGCCGAGAAAATTAGCTTCAAAATAATGTCCTAGAAAAAGTTTCCACTTGGTCGATCTTTTTCCTATGACCTTATTTCGTGTTCGTTAATAAATAGTAATGAAGAATGCTTATATGCTTAAATTTATGTTTTTCATTTTTTTTTTGGATTTTTCATGCCTACAGACTAGTTTTCGCAGGTGGACACTTTTTCTAGGTCATTGTTTTGAGGCTCATTTTCTCGGCTTCTAGGCGATATTAGAAAATTTTAAAAACATATTTGGAACGAGTATGAAGTCTGTTTTCATCTCAGATGCATTCATTATGATTCTCAGAATTACCTAATTTCTAGAAACGTTCTGATACTAAGTTCTAAGAAGGAGCTTTTACTGGTGACTGACAATTGAGTAAAAAGGTTAAGTTTTTTGAAGCAACAGGATTTTAAAGGATGGTCTCTTCACTTGAATATGCGTTTTTTATTCTTAAAAGCATAATTATTTGTAGCTCTTACTAATATGAAAACCCAAATACCTTATGTGAAGCATGGCGAAGTAACAATCGACCAAACAGACATGCCAGTGCATCCTCACGATGCCTAAACTCTGGAATTCTTTTGAATTCCTCTTCAGTTATCGATTGCACAGCTTTGCGGAACAATTTTTCAAACTGCAAAAATTACTCAAATAATTGAAACAATCTAAAAAAAAACCCCCACATTATCCTGTTCAAAGGCAGCTTGCAGGCTAATAACCCATCGATTACATTTGCAATTTTTTCTGAAATGTCCTCAATTAGAATTATAAAAATATATTTTAAAACTTTTTAAAAACTCACTCCGCCATTTCCTGAAAATGTCTTGTAGTTTCGTACCCCCTCAAGAACGACAGAAATGACACAGTTCTTCTTCAAAACAGAGAAATACTGTCTGAAAAGAGACGCAGAATAACGACCTTGTTGAAAACGGCGACGTTATCGAGAGGCAGAAAACGAGGCGATGTGGATGAGGCGGATAGCAAAAACAGAACACGTTTCGTTTTGAGGATGAATTTGTGGGCCGATCGAGACGGTTGATTTCAGATGGTTATCGCAGGAAGAGAAACAATATATATAATTTTTTTTTGATATTGCACTTTTGCAAGACGGAGGGCAAATTGTTGAAGATTTTTTTTCGTTTCGGATTTTTTTCAATTTGAGATGTTCAAAAATTTTGGGAAATTTTGAGAATTCACAGTTTTTCTACAGAGAAAAACAAAGTTTAGAAGTTCTAGAGCATTAGGTATCCTGTCCAGTCTAAAAAGTGAAGAAACGTGTTCAGAACACACCTAATAGTAAGTCGAATGGCCCTGTTCGCTGTGCAAGGAAAGAAAATAAGAGCCAATTAGTGTTTTAAATTGATCAACTAACCTAAATATTACAGAATATTTAAGAAAAAATCAATACCACGATGAAACTGGCCTTCGCTTCCAGAAAAATTCATAATTTCAAAAAATGTGAAGCGGATCATCAAGATTTTTATTGATATTTCGATATCTCTCGGAGTTTAAGAACCTAGAGAGATAAGACATTTAATAGAATAAAAATATAGTATTCAAATTGTCTCCTGACATTCAAAAAAAAGTGTAAGCTTTAAATATGTTGGAACGTAACTCCCTTCGGAAACCTGGAGTTTTTATGATCACACTGCCGCCTACAACGTAAGATGTAATTTTAAAAAGTTGTTGTATTTTCATCTAGGAATTTTTGAATCTGTAAAAAAAAGTGAATAAAAAGAGCACATGAGCTATGAGATTGCCAGAATTGTTACTTACATCATTAGCTTCACTTATTCAATAATTGTGGAGTCAAACACAAGAATTGCAGGAGCAACATTCTGAAAATACTGTAAAATGCACTTTATCTGCGCAAATATCCACATTTGAAATTGAAAATTCCGAACGCTTGGCGTTTCGATCCGGCTCGGATTTCGGATCGAATATGGTTCAACTCGGCTATTTTTAAATGCTTTTTCTTAGAATATGGATCAGAGAAGTGAGTAACTATTTTCCGAATTGCTGATTAGCCAACACGAACCGATCCGATCCAGATTTCATTTTAAAAAATCCGATCTGAATCGGGGTTTTATTTTCATCATTAAAAACACACTTCAAAACAGTTCTATCTGCAAAACATCGCTCTCATCCTTGAACTTCAATATAAATTTTGTCAATTTTTTGTTTCTGTGACGGAAAAAGATACCAAAATTTCCTTTATTAATAATCAATCCAAAACAGTTCAAAACAAAACTAATCACATTTCGATATTGTCCGCAATCTTCTTCACAACTCTCTCCAAAGTCTTAATCTTCCTCTCATGCTTCTTAAGAGCTTCCGATGTGGTTTCAATAAACTTCATCATATTCCTCTTGAAAACGAGAAATTGCTCAGACCACAGACCAAAAGTGTCAGCTAAAAAAATGCAATAATTCTAGAGAAAATTGATCTGAAAATCACCTTGCTGTTTCTGAACATTAGCCAAATGGTGCATTCTTTCCAAATCTGTCATGTCCTCCTTATCCTCACTGTATCTATCAGTTTGGGTGTATTTGTCAAAATGGTTATCTTCCTCGTGCTCCTCATGATTTTCAAAGTTTTCTCCAGAATTGTTTGACACTGTTCTGACGCGTTCTTTGAAGATTCTTGGTTTCCTATCACCTTCCTGAAAAATTATATAATTCCATTTTTTTTAAACCATGTTATATTTCCCTACCGCCAAAATAGCCGCCGAGACGATTGAAACCAAAACCAGCAGCACTAAGCAACGATACATTTTCAGTTAATAAAAATGATGTGACATTTATCAATCGTGTTCCAATTTATATCGTAGAAATTTGTTTTCAAAATAAAAAAGATTCAATTGAATTTCTTTTTCCCAAAACATCGCAAAAACGATTGTTTTATTAAACAAACAATTTCGAAACACACGCAGCCAAAATATACCAGAAACATAAAATTGAAAGCGAAGAAATAAGGTACAAATTTTGGACCAGGATGCAACAAAAAGTCAAAACTTTGAAGTTAGAATGAAAAACCCGGCGGATATAAAATATAAACAAAACGAATCTAAACAATGAAATGATATTCGTATAAATTATGATTTTTTAAAAATGAGAATTGGCAATATCTTGTGGACATTTTTGTTCAATTTAATAGAATCGTTTTCGAGCTCTTTCGTTCTTCTTTTTAAAATAGAGAAATCCGAATCCTAAACCTCCGACGATCACAACAACCCCGATGATAATTAAAGTAATTGTTCCAAACCATCCAAGATGTGATGGTCTCGCATCTTCGCTGTGATCACGCGGCGATGTCGTAAATTGGGCATGTGGGACCACATTTCTTCTATCGGTCTGAAACAAAAGATTCACATTGCTTTCAAATAATTATGATGAAATCTACCTCTCCAACTCTCTCAACATGAGCAAATTCTTGTTCAAATGTCTTAACAGCCACAACATCATGAGCATCCGACAAATCTCCAGTTGCTGCACTCATTCCAAAGTAATAACCAGTTGGAAGTTGAACATTATTCACACTCATACACAAACTCCACACTCCTTTGTTTTCAATGTCGGTGAAAATCTGAAATTAATTATTTGAATTGTAGAAATAGCCTTTTAATGTTTCTTGTAAGTTTCCTACCTTGGTTGAAATCTCAGGCAACTGATAAGAATGCATAAATCGTTGGGTTACTAATTCTACCCAATTTTCATCATTTCCTATCCAGTAGCTTTTATTTTTATATGAAATATTCGCGTGAACTTAAGGAATATGCGCGTAAACTTAAAAAATAAATAAAACCCAATAAAATCATTGGAAAATCCGCTCAATTCAAATCAACTCAAAAAGTATTTGGGGGGAGGCTTTTATGACACTTTTACCCTTCCAAACAAGTCAGATTTCTTACCAGAGGTTACAGGTTTTCTCATTCGTTTTTTCAACAGGTTTTGTAGTTTTCAACCGAATCTAATAAGCTTCATCAATTAAAATTAGTGTTAGAAAACAATTATTTAGGTCAGTCCGATGGATTTGAATCAACACGTCGAGATTCATAGTTTTTGACGCCCTCCAGCAATCCAACTAAATTTGCAAGGTCTAGTCCGGACGAGATTACGCAAAAATCAGAGGAGCTGGGGTAAAATATTCTATGAAAACATTTTTTACACGTTTTACGTTTGTTATTTATCATTAACAAGAAGTGCATATTGAAGTTATCTTTGTTACACACGTCGTAAAGATTCAACTAAAGTCGCCCCTAAGATTTACTAAAAACAATTACGAAAAGTCTGGTTAAATCGGTCATAACAACTACAGATTCATAAAGTTTGTAATCAACATTTCCTTTAACAAAAAAACTTACAGAAAGTGTGTCTCCAACATAACGAATGAGCAATTGTGTCTCATGCTCCTTGTTTCTGAACTTGGCAGTGCATCCAGTTTCTTCTCCACCAAGTTGAGTATGAGTTCCATCCTTATCATGATCATAATGCAAAGAGCCGTCGGAAACCATCGCAGAGATGAATGGATGACCATGCTGAACAAATAAATCATTATTTTGGCAAAAAACCAAATACAAATAATAATCACCTTGTGCGGTCCATTATGATTGCTGTAGGTATCCAAGAAAACGGCAAGACCGCGGAAATAATCCTTTCCACCGAATACTGGACCCACTTGTCCTGGTTCCGATACGTACCAGATAGCCATTCCATCTCCGAAGAGGTCTCCAGTGCTTCCAGAAACTTTGAATGAGACTTGGAGCTCCCAATCACGAGACCACAAAGGCTAAAAAATATTTGAATTTGATGACTAATATCTAATATCTAGTTTAATATGCATATTTCTTCAAAAAAAAATTAATTTAAAAAACTAACCTGCGTATTCCAAATAGCTCCAATTTTACTTTGCTCATCACCAGTGAGCCGAACATGCTGCGGAGTGACAAATGTATTACCAATGATGTTCCAGTTAGGAATATCCATTCCAGATCCAGTGTATGGTTTGATCAACGAATGTTCTCTTTTATAATATCCGCGAAATTCATGAACAGTCTGTCCATCTATATTTTCAGCTAAAACTTCCGCAGCCGTTGGTGATGCAGCCGGCGGTTGTTGTCCGATGACAAGCCCAATTTGTATTAAAATCAAACCCCAATTCATTTTCTGAAAACAAAACATTTTTCCTTTAAAACCTCCCCAACAAAAACTTTGCAACAGTTGTTCAAGATATAAAACTGGTGCACGAATGATAAGACAATGATAAAAGAAGAGAAACCAGCGGCAAAACCGCTAAAAAACGTGGCTTAGTGCGGGGAAACAAAGCGATGCCAACAGAACCACGCTCTAATGCCAAACACAAGCAGTGTAGTCCAAGTGCGCTCCCTTGCACCTACCGTAAGCGAACTGCAAGGCCTCTGCGTTTCCCTGTTGTTGTAGTTACCGGCGTTGGACTCTGGTGTACACATGCAGGTCGTTCTTATCTAGCGTCCGATTTTATAGTAGTGATGCATTTTGTATTATTCGTCTTGTATCTTCACCATTTTTTTGCGTTTTGTTTATTTTTTCTTGATATTGTTGTATTTTCAGGAAAATGAACTACGCACTTCTTTCGCTTGTGTTATTAGCAGGAATTAATGCAGCTGATGTTGGCACTCAAACCAGGGTAAGAAGATTTAAAACTTTTTAAATTTACCAAATATAAAAACACAATAATTTTTAGGATGCTGTTATCTTGGCCAACAAGAGTCCACTCTCCTTCTACGCAGTTGAAAACATGGATCTTGTCATTGAATACGGACTTTACAATGTAGGAGACAGACCAGCTTCAAAGGTAATTTTTAAAAAACTTGTTTCATATCAAAAACAAGATGAAATACTTGTAGGTCACCTTGGACGATCGTCACTCGTTCCCAACCCAATCCTTCGAAATCATCAAGGGACTTCTCCACGTTCACTACGAAACCATTGCCCCAAGATCCAATGTCACCCACTCCGTTGTTGTGCGCCCAAGAGCCTTCGGAATGTTCAACTACACCTCGGCTCAAGTTACCTACTACACTGGAAATGACAACCTTCATCTTCACTACACCAACGCTCCAGGAGAAGGTAAAACATATTAGGATTTCTAATAAAATGAAATATTTTTAAATTGTTTTAGGATACATCTACCGTCAACGCGAATACGACAGAAAATTCGCACCAAAGCACACATTCTTCCTTGTCTTCTTCGCTTTGATCGCCCCAACCACCATCGGATCTTACCTTCTCTTCCTTCAATCCAAATCTAGATTCGACGCTTACGCCAAGAAAAAGAACTAAATGGCTTCAACAACCCTTTTGTTCAAATTTTTTGGTTTTAAAAAGTAGTCAGTTGAATCTTGAATCACACCAATACCTACTGCCTACGCGGGTGCGTTTCGCCTTCTGGGCTTTTTGTATTCTGACGTTATCTATTCATTTTTTGTTCTTTTATTTATTTTGTTAATATAAGTCTTGGCCAACAGATTCATGTGATTGGCAGGATCCACAATTTACAGGTTTTGCAATCGTATATGATTTGAAGAGAAAAAAATAAATGTTTATTTATTGATTTGTGTTTGAATTCGGAAAATCTATATATACTCTTTGAGAGATGTTTGTGAAGAATAATTATAAATGACAAATAGTTATAAAAGAGTGAATAGACGGTGCATCACAGTATGACAAACGGTTTTAAAGTGATTGCAATCAAAAGTACTTGGAGCGATTCTAAAAATATATTTCTTGGTTACCACGGGTTTCGAAGTTTTTTTTTAAAGATGGCAAAGGGACAAAAAGAACAAATAATTATGGGAAAAGTACAAAAAAAGTATTTTTTAAAAAAGTTTTAAGAAAATGTATGGTGGGTGCATGCTCAACAACAAGAAAACAGCGATCTAAGTTGTGGAAGGGATAAACGTACCTAGGCAGTCCATAGAATGGCTCCGAGAAAAACTGTTTGTGATAAAAATTATTAGAAAATTTCGTTTTTTTAATAGTTAGTCCCTGAGCTTGTATTTCTAGGTCGCGCGGGAAGTTTCATTGATTTAAAACGTCGAAAGAACCCAGGGGACTAACTTTTCCTAAAAATACTTGAGAAAATGGTTTTCTAGGAGACCGTTGCACATTTGTCCCATGCTCTTTTTTAAATCCTACAGCGAGCTTTTATTGCCGAAAATCCTTATTAGTTTTTTTAGGCTGTTTTTGATGCATTCACATTATTTAAGTTTTTAGGACTTAATTTCAGCAGGAGATCTGATTACTTAAAAACAAAAATTCATGCTGAAATGAAGTCGAAAGTTGAACAATATCATTAATTGGAAAGTCTGCGATAAAATATTGAAAAGCAGAAAATAGTAGAATACCGCTGTAGGGTCTAAATTGAGCAGGTTTGAACTTTACTGTTAGTCTTTTTGTTTTTGAAATACATACTATATTAGTAACATATGTTCAACATGCTCACCCATACAGTTTCATGACTATGTCTAATTTAAAAAAAGCTTATCACTTGGTGATCTCTGCAAAACTAAACTAATAAAAAAATAACACGAACTAAACATTTGAAGTTAGCATCTGAATTTTATCCTTGTTTATCAAGATCCTTTTTTTAGTCGCCGCTAGCTCGGATTTCATTTCTTGTATGTCTTTTTGAAGATTATTTATCCTATCAATATATCTGAAATTAAATTCTTTGAAGTTTTGTTTTTTACAGATTAATATACACTGCACTATCTCCTAATCCTAACGCTTTTTCGTTTTGCTCAACTTGCTCATTTTTTCGTTGCTCAAGGCGCCATTTTTCAAGCTCTTTGATCATTGATTCAATGTCGTCCTGAATAAGTAAGTAATACAAAGAATAACTTTTGTTGCTGATTAACTCACACTTGCGAAGTCGAACAGCCTTGCCAATGGATATGCAGAACGGGTAAGGTCTTGAAGTTTCACTTGTAGTGATCTCACTTTCTCTCTTTCGATTGACATCGTTTTGTCGGCATCGTTGTCATCGCCTTCTGTTTTCGTACCACTGTCCTCAATTTCAGCCTTCTTTTCCATGATTTTTTGAACCAGTGCCCCACGATCTTCCTCATTTACGGTGGCTTCGGGAAGGAATGTTGGTGCCTCGTCGATATCGTCGTTTTCAATAAGAAAGTTGTCATCATTGGTTTCAGGTTTTTCTGACGACTCTGTGATGATTTCCGCTTTCAGTTCTACTGTCTGAAATCAAGATATTTCTTCCCACTTTATTGAAATTTTTGTTAGAATGATCAATATAACAATTTTCAAGCAAAATCGTAGATCTTCAGTTAAATGTTGATGTAAAAGTTTTAGTCATAAATGAGAAGAGGGGGATGTTCAAAAATCAGTTCACAGTAGTTCATCTCATAATAAAATTTAGGTTCAAAACCTCACTCGTAAAAAACGGTATCGCTCGAAATATTTTTTCGTAATAATTCTAGTTTTTAAAGCTAAATCCGATTACACTATGAAAATTATTTACAAAAATGAGTTTAAACATACGGGCTGTGGTGTATTGTCAATAGTTGCAATTTGTTTTTTCTTGATTTTCGGGGGAGCAGGCCTTGAAGCTGCCGTTCCAGGTCGTCCCATCGATGTCTGCGGTCTCGCTGCTCCCGTCGCTTGTCGCAATAATGCAGCTCGTTCCGCCGGCGGTGGCGGCCTCGGACTATCATCACCCACTCCACTATCGTCAGTTTTTACGGGCGAGGTTGCGGCCTGCAGGATATGATTAGCCATTGACAAGGGTGGACTGTCTCTATCATTCAATATCAACATGTTTTCGGAAGAGTTTGGGACGTCTTCCTCTCGATCGTCGTACCCTTCATCTCTTGGATCAACATCTTCATCGTTGTTTGGTGTTTTAGGGGCATCACCGTTTATTGCGATCATGGAATCACCACGCCTTAGAACCTTCGTCTTTTTCTTCTTCTCTTCTTTCTTTTCATCTTTTTTATCATCTTTCTTTTCAGATTTATGCTTCTTTTCTTTTGATTTACTTCGTTCTTTTGAACTGGAGCTCTTCTTCTTTGGTTCCGTGTCTTTTTCTGCTACCTTATTTTTATCGTGTTTTTCTTTCGACCTTTCCCGATGTTCCTTCTTTTCACCGGATGAATCCTGAAAGGTATGATCCATGAAATTAAAAGGTAACTTTGAGAAACTAACCTTTTTACTTTTCTTGTCACTGGAAGATACCGACTTATCTCTCTCTTTACTTTTCGAAGATTTCTTCTTTTCCGATTTTTCAGAACCATGTGTCGATGAATAATTTTTCGCCTTGTTCGCAAGTTTTTGTAGCATCTAAACCACTTATATTTTCAGAACGAAAACAAACATATTATTGTTCTCACCAAATTTGTATCATCTGGATCCTTCCCACCAATTATTTTCAGAGCTTTCACATGACTCAATTCACCACCATCATCTAGCAAGCTTATAAGCTTTTCTAAAAAAACGACCTTTGTATCCTTATCCATGCCGGCGGATTCTAACATGTCTTTCGGAAAGTCTTTCTGAAAATTGATTGAGTTTGGTGGGAAAAACTAATGAATAAGTGCCAAACCTTCAAATAACCCGTAGATTTGATAACATTTGATAAAATATCCACAATAAATTTGAAAGGTGGTCGTGATAATAATTGATCCGATAATGGTGGTTTAGTGATCAATCCATTGAACGCATCTTTTGTTTTCTGATAGCTCATACGGGAAATAAAATGAAGTTTTCTGGAAACAAATAATTTGGAATTGATAACAGTTAAAAAATCTGACTTTAATCCGATAGAAACCATAAAAATGTGTTATTCAATAGCTAGGAATTTTGTTGAAAATATGTGCTTCAACAAATGGATTACAACTATGCGAAAACCATTGGAAATCGAAAATTCGAAAGTTAAAAAACTTTTTTTTTTTAAATTTTTTTAGACTACATACTATTGTTGCAACATTTTTAATGAGATCAAATTCAATTTAAAGATCAGAAAAAAGACGAAAAAGATGATTCATTTTATAACGAGCTTATTAAACTGATGCAATCATTCGTGCGGAAAAATGATGAATTGAAAATACTACTCATAACAAAAAAATGCGAAAAACTAATTTGTTTCGTAGAATGTGTTGTTAGTAACCATGAAAACAAATATGATAACTTTTTTGCCACTAACTAAGTCTGAGAAAAGAAAAAACCAAAAAAAAATCCAAGAATTGATAGCTATACACTTCCTTGAAAGAAACATTTATGTTTTTGAGTGTGGAGGTTGCCTCGGAGACAGCCGAACGCGTATTGCATTTGAGATTAAGCGCTTTCAGGAGACGCAGAAAAGCGGTCAGCTTAATTTCAATGGAGGTCTGCACATTACGTTTATGGAAAAAAGAAAGGTGGTCTTTAAGAATATGGGAGGTGAGGAAATTGCTGCGATAACTTATTTTTATAATTTCAAAAAACTGACTATGGATTGCTCTGATTAAGGTACTGATTATGTACTGAAAATGTGCTCAAATTGCTCTAATATTTTTTGCGAGACAAGAAAATAATATATTATTAAAAAAAACTTAAAAATCACCTCGAAAAACGGATTTATGGGAATGTCACAGCAGGTGTTTTACATTTTTATTAACGTCATCAATGTCAGCATTTGTGTTGATTTTATGATCTTGGGTAAAATAAAACAAAGTAAAAATATTGAAACAGGTGGTAAAAACTAAAACCTAGATCAAAAATTAATTTCTGATTAAACCTTATTCCCAAGAGGCGTTCTTTGAAAATTTCATTTGAAATAATGTTATTTGCGCATTTTCTATGAATGGACATTAGAGAATTTTTCTGAAAAACCTACATAATTATGCCAAAATTTCGTAATACTAAATCTGAAAAGTTTCCATTCGGGGGAGCTCCCATAAAACTGTGACGGTCTCTAACTATGTATATTCTCATTGTGAACTGCGGAAAGATAATGAATGTCGTTGGAAAGCAATCAATACTTGGCAATAATACGAAACAATAAATTTTGAGGTTAGAATATGATGAAATTTGAAAATGCGTTTTAGTTGTTCATGCTTTTTGACTCTGACGAAATACATAATAGAAAAAATTAACGGGAAAAAGTGAAATTGAATAATTTTTTTCGAAGTTCAAAAATATTGTATTTTTAGAAAGATCTAAAAATTTTAGGTAGAAGCCAAATTAAAAAAAAATCTATTATGGTATTTTTTTACACAAACCAAGCCTCCTAACTATTAAAATAGCCGATTCTATGAAGTTTGTAGGCCTATTATTGAAATACACCCGTTTTAAAATATAAATCTTAATGATCTCGATGCTTTAAATAAACAATTACACTATTTTATTAGTCAAATTTTAAAAAACATCATAATTTCCATAGATGAATTGAAGCATCACTTTTCAGCTGTGACTTTTTCAAACGGGATTATGGAAATTGAGAACAACAATTGAATTTCACCTGACCGAAGCATCTGACAGATTAAACGTCTGCTGCACTATCAGTTTTTTTTTCGATGTTTGATCTGAAAAGTAGCTTTGATTTGTTAAAGTTTTCTAAATGAAAATAGCCAATTCATTTTTTATTCTCAAGAATTTTGGTGATTTGTAGGTGCATATAACAAACACTATTTTAATTTGTAAGAAACATGTTTACCCTGTCCAAGATTCTAAAATTTGAAAATTTGGCAGAGGTTCATAAAAAGTATTAAGTGTCAATTCATAATTGTTTGTTTTTGCAATTTCAGATGTATTAATTTTTCAGTTCTGGATCTTTATCTGCTCTTTTTCCACCGGGAAATACAAAACGTCGTCTTTTGAGTTCTGTCCTTGTATTTTGCTTACTGTTTCTCTCCTATTGAGATGCAAAAAATGTAATGCTTCTGTGGCACAAAGCTGAGGAAATATAAAATATTACACATGTCAATAAGTCAACTGTAACTCTCCGTATCGTCTCTTGTACCGAGTAATAAACCCCTAAACTTCCAATAAACATCGATTTCGAGATTGCTCAGAATTTGTCTCCAATTCTCACAATCAGTCCCACAATTTCAAAATACTTCGACGGACTATTCTCCCTGTCAGTAAAATTGTAAAATTTGACACATGAAAACAGCTTGGAAAATAATTAAAATATTTTATTTTGAGCATACTATTAAAATAAACGAGATGCACATATCCTTAATTCTGATATCTCTCAAACTTCTTTCTTGTAGTTGAACCTGAAACGAAGATTATTTTATTAAAAATTGTAAATGGTTTCATTAAAACAAACCTCCAATTCTTGAATCGTTCGTCCCTCGAAAACTTTAATCAATAACCAGCAGCAAGAACGGCATCTTTTCAAAATACTTTTCGATCTTTTCGAATTATCTGAAAATGAAAAATATTTATAAAAAAAGGTTACGTAAGATGGCTCATTTTTTTGGAAAGAAAAATCTTACTTCTCAAACTTTTAAATTTCACATCGATTTCGCTTTCAGTTACTTCTCCAGTCTTTCATTCTTCAAGCTTCTTCATTTCTTCAATTTTAACAAAGTCAAGTTTAATATATTCGAAAATATAGATTTCGAATCTGAAAATGTTTAGTTTAAAAAATTGAAAAGCTATTTTGAATCCATAAAAAAGGGAACGTTTAACAAAGAACATGTTACATCCGCAGAAAAACTAAATAATGATACCAAAGAAAGAGCTATAGAAATTATGAGATTTTGTGTATAAGGAGTTTGTTGAGCAATTGCATGATATCTATGAAATGAGAAAAATATTTTAAGTTTTTGATTTCAAATCGATAATAATGCTACAAACGGTTTCACAAAAGGTCGCAGACGCTCTAAAAATGCACTTCAATTTGAAATAATCAATATGAATGTAGAAAACGCAGAGAATTTGGGCGAAGAGTCACATTCAATATGTAAAAAACAACCTGCATGTTAGAATCATTCACTATCAGCAGAGAAAAAAAGATATCCCACGCTTCGCGGCCGCACCGCGTTTGTTTTAGGACACGCACAAAGAAATGGTTAGAGAACGTGGTGTGCAAAAAGAATGAAGTCTAGACAATTCATAAGCCGAATTGAAAAAAGGTGTAACTGCTTACAAATAAGACGCCAAGATGGTGCACCTGGCGGGGAACCAATTTGAAAAATAGCAATTATACTAAAAGGAGGAAATGCTCTATAATACCTGCCGATCATGTTTCCATGACACCTGCATATAATCCGAAAATTGTTCTATGTATAATTACATGGAGCCCAGAAAAGGGGAACGGTGAGGATAATCCGTTCTTTCAAAACACCTGCGCTTTGGGGCCGGATTTAAAAAATTTTATTTTACTCTAAAAAATAAAAGTAAACTCGTTCCATGGAAGAAAAAACCAGATGGACAGCCATCCGCGAACTACAGTATTCCCTGCCCATTTCTTCGTGTGGGTCCCTGAGTTGAAACTTGGAATCAGATAACGACTTGCGATCATAGAAACATTTAGAAGTGGTTGAAAATTAAAAAAAAAATGATTCCAGCTTTTGTGAAATTTTTGCGAAACGTCTTGTATAATTGTTGTCTGTCACGACTACGAAAATTTACAAAAATTGTCTCATTTCATTATACGCAACAATCTCTGGCGTTTTTAAATATACTCATAATTTCTGTAGCTTTTCTCGGGTACCATTAATTAGCTCACATTAGAAAATGAAACTTATTTCCTAGATATTTAGTTGAAATAGTCGATCAATACTAATTTTTGTTAATAGTATAAAATACGTGGAAGCTCTCAATTATATTCTGAGCAAAAAACTATCTCAGAATGTTGTTTTTTTATAGGTTATCGCTGAAAATATCAACTCGGGCGAATTGAAAGGAGGCGATTCATCTTAAAGCAGAGAAGAAATTATGAAGGATTCGAAGACAAGAGCCAACAAATATCCCATATAGTCAGTCCATGATGAAAAAATAAATATATATTTTTGTAAGAATATTTTATTGATTTTAAAATAAACATTGTTATAAAATGTATTTCAATTTGTACCGATACATCGAAAACAGCAATATGTTATTAATAAAGTTATCATTTGAGGAGCGACAAGCTTTTGCAAAATTTGAAAATATTAGAAATGATTAAATAATAATCGTCAAATTTTCCAAAATAGGAAAAGTTGCAAAAAATGTTTAAAGAATTTTTTCAGATGAATAAAAATTAAAAAAAAAAGCAAAACAAAGTTGTTGTTGTTGGGCATGATGGACAATTATTCAAGGCTTTGTTTAACAGAGAAAAGTTCTCAAATTGCCATTTAATTCGAACACAATCTTGATATTTATTTAAAAAATTGTTCAATTCTTACTGATAATACAGTATTGAAAATAATACATTTTCAGTATTTTTGTCATAACTATGCGCATTATTTGAATTTTTTAAAATGAAATTTGAGTGTGATATGCAATACTGGGATCTAAATTCTAAAGTATCATAAAAATTATGAGTGCCATTGCATATTTTCGATATTTTTTGTGATTTTCGATTTTTCAGACACTGATTATCACTAATGTTTTCGAAGAGTTTTCATGTAAGGCACTTTTTTGAAAGTTTTCTTAAAGATCGGACAGAGTTTTCAGATCAAAATACTAGAAAAAAACAGTAATCAGTACAAATAATCAGTATCGTGAATAGACACATTGAAAATATTTGAAAGCGTTGGTTTTTTTATTTTTAGGTTCAACCTTTCATTGTTTCACGTTGCTTTAGGGAAACGTGTCGCCTATTACTAACACCTATCACTGATCAAGTTTGCGAAAATAATTAAAAACGCCTACCGAAAAGGTGTGGGTGTTGAAGGCGGAGCTTGTGGATATTATAATGATTAATTTTTATAATATTTCATTTTTGTAATAAATTATCTTTATAATAATTTTTAATAAACTTTAAAAAATATGTTCTTGTCAAAAATAATGAATTAAATTTTTAATAAATCCTTTTTTAAAATAATAGATTCTTGAGAAATAATAATAAATGTTTTAATACTTTATTTATTTTTAATAATATTTTCTTGTGAAATAATAATAACTTTTACAATAATTTATGCTTGTTAAATAATAATACATTTTTTTAATACTTTATTTATTTTTAATAATATTTTCTTGTGAAATAATTATTGATTTTTTTAAATAATTTATTCTTGTTAAATAATAATAATAATTTTTTTAATACTTTATTTTTTAAATTAATATTTTCTTGTCAAATAATAATAAATTTTTGCAATAATTTATTCTTGTCAAATAATAATAATAATAATTTTTAAAATAATTTATGCTTGTCAAATAATAATAATAATAATAATTTTTAAATTAATATTTTCTTGTCAAATAATAATAAATTTTTGCAATAATTTATTCTTGTCAAATAATAATAATAATAATAATTTTTAAAATAATATTTTCTTGTCAAATAATAATAAATTTTTTTAATTATTTATTTTTTTAAATAATATTTTCTTGTCAAAAAATAATTGATTTTTAAAAATAATTTATTCTTGTCAAATAATAATAATAACTTTTACAATAATTTATTCTTCACAAATAATAATAATAATTTTTTTTACAATAATTTATGCTTGTCAAATAATAATAATAATAATAATTTTTAAAATAATATTTTCTTGTCAAATAATAATAATAATAATTTTTAAAATAATATTTTCTTGTCAAATAATAATAATAATAATAATAATTTTTAAAATAATATTTTCTTGTCAAATAATAATAAATTTTTTTAATAATTTATTTTTTAAAATAATATTTTCTTGTCAAAAAATAATTTATTCTTGTCAAATAATAATAATTATTTTTTTATAATAATTTATTCTTGTTAAATAATAATAATAATTTTTATCTTGTCAAGTAATAATAATAACTTTTACAATAATTTATTCTTCACAAATAATAATAATAATTTTTTTTATATTAATTTATTCTTGTTAAATAATAATTAATTTTTTTAATACTTTATTTTTTAAATTAATTTATATTTTCTTGTCAAAAAATAAATGATAAATAAATTGTGTTAAAAAATAAGAGATTTAAAAATCTTCTTCGGGTTTTGAGCATTGTTCTAGAAAATGTCGTAGTATCTACCAAAGCAATTGTGCTCATTGTAATCTATTTTAAACTTATTTGAAATTCTTTTACGTTGCTAATTTTCACCTGCTTTTTCTAGTTTCTTGTATTCAAAAGCTTACTTCGCTTTCTAATTTTATTAGATCTCCGAGATTGTTAACTCATATATTTCTAGTCAATTTCCAACGCTTTAATATATTCAAATTTGCTGAGAGTGAAAAAAACTACATTGTACATGAAAATTGATCTTCCGCAAAATTCATTACACTTAAAAAGTATACGATTGTATTTAAATAGGGCTTCGCTTGTCTACTTACTGTTACTAATAAAAAATTTATGTGTAGGTCTTCCAAAAGTGTTACGTATGTATATTTATAAGGATGCCTGATTTTCCTTTTGAATCATTATCATATCTGGAGGTTCTAAAAACAAAATAAAAAAGTTTTTCAACATGGAACTTCCATCCCTAAAGTTCTATATCTTTGCCATTTCCAACTTGAATCACAATTATTTACACACGTCATTTCGATGCGCAGAAATCAAACGATGTTCAGGCATATAAGAATGTAAACATGTGAAAACATTGAAGATTTTCACACTCTCTAGCTTTTCGGCCCCGCCGATTTTTGTTGATTCATTGTGGTGATTCTTTTGAATCTCAACAAGCCGGATGAAATCATTTTGTTTCCTGCTCATTTTTTAAAAGAGTCATTGTTATTTTTTTGCTATTGACAAGAAAAAAAATGAATTTCAAATCAGAAAGATCAACTGTAACTTGTATGAACAAAGTATAATACATATGAAAGTAAACACATAAATTTTCACTGAATTTATGTATTTTAATGCTTTATGAGACTATGGTCTTTGTCGATTGTGGAAACTAGATTCATGACATAGCCAAAACTATACGTTTCCACCAATCAAAAAATTTGTTTGTCTCGTGAATATTTTCTGCCACATTTTTTTCCTTGACATTCTATAAAATGTTCACCTGTTGGTTTCAAAAAAAGGTAAGCTACATTTTACTTTAAAGAATGCTCACAAGGAAGTTGTTTTTCGGCAAAGGTTTTCAATTTGGGGGAATTGCTTTTTTCCCATTAGGTTTGGAGAATTTTCGGAATTACTTCCACACTTTTTGTTCGGGCAAATTTGATTGGAGTTTTTCCTCGGAAAACGTATATTTGGGAAGTTTTGATATAGCAATGTTTTGACAAATTCCGAGAGTGAATATATAAACAAAATGTTATAAACATTGCATATCTTTTCCAATAAAATGATTGTTTTGCCCACAAAATTCACTAGAAAATTTTGATCATGAGGCAACTTTTAGACTACTTTTTGGGTGCTATCTTATTGAAAATTTAATAATTTTTAATCATCAAAAAATTTCCAATTTAAAATAACTAATAATTATTTTCAAGTTAAAAATTTTTAATCATCCATTTTCTACTGAAAGAAAGACCGACAGCAGCGCAACCGCTCGCAGGTAAAAATATCATGACTTAGTGAGAGATTTAGAGTTTTTGGGTAGATCAAAACTATTGTCAACTCAAATATTCTCGATCACGCCAGTTGGTTTTGACCTACCCAGAAAATCTAAGTCTCTCATAAATTCATGTTATTTTTACCAGCGAGCGGTTGCGCTGCGGTCTTTCAGTAGAAAATGGATGATTAACTTGCGTGATAAAAATTTTTTATGTTGACAATAAATAGACTGCATTAAAAATAGAATAACAATAAGTTGGACCATTTGCTTATTTTTAAAAAAAGCTTATTCTCCTCTCAACTTTTGTTTTATTTCGAAGCGAACAAATTATTCTTTCAATTTTCCACCGTTTTCCAAAAAAAAAACTGTTTCTGATTATTTTTTGATAAAAATTGCGGGTTTTTTTTGAGATATGTCACTTCAAATTGATCGACTGTAAAACGAAATATGCGAATTTGTGTAGTAGAAAAGGATCCGTCATCATGCGTTTATGAAGAATGATGAAATTATTTGATTGACATCTGCCATTGTTACGTAATATATCTGACATCAAAAATCAAAAACACGCGAAAGGTATCAAAAAAATCAGAAAACTGTTTTTTTTTCTGTAAAATGGTTAAAAATTGGGGGAATCGGTAGTTTGCTGGAAAGTTTAATGGACCTATCCAGAAACTAAAAATGCTGCAAAACATTGCAAACAAATGCAAAAAATTCAATGCAGAAACTTGCAAAAATTTGCAATAAATGACAAGAAACTGCGAGACCATCAAGTTTTCTTACTCTTCGCTGCGAGACCATCACAAATTTCACAGGTGTGCATCCATAAGTGCGGAAAATAGCATGTTTTTGCAATTTTTTGCAGTATTTTTAGTTTCTGGTCCATAAGCAAATTTAGAAGCCTTTAAATGTGGTATTGTTCTTCATTAGTAAACGCAAAAAAACGGTTTATGAAATTCGTTCTATGAAAGTTTTGAATGTTTGGCATTAAAAATTCAAAAATAGGTGAATCCCTCCATTCGAAATCTTGAATTCGACCTTAAAGACAAAACCTTAAAGACACTACGCCATCAATTATTTTTTCGATGAATTGCTGAAGAGAATCTAAAAACAAAAAATAATTATGGAAATCCTCACACTCCATCTTTTCTTAATCTATAACGAAATATTTCTAATTTCACTTCCCTCTCTACTTTTTGCTGCAGATTTTTCTTTGACAATTTTTTTCGCAAACAAGCCAACGTTGTTATTTCTCAGAAATTACCTTAATCGATTTATAATTTTCAACTTTTGTGAAGAAACAAGTGAATTTTCGAAAACAAAAACAATATGCATATTGTTTTTATTTTCACGAAATTACACAATCTGCCACCTTGCTCTAATTCTCTCCGAAGTAAGAAATTTTCTGACTGTTTTTGTGAGTCTTGTATTTATTATTGCGACTTTTTCATCATTTCTCAACTTCTGGAAAACACACGACAAAAAAAATGTGTCTTACGTGTAATCTTCGCGATATTCCGGCTCGATTGTCACGCATTCTTGCAGAAATGGTAACATTTTATAGATCAATTTTTTTTCAGTATTAAAGTTCTGGACGTTAGTTCTATGTGTTGTTTTTTGACGTTATTGTTGTTTTTCAATCAAATTTTCGATAATGTTAATTAGAAGTCACGTTTTTTTTCCAATCACTAATTCATGTGAATTCTGATTTTGTAAAATTGAAAGAACGACTGTAAGCAGATTATAAATTGTTCTTTAATCAATTCTTAATTTAATTTTGTATAAACAATAATGAGAAAATTTGCAAAAAAATAGAAATGCAAAAAAGGACAATCAAACATTGGTCTCAAGGGTGATGTTAGAAATTGCATAGGTAAACTTCAGTGAATGTTAACGTTTTTACAACGGATTTCTTATTATTGTAAATCTACTATTTTTGACCATATCAATCCATTCTTACTACAAAAAAATAATTAAAAATTGTGCAAGTTACAAAAAGTGCAAAAAATGCAACAACAATTTTCTGGGGACTAACTTTGGGAAGTTAGTCCCTCGAACGTAAAAACTTCTATGGTGGTCTTAATTTCATTTTTTTTTAAATTTTTCTTGTTTCTTATCTCTTTTTTCAGTTCTCAAAATCAGGAATAGTTAACGAAATCTTCAAGATTTTTTCATTGTTTTTTTCCGTTCGCAAAAACAACAAGCCATCCATTAAAAAACACACATTTTAAGAATTAAAATTTGGAAAACATATTTTTGTTTTTGTTTTTTTTTTTCGCAACCACAGTACTTTGATCCCAGAATCAAAAAAATAAATATTTTAAGAACGTGACTCCATCCAAACATGTTTTGAGTGTTATATAAAAAGGAAAACGAAAATAATTTGTTGTCAAAATGTTTAAATGAATTCCAAAAAATGTAATTTAAATTCATGTAAGTATTCATGTTCTTTCTTCGATGAAGAAAAAACCATTGTTAAACCCCAACTTTTATTAGTTTTTCACCTTATCAATTTTTTTTTCGCCTTCATTTTTTTCGCATGAGGGGACACTCGTTCAAAAAATATATATTTTATGATCGAATTGAGTTGCTCAAATGTTCCAGTCTTTGGACGAAAACATTTCTTTTTTCGGTTCATATGACGTTCATGTGAATGTCATGAAGATTTTAATTCGTAAATTATTATGAGATGAAAAAAATGAAATGTTATTAGCAGACTTTGTCAGACTCATTCATCTTTCTGAAAGATATGAAAGATCGTTTAACAATTTTCCCGCTTCTCACTTTAGTTTTATGACATGTTGTTGTTATTTCGAATTTTGGATGAGTTTGCTTTTTTTTAAATCGGTTTGAGAATTTAGAAATTTTTAGCTTAACTTTTAAATTTTTAGTTTCACAATTTCACAAAAATCTCACAAAAAACGCTGAAAATGGCCCCATAGTTAAATTTCAAAGAACAATTTTAGACTGTCAAATTCCTACATGGCATTTGTTTTTTGAAAATTTCTTAATTCAAACTTGGCAATTAAAGATGCCTCCCTTTAAAATTCTAATTTTGATGAATTTTCAGAAACTTAGAAATTCTTAAAAATGCTTGCAAAATGTTATTTTTTTCCATTTTTTGCAATATTTTTATCCAAAAGTTGTGTTTTTCGAATCTGAAACTGAAGTTTAAACCGTCCAAAATTTGATAACCCCACTTTCATAACATATATTTTTACAATTGTTTACAAGTCAGATTATAATTTTTAATTCTAGAAAAACCTCTTTTCTCGCAAAACCCCTTGATAAGGGGTTTCCTAAGCATTAGTCACTTTTTTCTGCTTTTTTTTTGGAAATATATTTTTTAAAAACTGTGTGAAAATAAATTGCGTAATGTGTAGGCTGTTGGAAATTTTTATACATATTCTTAACCTTTTTTTAGCTAAAATAAAAAAATCTAAAACTTTGGTTTTATATTTTTAGTCTCACGATTGCAAGTTTGAAAATTATTTGTAGACAGTTTTTTATCCCGAAAATTTGCACTGAAAAGTCTACCCATGAAATTGGATCCTAGCCACACAAAGCACAATATTTTGTGTTTTCTAGGTATCTTTACCACTTGTAACATTTTTTTTCTAAATAGTGCAAACAACCCAATTGTTGAAAAAAAGGGCTAAAATTTGGTAAATGATATATTTTTAACCACAAGTGGACCCATAATTTCTCTCCGCTACTACACATATCAGTTTCAATGGTCTGATTCCGTTTTCGTTTGTGTAAACAGATATATCAATTGTGCACTTGAATGAGTTCTTTGAGAGATAGCAGGTCATTCGAGCTCAATATGAACATTTGAGCTCAAAATGCAAAATCGAACACTTGAGAAAACCTTTTTTTTTGTTGTGGTGGGGATTCTTGTGAAAAACTGTGAACGAATCTTTGGTATGACCTTTAGACCTGTGACCTCAACTTCATATATTTTTTGTTCAATAGTCAGAGAAGGGAGAAGACTTTTGAAAAAAAAAACAAACATTTCTTTGCTCTTACCGCGGGTTTGGTTTGCATTGTTGTTTGTTTTCTACTAAAATTTTTGTAAAGGATTTTCTAGACTTTTATTGATTTTAAGAGAAGCTTTGAAAAGGTTTGGAATCGTTTTTTGAGCTGAAAAAAAACGTTTTTAATTGGTTTTCAATTTTTGCAACAAATATGAAGAATGATATTATCTCTTTTTTGAAATAAAGTAACTCTTCGATATATCTAGTATCACTTTTCGATGCGTCATTGTACCATAAACCCAAGTAATTGCTCTGAAAAAATGGTAAATATTTAAACCAGGAATGTGTTATTATGTTTGAAGCTATTGCCCGGTGCAAATGAATGTTTGTTCACCATTATTTTTAGAATTGAGATTTGCTCGATAATCAGTATCAAATAAATCTTAAGTGACCGATCTAGGAAATCAGATAATCTTTAGCTTTAGCCTCAATTATTAGTTATTTTTTCTTTTAAGCGCACTATCATCCACTTCGATAAACCTCTATTTAACCCCATTTTTACCAGGAGTTACACACGATTTTACTTGGTGTGAGAAGAGAATACCAACCCATAAATAGTGTTACAGTTGAAACGTTTTTCCTAGAATTTTGACACCGTGCCGCACTTGCAAAAATGGGCGGAGCTTTCCAAAAATTTCAAAAAATATTCGTGGACCCATGGGCTATCAACACATGAAGTACCATGGGTCCGAGGGTATTTTTCATTGTGAAAACACCCTTCACAAAGTGATGTCACCTCTCAGATAATGCCTGTTAGAAAATTCTTTACCCTACTTTAGATCCGGCTCAAACCCGATACAAAATGAGCTCAACCTCCAAAGAGACCTTGAACTAAAAATGTAAATTAACTCGCTTGATTAATGGATTTTAACGACCTAAAAATTCAGATGAACTCTGAAAACACGTAAAAATAGAAGGGCTTAAGAACACTTTTTCAAAAATTAGTCTTCGATAATTTGGAAAAAACGGCATTTTGAGCTGTTTTCTTGATAATTTTGGTGTATTCATTAAATTCAAAAAACCATGAAAAACAAAATTCGATTAACAACGAAATTTTTTCATGCTTCGGTCCCCATTATTGTGTATTTATCACATTAAAAGTTTTTGAACATTCCTCTTTCGAACCAGTTCCCATATTTTGAACAATTTCCTATTTTTTCTGCCGTCGCCATTTAAGGTGTGTGAAAAATGAGATGAAAAGCTATAACTAAATAGCTAATAATTAAAAAGAGCGTTTAATTCATAGTCAGTGTCACATGCTGTATAATTTCCGTTGCAATTATTACGGCAATTATGAGACCTTTTTTTTGAAACTGGTTTTTTAAATTTAATTTCCGATATTGTCTTGTTTTGCCTTCTTCCAGACTAGTAAATAATCCTTTTTGGCGTAGGAAATCATAGGAAATCCTCAAATTTTCCAGAAAACACTTTCCAATTGGTTTGTTTACCAGTGTGTAATTCCTCTTAATTTTCGATCTTGAAAAAAAATTCCCCCTCTAATGATCGAGTGGTGTTCGCTCCGGATGTGATCTTATGCTTGATAGATTCTGACAACTATGATAACAATTTTCTTTTTTGATAAATGAGCTGAGGGAATGAAATAGTAGGTTTAGTGATCGCATTGAGAGACGACAATGTTTTTACAGAAAGTGATGAAATTTTAGTTAGTTTCATCTTGATCCAGCAGCTGTGAGTTTATTTTCAAGTCTGATGCGGTTTTTTCCTTTCTTTCATGATGATGATTGGTGTTTTTTGATTTGTTAATTTATTGGAGTATAAGACATTCCAATGTCTCAAAATACTATGATCAGTGTGTAGGTTGGTGTCTCAAAGCTCCCACGCATAGTATAGTATATTGGAACTTTGATACACAAGGAAAGTACAATATTTTAATATTGGAGGTCAAGAAGTATTTATTAGCTATTCAACAGATTAAAAATCTTCAAAGTTATTATTCTTTCATAAGAGTGACTGAAAAATAATTATGATAATACGGTTAATTTCTAAGAGTCATAATTTAACGCTCCATTTTAAAAATCTGGTGATCCCTTATTGATAGTGGTATTCAAAAGTAAGAAAAAATGCAAAATTTCTTGAAGAAGAACTAACGGCAAATGAGCCCACAATGAATTCCTGCAATATAGGATCCGTGCCGAACTGTGAACATATTCATTTCTTACTGAAAATATGAAACCCAGTCAACTTAACTCACCTTTTAATAACTAGATGTTTAACATATTTCCGGAGGGGTATCAGAACTTTCAACCCTCATTTTGCCTATATTTTGCAGAAAATAGTTCTGGGACTATTACAAAAAAATCCCAGAAAAACGAAGAAAACCCTATATTTGAGATAGAAAAAAGGAAGAAAACCTATCTCATCCAGTAGATTTTTGCCTACCGTAATTTGCAATCGTGGCGAGACTCTCTAAGTTCGCAAAGTACATGTTCCTTTAAAATCAAGCCATTTGTTAAAGGGACATCTTCTGTCACAAAATTGTCTCCATGTGTCTTGCAGAGTACTGTAGGGCGTAAGAGGGAGTTTTTCTTCCTTTTTCGATGTTCTCATGGTCAAGCATAGGGTTTTTTTTTCCTTTTTCCCAGAATTTTTCTTTTTTTTTCAAAATTAGTCTCATTAGTGTATTTATTCTTGTAGTCGAAGCACAAAATATGATCATTTTGGTGAAGCCGAGTTCTCAAGTTCCCACAGTACCATTTTCATGAACTTTGGAGGCCTAGTCCACTGTTCAGCCCATTTTGTAGTCAGTGTGCAAAATTTGAGCAAACTTTGATTCGGGGCAGGGTAAACACCTCCCTTATCAAAATTGTTTTTACTTATTTAATTGGTCAGTAAAAAATATTTAAGAAAACAACTTTGAATCCCTAACGTTGCACATAACTTTACTAACATTACCAAAATGATAATATTTTTCCAAAAAAAGTTTTTTGGACCCTCATCACATTTTCCATTTCTTATGCAGAGAGTTTGAATCTGTTTGCAATTTCTATTTTTCTTCATGAATTTCAAAGAGCGATGAGAAATTAAAATTGCAACATGTGTTTTGCATCTTTCACGAAAGATGACAAATTCTCTCTCATTGCGAAAAGTTGCAGTTTCTAATCACTTTGTTGCAGAAACAAACATATTTTTTCTGTTTCACTTTCAGCTGTAAAGTCGACGCTTTTTTCCATTGAAAAATATTTACAGTATACTTTTATAAAACGCTTTGTTTCACTCTGTCTTCTTCACCTTTAAACATCATTTTTATCCCAAAAAAAGTCTAAAAAATGTTGTTTTCCTAAACAGAACCATAAAATAACAGCGAAATTTTACCCATCACTTGAGTAACTACTCCGTTGGGAAATATCGCTTGGTTTCCTTTTAAAAATAAATAGATTCCAAATAGGAACATTGCCAACAAAACGGGGGGGACGACATCATTTTTTGTGCCGCTCCACCCCTCCTTGAGAAGCTAAGAAAAAAAACGGAACAAAAATTGTTTGAAGTGCGAAAAGAAGCGCGGAATGGAAGACAACAGAAAAGGATGAGAGGGGAAATACTCGCATTTGAATACAATGCACATATACATACATAAATTCTGAAAAAATGTGCAACAGACGACGTTGTCGCTGAAATCGCTGAGCGCTCATCGCGGGTTGCAAAACCAGCATATGTTCTCAGTTTTGGGTATTCCACTGTTCGAGATGAAGCTTCCGCGATTCTGTCATTTTTTGAGACGTGTGGTAAGTGTTCAGTAATTTTAATAATAAACGTAATGCTTAATTAGCTAATTAGTGTAATTACTAATATTTTAATCTGTTAATTACATATATTGAATTTTCCTCATTATTCTGAAGGACGTACTAGTATTATGGAGATATTTTAAAATTCATAATAAGTAAAAAGGTTACTGTAACTTTAATTAAATTGATATTTTCATTTAAAAAAGTTATGAGATAATGTATCGCCCAATAAAAACATAACACTGATAGTGAAGTGAACGGAGCATGTACTGTAATTGCAAAAGTTTTCCTTTAACCCTAAACTTTTATACAAAAAAGGTCATTTTAGAGTAGCCCAACAAATTTTGTTAAATTCGTACTGTTTAAAGATCGTTAAACTGCTCATCCGAAATATTTCATGAACATTTCTAGAAACTCACATCATTCCCCTACAATTCGCATTTATTTTACTGCATATGACAGCAAGAAGAAAAAAAAACTCGTTTCACTTTTCAAATCTCAAAAACTGTACACTTAACTAAAAAGTTTTCGTTTTTCTAAGGACGAAACCCTTCTCTCAAGTATAATTGTAGAGGCCAATCGGAAATAAACAATACTTTTTCAGTCTCTGGTTCTCGTTTAGTCTTCCTGAAAAGTTGTTTCAGTGAAAACACTATCATATTCGTCTGGAATATGATTGATTGGGTTTAAACTACATATTGTATTTAATATAAATGCCGTTGCATCATCCCATTCATTGGGAAAAAAAGTTCGAACGACAATTAATCTAATCATCAAATATATCAACAAAAAAATCTCCCACGTATAGAAAACCAGTTTAATGTTATTCTGTGTTAAGTTCTTGTACTATAAATTTTATGATTGACTTTCTCACCCACTTAACTGACTTAACAATGGCGAATGATTTCTAGACTCAAGAATGCTGTAAATTAGAATGTTTCAAAGTGTAAACCTCAAGTTCCAACATTTCTTACAAAAAATACGTTCCACCATTTCCTTACAAAACGAAAACTGTTATTTACAACATTTCGTGCTTCGAGCCTCGCACTAAACAATATTTGCCTATTGTTACTATTTGGTTCTCGGTGCAAGTCGTAAAAAATTGGTATAATCTCTTATCATTTCCATACATTTCCGTCCAACAAATTCAAAATTTCATCAGTTTTGACCAAATTTTCAAGGACAGAAATCAAAAGACAGATTTGCATATATTGCCCCCAGAATGTAATTTTTTTTTGAAGTTTAAAGTTCACATATCGTGGTTCACATATCGCCGAGTAGAAATATGTGAAAGAATGTGGCATTTTGTAATGCGATCCAGTTATGTTTCGAAAAGAAAAGTGAAAGTCTATAATAGTATGGTTATTTTAAAAATTATTATGAGGCATCGAAAAACTTGTTTTGAAAAAAATTGAGGAGTTTTCAAAATTACATTTATTTTTAAAGGTACTGGTTAGGAATGAGGCTGTTATTTTCACAGCTGATCACAAAATATATATCGAGCTCTAAATTGAATTGTCCCTATAAGCAAAATATCATCGAATTTCATATGCGATGAAAAAAGTTCTTGAAATTTTGCTAAAGTTAAACTTTGGTGGTCCGGAACACGATCAAAATCATCCCGACACGCAACCAAATTTGAGGATTTCATACATGAGAAAAAAGTTTTAAAAAATTTGAAAACAAACTCTGACTTATATTTTGAATCACGGCTTCTTTTATTGGTTAAATTTAGACTATTTATTATATTGAATTTCAACATTTAATTCTTACTTCATGTAAAATACATAGAGTGCAACATTACAAAATGGATGAATGTTTCACTTCAGTTTTATATTGCCAACTCAAATATTCTTGATCTTGCAAGTTGGTTTTGACCTACCCAGAAAATCTAAGTATCTCACAAAGACATGCTATTTTCATCTGCGAGCGGTTGCGCTGCGGTCTTTCAGTAGAAAATGGATGATCCAAAATTTTAAACATAGTTTTGAGTGAAAAATATTTTTTTTGGAAATAATTAGTTTTTAAAGGGACTGTTTACTGATTTTGTCCCTTTTAAAATCCATTTTTATGATTATTACTAAAATCAGGTAGAGCTTATTCTGATTTAATATTAATATAAGTATCTCATCTGACGCACGCCGTATAATAGAGCAATTATGTATCAAATACGGGCTCATCACGTCCAAATGAGGGAAATAAAAATAACCAAAACGTACTTTTCTAGGACTCACATTTCATTACTAAAATTAATATTTCCCGCTGTTTCGGGAACTATTACAACCTGACCTCTTCTCGTTTCTTTCTCGATTTTATTTCCGCCCTGACACCTATAAAACTAACCAGACTTTATCATTGTCTGTCTTTATTTCTTTCCTACAATCTTTTTTCAAATAATTCTATATTTGTATAAGAAAGTGTACAACTTTTTAGTGGTATCAAGTTGTCCATCAAGCTACTTCTTTTTTTTTCGTATTGCTTTGAATTTTAAATCGAAAAAAGTCCTCAATTCTGTCCCTGACCCGACCTCGTTTCCAGTTTCTAAGGAAATCGCACGTAATTTCAATCGTGTATATGTATGTACATACTAATTTTCAACGAACACTTTTTTCCGTATATCCCCCCCCCCCTTCTCTTCCAGGCTTTCACTTCAACTACTAGTCAAGAGAAGTGTTTCACGCAATTTTCCGGTACCATCTCTCTTTTGATCAGTCAATATATACAGTGTGGCAAAAGCGAACATAAAAAAAGTGGTCGCATCTTTCTTATTGCCTTGAGGTATATGTCAGTGGCGAGAGTGTGTCGGTGTGGCGTCTCCTCTGTGCCAAAATCCTATCTCCTCCCCATTACGTTTTTTTTTCTCTTTTTTGAAAATGCTCGGAAACCACGCCCCCATTATTTTACTTTCATTTGGTTTTGGTTTGACTTGGTGTTCTTGTCTGTAATTTGAATTTTAAATGAAACATTTTTACCTGTTTTATTTGTTTCAGAAGTCATAAAAATGTTTAATTTTTCAAATATATATGTAAAATGTTTGTTTCAGATGTCATCCTCAACGTCATCTGTAGAATCGGTTGAAGATGAAAGTTGCTCGAATGAGTGCTCAGCATCATTCACATTTGATACAAATAATAACAGCAAAGATCATGAAGTTTGTTTTTTTTTAATGTTTCAAATTTAAAAACCTCATCCATCATTTTCAGGAACTTTGTGAAGAAACCCAAATGAAACTTAGCATCACACCAACACGCGAATCATTTTCGATGGAGCAATTGGAACGGCTGGTGACGATTGGTAAGTGGTACCAATGGGATCCTAGAACAATTATATAATACATATATTTTATTACACATTTTCACTACATTTCCGTGGGGGGAGAAATCCGAAAATAATAAGTACATATCCTGACTAATATTAATACCCATTTTCTCAAAAACCTATATTTTTTTCTTTCTTTCGTTTCGTTTTATAAGTGAACGCAAATAGATATTTATGAACCTTTTCATATTTTTTTTTGTCGGAGAAAATCCAAAGCCAATACCGTCTTGTATAAACAACACCTACTTTTTTTCTTAAACATTTTCGTAGGCTTCTCCTTTCAAAAGATGAGTTTTGGAAGGATTCGGGGGTGGATACATACAGAAAGGCAACCAATTTCGTTTTTATAGCAAAAGGTTAAAGAATCGAATTTCGTAAATTGAATTGTTTTTTGAGACGGTGGCTTATTTTTGGAACCAGAAATTTATCGACGTCATTAGGATATATTTATGTTTTGTTTAAGAATCAAATCAAGTTGTTTATTTTTTTAAAGAAAGGGAAAGGTTCTAGTTATGACTGATATTAAAAACTTAACATTCACGTCTAATAAAATACATATCCTAAATCTTCTATTTAAATTGTGGCAAAGCTTGAAAATTACGGGGGCAACGTGAAAAATCTTAATTTTTGAATTAGGATCAAATTAGATATCATCCGAAGCGGAAAACTGCGAAATTTTTTGAAAACATTATGGAGAGAATGAATTTTTTTTCAACTGAAGTGAAAATAGACTTCATAATTATTTCAAATATCGTTTTAAAATTTTCTAAAGCCACGTAGAAGCTGAGAAAAACGAGACTCGAGAAAACAAGCTTCAAAACAATGGCCTAGAAAAAGTGTCGACTAGCGAAAACTAGTTCGCGGCCATTATTACGTGGAAAATTCAGAAAAAATTAAATGAGCATAAATTAAAATGGACTAATATAAGTATTCTCCAATATTTGGAAACGATACCCAAAAAAAACTGATTGGAAAAAGTTCGGCCAGGTGGAAACTTTTTCTAGGCCATTGTTTCGAAGCGCATTTTATCGACTTCTACGTGGTTTTAGAAAATTTTAAAAACAGATTTGGAATGAAAATAAAGTATATTTTCATCACAGTTGCATTCGATAGCTCCGTCTTGTTCTCCTTTAACATTTTGAAGTGTAGTAATTGTGATAACGATTCGGTACAAATTTAAATTCAAAGTCTGAGCACAATATTTCTTCTCTAAACATGTGCTATAATTCAATAACTAAAAACCAATATTTTTCATCTCACTTTTCTAAATAATAATCTTAAAACGACGCAAATCAAACACTCTAATCTTTCTGGACTTTTCTTCACATCGTCAAGATATCTTGAGCGCATCAAATCCGATAAGGGAATGATCAACCCCTTCACGTTTTTTTTTCTTTATCTATGTTTTTTTGTTCACCGCCGCTCGAACTCTCAACCAACCACATTGCAAATTGTTCCCCGACGCAATTACAAAAAGCGAGAGAGTCTGAGTACAACTAAACAATATTTGCGTGTGCGAGCGCGACCGACCGACAGTCTGACGTAGATTTTCGACCCGAACGGAAAATTTGCAACTTGAGACCTGAAATAATGGGATTTTTTGAAGGTTGATCGAAAGATTAATGACATTGACAAATTTAACTCCCCTCTCAACCTGATTAGAACTCCCGATTGATGATGGATTTTGTTATTGACTTCTTCCAGTTTTTTAGTAAATACATTTGAGATTGAGCTGAAATAAAGGCAAAGATCACTGAATCATGGGATGATAATTTGGAACAGGATTTCCTCCTTTTACAAATTTATATAAATTTATATTGTGAAGGAAAAAATATTTCAAAAAAAAAGCTGTGTGTGTATCAATCCTTCAAACTCATTTCATCCGGAAAGAGTATATTTGATGGGCATGGAAAAACTTTTTGTTCCAATGACGATTTGAAATGTGTGATTTTATGGATGAATGAATGTTTGTTTCTTATTTCCGAATGCCTTCCGCACAACAAATCGTATAGATATGTATGTTCTTTTGAGAGAGTAGCATTGTAAGTGTATTTTGAGGATTATTTATGAGCGAGACGGGTGTGGGGTTGCCTTGTGAAAATGGAATGGTTGAATCGCGTTTTTTTCCCCGTCATTTTTTGGGGTTATACAAGATGAAGAAAGTTGGTTTTCAAGCATGAATGATTCTGAAATGGAATATTATTTATGGTTCAGATGTACAGATCTTGGTTCAGATTCCTAATGAAGCGTTTCTAGAGATACAAAAAAAACAAAATCTGAAAAACTGAGTAAGTGATCGAAATTATAAAAAATAAGGTGTTTTTCGGTATTTTTTCCATTTGTTATCCGGAATTCTAATTCGAATTTCAGTATAAGGTTAATTTAGACAAATTTTTAACAAAATTCACAACACTTTTTCTTAATTTCCATATTTTTTTCAAAAAATCTTCACAGTTTTGCACTGGGTGCGGTCTAGGTTCTTACCAAAAAAAGATTCGAATTTTTTTTGTATAGCCGTTGTTGTTGTTTTTGTTGTTTTCAATTTCTCGAATTTCCAAAGAGTGTAGTATGTATGTGTATTATTTTATATTCAGCTTCTTCTCTCTTTTTTTTTACTTCAGTCCGTTTCTACGTTTTTTTGTCTTCTTTTTCCCAACCACTATACACAAAACCAACCTCATCGTATATGACACACCCCATCAGGCGTTTGTGTCACCAAAGAATGAAAAAAAAATACGACTAAAAAACAAAATGGTTCTGTTATTTTTTTCCAATGTCTCTTGAGACAATAAAATCTAGAAATTTTGCAAAAAAAATGAAGCTAAGAAAGCAGAAAGAGAAAAAAATGGGTTTGGGAAAATTGAACCTATTAATCATTCATCCCAATGCACTTTGTTTGTGGGTTACGAGCTAGATTTATGGGTTGTATCATAAATTGGGTTTATGAAAACAAGTATAATAAATTTGATTGCAGGTAAGGGAACATTTGGACGAGTTGAACTGGCAAGGGACAAAATCAGTGGCGCTCACTATGCGCTGAAGATCCTTAACATTCATCGCGTCGTGGAAATGAGACAAACCGAGCATGTTCATAACGAAAAGACGGTTTTGTTGAAGCTCAAGCACCCATTTATAGTAAAAATGTAATTTTTTAAAATATCACATTTTATTTAGTAAAATTCTGATAAATTCAGGTACGCCTGCGAGAAAGACTTGAACCATTTGTACATGATTATGGAGTTTGTACCAGGTGGTGAATTGTTCTCGTATTTGAGAGCATCTAGGTTCGTTTCTTTTTTTTTTTAGTTATGACGTTGTTCCTCAAGTGAAAAGGGATATTTTCTGAGAGATTTTTTTTGCTGAGTGGAAAATTGCAGAACATATGAAATTGTGCGGAAAATAACGTGATATTTTTTGGTTCTTCGGGAACTTGCAAAAAGTTCCTGACATGCAAAAAGCAAAAAAAAATGTAGTTGGGGTCAAGTTGAGTTTTTTTGGAACGGGTTGGAAAACAAGGAAGTTTGATAGCTCTTAATATAAACAATGTTAAGCTGAATGTAATGGTTTTGACATGTTCATTTTGACAAATTAGGTTCCTTGTGAACCAGTTTTTTTAAAATGATTTCTAAGCTTTAATGGCCCAATACTTGTTTTTTAAGCCAACGCAGGTTAATAAATCTAAAAATAATAAATAATAATTAAAAAAGAAAGAAAAATTAAGCCAGTCGGAATCGAAGACTAGAGCATACAGCGAAATTTTCGGCCAAGTTTCATTCCGGGTAATTTTCTTAGAATTTCTTAAAATTTTTTAATTTCTGCTTCTTTTTGTATCCTTTTTGGGTATACAACATTAAATTTTAAACAAATCTCAAATCTCAAAACCGTTGAATGGCCTTCTCTAACCCTTTTATTGATACAAAGACGTGAGCAAACCATATTTTTTTCCGGGTGTAAACGAACCCCTGCGAGTTGTTCTTAAAAATTATCTTTAACCTCACTAGATACTTTCTCAATTGTCATTCACTATCAGGCAAAAAAAAATTCAACATT
Source organism: Caenorhabditis virilis (assembly GCA_964036255.1). NCBI lineage: Eukaryota > Metazoa > Nematoda > Chromadorea > Rhabditida > Rhabditidae > Caenorhabditis > Caenorhabditis virilis. Next base: position 3,555,583 of record OZ038420.1, on the reverse strand, counting down.
CCGATTTTCAGATCCTTCTCAAACTCAGTCGCCACTTTCTATGCTGCTGAAATTGTTACAGCGTTGGAATACATCCACGCACTTGGAATTGTAATTCCCCCCATCCAATTTTCTAAAAACCAAATTCTTAAAATTTCAGGTTTATCGTGATCTCAAGCCAGAGAATTTGATGCTTACCAAAGACGGGCACATCAAAATGGCAGACTTTGGTTTCGCCAAAGAACTTAAAGATAGGTGGGTACGAAAAAAAAGCGCGATACTAAAGGGTAGTTCTTTGGACCTGATCCCATCTCTTTTTGATGTTTTATCTATTGGTGTCTTTGTGTTTCTGGCTTGAATGACAACAAATGTTTTGAGGCAAATGACCACTTGAAACGGAGGGGGGGAAGAATTTGTTGATGTTTGATCTGATCGATTTTTCCCTCAAATCGCTTTGAGAAAAACGAATCAGGTGTAATTTTTATAGGAACAAGAGTTCTGAACTTTTTTTTATATCTGTGAGCGGACATAAAAAACGTTTTTTGAGAAAAAGAGAGAGAGAGAAACTTTGTCATTAAAAAATTGGGTAGTTTCTTTTGACAAATATTTCAATATTTCAGAACCTATACAGTTTGTGGAACACCGGATTATCTGGCGCCGGAATCATTGGCAAGAACCGGACATAATAAGGGTGTTGATTGGTGGGCGTTAGGAATCTTGATCTATGAGATGACGGTTGGAAAGCCCCCATTCCGTGGGAAGACGACATCCGAAATCTATGATTCGATTTTGGAGCATCGATTGAAGTTCCCAAGAAGTTTTAATTTGTCAGCAAAGGATCTCGTTAAAAAGTTGTTAGAAACTGATAGAACTCAAAGACTCGGGTGTATGAAAAATGGAACTCAAGATGTAAAGGAGCATAAATGGTTCGCCAAGATTGATTGGGACGCTATTTTGCAACTTCGTGTCGAGGTACCCAACCAATTTCATCATTTTCACTTCATACTAATTCTAATTTCAGCCGCCAATCATTCCAACGCTTTATCATGCCGGGGATACGGGAAATTTTGACGATTATGATGAGGAATGTGTCACCCCAACTGCTGTCCAACGGGAGAGAGACCTTTTCTCCGAATGGTGAAAAAACATCCATAAAAAAGAAATTTGAAAATAAATCATAATGTTGAACATAAAAAAATTGTAGCATTCCTTGTATAGATCACATTTGAATTGTTGGTGTAATTTTTTCTCTTATTTTATTACTTCTGTTTTCTTTTCTTTTTATTATTTCAAGTCATTCGAACCTGTGAATCGATTACATTTTCTCCCTTTCCTATGTAGAAAGTGCATCTTACTGGACATAATAAATATTTTGTAGCATTCTTCATAGCACTATATTTTAAAAAACCATTTTTCGAGTGTTTGAAATGTTCTGTCGCTCATCCCTATTCCATAAGCCCTTTAGGAAATTGGACCACTGCCAAGACACCTTTAATGAAACCTAGCAAACGGATTAGAGATAATTGTTTTTGGGCAGGTGTCCTGGCAGTGTGCAAAGATGTTATCGATTGCTCGGAGTCTACCAACGTTCTATCGAGAGTCATAACCAAATAGTGAACAGATGAAACGTCATAGTTGCAGTGCTGAGCTCTGTGTTTATTATTTTTGGATGTTTATTTTCTCTTTATTTTTCTGAATTTTACTAAATTCTTTCAGAACGAGAATGAAACCTCAGTTCATTTGTGAAATCAGAAGGGTTAGTGGATTATTTTGTAATGATCGGAGACCTTATTATATTAAACATGAAAATTTAAGATGGTAAGTTCAATGGTATGTAGTTCTAAGGGTGGTTCCTTGAATAATTATCTCCGACGAATCCAAATGTTAAAATTGAACCTTATAATTCTGCTTTTTTTTCAGGGACATACGGACAAGTTGCGAGTCAACAGAATCTGGAAAGCATCAATATGTGAGCGTTGTAATAGATTTCATATACGATTACAACTCATCCAATTTATGGTCATGTGATACTGAAATTTATTTTCGTTTGGGAAGCCTCTGTAGTCCTCTCGCTACAACATGCAAGGATTTTTGTTTTAACCGTTCTTCGAAACAATTGTATTTTCAAAATATTTGTATTGATAAGATTTATGTAGAACTTTGGGAATTTGAAATATCAATAAGAATTAAATCAATTGTTGGAATCCAAGAAAAGCCATTCTGGGATTTTTCTCGACCAAGGAATATTGATTCGGAAATTACGCTACGTGGAAATGGTTTTAAACTTTATGTTGACAAATATGTAAGTTTTTTTAAAAGAAACATTTGAATAAGATAATAACAGTCTCGTATTTTTTCAGCCACTTATGTGTTTTTCACCAGTTTTTCGTGAGATGTTGTCAAGGACTGATAGGAAAAACGATAATGAGCTTGAAATTAATGATGAAAAGCATGCACTGCAAACTTTCCTCCGATATTTGTATCAGCAGGAACGAGAAATTACATGTAAGGCTTGCGTTGTTTTGATTCATTGTTAATATCAGAATATGTTTTAAAAAATATTTAACTCTCTATCTTTATTCAACACGAACATTTAAATTTCAAACAAAAATTTCAGATATACTTTGCGTTTTGAAATTGGCTTCAAAATATAGAATTGACTTGTTTCTCTCAAACGTTGAAGAAGAGCTAATTTCTACACAATATTTTAGGGACGTGGTCAAATGTATGTTTGCGAGAGGATTCAACTTACCGAAGCTACGTGTGAGTTATTTTGATAAAGTAATTAAAAAATGAATAATTAATTTTATAGGAAGCATGCAACATTCCGGAGGAGAAGGAAATTGTAGTTGTAGCTGAACCAATGGCTAAAAGGCGACGATGAAATTTCTTATGTGTTGTCATTTTTTTCACCCTTTCGTTTATTATTTTTTGTTATTATTGTCTCACAAATTCGGCTTCATAAACGCGAACTTCCCTATTTTGCGAAATAGTGTATGGTGAGGGATAATAAGACAACGCAACGCAACCCTTTCCATTGCCCTCACGCGTGGCGTGTCGATTTTTTTGACAGAGTTTATATAACAAATTTCACGTTTATATAACAGATTTTGTAAACAACTAATAATTCTTTTATTATTGCTACCCATTTAATAAAACTCATATAAAAATCTCCTTTTTTAATTTTTCATATAACGTTTCAGCCATCTCCTGGAACAAACGACTACTGCCTAACAAACTAATACCAATGGAAGTGATAGGTCAAAAAAAAATATACAAAATAATCAAGCTCAGAAAGGATAATTAGAAAATATTATTTCCATGAACTTGTTAAAAAAAGCAAATAAATAAAATTGAGGAAAAACAAAAAAATTTATCCTTAAAAATGTCGTTTTAGAAATAAATTCTTTAATTTTTGAATGTACCGTCTAGTTATAGGTGATTAGGAAAACAGGTCTATTGTAAGCGATATGTAATTGATGTGATGATTAATTGTGACCAGTGTTCCGATCCGGACTTTTCAGATTCGGATTTCTCGATCTGATCCAGTCCGATCCGGATTGCGATACGATCCGTATCGGATGAAATTCGGATCTATAAATATCAAATGTTAGATTTTAGAATACAAATTTTACTATTTTGCTCGAATTTAAAATGTTCATCCTATTTTAAAAACCCTCTTAAGCAACAAATTATTAGATGATCGAAAAATCATAAAATTTATTTGGAAGAAAATATCCACATTACCGGTGAAAATAGCCAAACATGCTCTAAAATGACACTTTTCGGTCAAAAATGCACATTCAAACCTCAAAATTGAGCATTTTTTCTCAAATTTGAACTGAAACGGTCGTTTTTATTGTTTTCTTTCAAACCTAGTGCTCAATATTTTTTGTCCAACACTTTTGTGCATAATAACTTGTCTTACATTTGGCAGTACTCGGTGAGAATTCAGAAAAAATGCAGCTGGAATTTAAGCCAGGAGGCACCTTTCCCTGGCAAAGTTGTAAAAAGTTTTTTTAATATTCATAGATTCTATTGTAAAACTGAATAAAGGAGATAAAATGTTTAAAGGATCATAACTCGGATCAAGCCGTTCACAGTCTTATGCAAATTTTAAGTCTCCATATATTAAACAAATTCCTAACTTTTCGAGCAAGATATGATCCTTCGATATTCATTTTTCTCATGCTAATAACTCTGCTATAAAAATCCTCATTCGTTTCCCACGAAATAAAGCAAAAAACCTTTAAAATATCCAAAAAATTCCCACATTCCACCAGCACGTCATCATACAAATTTATTGCTCATTAAAAAAAATATATGCGTAATTACAATTCTTCCAGAAAAAATAATAAATTCTACATTCTGCAATAAAATCTAAGAAAAAAAAACACAAAAAAAGGAAACACTAGAATACAATTTGCATATCACAAGTTAACTATTGTCTGGGAATGTATTCTGTCAAATGAGATGAACGTAAAAAAAATATATAAACTGGGCTTCGGGGGGTGGAACAAAATTTCAGCATATACTGAAACATTTTTTTTCAAAAGGAAAAGTGACACAAATTCCTAAAACTATCACAACATCGTGGTATAATTTAAAGAATGTTTAACACAACAATCACTATCGGGAATTTGGAATGAAGTAGGAAAATAGGGCATTTTTTTTGATTTATATATAATTTTGATTTTTAAAAAAATTGTGAAACTTTGTATATGCTTAGTCTTCAAGGTTTCTGAAGGCATTTTGCATTCCTTCCAACAAATCATCATAATCCTTCTTGATCTTAGCTTCACCATCGGCGACTGGGTCCTGAAACAATGAAATCATAGCAAAATATCCGAAAATTGATGTACCTTGAATTTCATGGAAGATAATTGATGAATAAGATCTCCCATATGATCTCTGATTGTTGACCATGTCACCTTATTCTCCGATTGAGCAGTCGATTCAACAGAGTGACGAGCCAAATCGTAGAATGCAATCATGTTCTTCAGCATACCGACAGTCTTGTAGAATGGGCAGAAACGATCGTATTTGGTGTAACCGTTTTGTTGAAGGAAATCGTCCTTGATGATCTTGGCAACCTCAAGAGTGATCTTATCAGACTCGGCGAGTGACGCTTTTCCGACAAGTTGCACAATTTCGGAAAGATCCTCTTCCTCTTGAAGAATCTCCTTACACTTGGTACGAAGGGAAACGAATTCCGGATAGCTCTTCTCGTAGAAATCTTCGAGGGATCTCATGTATTTACTGAAACAAATTTTATATGCGATTTTCTTTAAAATTGTTTTTCTTGGAAGTTTTCTAACTCAATTATGAAATTCACTAATGAGTCATATCTTTACCCACTTCTTTATTTCACCCATCTCACCTAGCGACTATTCAAAACAACAACGCAATTGTTCCCCCAACCCCCCTTCCCTCTTTTCCAACGACTTCACTAAACGCAGTACGCCGAGCACTCACATCATTCAACGTTTCCTTGGCAACAAACACCGCTGAAAAGACGCAGGCCTCTCATTCTGAAAGAACTCTCGCGTTCAACTAGCCAACAACAACAGAAGAACGAAGAAGCCGACAAAACTCTCTTGTTTCTATTCTCTTTTTTTCCTATTTCATTCGAAATAATCAAGTGTTTCTATCATACTTATAGAATTTCTCACACATTTCTTCACTAGTTGTCGGGTCTAGCCGACACTGACAACGTGGAGCAATATTCATCACAACACGTGTTCGTCTACTTTCTCGCTATTGTTCGACAAACATATCTCAACATCTAGCAAAAATTCTAATTGCAATATCTCCTACATCCCAACGTCACCAATCGATAATTGCATTTCCTTACCAACCCCGTCAATCGCATCAACCAGTGACAGTGAAGACTTCTTCGTTAAAAAATATCATCTAGACCAATTTGTTGTTCCAAAGATGAGCAGCGAAATCGAGGTAACAAACACATATATAGGACGCGAAGAGGTAACTGGAACTGGTCGTGGACGCCGCTTAAACAGCCTCCCAAAAACTTGTTTCATTCAACCAAAATCCACCGGATTGGCTAGCTTATTTTTACAATTCGGCTTGCTTATAATCAGCGGCATAACCGCCATGTTCTTCTTTTATCATGTTGGAGGATACGAGTACATGCAATGGAATGAGAACTCGACGATTCTCGAGCCGGTACACCACAACTTTCAGCAGGGCTGGCGCAACGGCGACGACTCCATCGTCAGCGACTCCGTCGTAGAATTCGCATCTCATGCTGACAACACCGATGACACAACTACGACCATCTTGACAACGTTACCACCAACAACATCGACTGAATTCGCTGAAACAACCGTTGAAACTACCACTAGAACACCTGAAACATCATTCCCCATCCTAGAAGAGGCAAATGATACGCTGGTATCTACACTTGATCGTACTATGGAGTTTATAAATCAAACGATTGAAAACAGTCAGAAAGCTAGAACTAAACGCGATGAGGTAAGATTTTCATGACTATTCAAACCGTTGTTATTGTTTTTTTTTAGATTTCCACAACAACTCCCGATCCATCAACTGACTCGTTTACACAATTCATCGACAGTATTTTCGCAAATGATGATAAGGAGAAAGATAATGCCACGTTTGGAATTGAACAAGTGCCTATGACGTCAGTCCTGATTGGAGTAAGTGAATTTCTCAACAAAAATATATATATATTTAATTAACCACCCCAGGGAGTTGAGTTCGACTGGCTTGAAGTGATCCGCATCTCAACTTTGGTTTATCTTATGTGCTGCGTTATATGGTTCTTCTCAATGGTCCTCTTCATATTTACAATTCGTTGCGAGATTATTGACAGTGTCATTGGAAACTGCGTACTTTTGGCGGTCATTGTCATTTACCAATTTCTGCACTCGTTCCTTATTGCCGCTTTAGTTTATTTCCAAGTAAGCCTAGCCCTGATGAAACGAAACGTTCTATTATCACAATTCTTTCGTTTTAGTCGGAAATGAGTTGGCGAACAATGGCTATCACTATCGGTTCACTTGTCATCTTATCAGGTTGCGCGTTTCTCGGTTGCATTTGCTTTACATTGAACTGTGGATGGGTGAAATACATTGACTACATGCATAACAACCCGCAGGTTTGTTGTTCATTACGACTTTGCATTCCCTGAACATTTGTTCCCATAGCAACATTAGGGTTTTTTTTAAATATTCCAGTGTGCGTGCATCACCGGATTAGTCAACTTGATCAAAGGAAAACATGAGAACAGAGAGCGGCAAAACAATTACACAATGGATGATCGGAACACGGCTGTTCAGAATAACATCCAACGCCAAGAAAACGAAATTGAGATCTCACACTTCAGCGCGTTCTAGTTACTGTGTTATGTATATAGAGCTTTAATTTTCATTGACATATCCCATGTTTTTTGTTGCATCATTGTTCATCATTCCGTAATAAACCGTTCTCATTCCCCCCAATGCTGAAAATCTTAATATTGTTTACCTGTAAGAGATAAGCCAGTTAATAGATGGGAAATGTTTTCTTTGAGCAAGTTTCTTGTCCAATCCCCAGAACACTTGAACAATACCAAGGGTGGCGGATGTTACCGGATCGGCGAAATCTCCTCCTGGTGGAGATACGCTGAAAAGGGTGTACACATTAGAATACATCAATTTTTTGTTTGAAAAAACTTACGCTCCGACAATGGTGACAGATCCTTCACGCTCTGGGTTTCCGAGGCACTTAACCTTACCGGCACGCTCGTAGAAGGAAGCCAAACGAGCAGCCAAGTAAGCTGGATAACCAGAATCGGCAGGCATTTCTCCGAGACGTCCAGAAATCTCACGAAGAGCCTCAGCCCAACGAGATGTCGAGTCGGCCATCATAGCAACGTTGAGACCCATGTCACGGAAGTATTCGGCGAGGGTGATACCAGTGTAGATGGAAGCTTCACGAGCAGCGACAGGCATGTTTGAAGTGTTGGCGACGAGTGCGGTACGCTTCATGATAGATGTGGTGACACCATCAACTTCCATGGTAAGTTCTGGGAAATCACGAAGTACTTCAGACATTTCATTTCCACGTTCTCCGCATCCTACGTAGATAATAGCGTCAGAGTTGGAGTATTTTGAAAGAGATTGCGAAATGACAGTCTTTCCGCAACCGAAAGCTCCTGGGATGGCGGTGGTTCCTCCTTGGACACATGGGAACAAAGCATCCAAAACACGTTGTCCACAGAGAAGCGGGTTGTTGGCGGCGAGCTGAAATTTTTTATGTTTTACCATCAAAACTCATTAAATTTACCTTCTCAGCGCATGGACGTGGGTTACGTACTGGCCAGACTTGAAGCATAGAGAACTTTTGCTTCTGTCCAGCGAATTCAACCTCAAGAAGGACATCCTCAACGGTATATTGTCCAGATGGTGCAGCGAATGTGATAGTTCCGCAAGCATTTGGTGGAAGAAGAATCTTGTGCTTGATGAGCAAGTTCTCGTCAACACTTCCGAGCTCGTCTCCTCCGGTAACGTGAGCTCCAACACGGATGTCCTTGTTAAGCTTGTAGTCCCAACGAGATTCGCGAGACAACGCTCTGGTGGTGACTCCTTAAAGAAATATTTAGATTATTTTTTGGCAAGTTACGAGTTTTTTTTACCCTTTGGAATGTAGATGGATTGAGTCATATCAGCAATATCCTTCAATGGACGTTGGATACCGTCGAAAATCGAACCCATAATACCTGGACCCAATTCAACGGAAAGTGGCTTTCCAGTACGGAGCACTGGATCTCCGATGGTGACGGCAGCTGAAAAATTAAAATTTGCAGGGGGACATTCTTTAAAATAAACTTACAGGTTTCCTCGTATACTTGAATTGTGGCGAAGTCTCCTTCCAAACGAATAATCTCTCCGACAAGTTCTTGGTGACCGACACGAACCAATTCGTACATTGCAGAACCAGCCATTTTCTCGGCAGTTACGACTGAAAAACACATTTATTTTCACAAACTCGCTTAGTTTTTATTAGTTACCAGGTCCGGAGACTCCGTATACGAATCCATAAGCAGCCTCGCTGACTCCATCTCTTTGACTTGGGGCCATTATCCTGTAAAAATGATAATAAATTCGGCAAATAAGGTAGAAAAAGCAAATAGATGAGTAAATTTCACATAAAAACACATTTTTCAGATGCATATAACTACAATTTTGACGGATTCTGAAATACAACCAGCCGAAATGTATCAAACAGTAAAAGTACGACAGAGAATCAACGATTAGAGGTTGAATAAAGACCAACAAAGGCCAGACGATCGTTGAGCGCTGCGAGACCTTCGTGTTCGGTGGAGTGCGCTTTCTGCATGGCAGGAATGAGGGGGAAGAGAGTCGTTGTAGGGGGAAATGTGTGGCAAATGATCGATAGCGCATTTTCTCTTGCGTTAGACAGTGCAGAGAACACGTGTGTTGGCAAGAGAGGGCAAAGAAATTAGCGGGTGTCCCTGGCTAAGTGAAAAGAGATGCAGAAGACAAAATTTTTTATTTACGAACATTTTTCAAGTCTGAATTAATTTTTTTGTATAATTTTTATATATTTTTAGTAGGATTTATAGAAAAAACATAAAAAATGGTTAAATTACTGCTTATGTGGCCTAAATTATAACTTTACAGGTCTACAATCCAAACAAACTTGGGTGAATAATGTTTAAATTTTATTTTTCAGCAACAATTCTGACTCATGAAGTCGGTTTTGTTTCCAAATTTTCGGATATTTTGCTTCTTTTGCCCGTGATTATTATCTTATTGAAACGTTTTTCTTTATTTAAAAGTAATTCTTTTTTCAGAATACTATCTTCGGATTCAATAAATTTATGGGAAATGGACAACAGCGGCATTAATATGAAAGTAAGCTATTTTTAATGGAATTACAAATATCGAAAATGAATCATATTATTGAACAGATCTGGGAAAACATCATCAACTTCTGGACAAAATCAAAGATGTGAAATTAGTTGAATAGATGTTGAAGGGATTGAGATCATGATCATCACGGTAGGAAGGATTGAACTGATAAATGACGACAGTGCTGAAGCCGGGAAGATGTCAAGCAGTTCGAGCAAGAGCAATATCGTGGCTATACGAAGCTCATCATGATTCATACAAACTTGCATTGTTTACAATTTTACTCATTCACATCTTGTTGAATAAACTTGTGTCTTATTGTGTTCTCACTTTATAGATACCTTCAATTCGTTAAAAAAAAGCTATTTGTTTTCTGTTATTTGGTTTGTGTTACCAGTAGTTATCGGTTATGCTGATTTTTTCAAAGAAAAAGCATGAGACGTTTTTTTTAGGAAATCGAGTCATTTTAGGATCCTTTTCATTGGTTTTGCCTTCAGTAAACATGGTAAATTCGGATGGACCAGCAACACCCGGAACATCCGAGTCTAGTATTGAGAAATTTCAAAATTCTGGGGAGGAAGAGGATGTAGTGGATTGTGCCAGAATTGTAGCTGATTCAAATCAACAAGATTATGAGCAAATCAATAGTTTGGTTGGGAATAAGACAAGGTTTTCTATAAGATTTTTATAATATGGCATTGCATAACTTTAATTTCACTATCCTAAAGTCATACCGTTGATTTATGTTACATTTAAAGTTGAAAGCATCTGCAAATCTGTTGGAATAAATGCTGATAACGAAAACTTCATAAATGTGTTCTGAAATGTGCGCTTTATGCTACTGGAATTGAAATTTTTGAAAAATGCATGATTCACGTATTTCTATTCTGTTTATAATTATATGTAACCTTTGCAAAAACCAGACAAAAACTTGCATTTATGAGAATATATGGTGGGAACTTACTATCAAATTTTTTAAAACAAACATTGTTTTTTTTTCAAACGTGTGAGGAAAGACATTTAAAAATTTATGAAAATTAATTTAAAATGTGAGAAATCTAAGCATACGGAAGTGTTTCGGTTATTTTTTATTAGATTGTTCGTTTTTTCTGCGAAAAAAAATGTTAATTATTACTGAAAATATTATAAAGGTGTAAAGTAATAATTTCAGAGCCGAAAATTCTAAAATAGATCCTGTCAGACATTATCAAACCAGCGGACCGATTCATGCTGATTCTCATAGTTACAAGGTTGTTATTAAGCCGCCGACGTCAAAATCATTGGTTGTAAATGGCAAAACGATTCAGGGAAGCGAAAATAAGGAAATCAATTTTGAAAATGAGACGAAGTATGTTGCTTCGATGAAAAATTCAACAGTTGCTTCATCATCATCATCACAATATGGTTTCAAAGTTCCAGCCAGTGTCAACAGACAACTGCAGAACAATTCTCGTGGATTTAAAAGGAAGTAAGTTTTTTTTTCACAAAGAAAATGTATACTAAAATGTTTTTTTGCAGATTTGATCAAGAAATGCCAAATCTGCTAACGTTGGACCAAAAATTGGAATCTGCTAACGTTGGACCAAAAAACGCTCACTTTGATGTCGTCGAAAACAACTCGCCTGGTTTAGTGCAATCTTTAGAACCATTATCATCACACCAAAAAGTTGAGCAATATCTGAAGTATCTTAAAGATAAAAACGAGAATAAGATGAAAACGAACGTTTTTGTTAAAACTGATCCAAAGTAAGTTTTTTAAAATAAAAACGTATTATTAAAAATCTAAATATGAATTCAGATTTGGACAAGAGCAAAGTAATTCGAGACAAAATATTGAAATTCGAAATGCATCAGTGAATTCTCCAGCACTTGCAACACATCAAAACAATGGTCAAGATCTGAAATCGAGAAATGAAATCGTGAGACAAAATGGAAATCAGATAAACACGAAACCTCAAAATGGTTATCTCCGAGGAGCATCGCCAAGCTCAATGAAACCACCAACACAATCGCAAAAGCAAACGGAATGTGAAAATCAACAATCAAGCGTTGATGAAATCGTTAGGAGAAATGTTGAACAAATCAAAGCAAAAGTTCTAAATAATGCGCAAAAACTCAATTCTGCGCCAGAACCCTTAACAATCTCAATGAATCCTTCGGCACAGTCACCAAAATCGAACGGGAATCGAATCACGAAGGATATCAACTCGGAGCAATTTGTTCGCTTGCAAGAAGTCCCACAATTTCGTCCAGCGAAACTTGAAACTTTGAGGCAAATAGTTGAACGACATAAGAGAGTTCATGGAACTTCAAATTTGATTAGAAATTCCGAGGAAAGTGGCCTTGATAGATATGAATTGACGTTAGTGTTTAGTTTTTTCCCGTTATGTATTGAGAATTGAGAAATTTATTATCAGGGCTTGCAATGAAAATGCGCAAAACGGTAGCGGAGCTGGAAAACAAGTGGAAGGAGATTTGGATGAGAATAACAAAAGGTTTGATTGTTCAAGATTTTAACGACTACGTGCCGTTAGTTTTTAAAACACGATTTTTATTTTGTTTAATGTTCTCTACAGCTTTTTTACCTTTTGCAATTGGATCAAAACTAATGGCACATTCCTTTTTAAAATATGACAAAATAAAAAAAAACACCAATTTTTTAGGGAAACATCATCCCCAAAGGAATTTGCAAAACCGATAGGCCCTGCTGTGTAAGAATTAATTTCTTGTACTGTTAAAAAATTACATTTTTTTAGGCCAAAAGGAGTGAGAAATGCCGCTTCTTCAACTCGGCAAATGCTATTGAGAAAGCAATATTTTCGCGTGGAGTTGAGAGACAAAATGTTGCATAGAAGGTAAGTAAAAAAATTATCTTCCATAACATTATGACAAAATTTCAGATTAGCAAACATTGGAAACAGTTGCTACATGAATGCCACACTCCAGGCATTATCTTCAATGGGAGCTTTCATGGGTTTGGTGAAGAAGAACTACAACTATTGGTTCAAAATGTCCAACGGACTGGAAATGAACAGATTCATTTCGAGAAGAGGGGACACGATGAAATTGAAATTTTTGTATGTTTTCAGACGAATTCTTGTTTTTTTAGTTTTATAAATAAAATGCTTACAGGGTAAGATTTTGTGAAGCACTCCTTCATTTGAAGGACAGCACCGCGACGGTCCGAATGGAAGATGCTAAGCTGGAAGAACTCCGAAATTTATTCGGACAGCTGTACCACGACTTTAACAACGATGAGCAGCAAGACGCTCACGAATACTTGGACCGTCTTATGATGTTTTTTAACGAAGTGAAAAGGGAATTCGGAATAACGATGGGAAGAGAGTAAGTTAAAATTTTTTTAAATAATGAGATAAAGTTTAAAAATTCTAGAGATATTCCAACAAAGGAAATTGTTAGCTGGGTTGAGTCTAGGTAAGAAAATCTTGAAAATATGGTGTCAACACTTCTTTTTTAAAGATTTTGCTGTACAAATTGCAATCATGAGCGAACCCAGCAACCAACGGAAATGTTGAACATTGGTGTCAGTTTGAGGTGATTTAAAATATTTGAAAAAAAAAGAAAATTTTATTAATGTTCAGACCGAATAAAAAGCTTCAAGAATTATTTAACAATGCATTTCCATGCACGTTCAACCCTGATCTGAAATGCGAGATATGTAACAAGAGGGGTTCCAAGATGAGCCAAAAAATCAATGAGGTTCAAGGGTAATTTACAAAATATTCGAAAGTCGACAAAATCTTTTGTTTTCAGTCATTTGATTCTGAATTTGAAGAGATACAAAATTGAGAATGGCCTTCCGCGGAAAGATACCCAAACAACGGTGCACATTCAAACACTATTGTATACTTCGGAAGTCATGAGACACCAAACCGAAATTGAATTTTTCGATGAAGTGTTAGTGATTTTTTCCCTATTTTTTAAAGATTACTATTTAATAAATTGATTTTTTTTAGTGATGAGGACAGCGACGAGCTAGACGAAGCCTTTAAAATGTCACCAATGTCGAGAAAAAGGTTGGCGCCCTTATCAAATTTCAAGAATGATGAATGCGCCCCGAAAAAGACGACCGGGATACCATACACAGTGAATTTTGATAAGAGTGGAGCGATGGAATTGCACAGGGATGACGCTTATTATAATGGGAGAGAAATGAAGAATAAAGGTGGCTTGGATGAAAATGGTAATATTGAGCGTGTCAAAGCAGTTAATGTGGAAACTGAAGTTAATCAGGTAATCTTTAATCAATATTTAAAAGAAAATGGCTATAAATAAGTAAACGCAAGATAAAAGCCAAAAACCTTGTCTTTGACAAGAAAAGTGCCTGAAGTGCTTTCGGAATGTTTAAAAATGTTTCAAGAGCCTGAAAATTTGCAAAATTTTGAACTTTGAAGTTCTATAAGTTAGCTCAAACTCAATCAAAAGAAATACGTTTCGAATGAGAAGGAGGACTGTACTCATTTTGCAAATGAGATTTAATCTATTTAAAATTCAATAGTAAATTCAAAAACAATAGCGAAAAAAATTACAAAAAAACTAGAAAAGGCACCTGTAATCTAAATTCTGAGCTTTTGCTTTTTACAGGTCGTCGAAGACGAACCCAATTGGACCTTGGCAAACGGTTTTCCAGTATTCCGACTTGTCGCCGTTGTCTGCCACGAAGGGAATGCCTTCGATAGTGGCCACTATGTCGCCTATACACGAAATTTCTTTGGAAAATGGACATTCTCGTCCGATGACGATGTTAAGGAGGTATTATATTTTTTTAAAGAAAATTCTAAAAACGTTGTCTTTTTCAGGTCCCGCTTTCGGAAGTGTTGGAAAAAGTATCTAAAGAGGGATATGTGTTCTACTACTCCAAAATCGACCCCAACAATCCGGATGATCTCTGAACTTAGGTTTTCATCGAGCTTTTTTAAATTTTCAATATTTCCTAGCCGTTTGAATAGTATTTTTGGGAGTGAGCTCTTTGAGCTCTTCTCAGAAAATGTTTTGTGTTTTAATATCCCAACTTTCTTTTTTTTAATATTTATATTGGAAGTCTTATTGATAATTTTGAACATTTCTTCAGTACCTTTTCTGATTTTTCTTTTCTTACCACTCGGGGTTACTTCTTTTTTTGTGATTTTCAAATATTTCCCCCTTTCCTGCCGCTTTTTTACGATATTATGTATGTAAAAATTTGTTGAACACGTTATTTCTTCATTTGCCCTAATGTCCTTTAGAAATTTTGCTAGATATCTTCTTTTCCCTGAAAACTGTCCGTCTTGCCAAATTTTCATGTATTTTTTAAAAATCAATTTCATAATTTTCCATTTAGTGGATCTCGAAAAAACTCCAAAACGTGGTTTTGAGCGTTGCTTTTTGAAGCTTTATGGTGATCTCAGTGAGCTTTATTCCGCTAGATTTATCCCATTTGTTTTTAACGTTTTTAGACTCCGGTATTATTGATATTTTCTTGCCCTTTTTAATTATGCTTTTTTTTGGTTTTTTTAATCTACTCGATTCATAATGTATAATACTATCTTCAACAGATGCAACGAACTTCAAAGTTCTTTTTCTTGGCATCCCCAGGTTTCAAACCTACATTTCCGTAGACATTTTCACCCAAAAACTTTCATTTATTGAAATTGTGACAATAGTTGTATTTTGGTGTTGATTTTTTATGACGTAAAATGAATGTTTTGTTAGATTTATGATCTACATTTAAAGAAATGAGTGCATATTATGGTCCCACTGAAATCTTACTAATAGTCGAATATTTCAGTTCATTTTTGGACGGAAATATGGAAAAAACTCATATTTTCCCTTGAAATCAAATCACTTTTTCATCAAACTCAAAAAGAAAAATTCCAATTAAACGAAACATTTATTCAATAAATTATTAATTTACAACAACAAAAATATTAAAATCTTTTGAAAGACTGAGTGATTTGAAAGAAACTGAATCTTATGACTAGAAATTAAAGTGAAAAACTGAACGTTTGTGGGAGGGATTAGGGAGAAAAATAAATATTTAATTAAATAAATAAATAAATAAGATTATCATTGATACAATGTACCGAAGGTTTTGAGACAAAATACAATAATTTATACTTATTGCACCCTTAAAATAAAGCTTTTTCTAAATAACAAATAAAATTCTTGGATTAAAATAAATAAACCTTATGACATTTGCATAAAACTCTGAAAATCGGTGGTTTCGTCAATATAATCTGGAGCAAATCCGCGAGTGTCACAAATTGCAACTCTCATGTTGTCGATCGCCATCGCTGCTCGTTGTTCGGATCTTTCGCTATTGTGAGCAACAAGATAGAACTGAAATAGTTAGCATTTTTTTAAAACTTTTTGAGATTTTTATTTACATGAGTGGTTCCTGGTGGTAATTGAACATGAACTGTATTCCAGCGGTACGCATTTTTGGATGTAACTGATCTTAAGATTGATGGACATTGGGTGAATGATGACACAGTTCTCATAGGATTCGTGTATCGAGATCCTAAAAATGTTTAAATTTGTCATTTAAAGCACAACATGGCTTTTTTTTACCTAAACAAAGTCGAACAGTTGTCATTTGAGATGGTCTAAAGTATTGGAACAACAAAACGTTCAAACTTCTGGTTGCGTTGAACTTTGGCGACTCCAAAATTGCAATATCTCCAGGGTCGAGAATTGAGGAAACAAATTGCCCGTTTGTTTGAGCTGCAGAACATTAATTTCAAATATATTTGAAAAAAAGTTTTTTTTAATTCTTACTGGCTCTAATGTCAGTCGCGCCGGTTAATGGGTAACCATAACCTCTGTTTCTCAAAGTCCATGGTTTTTTGGTCAATCCATGGTTCAGATAATTGCAAGCGGTATCTAAAATAAATATCTTATTTTTGTTATTCATCAACTTTCAAACCATCAAAGTTGCAATTCAATAGACTGCAGTAATCGTCCTGCTTGGTTTCCGAGGTGGTTGTCCATGTTGATTTCCTAGAAACATCAATTTTTGTAGCATGTTTTTTTTTAAATATGTAAGCATACGTTGAAGTTTTTGTCTTTGGTCGACTTGTGTATGCTTCTTCGGGATATACTGGAGCAAATGTTGTCAGAATCCTTCTGAAACTAAAACATTTTTTCTTATAAGTTAATATAAAAACTCACGGAATCAAAGTCTTCTTCTTTGTGTATGGAAGCTTGGTATATTTGCTAGGTATGGTGCTAGGGAAGCGTTTCGTTGTTGTTGGTATAGTGGTAAATTCAGTAACTTCCTCTACTTCTTCAAATTCTTCTGGAACTTCGTCTGTAACATCCTCCGGATTTTCCTCCGCCACCGTTGTCGTCTCTTCCTCCACCTCGTCAATATACTCCGTTGTTGTTGTCGTTTCTTGAGTAGTTGTTGTTGTAACCGGCTCTTCTGTCGTTGAAGACTTTGTTGTGGTTGTTACTGAAGTTCTTTCAGTTCCCAAGCTATTAGTTACACCGAGAATCAATGGCTCTTGTGTGGTGGTTGTTGGACGAGCACGAGTTTCTTCTCCTCCTTCTTCAGATTCATTGCATTCCCCGATGTATGCAATTTCATCAATAACTAGGAACCTGTTTTTCAATCCAACTTCCCATTGTGGAACGATGTTCAGCTGAAGGCATCTTACTATAAATTATAAAACTTAACTTTTCTTACCGTGAAAATTTCATCGATCGATTTATTCATCTCAAAAATTGCCAGAGTGTTTCTCTCATGTCGCGCCGATCTCGACTGCTCGACACAATGAATAACATCACTATGATTTCCAAATCCAAGAGCGCAAACTTGAAGCAAAATATCGCCGTTAGACCAATAACGGAACAAAACTTTCGACGGACCACTTTGACATTTAATCGGGTCACTTGTTAGCATAGCTGTTCCTTGAAGCACCAAAGCGGCTGGATAAGTTGGAAGGAGTGAAGGATCGGCTATCGAATTTTCCAATGATGGAATTGCTCCCTTTTCAATAACTGCCCAACGACCAGCTTCCGGTCCCCATTGACATGCAAATTCATTGTTAAAATCGCAGAGGAGTTTAGTCGATTCAGTGATGACTTCACCTGAAAATTATTTGATTGTTACTGGATCAACGTTAGACGTTACCGGTAAACATGATTTCTCTACGTTTTTTTGTAATGGATAAAAAAACAAGATATTTTAATTTTCAAGCCTATTTTCTTAGGAATTTTTGTAAACTAAATATTACGCTTCATATGGTGACTACGTAGTTATTTAAAAATAACCTTTTCTTTTATCAAATAATGGTTTCGTCAAATTCCCCAAAACCAACAAATCAAATGGTACATCAGGTCCCGGTTGGATAATTGGAATTTTTGAGGTAGTTGTTGAAGCTGTGGTCGTCGGTTCAGTTGTTAATTCAGTTGTTGTCGTTGTCGGCTCTGTTGTTGTGGTGGTTGTTTCAACAGTGGTTGTTTCAACAGTCCTTGTAATTGGCACTTCCTCGATCGTCGACACTGGCCCTCCAGTTTTTCGCAAAGTCCATGGATGAATTTTTCTCGGTGGCAAAGTCGACATAAAATCCGGCCGTCCTCGACTGTTCAGCCCGTTTTGTGTTGTAGGTGACGCGCATATCGAAGCGTCATATCGAATGTCGTCCAGAATAATGACTCCTGGATCAGAACTTGGTTGTATCATTACCTAAATCAATTATTGTTTAATGGTTACATATCATGTTTTGTTACCTTGAATGGCTTTTGTAGTTCTGGGATTTTTAGCGAAACTTTTCCAGGCATTGCATGTGAATTCAATTGTCCGGTACAGTTAAATTTATGACCCTCCAAATCAGTTAAACAAATTTCGATGTCTGCGTTTCCAATAGCCCAGTAGGTGAATGATAAATCTGCGTAACCTTTTTGACAACGAATTGCGTCTGTCATAAGAGCATCGACTTGATTTTCCCTAGATTCGATTAGCACAAATGGTTCACCTAAAAATGTGTATTTCTGTTTTTAATGTCTAATGATCTTACGAGGTAATTGCATTGTTCCTGTAGCAGCAAGCCATAACAAGCTATCTGGTTCACCGCGAGCTATTCTCCAACGATCGACATGATTTCCAACTGATTCCCATCTTCAAAATTAATATTTTTAAATTATAAAGTGAAGTTGAATCCAAGTTACCTGCAAAATGTGTCAAACGAACAATCATACGACAAAAGTTCATGGTTGGGCGCCAATGGTGGAAGATCTGTAGTGGTGACAAAAAGTCCTAAAGCAACTTGCAAAATTCGGCTAACAAGAGTATTCGAAGTATGCGTAGATGGTCGATCCATTGCATACAGCCGCGATCTGTACGCGTAGACCTCCCTGAAAATTGTTTCAAAACATTTAATAATAATTCAAGAGCGAAGAAAGTAAGGGCGGAAGTGAGAGCGGAAATATTATATGAAGCGCAACTACAATAAACATATATGCAAATGTCAACAATAAGGTAACACCTCCTGAAGGTTTTCGAAAGTGTTTCTCACATAAGCTTTACGCGATTAATCTGCCTGTGAGCTCAAGTTGTCAAACAATGCTCGAACAAATTGTATATGTATAAAACAAAATAGAAACGGTTCTATTGAAATGGTTTAAGACTTCCAGGTAAAAGATGGGTGGCCAATAGAAAATAATAATGGGTAATATCTATTAAGTGACCTCCGATTGAGTTTATCAAGTGGAGCTCGATAAATTTGACACGATTCATTTATCTCGAGAGGCGCGAAATATGGCTTTGATCGATCATTAATTCGTTAAAAAAAACTTCAGATATGGAATTTCACTAGTCAGCGGAAAACTATCGTTTGCATGGTACTGTATTTTAATTAAAATTTACAAAGGAATCTTATGAAAACGTCAACGCACAAAAATGAATTCCGTGACACGGATTAAAATTCAAAATCAATAAAATGATTGTTGATTCGAAGAAAAACACAAAATAATATTGTCAACTCAAATATTCTTGATCATGCAAGTAGGGTTTTGACCTACCCAGAAAATCTAAGTCTCTCACAAAATCGTGCTATTTTTTTACGTGCAAGCGGTTGCGCTGCGGTCTCTCAGTAGAAAATGGATGATCCAAAATTTTTAAGTTGACAATATTCATAGTTATTTTTCACTATTCTTGTTTTTTTACACAGAATTTGTGACTTCAGAGTTTATTTTTAAGATTATTTTTCTTATTTGCAAAATTTGGTATTTTGTTCCCTCAAAAATCGTAATCTCAGCGAAATTCGAACTTTGTGGAGTTGTGACTTCACTCAATCCAAAAAACTGTCATATTTCTTTGGCTATTTCCCAAAATCGATCAAATTTTATCAACTCTTTAAGAAATATCTATATGTCAAAACTAAGGTAACAAGACCATCTTTCTGAAAACGCGAGGTTAAAGACAATGTGCCAGTGACACAACTTTAAAGAATAAGCTTGATGGAATACAGTAACTGCTCTCACGATGACATATGGTTAGTAGAGTAATAGGCGTTCTGACTAAACTGACTAAATATAATGTTTTCAATATGCGAACGCTTTAGTCACATAGAGACACTTGTAGCATTTGAAATTCTTTGTCACTTCACCAAAATTTTTTTTTCCCCTGCAAAAGTATCATCGTCAAATCCACTCGACCCGTCTCCTAAACTGCGCGGAGTTCAGGTTTTCGTTCAATTTTTTTTTGCTCCAAAAAAGTTCGGAGGAAAAAAACACTGAAAACCCGAACAACACAGAAATTTTTTGGACACTCGGTACAATATACTTCTTATATTTCTCCCCTCCGAAAAAAAAACGGATAGATAAATAATGGAAGTGAGAGGTAGACACAACGTTGCGACAAAAGAGTACTTCAACTTGATTTGAGCAAAACGAACAGCTCACGAGACGCCACTTGTATCAATCGAACCGATACATGACATAGTTTACCTAATGCAATAAAAAACATATATATTTTTCTCGAATGCTATATCAAATTGCAAACAACAATCGTGAATATATATTTATAGCATCCTTGGAATACATATGAAACGAGGTGCAGTAGAATTTAACACAAATTTGGTTAGAAATGAATACAATGTGAAACATAATGCCTACCTCAAGTCAAGTCTAGCAAGTACCATATCAATTGACAGTTGTAAACAGTTCGGTATCCTTTGTTTTCAAGTTCAGAAATATGTAGGAAATGTGAGCTGCATGCGCAAATTCAACTCAAATAGAGAAATGAATCCCTTTTGCTGATTAGGCTCATCCGCTGCTGCCGAATATTATTTACCTCTCATCTTAGGCGTGTAACCGTGTTATTGTTAGATTATATGGAGGCGCGAAAAACGTAAGAAAGGGTGTTATGTCGTTGGAACATGGTTGAAGAAATTTGCTATTGAGATTTGGAGATTTTGCGGGTCGAAAAGTTTGAAATATACCGTTCAAAACACAAAACCAGTGGCAGGATGTTTGCGAATTTTAAATTCTGAACGACAGGGGGTTCTGACACAACATATCTAAGAGGGTATGATTCAAATTCGTTAGCGGTATAATTACATCGAATGTCTCAAAATATTTACATATAAGTAGCAATATTGTAAATATAAGTAATTCAAAATAAAATCAAGAATTCAAAATATTCCATATACATTCATATGTCGCAAAGATGATGTTAATGATGAACCAAGTTAAAGGTGATTACTTCAATAATATTTTTTGCGTAACAAAACTTTTTACTCTTTTTTTCTGTGATATTGTTTACTTAAAAATTATTACATTTTCACAATAAAAGGAAAAAGTGGTACATTGTCTTTAAAATAGAGGTTTTACCAAAGTCTAAAGTGTTTTGCGATTTTAAATTCAATTTTATGTAATGAAACAATGAGGAAACAATGAAAAATACAAAAAATGAGCTTGCCTGAACTTTGGGCAGATCTAACAGTTACAACAAAGTTAGATATGACCGTTTTTTTCAAAATTTTTCGCTTTTTTCCACATTTAAAATAACAATATCTAATCAGTTCAACAACAATTATAACCCTGGGCAAAGTCCACCTTTAAAAAGCTAAACAGATTTTTCATAATTACGTATTGAAATTCTGAAATTATTGTTAAATGTTTTAAAAACGAATACATTTGAGAAAAGCCTCAAGAAAGTGATGCAAAAAATAAATCAAAATTTACACGTGTTGCGTTTCAACTTCAAATTTTAAATCAACACCTAAAAATGGTGGTGCTTGCAACTCAGCTTGAATGTGAATGATTACGAAAAGAATCAGGAAGAACGAATTCTTTAAAGAGTAAATCTAACAGTTTAAAGAAACCAAAAACCGAGTACTCAAAAACAAATAGTCGTAAAAACTCGAAAAATATAACCATTGGTTTGTTATATTTAAGTGATTGAAAACAAAGACCATAACAATATCAGCTGTACTTGATTTTCTGCGAGTATTTTTTTAGCTGACATTTTATTAAAATTGGCAAGGTAGGATTAACTTTTAAATTAAACCTGATAGTAAAGAGGATTTTTGCCTATTTTCAGATAATGAATTATATAAAGAGTAGTTAAAAGCCCAACTCGGCGGTTGAGCTGAAATATTAATGGTCTTGACGCGAAAAGCTACAAAAGACACTATCTTAAAAAAGGTTATCGTTTTGAGATCACATGTGAGTAAGTCTACAAGGTCGCACTCCGATAATAGCTTTTTAGCAAAAAGTAGAAAAATTAGGTTTTCGATGGTAGATACTTTGGAGCAAATTGAAATGACAAAAATAGGAGTACAAAATAAAAACGAAAAAGTTCTGCCACTATTTATCCCAATGGTCAAACTTTTTATTCGCAAAAGTGCAAAAAGTGCACTCTAGAGAGAACATTTCGATTTGAATGTTTTCCAAAAATGCTCAAAAATCATGCAAATCGTGATGTTTACAAACAAAATATTCAATGATACACAATACACACAATTTAATAATAAAAACTCAATTATTCACTAAAAATATAATACGCGAACGGTTGCGCAATTGTCGGTGGTGGGCGGACAAGAAGAAAAAAAAGGAGAAGGTTTTTGTTGTTGTATGTTTTGCCCTCAGGATGGATCACAAACATAACTTGAACAAATACACACAAAGAGCATCGTGTCAACCACCCCAAAGAAGTGAATGAGGCGCTTTTCTAAACATGACGCCGTCAAATCCATCCGTTAGATTAGATTATTTCAATGGCGTAACATTGTCATGGATCTAATTTCCAAAAAAACCTGTGATGATTTGATATCAAAACCAGGCTTCTGTGGATACATTCGATTCTCGGTTGATGAAAATACGGAAAAGGAATGAGAGATGTTTGAGAGGAGTGAGAAAGGGAGGATACAAAAACTTGCAAACCGGTTGGTTAGCCTGTAAGCTTGTCTGTCTTGCTGCCTTCGAAAATAACCATCAGCTAAACTTACTTTTTCTTGAAAATGAGAAGGCTTTTTTGCTTCATTTTTTTTTTGAGATGAGAAAGGACAACAAAAAATTTGGGGAACGATTTTGAATAGTGAACGTTTGATTTGAAGATTACGTTCCGGGGAGAGAAGGGGGAAAGATACATCAAGTTTTTTTTGGCAATTCGTGGTCAAGTTGGATTGACTAATCTGTTTTTATGATTCATCATTGTTATGGGTGAAGCTTACGTAAGAAGAGTGTCTTGAGAATTTAAAAAAAAGGTGGTGTGAATCAAACATTTGGTATGTATTGAACAAAGTGGTTGAATATATTGGCATATATTGTATATGTTTAAGGTTTTCTTAACAATTTCTGGAAATGGCCTAAATCTATTCAAAACTGCCATGAAAAACTGCTTATACAAGAAACTTTACTCTTTAAACCACATTTTCACGAAATCTGACCACACAACCCCAAAAAATTAAAACAATGAGCGGCCTTTGAACTGAAGCTCGCAATTTGACGTTATGGTACATGTCCAAAAACCATGGACGTTAAAAACATTTGTTTTGATACAGATGTTCATAAATGATGATTCTGAATTGATTCAGACAATTTTCAGAGATTGTGAAGAAAACCGTTAACATTGAAAATATTGATCTGTGAAACAAAATTCATGAAAGACTAAAAATTTCGATTTTTCAAATTCGAGACATAAAACTTGATGAATTTCTAGAAACCGAAAAACTAGGAAAAACAATTAAAAATCCGCCTCAATTTAAGAAATTATATTTCAAAAAGATCCGCATTTGAAATTATAGTTGAAGAAATGATATTTGTTCAATGTTTTCTTTAGAATAAATTTTGATTAAACGAAAAAATACCTTAAAGATTCATATTTCAATGAATTTTACGTTATTATCAATTTTTCACCAATTGTTCACGGTTTCTCTACCAAAAAAACTGGGATAACATCCTAGTTTTAAAAATATTTAAATATAGAAATTATATTTGAAGATGTTTTGAAATATAAAATTTACTTGTCATTCTTGAATTTTGAATTGTGAAGATGTAAGCTGAAAATTTGAAAATTTGAAAAAAATCCTTTTTTTTAAACAATATGGGCGGTCTAAAAATTTTATCAGAAATTGAATTATCTTATCATTACCAAGAAATCAGTCCAAAACACAAGATATCGCCGGGTTCAAAAACCATGACCCAGTTCATTGACAAAAAATCCGAAACTTCTAAAATTCACATGAACGAAAGCCAAAAAGGTTGAAAAAGCGACAACAATTCAAATGTGTGTGCTTTTCGTTCCACGCTTTTCTCTTTTCATTCTTGACCGGTTCCTGAAGCGGTAAATGTTACCGAAACCAGGTATCTTGACCATTTTGACCCGAAGAGGAAACATTTAAATCCGCGAAATTTATTCAAAACAACTTTGAGGATTTGAAATTTGAATAAAATTGTTATAAGACAAAGATTGAAAAATGCACGGCTATGACATAATCCCAATCTAGTTGCAATAAGTTTTTGTTTCACTTTTTTCTTCGAGTGTGTTGTCCATCATCATATTTTCTCAAATAGTTTTGATGAAATTCTCGCAATAAGTGAAAGTAGCTATAATTTATACAAACAAATAATAAATATGTATAAAATTGAAAATAATGTCTAAAAACCGTCGTTTCACAAAAAAAGTCTATCCTTGATTATTGCTCTTCAAAAATGTGTCCAAAAGTGAGAAGAATGATCCAATTGGTGCTCCTCGATTTCTTTGAAGTGCTCGTGGAAGATCTTTGAGCACTACTTGTTCAAAAGTATTATCAATTCCAACTTCATTCGCTCCTAGAAGACTTGTTAATCCACCATGGCCTTCCCAAGCTGCCGGCGGTGGGGGAACGTGTGATGCAGAGTCTGGAAAAAAAGAAATAAATGTGGAAATTGGTAAATAAATACCTATTATAAACCTAATTGTGAAGTTTGCCGGCGCGACAGTTGAAATACTATTCAATACCACTTGATTACCGTCCGATACTATTCGACCAGGTACTGGGTTACAACATTGCCTGCAGTATAGAATTTACAAAAAAGTAATATAATCGAGGAAAATAACCTGAAACCAGTTTGTTCCATATTTCCAGAATGCTTGATTTCTAGATAATTCTCAGCACATGAAGAATCACATTTATACTTTGTATCAATAACCTCGAAATGAACTTTTCCCGAAGGTGCAACTATTCTCCAATGGCACTCTCCAACTTGTGTATTTTTAAAAGTTTGCCAACTATTAGTTGCCAAAAATTCACCGCCACATCCGGCTGAAATTCATGAATCTTGTTTGTATTCTAACTTCTAAACAATCCTACGTGTACTCTCAGCAATCCTTTCACAACGTACACCACCCAAACCTGGCGGACATTTGCATTTCGAACAATCTAATGGATTTTCATAGCCACCATTCTCACAGAAAAGCGGCGTTTTACAAATATCTGAATAATTGTAAAGGAATGGAAAAACAAATAGAGATGTTCAATCACCATAGAAAAGTGATACTTACGATTGCAATAAAGACGATTTGCATGTTTTACATCAGTGAATGAAAGATCACCGCGTTGTCCGATGGTATGTTGAAAGCGATGGTCCCTGGTTTCAATGGTGACGTATTTCCAATCATTAGTGAAAGCTTGCGGACCGTAGTGCATCACTGAACCCAGGTCGTAGGGAATGTCAGTATTTTGCAAGTCTTCCCGTTTTTCGAAGTTTCCCTTTGAAAGTAGATGATTAAAGTAATTATTTAAAAAATAGGTTTTTTTTGAAGTCAGAGTTAGCAGTTAACTCGAATTGTTTTCCTTTTTTTTGGGAAAACTCAATAACTCTTGACTGGGAAAACTCTTGACTCAAAGCGTATCGGTCAAAATCATCTTATGAATTAAAAAAAACGATTTTTGTGAAAAATTTTACAATCAAACTTTTCTTTTAGAAATTTCACCTTAACACCTTTCATAATCTTCTCTTCGTTAATGTTCACAAATGCATCTCGATCTGGTCTACTCTGCTCATGCCAAAAACCTAAAGCATGTCCGATTTCATGGGACACAATTCCACCCTGGAATTAATTAATATATTTTTCATTTAATATTGAAATATGCACCCCTTCACATCCAAATCCAATAGAAATATATTGCCGTCCTCCTGTTCTACCAACATTTGAATAACATCTGAAATTTTTTTCTTTCGATGACTACATTCATGTATCAATTTCAAATAAAAACGGTGCTAATTTGAATGAAATAGAAACACGGCAAAAATTGTAAATGGTCGAGCAACCCACCCTCCGCCTTTGAAGAAAATTGCATAATCTTTCTCGCCATCATGTTTTTTGAATTTAATGCATGTTTCTCGCTCCCAATTTCTCATGCCCCTTCTGACTACTGCTCGCCATTCAGCTTAAAGTTTTAATTATTTTGAATTAAAAACATAATATCATTGATACACATACTTCCATTGTCCTTCAGTTCATAAGGAACTGTTGAATTCGGCCAGCGGTACTTCTCACCGTCTATCGCTGCATTACGCTTCCTGCGCCTTGGTGTACCTGATAACATTGTTGTTTCAATTTAAATAATGCATTACAATTTTACCAGTTACTCTTGCTCGAAATGCATCAACGACGTCATCCATCTGAGGTTTAGTAAGAACTAAATCACTTTCAAACACTTTTGAAAGAATCCTTCTGTTTACTGCATATTCAGTTCTATCGATATACTTGTAAGCCATTGGCTGAAAGTAAATACATGTATGGGTTTGAATTTTTTTGTGCTCTTGAGAATAAAATCTCAAACTTGAGAATAAAATCTCAAACTTGAGAACCATATTGAAAAATTGTTTTATAAATGAGTAAAATAAGCATGAGCCCGCTATGAAATTAATGAACTTTCGGAATTAATTCATATCAAATGGCCAAATGTTTACTTACAAGGGAAGTGCACCAACTCGGTCTAAGAGTTTTACATTGACTAATCATATTAGAAAGAACTCGGATTGTAGGCTAAGAAACTGGAAAATTTTAGCTGCTTAAAAAAGACAAGGGAACAAGTTATAGTGTGTCAAAATCAGAAAATTTGCCAAAATTTGAACTTTGAAGAGCTGTAGCTTGACTCAAACAGATTTGACAGATCGGTTAAAAATAAAACCAGTGTGTCTATCTAAAAGTTTCATTTAGAAATTTCGAGCTTGAGCCGAGTTATCGCTCTTCAAATTAATTTTTTTTAATTAAAATTTTTTTAAAAGTGTTAAAAAATTCCAATTCAAACTCACCGTTGCAAAATTCGATGTAGCTGTAGGTGTCAATCTATAGTTCGAACTCATTCGGAAGAAACTGTTCAAAAAACTTTGAAATTGTTGTTGATCATTCCTGTCATAACAGTGTGCACTTTTCACCCATTTTAAATTCAAACTCACTGTCCAAATACAAATATCGGCAAGAATAAAAAGAACGGGATCATGGCAAGACACAAGTAGCTTTAATATTGTTGAAAGTCTTCACATTCACACAGCCAAAACGAAGCTTTTCAACCGTCAGCTAACAGGTTTTTTCTTCATCCCTCTGCAACACTTCTTAGTCATTGAAACTGTCATCAATTTTTATTGAACTTCATTCATTGCGTATAGATAACTCCCGATATGTTGTCATTGGAGTGTGACCTAAAAGTGTGTTTTCGTATAATATTTTCTTAAAATAAACGATTTTTGTTTCATCGTTTTTTTTACTCAAAGGTGGGCAAATAATGACGAGACAAGTCAAATAAATAAAATATGGATGCCACAAAATGGGTTAGGCAGTATGATATATTTATTGATTGGGTTTATAGGTCATTTATTAAATGGATTCTAAAGAAAATATATTTTGCGCTTTCACGTTTAATAGCAAAAAACATTGATTTCATTTCGATTTTTTACAACAATTTTATGAAGTTCTTAGCGGCATTTTCAGAAGTAGATTTAGGGATATTTCAGAAAATATGAGTTTTTAAAGATATTGATTTTTAAAAATTAGCATTTCCTCAAATGCAAATTGATTTCCTCAAATTTTTATTCATCTTTATCAAATTTTAGTCAGGTTAGAGATCTTTTAGAGATCATGGGAGATCTCAAAGTTTGATTTTTTGCCAAATTTTCGGGTGTTAATCTCTAAAAACCAATCGAATAGTAAGAATTTTTCAAAATTATTGACGAATCAATTTTTAACCTTAACGATCATCACTTCGGTATGGTTTTTTTAATATTTCAAACAAACCTACAAAAAATTTGCAACTATAACTTTTCAACAAGAAATATAAACGATAAACGTCATTCCTTCAATCGAAATATTTCTAATTTATTTCGATCTATTTAAACATTTCCAAGGTCGTTGATTTCTTGTTCTACTAAATTTTCTGCGTGCCTGTTACTTATCCAAATTCATAGACTACTTGAAATTGAAATTTCGACTTTCAAAAATAACATTTCATACTTCTTTTGATCATTAATTTTATAAAAACGTTCTTGGCACAAATCTCAATTTAAAAACATGACATCAATTTTTGGCCGAAAGTAGCCTAAAACCCATCAAAACAAATCCTTTCTGACATATTTTTAACATTTCTAAAGTCTTGGTTGTTCGATGAAACTATTTTTCCTACCTTCGCACCAACTTTTCGATAGCGATAAGACTTTTGAGAAGACACGCACAGCCAAAAAATGTATTTTTACACAACCAGTCCTTGTCAGCTGATGCCCCCCCCCCCTACTCCCCGCTGACCGATGCTCCATTTGTTTTTGCAGTCTTTATCTAAAAAAAGAGTATTGATCAGATTTTTGTCTTTGTTAAATAACTTACAGTTAATTTTAATTGATAGGCGATAAAAAATTAAATTATGATGAGTTTCGATATCTTTTGCATTCTTAAAATTTTAAAATTAAACTAGTAATAATGCTGTTAACTATTTCAGCGCAGAGGTTTGGGTCTCGTCACGCAAAATTTTTGTTAACTGCAGTGTTGCTCGTTGATTGTTATTCACTTGTATTGTGTGGTCTTGTTATACCTCAAACTTGGGTAATTAAACCTTTATTAAATATGAATTAAGATAAAAATAATATGAACATAACAATAAAAATAATAAATAAATAAGACAAATAATGTTTCGAAATGATTGTTTCAATCTGCTCAGCCCCTTTTATATTGTGCATCGGTGTGTGGGCAGAGCATTACAATTCAATATTGAACAATCGTAACAAAACAATTTATATTAAATTCCTTGTCTTTGTAGCATTTGTAGATGATCAAGGTGCGATCAGCACATTCCGGGCAAAAAAGAAGAAATTTGGTTGATTCCATTATTGGCATCATAAATAGTTGAAATTCGTAAAATCGTAAATGTAGATTTTCTGACTTCCGTTGAAATTTCGTGAAGTGCATATCCACATATGATCGAGAAGCTTCCAGTTGAGTTTTGGAAATCGTAACTTTTCTCGTTTGACGTTGTCAGCATTTGTCGGCGGCTTAAACTGTTCAAGATCGGATTCGACAAATTCCGATCCCTCCCCCTTTGAAAATTCGTTTACAGCTTTGTTTTCGTACTCTAACCACATTTGAAAATTGCATCGTAACACATTTGACGTTCAATCGTCATCGTTCCTCATTGTCCGACGACACTTTTGAGATACGAGCGGTCGATGCCTCGATCCGTAATCCTTGCGAATATTTGATGATGTTCGTGTCTTCATTTGTGATTTCCATTATTTCAATCCATCCATTCCGTGAATCAGATGGTCATCTGCATCTTGCAGCATAAAATTCCTAGCGCCTTCCACATCTAGCACGCTTAGGAAAAAATTCAATTGCTCACCCATAGAGCATACACTGGCCAAATTCTGCCAAATTTGCTGGTCTTCCTGGTCCGTAGGTCGATCCCAGCTGTATTCCATGTCCATGACTTTCTGTAGTTCATGTCCATACATTAGAAATCTTGAAGATGCATCAAAATTGTATCCATTTCCATTGAGTAGGTGTTATGCCAAAAACCCATCCCAAGTTTGAGGTGTCATTAGTTCCAAATTGAAATTCGTTGTTAATTTAAATTCATTGTCGATCGTGGTAGAGCATTGTTGTTGTGTTGGGGCCGCCTCGGTTAATTACCTCAAACTTGGGTAATTAAACCTTTATTAAATATGAATTAAGATAAAAATAATATGAACATAACAATAAAAATAATAAATAAATAAGACAAATAATGTTTCGAAATGATTGTTTCAATCTGCTCAGCCCCTTTTATATTGTGCATCGGTGTGTGGGCAGAGCATTACAATTCAATATTGAACAATCGTAACAAAACAATTTATATTAAATTCCTTGTCTTTGTAGCATTTGTAGATGATCAAGGTGCGATCAGCACAAAATTTAGTTATCAATTTTCAAAAATTCGTGAAAAATAGCTCTGTCAATCTACACGGGTACAGTAGCACGACGAGACCCGAAAGGCGGAAATCCCTACTTTGAAATCTCCATTTTTTGGACGCAGAGTAACCAAATCCATTATTTTTAATGCATTGTTTAGGAGATCCTCTCCTCCTCCTCCCTGCCTATATATGGCTCCTTGGAAAAGTGTCTGTGTCTCGAATAAAAACCACTAGACAATCCTTTCACTATTTTTTTAACCTGCTGATCGATACTGACCTTACCAAAGGCAGACCAACTAGTTTTTTTGGGTATTGTTTTGTATTTAACGCTATTTCTAATAATTTTCTAATTTTTGAGTTCAAGATGGAAAAATGCAACATTTCCTTATCAACTCAATTTTCGTGTTATCATAAAATTGTATTGTATGATTTCTAATTTAAAATTTTGATAAATTTTAAAAAATGTATAAATAATAAGCGCAACTTCTTCTT
This sequence comes from Caenorhabditis virilis, assembly GCA_964036255.1. Taxonomy (NCBI): domain Eukaryota; kingdom Metazoa; phylum Nematoda; class Chromadorea; order Rhabditida; family Rhabditidae; genus Caenorhabditis; species Caenorhabditis virilis. The sequence goes on along the minus strand of OZ038420.1, from coordinate 3,524,342 downwards.
CTTCCTTCTTCTTCCAAAGACTGCAATAAATTGCTAAAAAGCCTGATGCTTCAACAGAAATGCAGTTGCTATTTCATGTCTCCTCTAGCATGGAAAACGCTGCGTGTTGCCATAGAATAACGCTTTTTCTCCAAGCACCCATATGATTGCATTTCTCTCTCTTTCTCGTTTTTCTCTTTTTTTCGCTTCTCTGAATGTCAATGGCTTGTACCTATTGTCAAATAACTAGTCGATATTTATATTTTGGTCCTTTCAATTTAATAATTTTTCATAATCTCTTCATAATAAATCGTTATGTTTTGCAGGATCCTATGGATGACACATTTAACGAATTCAAAAAGTTCATCAAATACTTTTCATCAAGACTGGTACAAACATTAGTACAGGTAAATTCTAAAAATCGAAAAATAGGTAATTATTTGTTTAATATTATAAAGAGTCGCCTTGGAGATGAAATAAAGCAACCGTGTGCGCCAGCACCGGCGAGTGAATGGTTTAACATGAAAATTGATGAGCTTGGTGAGGTTTCGGCGCATTTGAAGTCGAATATAAAAAGTAATCCGCCGTTGGGAGGAATGACTGTTGAATTTGTGTTGTTTACATCAACTGGGAGGCTATTACCGCTGGAAGCATGGTGAGCATTTTTAATTTGTTTTTCTTCGTCAAGATGTTTATGTGAAATGAAGCAATTCAATAAAAAATACGGTGTATTTTAGAAAAAAATAATTTAGTTTTGAAAAGTGTCCTTTTGAAAACTTCCAGAGTTTTATCACAATATTTTTGCTTTATTCATTTTTAGAGCTGTTCCAATAGTATAAAATATGGGGTTTGTTTTCCTTATTTATTATGTAACCCAAATTCAGAGTAAACAGCAAGGCTCAGCAAAAATTTAGGAGCCCTCATTTATTTTTGGATGTTTAATTTAAAGTATTTACATATTTCGGGGTATTCCTCGGATCGGATAAAAATCACTCCAGCGATCCAAATAGTGGTGTATAAACCCAGGCCTTTTTACAAGAGTGGGATCACATCCCCTTGGAATTTACCAAAATTGGAATTCACCAAAATTAAGACCATTCTGTCAATTTTTTTCTGGAGAGCTTTGGCCGAGTTATTGACAGCAAAATGGCTCAAAAATAATTATTTAAATCTGTTAAAGATTTACAACAGTTTAACTAATATTCCCACAATTTTTCATGCTCATTTTAGTGATTTAAGCCGAGTTATGCTTCACCCGCACTAAAAACTGATTCAAAGGCTTAGTAAAAATTTATTGATTTCTTAAAAACTCAAATTTTCCTTTCAGGACTCTAAGATTGGACGATAAAAACAAAGATTCTCAAGTCAATATCAGAACAGAGCTCTACCATCAGATGAGCACATTGCTAAGGTAATAAAAAACTAATTATTTCATGAAATTCTTCATAATTTTCCAATTTTTTCAGATCAGTATCAGTTGCTGCCAGAATGACGCCAATGCATCGGTTGTATGTCAAAAAACAAGATTCCGAGCATTTTGTCGTTTTGTATAGGGTTGGTTTTTCTTTTGATAACAAAAACCCAGAATTAATATACTCTACTTTCAGGTGTACGAAAAAGATATGATTTCGAACATGGGCGACAATTTTAAAACAAAGAAAATTGGGAAACTCGCGTCACCACATGGGATGTTATGCTTGGATCTGATTTATAGAACTGCTATGCATTTTGAAGATAGTGAATATGAAGAGTGGTAAAAAATTTTGAAAATGGAAAATCAAATTATTTGTTTTCAGTTCGAAGGAGAATTTGGAAAATACATTGACTGAGGAGCAGCTGCCAGAGGATGCGAAAACTCCGAAAGCTGAAAGTGCGGCTATAGATGTGAAAGGTATTTTTAGAAAGGGGTGAAAAAACGCAATATAAGCGCCATGTTTGTGTTTTGACTTTAGAAATGTTGGAAAATATCAATTTAACATGTGAAAAACAAATGGAAGGCTTTGAAATCACCGAACAAATGAAAAATGAGACGGTTCTGCTATTTTTGACTTGAATTTTTTCATAGAGTTATTAAAAATAAATGCTACTATATCTTCAAGATATGTAGATTAACCTAATCTATTTCTTAATGTGAAACAAGGCTTGGGCTTTATTATAATAAAATTTCGGGCTCTTATCAATTTTCAGCTTCCAGTTATGCGTCAAACATGTAACTGAAGTGAAATAGATCACATTTCAAAGATGGTAAAAATAGATTTAAAAAAAAACGTAAACTTACAAAATGTTATTGATTTTTATCACTAATATTTGAAGAATATTTAAGCCAAATTTCATGTTCATCGGACAGTTGTATCAAAAGTTACACTCACTTCAGTTTTATCGAATTACTTGGCATAATGGATTTCTCATTTCAATTTTTTTCAGAAAAGAAAATCAGATCAAGCCCGCTGAGCACAAATTCATCAAACTTCCCAAGCTCGAACAGTTCGGCGCCCAAGTTTATACTGGGACAGTCCACATCGAGCGAAGGATCGCAAAATTCAGACAAGGGAGATGATGATGATACCAGACCATCATTGGCAGAACTTCGGAATCATTCATTTCCATTTGTTAGCTTGTTACAGTCAGCTTATACTCCATTGATCAGAAAGAAGACGCAATCAAACGTAGGAATCGGTAACTTATCTATATTTTTTTATTGAAGGGAATTCTAAATTTCAGACACTTCTTGCAATTCAGCGAAAACATCGGAAAATGAATCATCGTTAGGAAAGAATAGTGAAGGCTCGAGGAATGAAGAGAAGCATATTGAAGAGGAGGACGAGGACGAGGATGACGATGCAAATTTCGGAATAAATGGAAACGAGGAGGATGATTCGTTTGTAGAGCTGTTGCATCTTTCGGAGTTCGGAACGGGTTCAGCATCGGGACAAAACGAGTTGGGCGAGTTGTTGAAGCAGCTGAGAATCGCGCCAGAAATTTCGCAAATGAGGCGGTATGGTGAGAATATTGAGAGCGATCTTCGAGAAGAGGTTGGTTTTTTTGGGATAAATATTATATAAATAAATAACATTGAATACGTAAGTAAGGAAGAGGTTTGCTAGACTACTTCTAACGATTTTTTTGAAATCTGAATATGATGACGCTGACCTAACTTAAGGATAAGCTCTTACACAACTTTTTAACAATTTTACTTTACTATAAGTTAATTTTCACTTCAGTTACATGCGTCAGTACATTTTAACGCATATCGTTTCAGATTTCCTAATATAAGGCAAATTTCAAAAAGTCACAGCTTGTTCAAATATACGAATTTTTCAAAAGTAACAAATTTACTAAACATAATCTGATTTTTTTTGAACACAGCTCTATTTTTTCTTATAGAGCTGTGTTATGACTGGTTTTTTAAGTAGGGATTTACAAACGTTGGAGGTTCACATCTTCAAGAATGTTTTTGAGTGATAAAAATTAGCTTTTGCGTTAAAATTCAAGAAAACCCTGGAGACCCCTAAATAAGCCATTTTTCTGAAATATTAAGGCCCCAAAAATTGCTAAAATAACATTTTAAAAATCACAATTTTCCACACCTTATTCCATTTTTACAGATCAATCGCCTCGGTGTACATAAAGAACAATTTGAAGCATTTGTGAATCATGTTAATACCATTGCAGACAATGACTAGCTTTCGATCACATGTCTTGTACATTTTTATTGATTTTTGATATCCGCATTTATTCGAGTATCATGTCATGTATAGCTTCTTCTTCTTTTTTTATTTGATTCGGATGAATTCACTCGTTGTCATTTGAAATTAATGCGAAATCAGTATATTTATCTCAGTTTTGGTGTCGTTCATTTTTTTTTGTGAATTTTAGCCTTGATTTTATAAATATTTTTGTTTAAATAAATGTTTTATTTTATCTTTGTCACTTTTTGATCCATTTTTGTACATTTGATGTTTGTCTTGACCCCTGTCCAAAGTATTCTCATGAAAAAAAACATACTTGGCGCCAAAATGAATAAAAAAAACACTCGGTAAAGTATTTTGTCAATACAATACATCATTTTTATCAATTGTTCTCTCCTTTTCGTATTTTTCGAGGGCAGTTTCTTTCGTTCCGCCGATTTTCGTGTCAACCCGAAAATTCCGCGATTTATCATTTCGGTTGAGACTATTTCATTATACAATAAATAAGTTATGATGTCACCGCTATAAATATTTGTTTGTGAAAAATGAGAACTAAAGAAATTTGATAAATAAATAAGTATTTCCGGCTAACGTCTTTTTTTTGGAGATTTATTATTCATAAGCTATTACACATCAAAGAAATAGTCAAAAAAAGGGTGTTTATACGGATAATAGTACTTAAAATATGGAATTATTTTTTCAAGAAAAAAATATATAATATATAAGAAATATCTTTTCTTTTTCATGAACAAAAAACCGCTACGTTTCTAAAAAAAATAACACGTGAAAACAACTCATTGTCATAAATAACGGTTAAACCAAGTAACCATATCCAAGTCTCTTCAAAACGTGTGTACTTTTTCTTTTCAAGAAAACGGCCTCATTACGTTTGTCATCACAGGGCCTCTCCTCTCTCGCACGAATGAATGGAAATAGTAGAGACGGAGACAAAAGTCGTTGCAAGACCATGCTGGTCTCCCAATTGGCAGCGTTCCATCACCTTGTGCGCTGCATTTTTTTCCGCTCTTTTCTGGAGAACAGTTGCCATTATCATTTGTTTTGTTCATCGTGTTAGGTTGCACTTACCTAGAAAGGTTTTCTTCGAATTATTTCGTCATAATTTGTTTTGTTTCTTTTTTTGGATTCAATTATAGCTTATAATTTCAGTGAATCTAAAACAAAGTTATTAATAATGAGCGTCGAGAAGGTCACCATTGATAATAACCTTTGGAACTCAACAATTGAAAGCATATCTGCAAAGTTTGGGACTATAACAGCATCAATTTCTGATGTGAGTTTTATATTAGTCATGTCAAATGTAAACATAGAAATATATTTCACATTTTAAAGGCGTCACCAACAGATGGTAACAAACGCAGAAAGAATAATCACAGCGAGAATCGCGTCTGGAAAAGCAAGGTAAAGAGCTTGAGCGAGGAGCCGATGGGGCTTGAAGGATTGCGAAAGGCGGAAGAGAGAAGAGGTCGTGAACGCGAGATCTTTTCGCTTACTCCTATCAGGTTAGATATTTATTGATTGAAGGATTTACAAGGATTAACTATTTACTTTTTAATAAGTAATTTGTTATTTGTAGACACATCACGGAACGTCGTAGCTGCCGCTTGAGATTCAAAAGCCCTTCGGACAACTCGCAATGCAGTGAGAAGGCGAGCCTGCATCAAACAAGTCTTGTCAGACATGTTAGTTAACAAAATATTCACTGTATTTTTCAAGAATGTTTTCTGGTTTTAGAACCAGATGCAGCTTAGAGCACACTGCCGAGGATTGATCCCAGCATCGATTAGTGAAAACTCGGTGTGCGATAAATCGACGAACGTGAAGCTGGTACCGGTGGTCGCCGTCTCGATTCCAATCCCAACTCCGCAGCCACCTGCACAATTGATTCTTAACAATGCTGACAAGGAAGAAAAGAAACCCAGTGTTGAGAAGAAGAAGCAGATTGATGCAAAAGCACAGGAGCCGTCGGGTATCAGAAGACAGAATTTGAAACGCCGCGCGCGCTCAGACTAGTCATTTTGTATTAATATTGTACTATTTAATACCAGTTTTTAAAACAGTTCGATTTTTCTATTGTGATATTCAAAATATGCCCTATTAATTTCGGTTGCAATTCAACAACTTTTAGTCATTTCTCCCCTCATGCTTCAGCCCATTTTAGGCTAGCATTTTCAAATTTCTCTCATCATTTAAGATCTCTATTAGATCAAAAATTATATTGTGTTAACAACAACTGTGTTGGGGAGGGTTCCAAGGACATGCTTTCAGAAAAATAGTCCGTCTTAGAAAGGCTTCTTTTCTTTTTATTATTTTCATTAGTCTCTACAACTTCATACTTCAAATTTGATCTCGTTTTACAATGCCCCCACAAACGAAAAATAAAATCAAAAAAATATACGTTTTTGTTTAGAAAAGCGGGTTAAAAAAACGTTTTTAATGTTTAATTTTGTAAATTTTTTGCAGTATTGTGTTAAAATGCATTCCGGATTTTCGAAAATAATTTTTTTTTCATTTTTTTCATTGTATATTTTTTCCAAACCAAAAAAGTCAATAAATGTGTCGGCAATAAAATAATAACTATTTTTAAAATGTTGTGTTTTATCAGTTATAAATGACAAATGAACATTTCACCGAGCTGTTTGTGTTCTTTGTGTTAATGTTCACATGATTGAATTATTGATTGGTAAATGATGCGATTCTTATCGCAAACAAGCGAAGTGTTTTAAACCATTTTATGTTCTTTGAAGAACAGTTTTTGTCCCATTTTTTGGCTTTATTTCAGAAATATGGCGTATTTTATGGCTGATGTTGAGGGTCTGAAATTGGACCAACGTGAAGAATGCCGCTTGTCGACGAATGTGGATGCGACGGAAGAGGATTTGAAGAAAATTGGAGTGGAGTTGGGACATGTGAGTGAAATGTTATGCTAGCTTCTATAGAGTAAACAAAAAGAGCTTCAAAAGTATCAAAGAAAAAGCTCGTGTTTGACTGTAAGTAGGAAAAATCGAAAAAAAAGTCAACACTGACTGTTTTTAAAATTTCTAGGCCACGTTTAGATTTTTAATGATACAATATGTCTAACAAGGAACGTTTTTCAACTAATCGGGACAAGAAGTATCTTATTCCACAGAACATGTTTTGTTGGTTAAGCAACTGCTTTCAAAGAGTGCGGAGAGAGGGCTTTGCACGATTTTTTTGAGTTCAAAGTCTGAAAATTTTCGAAAATTCAAACTTCGAGGAGCTAGAACTTGGCTCAAACCAAATACAATTTTCCAAAAATTTGCGAAATTTATAAAGGGAACGACTTTCACGTATTTGTTGAAAATTAACGAATTTGGTTTTTAAAATCACTTATTTTTAACAACTGCCAGGAAAATAAGGGCTGTTTCTCAACAGAAGTTATTTTAAGAATTGTTTACCAATTTTTTTCAAATTTGGAAAATCGACTAAATAAGAATTCTCGCAGTATGAAAACCTCGAAATTATATAGTCAAATATTGAGTTTGAGCCAAGTTACATCGCTCCAAAATTTGTTTTTTGCTGAATTAGAGCGAAAAAAATTCGTGCTCAAAACCTCCATCAGCAGTTTATAAAAGCAGTACCTTAACCAGCAAAGAATTCTCTGTCGAATGAGATACGTTTAGTTGGTTCAATTAAAATGTTTTAATTAATATGAAAAACTCATTTAATGCTTCCTCGCAGCCTTCATTTGACAATTCTCGCGATTAAGTTTTCAGAACATTTTTCGAAGTAGTGTTTTAAGGGGGGATTCTAACTTGTTGGTTACATCCTTTGTAGTCCGTTACTTCATCATATGACAACTCAAATTACAACCTTTGGTAATTGGCTATTCAATCTAAGTTATTGTTTCCAGATTGACTTTGATGCTGAAAATGCGGACGAAGAACTTGAGAGATTTGTGAAAAAGTTTGATATGAATCATCATGATGTCATCCGAATCTCGAGAGAAACCTTCCCAAACTTTGACCAAATGCTCACCAAATTCTTCACGGAACACTTGCACGATGATGCTGAGGTTCGCATCATCAAGGACGGGGCTGGTTACTTTGATGTGAGAGGTGCCGATGTAAGAATAGCGTTCTTCAACTCCCCACTGATTACATTATCTTCAGGAAAGATGGATCAGAATTCCGACGAGACGTGGAGCGGTCGCCTTCTTGCCGGCCGGCATCTATCACCGATTCACGCCTGATGTCGCGGAGGATGTCACCGCCATCCGACTTTTCCGGAACAATCCGAGATGGTTGGCTTTCAACCGAGCTGAAAATGCAGAAGAGCAGCCGATTAGAGCTCAATATTTGAAGGATATTAAAGCCTGAAGTGGTTTATTTTACGTAATTGGGGAATAAAGTGATTTTGTAGTTAGTGTGTTTTCCTTGAAAATGGTAAGATCCGAAAAAATCAAGATATTCTTAGAGAGTACTGTGGATTTGATCCACTTGATCCACTTGTCAAACTTGTAGAATTTAGATCGAAAATAGAACTAGTGAAGCTTTTGACAACCTGTTTAAACAGAATACCGCAATCACATGTCAAAACAAAAACGAACAACTGGTAAAGGATGAAGTTTGATCACTGAACTAATCAAGAAAAATACACGCTAATCAAGAAAAATACACGTTATTTGTTGGATTGACACTTATTATTTGTTGGATAATCATTCATCATTAGTGATTTTCAGCCCAATTTTAATTTATTTTGACTAATTGGTCTGATTTACAAGATGTTTTGGATGGCTTTAGTTTTGTGGCAAAAAATGTTCTTGGTGTTACTTGCTTAGAATTTTTTTAGCAACAAATAAAAAATAGTTTTAAACAAGCTCAATTTCAAAATTTATTGAAATACACGTGATAACAACCAACTTATATTTTTTCGTTCAAAAAAAATGTAAAAGCTTCTATTATTATGTACAAATTGGGTAATTTTTTAAAAAAGCAACAATAAGTTATACAAGTCCTAATATAGGAAATAAATTTAAAATGCGTAGTCGGCGATTTTCTTGAACATTTTCTTGAACTGTGAGACTTTGTTATCGCTGAACAGTTTTGCGACGGTCATCTCGAGAAGCGAGCCAACCCGTCGGAAACGTCTGGTAGCCTGAAAATAAATCGTTTTTGAATGAATCTTTTTTTTTTTGGAGTTTACCCCAAGCGGTAGAACTGTGCTATCCATTGTTGGATGAACTTGCATGTATGAAACATTCAAAGTTAAGACATGATGTTTCAGGGTTCCTAATTCAATCATATTCAATCCTTCGTTACTGGTACTTAAAATGGCAACCTCTGGCGGGAATGAATTCGGCTTCAATGTGATAAATCCATGCATCACTCTTGTATCATCTTTGAACCATGAAATACTTCTGAAAATTTTTTCAATCAAAATTTGTCAATATTTGAATTCAATCTTAAAATATTACGTGAAATTCAAAGAAGGTGGCCCAAACATTGGCACATTTGCTGGAGAGATATCAATAGTTTCCTCATACTCACTATCATAAAGATCTGTCGGGAATCGCAGACCCTTTGAAGCCTGAGAATGCCATTTTCCGAGGAAAAATTGCATTGGCTCAAGTGCTGGAGCGAGTGGGATTTCCGGTGCTTCTGAAAATGATTTTTTTTTCATAAAAATCAGATTTCGGATTGCGGAATCATACCATAATCAGGATCTGGAGCGCACATGTTACATGAAACTGCGCAATTCACGTCGAAAAAGTTGGTTTGAGTCAGAACTGTATGGCATTTGTCTTCTACTGCCCACCGATCACAACTTTTGTAGATGTTACGACACTTTCCTGAAAGTTTCAATAGATTTTTGTTTTGGCAGTATTTTTTTGGATGGTTTTGAGGATTGAACATTTCTTTGATAGAGGCTCAGATTTTGAAAATTCAAAAAATTGAGAATTTGAAATACACATCAGGTTAAAACAAATCCAGGGAATAATTTTTAAGCTCAAAGCAGCTGATAAAATCCGAATGTTGAACCTTATGAGCTCGTAGTTGTAAACATTCTACATCTCAATCCTTCTTTATATTTCAAAAAAGATTTTCCAGTCGGCACATTTTCGAAGGCATCGCTGGAAATTCAAATGTTCGTTGCATTCGCATTGCGAGGGCTTCCAGTGATGCCGCCGAAAATAAGCTGTCAATAATATTTAGGTTGACAATAACAAGTGTTTATAACGATTTTTATAGGAAAATATTAATTTTGAAGCTTTGAAGCTTCCAAAACTTGTGAAACTTGTATTAGACCCTCTTTGATGCAGTTGCAACTCAACAAATCCTAACAATACTTCCTAAACTTCTAATCTTAACACTCTTATATGTTTCAGAACCAAATCCTTGTTTCTTAAACACCTGCGTCGCAACCTTCATTCCCACAATCTAGGAAGTTTTCATTGACAAAAACAACATAAGCAATTCGATGTAATCTATCTTCCCCAATAAGAAACAAAAACACGTTAACCCGTCGTTCAGATGTTTCATTTTTACATCCTCTTCCCCCCCCCCCTCTTTCCAACACTTCTTCATCTTCATCCATGATTACTTCTTCCTCCCTTTGAAAAGCAACGATACACACATACATGATGTAAGCTGCAGGCTTCTCATCATTTTTTCCAAAGATAATCGCCTACTTGAGCGGCGCGGCGGAGGGCGAACGAAAAGCCATGAGGAGGCAAAAATCGTTATAGCTTATTTTACAATCGAACCAATTGCCGAAGGAAAGAAAAAAACCACAACAATCTGGATTGTGTCGTAATCTGCCCCGCGAAGTTCTCGCGTCGGATGATTGATGTTCGATAACATTCGTTTGAACGTTTGATGGTTTTATTGTTAATGTGATGGCGCAACAGCTTAATAGATCATTTTCTGTTCAAAAAAACTATAATAATTGGTTTTTGTTTTTATGATGTCTTGTTAAAATAACGTTGTAATATGCGAATTGACATCGAGAAATCGAAAATTTTAACTAGTTTACTGGGTTAAGTATAAAGAAGTAGTTCCTTGGTATGTAAGAAAGTCGACATTTTTAAAAATTATGATATTATATATTTCGAGAATCGCCAAAATAAAAGATAATTTAAATATAGGAAGAAATACCGCCAACCTTAAAAACCTAATTAATTATCATCGAAAATGGTGGCCCAAACTACGATCAAATTTCAGTTCAGTCGGAATCGGACGGGGGGGGGGTGATCTCTGCATTTCAAAAAAACCCGATTGTTTTAAAAATATCAAAATATTTTAATAAACAAGAGTGAACTAAACACGGTGGTCCGGCCTACTTCTTAATTCGGCCTGTCCTAGCTTTCGGATCGTTGCGGAACCTCTCAGCATCAACGGGGTATTAGTTAAAACCATGACCTATGGAGAGGGAACTGATTTACAATTTTCAGCTCATGACCACAGCGGAATATTAACTCATTCTTCAGGAATAAAAATTTACAAGTATATCTCAAGATACTGTCGAAAAAGCAATAAAATTTTAAAATTATATCTCAATATACTGTTTTCCCAGAAGAAAATTGAAAAATGTTGAAAATTGCTTGAATTCAGAAATTATAAATGCTTCAAAGATTTTATACTTCCTTTGAAAAACTGTGTTGAAGAAGTTCATTTCAAATCCCCTCAACGTCGAATTCCCCACGAATTTTACGTAATATTTTTCGTCGAACATTTGCAATTTCAAGATTGATTTTCAGATAAGAAAACTCAAAAAATTGTAATAATCTGCGAAATCTCCAAACCGAGACAAACCAAAAAACTCACTATGGCAATATCTTCCCATCCATCCTTGTGAACACTTGCATGCCAATTTTCCAGCCGTACATGATCCGCCGTTTAAGCACGGATTGTTTCTACATGTCTCTGCGGTGAACCTTTTATAGATAAGTTGTGTAGTTTTGGAGCCGACTGGAAAGTTTTAGAAATATGGATTTTGAACAAGTTCGAAGAATAATACCTGATATTATACAAAATAAAGAAATCAGTATGATAGATAAAGGGAGTACTAATTTCATATTTCGGGGAATAATAAAAGAAAGGTAGAAATATTGAAATTCAGCTTAATGGGTGAATTGATAAACCGTTGCTGATGAATATGAGATGGTAGAAATCGGAGGGAGGGCAACGTCGCACGAAACACACCACAACACACGAATATGCCGATGGGCAACGATCCGCCAACCGGCTCTCCCTATATTCCTCCCACACGCGCGACTTCTTCTTTTTCTTTCCCTCATCAACATCGCAAGCATCATCTCTGATGGTTTTTTTTTCTCTCTTCCTGCGTTTCACCTCATCCTCTATTCGTGTTGCCTCAATTCACGTCTGTATTTTCTCGGAGGATCTTCTGTTCTTCAAAGAAAAACTGTTTTTGAAGTAATGTAATGGTTTAATAGTGAAGTGTTCAGAAGAAAATATAATTGGAAAATGTTCTCGATGTGATCAAGACCGCTTCAAGAATTTAGAAAACACTTGGAAATTCAGTTAAAAAACGATATAGTCATAATTCAATAAAAATCAAAACCTTTTGTGTAAAAATTCTGAAAAAATGTAGGGAGTATAGGTTAATTCAATCTACTTCTACTAAATCTGGTGTAATCTTTTAAGATGGTTTAGATTTTTTTCGGTAAAATATGTTACATGATTATTACAGCATGGAAAATTCTTATGGATCTCTGAACCCTTAATCAGACAGACTTTATTGTAACATGTTTAGATTGATATTTGATTGAACGAAAAGTGAGAAATAATAAAGTTTCAAATCTATGAATAGAGTTTAAAAATCATAATGATGTCCTGAAAGTAATATTATCACAATCGAGTGTGACAAAATATGCAATAGACCGTTATTTATACGGAAAATAAGAGCTCAATTTGAAAAATTGTTTCTTTCGGTGATTGACAAAAATGGAAATAAGCTAAGATTAAAGTGGCTCTAAGGCATATTTAAAAAAGGACCAAGTTCTGCCTTTTAATTTCACCATTAAGCTTAAAAACTGCATAAAAATTTCTTAGAAAATTTCATGGAATCAATGGCCTAGAGACCTTTTAAGGCTCTGTGAAAACTGTGTCTAACAGCGTTTTTGTATTACGCAAATTTGCTTGATCGATTTTGAATCTAAAATTGTTTCACCTTGATTATCCCGTAATTATCCCGCAAATATAGAACAATCTAAATTAGAATATTATTTGTAAGGTACATAATTAAGCCAGCTCATACGGGCCCCTGAATCATTTCTTGCTTTCAATCACGCTGTTTTTTTGTGTTCATCATTAGGTTTTTATTCTCCCACAACATCCAAAAAAAAGGCTGCTTTCTTTCACCCACAGATTTCTGATCACCGAATCGTAAAAAAATATTTTTTATCCGTTGTTTTTTCGCTAAACTTTATGATAGAATCAAATAATTTTTTTCTCATTTGTCCCCCCCCCCCCGTCTCGATAAAAATAAAAACAAAATGAATAAAACCTGTTCTTCGAAATTAATTTTCGGGAATGATTGAACAATTCACCTGGTGTAAACAATAGAATTGTTTTCACCAATTATTCAAATTCTGGCTTTCATTATTCTATATACATATTCAAAATATCTAGTTTCTCGAATCAATTGAATCCCCCTCTCTCTCTCTCTCTCTCTCTCTCTCTCTCTCTCTCTCTCTCTCTCTCGATGATAATTGTATCCCCAAAAACGTATACAATTGTTTTTATGTTGTTTTGGTAAATCGGTTTCATACCATACTTGTTCAATAATAAAATGTTATGCTATCTTTATGTGGAACAGTGGTCTAGATACGAATCAAAAAAAAAATAAAACATCTTCATTCAATCAAAAGTACAACAAGTGTTTTTATTCCTGTTCAATTTGCCAATTTATCCAATTTTTCATGCAAGGCAACTTTATCAAAATCGCCAAACGGCTTCGGTCCACCCGTCGACATCTGCGGCTGTTTTTCAAAATGACCTTGACGCGACGCATTTGTTAGAACTTGATTGATAATAAAGTTAAGAATGGCAACTTCCTGAAACAACGCGGCTTCATAGGAACAACACATCGCAAAAGGAAATCAAAGAAAAAAACTTCCTACCTTTGCGTATTTTCTGTTCAAATCAAAAATATTCTTGTTTTGTAACTTGGATGTTTGTTCATTATCCTCCATTATTCTTTCCATTTCAGTTTTTACATCAGGAAGTCGCTTCAAAATGTCATTCACATGCTCACTTAACCACTTTCTCATGAAGTTCTGACCATCTTCCCACTGATAATATAAATCCTGAAATGAAACAGACAAGTGTGATTATTTATGAACATATGATTACCAAAATGTTGTTTTCAGCGGCCAGACGTTCATAACTTATCTTTTTCTCCGAGATGGACAACTTGTCATTATCCAAAATCTCGAAATAGCTGTTTTTCGTATCGTCCGATGCGTCGCTTAAAAATGCTGGAAATGGTCTCTCTGGCGGTGGGAATCCATTTCCTGTATGAGCTCCATATGGCCCAAATTTAGCGACTTCTTTTACATGGGCCCTGAAAGTGAATTACACATTATTTCTAAAAATTAATTGAAAAAATACCCTAAAACAACAACAACTACAGCTGAAATCCAAATGAGTATAATCATGATTAATGATGAAAGTCAACATTCCTTTTTATATTAACGAATTTGTTACTTGCACTATAATTTTCAAATATTTTATTTCAAAACAACAAACTTGTTTCAAAAGAATTGGATGTCAAAAGACAAAAGAATAATATTTCCGACAAAAATACATTCTAAAACCGCACGTTTATCCCGTCATCACTAAACAAATTAACACTAAACTTGTTGTGCATGGACACAAGTTGCCGCTGAAACATCAAAAGAAAAGCTGTTATTTCTCCAATCTGGTGATTGAGTCCGATCGATTTTAACAATTGGAATGGTTGCTGAATTGCGTCGGCTGTTGGATCCATCGGAGTCTAGGTCGTTTCGCTGGCCTTGTGATGCTTTTTTGCTTTGTGTCGATGAAGAGAACCTTCGATCTACCGCATTTTGTTCGAAAAACATGGCGTCAACAAAAACGAACAACCTGAAAATTTAAAAAAAACGTGAATGCTAAACTCATTTTATTTCTAGTGTGAAGATTTCATACTTTTTAAAGAGTGGACTTCATGTTGTTAAGATAATAAATTTCATTTTAAATACCAAAAATAGTGAAAAATTTGTCAGAAATTTAAAACAATGCTTTGAAACCTGCAACAGGTTCACTTTTTTTCAGACTCCTAAATTTTTTAATTCATAAAGCTAGGATAACGGATTTATCAATTCGCAACTAATACAATTTGCAGTTTTCCACAAACAAATGCCATAAATGCATAAACTTTCGCTCCAACAAAACTTTGTAGCAGTTTCACATGTTCCCCCCCTCACAAGAAAAGCACACACGCACACAACAAATACATAACTGCATCTTTTCCCTAGCGTTGTCATGTGATCAGGTGGCCGAGTGGTTAAGGCGATGGACTGCTAATCCATTGGGGTTTCCCCGCGTGAGTTCGAATCTCATCCTGATCGAATCCTTTTTGTTAAGTTTTTAGTAATTAATGAGGTAGAAATATTTTCATTTTGATTCAAAATAAAACAGGAAACATCAATTTTCGTAACTTTTTAAACTATAACAAATTGCACTTTCGAAACTCACCACCAGCCTTCAATAAGAGCGCCAAGAAATGAAGCGCCACCAATTACAACAGCACTCGCAGTCAAAATTTCCTTTTTCGCAGTTCCTTGAGATTGTCTTGACCATTTCATAATAGTGTAGGTCAAAAATAATAGCATTTCGAAAACAGTCCACTGCCAAAGAACGTGAAAAACGTAGAGGTATTTTTTGCGACGGTACCAAGCCAATAAAGTGAATACTTTGAAGGAAAAGGGTTATTTGGAAGATTGGAAATTAAAAAAAAGAAGCTTACTTAAGATTGGAATAGAAAATATGAGAAAAACCGCATAACCGATTGCTATTGTGTTTCCATAACCTTCGAAATAGGAAGTGTAGAATGTTTTACCGTCAGTCATCCAGAAATCAACGACAACCATTGCAAGGAATACTGCAAGTTATTTATTTTTAGATTTTAATTTACAGTTGGGAGCATGGGAGGTATTTGTTTCCAAATTACTTCATTTTCGGCCCGACATGAAAACCTCAAAATTCAAAGGAGAAGATCAACACTTGTGGGTGCTTTGGAGGTTAGTATTGATTAATGATGCTTCAACATCTTCATGAAGATAACACTTTCAAGGTTCATAACTTGTAAAATCGAGAGATCCATTCTAAAAAGTGAAGTGGATTAAAAATTTGAGAATTTTCAGATTAGGCCCCATGTAAAGCAACTTATGAAGCAAATGCCTCCCTTATGAGATTTACCCAAAGTGAATAATTCGACGACGCAAATCACAGGAATCGCATCAGTGAGGGACATGCAGCCAAGGCAACATTTATGACGGGAGCATGGAGCAACCAGAAAAACCTTCAAAAAGTTCATATGACTCCAAAATAGGAGAAAAGGTATTTTTTTCAAAAAAAAAGTCTGTGTGTGACTGAGACTTACCCTTCTCAAAGGCATGAGAAAATGTTACGCAAGCTTGATATGAGGTTTTTTATAGAGACTGAAATTCAGTCACTGAATTAGTTGGATTGCAAATTCACAACATTTTTCTAAAAAATTTAATTGGAAAGATTTTTTTAATTAGAGCTTCTTTTATATTTTTTATAAATTGAAAGAAGATGCAAGATGAAATTAAGGTGTAGGATATCTGAAGGATTGTGTTTATTTTCATTTTTCTTCAAAATGCACATCTTTGAGTAAGATTTTTATGGGGGAAAATGTCGTTCGGGGATATTAAAAACCAGTTGAAATCAAAACAAAAGAGAAGATCAATGAAGAATTAAAAAAAAGAGAAGCAAAAAAATTAAGACTTGTTTTTAGTAGCTTTCAGTTCAGTTTTGAAAAAGATCTACCGCTTGAAACTAATTCTGTTAAGTTCTGAGGAAAAGAAAGAAAAACAAAGTTAAAAAGAAGGAACTAAAAAGTTGTGAAATTGAATAATATGAATCCCACAAACCTTAGAAAAGGAGACAACCGATAATCTGAAGCTGTCCCATGCAGATCCGGTAGATAATCGAGATGACGTCGGTCTTTCACTTGGCGGCATTAACTGAAACATTTATAAATGAAAAATGATATCATTTTCAAGATTGTCGAAGAATAAATTCTTACCAAATTACTTCCTAAAATTCCATTATCTGATGGTATTTGAATGGAGACTGATGAGTGCCTAAAACCGTTTTTTTCTAATTTATGATTTTGCTCTATGGACAGACTTGTTAGATTTTGGAAACATTTAGAACAAGATGGTGTAGAAATTTCAAGGAACTGAAATTTTCGCTTCAAAATTTTTTTAGACTATCGCATGGAGACCCGCAACAAATAGATGTGTCTTTGAGTTTCCTTGTCTAGGTGCTTGTGAATGAACAGAAATAAACATTTAGATGTGTACATGTTGCACAAAACTGCAGAAAATGCAAGCAAAATGAAAATGAACCGGGGGACTGATTTTGGGAAGTTAGTCCCTCGAACGTCCCTCGAATGTAAAAACTTATGTGGTGTCCAAGTTTCATTGTTTTCTTTCTCTTGTGTCTTTTTCAGCCATTTGGCTGTCAGAGGAATATTTTGAAAGGCCGAGGAACTAACCTCTGGAAAGTTAGTCCATTTTTTCTGAATTATTTTCAAACTACGATGTTGCAAGTGCGCTCTAATGTAAATCTATCTTTTCCAAAGAGAGATTTACATTAGAGCGCACTTACGAAATTCTTAAATCCTGCATTCAGTCCAAAATATAAAAGAAATTATACAATTTTTTGTTTAACTTTTAAAATTGAATCTCTATAACGGAAAAAATGCAATAGTTCAAGATATTTTAGAGGAAGTTTGATTTTTTTCTATTACGGACTAATTTTGGACTCTTTAGAGCTGTTTTTCCGGAATTTTTTTAAAATAAAAACTTTTCTGATTATTCAAAACAACAATTGAATATTTATTTTTCTGTTTTTTGTATTTTTTCACCATCAAAAATAACTATCAAAAAATATGAAACCAAGAAATGCCGATCCAATTTTTCCAGGACGCGAAACTAGAGTAAACTTGAAAAGCTTCAATAGAAAATTTAACTAGATCTTTTCCAAATAACTTCATTTTTCTTACCTCGTTGAAATCGAACCCCTTGGCGATAGTCCATAACTTGTGGAGCTGTTTCTCCGATTCTCTTGACTATTCATATTGTAATACGTTAAGAGTGAATCTTTGTGATGTTCCACTTTGTTATCCACAACGTCGTTCATAAGAAAATCTGCAAAAACTTTTGTTCTTTTCAAAAATAACAATTTTGAGAAATAATAACGAACAAAATAATAACAACAATAAAAATTCACTTGTCTTTTATTATTTCTTTCAATGAGGAAAGATGTCCCCCCCCCCCAAAAAAAAACATTTTTTAGATGTTCAGAAAAATGAAAATAAAAGAGCCTTTCAAATTGATTGGATATTTTTAAAAAAAGGTAATTCGAATTTTTTGCGGCCATAAATTTCCAGCCTTGTTCAAATTTTTATCGAAAAAATTGGAACGGATGTTTTTTTATTAGAAAAGAAAAATTGTCAAAACAATTTTTAGCATATTTCTGAAAATATGAAAGAAATTTATGTTGAATAACAACAGGAATAATAAAAAATGAAATAAAATGATGTTTGACATTAAAAATTCTAGACTAAATTCAGATCAGAAAAAATTCTTGGAATAAAAAATGCAACAAGGTGCAGTTAAAATTTTTTTATCCGCTATTGCTTTTTGTTTCTGTCGCTTTTGTCGCCGAAAAGTCCCTGGTGGGCTATAACTATTTTTTGAAGAAAGCTAAGATCATTTTGAGCTCATAATTCAAAATTATGACCTCTTTTTTGAACAAGAAAAGTTTCGTTATGAATGACGGATATGTTCGGCCAAAACATGAAGAAAAAATATAAAATTTTATTGGAAAAACGGTTGACTTCGCATTTTTTTGTGGTTTCCATGTCTCAATTTAATTTTCAGGCGGCAAAAAGCGAATAAAAACAAACTTGTTTGTTGATAAATAATATAAAGTCTCACGTAACTGCTCCCAAACTGATTTTGACAACTTGTGCGAAATTGTAGTTTGATGGTTTCAAAAAAAGTTCGAGATATTGGATCGCTCGCTGAAACTTCTGAAAAAATTCCCATGGCTCCTGACAAAATTATGTATGGTTTTCAAGGAAGGCTTCATGGAGTTAAAAAATGTACTTTCAATGAAAATATAATACTAAAAAACACATTCTTAATATATTTTCAAAATTTTCGAAAATCACATTGAAGCCGAGAAAACAAGCTTCAAAACAGTCACCTTGAAAACGTCTGCGGAAACTGGTGCGCTTTTTCTATTTCATTGTCTGAAAGCTTGTTTTCAAGACTGCTACATGACTTTAGAATATTTAAAAACAGATTTGGATCGAGTATGAGGTCTATTTTTATTTAAGGTACATTTATTGGATCGGAATGTGAAGTCCTACTTCGAATGAAAGCTAATGAAGCACAGGTGACTATATCAAAAGTGTATCTGTTTTTTTAAATTTCAGCAGTTGAACATGATTAATAATTAAAAATTTAATTTGTTCCAGAACATTTTTAACCAAAAAACATAAAAGATATAAAATTGACGATATTTTCATTTGTTTTGCTAATTTTAAAAATTCCTAAAAAATGCTGGTTCATTTTCAGCATTACCATCAGCTTAAAGTGAAAATTTTCGCTGACAAATATACAAATGGTGCCATAAAGGATGCCTCTAAATTTTCCTGTAAATTTGAACGACTCCTGAATTGTTTCTTATATTTTTCTAAAATTTATTGCTTTAAATAAAAACGTTTTCTGAAATTTTTAGATCAGAACCACTCAACAAATCAAATTCTAGACTCAATGAAAAATGTATCAATAGATGAAACTAATGTAAAAATTAACCTAGTTTAATTAAAAACCAAAAAGTTCCACAACAGTTTCTTCAATATCTTTATAAAGAAGAATTTGAAAATGAAAGAACAGAAAACCGACAAATGCGGAACCAAACAGAACGGCTCTCAAGTGAGACACATTCAAAACAAGCCATAGGAGTCGAAAAACGCTTTTTTTTGCACAATAAAAATCTGGTAACCCAATTTTATCAGATACAAAGCTGTAGACAGCCAAGTCAAGAGTTTTGTTTTTTTACTCTCAACATTTGAAAAACTTTTTTATAAAATTTTGTTTCATTTTTTTTAAACAATTGAAATAATATCCTCATATTTGTAAATAAACGTGATATATTTTAAAATTCGAAAGGTCTTTGTATTTTAAATTATTTGCATATATTTATATATAAAAATAGTACGGAAGAAATGAAAGAAAATGCATTGAAAAATATTTTTCAGCTTTTTTGTTTTTAGAAAGGCATATTACTAATTGTTGGATAACAAAGGGAGCTAAAATGCTGTGTTTTTGCAGTAAGAATACAAATTGAATCGAATTTCAGAAAAGGGGAAAGAAAATTGAGGGAGGTGTTATTTTTAAACTTTTTCTGTTCTCTCGTCTTTCCTAAATTTTTTTGCGTTGCTTAAAATCAGAGATGTTGGCTTGAAATTCCAAGATTGACAATGAAAAATTGGATGAAAGATTTGAGGGTCAGATAATGTGAAAAGCGAAAAAAGAAGCAAAATTCAAAATTTGAAACTTTCGTTGCATCTAAAAGTTTTAATATGTCCAGCTTTTTCTAGTGTTTTTTTAAAATTCAACGTCATTTTTAATTATATCCAAGTAGTATTAACTATAATCTGCTATTAAAAACAAATTGCTGATTTCATTTTCATCTCGAATATGAAATCTCTAAAAGTTATGTCGTGAACAATAAGAACAAATAGTTTGCATATAATTTCGATTCAATTATCGATGCAGCTTTTAATATATTGAACCACAACGATAAGCACATAAATGAAAATCCTGATCAAGTCAAAAGAAATTCTAAATCTTTGATATGTTTCCTTTCGAATAAGCTTAATCGTATCAAAATAGGCGAACTTGTTTTTGTGTTATGGTCCTGATCCGCGAGGCTGAACGCATCACGTTTAAATAAAACTTCCATTCAATCAATATAAAATGTAAATCTATTTCCTATTTGCTTTTTAATGAGCCCATTTTCATCCAAATCGGCAAGTCAGTCCTCGAGTTAAATACACGCGACGCAGCACGCAATGCGACATAACAAAAAACCCACCCTGATCAGATAACCTGAACTTTCTAACCCACCCTGATCAGATAACCTGAACTTTCGTTTCTAGATTTTTGGCCCACCTTGGCCCACCCATTAAGATCAAAATATTTCAGGATGGGGGCATCCGGGCTCCTTCATACCGTTAAACGGATAACGTACCACTGAACCAGGAACGCTTGAAGTTCCACTAAGACTTGTATTTAGAAGGTGTGCACTTTATCTATAAGATTTTGATATTTTGTTTTAGATTTCTTTATCAATTTTCTTAAATTCTTTACTATTTCCGACCAATGAGTACCTACTTGCTATGTACATAACATTTTTTCTTTGTTTTTGTCTTATTACGCGCTTAATTTTTTTTTATTCTCTAGATTTTTTTCGTATGAAATACAAAAAGAATATTACATTTTTAATTTCTCGGGGATACTTTAAGTTACTCATCCTTATAAAAATCGCAATTTTATTGTTGGACAATGGTTTTTAAAATATTTTCATCTACAGTTAACCTTCATTCGTTTAAGTTTTATTATCTAGGTGATATGATTTTAATTTCTTGAATAAAGTGAAGATCACTTTTTTTTGATTTAGCTAACACACATAAAAAGTATTATTGCTATTACGAAATAAGTGATTACGAAACTATCCATCGGTAAAAAATAGCGAAAAATTTAGCAATCGCGCCTACCCCTAATGATGCACAAATGTCAATCATATATTCTCTATCAATTTTATTTTTATTTAAATGAACTGCAAAACCCTCTCTCAAGCCTGAATTCCTTTGACAATCTCCTCCTAAACCCCAAAGTTCAAAACTAATCTCAATAAAAACATTTTTATTCAAAATGACCCTTGTTGACTATCAATTCCGTAAATATCTTGACTGCGTGTTTTTTTCCTCCACATTCCATTCTTCTTCTTAACCGTCACTTATTCAATTTTCCACTTCTAGAAACCCTTAATTTCCATTCGCATCAGTACTCACTGCTTCATTGGACATTCTCTATTTCTCTCGTGGACTTTTTTCCTTTCCGACTTCATAGCTCTTATAAGGATAGAGTATAAGCGGAAGTTTATGCGGTAAAAGGTTTCATATTCCTAATCTATTATTTGCTTTACATTTTTTCCGTGAAGCTGAATTCCGCTTCTTTGTGTGTGTGTTTTTGTGTATAAAATTTTTTTTTATTCTTTTGAAATATTTTCTCGAATTTTATACTATTTTTTTGTTATTATAAATTGAAATCAAATGTTTGAAATTTTGAAAGAAAACAAAACGTTTGAAGTGGTTTTGCAAGCACTTCATTGTTTCATTGTTTTAGATTTTAAAGAAGGTTGGGGCTTGAACTTTTGAAACATTTCAGGAAGCAATTTTGGGAGTTTAAAAGTTGTAGTTTTGAAAAAAAGGAAACATTCAAAAAGTGAAATCTACTTTTTAAGTTGATGAATCCCAAAAATGTTTCAGTGATAAATGGTGGCTATTGGAATCAATTTAAGTTTATGGCCCATAATTACCACAAGTTTAAAAAAAATTAAGTTGGCAAATGGCCAAGGCGGCGCATACTGGAGAATTAGATCCTGAAATTTGTATAATTATTAATTACCCATTTCTATGAGCTTCACCGTTATCTACCGTCATCATACGATGCACTGTTGAATCCGTCAATCGGATTCCTGTCCGGAAACTTTTGAATAAAATCTGACAACGTGTCTTCTTCACGTTAAATTGATGTAGACCGCCAAAGTTTAAAAAAATTGTAGGAATTATATTTTGTAACCAATAACCGTTTGAATTCTGAATCCGTCGTGAGGGAACTCACCCGAAAAATTCCGAGACCAAACGTTTTACAAACATTTTCGAATTTGAGCGTGATTTTCTGAACTTCTGAAAATTCGTAGTCAATGAAATTATTTTTAAATATTTGAACATCCTCAGATTTTTATACATTATTTTCTTGGAAAAGTTTTGTGAACTGAAAATATCACACGCCGAAGTCTATTTAGCGGTGTTTGGAAGATTATGAGTCCTTTTTTAATAAATTCCTCGTTCTTTGAAACATGAGCTTCACTTCATATTCAAAAACTCTAAAAATTTACATTTCCCGATCTAGACATGTTTTTGTTTTTTTTTTTTTCACTCTTTTCGTCGAGCAAAAAACAAGCGCTTCAAAAAATCATTTCCAATCAAACCCCCTTTTAAAACAAATTACACATTCATTTGACAGTCAACAACCCTCAAAAAAGGCTCTTAATGTATGGTTAATTGACACGATAAATTAATTTTTTGCCTCGTTGTTTGCCAGTCGATGGCACACACATGCCATCTTCAATTCCATTCGATGCTTTCAGCATTTTTTTGCTCTTCTTTTCTACCCACTAATTTTATATTTCATCCCCTTTTTTTCGAAGTAAATTTTTACTTCTTATGCGTTATTTTTGATTCTAGGGACTATGAGGAACGAAAATAATAATGATGGAGTTATAATTATTCCTCTCGATGAAAATAAAATATAAAAATGCCACATTAAAAATGTTCAAATTCATCTATTTCCACAAATCTTTTATTTTATATTTTTAGTCCCATCCAAAACACGTCAAAAGATATTCAAAATTTCCGCAGCTTTTTTTGATTGAAGCCTAATTCTAATGCAATTTTTTCATTTTTGGCGTGAGCTCTGCAACGTTTTCTTTATTTATTTCTTCTTTTTTATTCAAAAAAAGGAAAAAAAAAAGTCATTTTGTCACATATCTTCAATTCTCGCTATAGTCCTCTCACAAAATCGGTTGCATAACGGAGGGCTTCCCTCTGCTGCGAGAGAGTGTTGTTTGGCGAGAGGTAGTTGTCTGCGTATAGTCTCCCCCTCTTTATGTTTCGCCTGCGAGCGTGTCGGTTTTTTAGAGCGCGCTTGCTCGTTTATAAAGCCGAATTTGTGAGCAGCTAATAGCAAAGATCGCACAAAAATGCAAATTTCAGCTAATTATCAGCAAAAAAGTGCTTGACCGAAAGCGTGTACATACATATTCTGGTTTCAAGTTTCTTGTTCGGCAAAAGTTTTCTATTCGCGTTTTTTTTCCTTCTGACTTCTTTTCCACGCCGCCTTCATATTACTCTATGCACTTTTATAAGCAAAGTATCACATTCACATTCAGTTTCAAGTTATAATATGTTCATGTATCTGTCATTTATTGTGAAACACTATTTTTTATATACTTTTTCTTAAAGTCAGTTCTATGCTATACAATTCCCATTTTCTTCGTTTTACTCATTTTTAATCTCATCAAAATTTCAGTCTTTTTTTCCTGAATTTGTCATAAGATTAGTCGGACGATGAAAAAAAACCTAATCTATTTTATTCGTTATAGAAAAAAACGCGAAATTCATTATTTTCAAATACATTCATACATAAAAGTGTTTTCTAAATTGATTAATGTCTCTCAATTTGTTATTTCGAGCTTGTTTCATTGTTGCGTGTTAAATATCCAAAGGAGGTTTTGTATTAATAATTGAAAGATATTTTTTTAGCGCATTTCCTTATTATAGTCATATTTCCGAATTGATGATATTTCAGAATTAATGACAAGTTATAATTTCCGCTTATTTATGAAAAAAAACACAAAGTTTTTTAATAAAGGAAGTGGAACATTTTATTTTCGAGGAATATATTATCGGAGCTCACGAGCTAAGACTGGGCGTTGTAAATGAGCCTGGCCTATAATTTTAAGAAATGTTTACTATACATTTTATCTGCTAGAAGGGTGTAAGTTACAGTGTCTGAAAAATTTTCACAATTTGAATTTTAAAGAGATTTAATACAGTATACATGGACCTTGGCTTTAATACAGTATACATGGATGAAAGTTTCAGAATTACATATTCGGTGTGGTGAAATTGTATCTTCAGAAACCTAATTTTTCTTGAGTGTAATTCTCAAGAAGCGGTTAGAAAAGGAGTTTTCAAAAAATGACGAAAGTTTCTTTGTTAGAATGCAACGAATAGATCATTTTGAAATTTACGAGGACTTTACAGAACTAATAAAGGTAACTGATATTCGGAATCGATTTTTGATATTGTCAAGAACTTCAACAAGTGAAAATTGGCCTCAAAACAACAGCCAAGAAACTATTTTTTGCTCTTTATTGCCACAGAAAAATTCAAAAATGGATTTTTAATGAGTGTAGGCAACCTCGTGGCTATTAGCTTCCTAAAGTCCTCTTTTAATATAGGGTTTGATCCAAATTGTAGCTCCTTAAAGTTTTGAGATTTTTGAGATAACGCTGTTATTTTTATTGTATTGCCAACTCAAATATTCCTGATCATTCAAGCTGGTTTTGATCTACCCAGAAAATCTAAGTCTCTCACAGAGTCATGCTATTTTCGCCTGCGAGCGGCTGCGCTGCGGTCTTTTAGTAGAAAATGAATGATCCAAAATGTTTAAGTTGTCAATATTAACCGTCAATTTATAGTTCCCAGGGTTCTAGGGCATGCAATTCCCAATGAACGAAACTATGTTTCATGAAAAACAGATTTTTTCAAATCCTGAGATTGAAGTGAGTTGTTGACAATTCCAGAAAAACGTCCAGAAATGTTAAATTTTCATTTTTAAAGAGTTTTGGGCAGTTTGTTATTGCGGAATTTCGAAATCTCAAGATTTCTGATAATGAAAAATTTACCGTTTTTCGGAAAAAATGTTATTGCTAAATTCTCAAAATACTTGGTATTGGTGTTCTAGACCCTCATTTCCTGAATAACTGAATAATATCAATCACACTATTTTTTCAGCGTCGCTTTCACGTGGTCGATCACGTGAAATTAAAATATTCCGATCTTCGTCTTCTTACTCCCTTTCTCAAAGCCAAGAAAAGGGTGGTCCCCCCTACCCGACGTTAACGCAGCCATTACTCTTCTTTCTGTATACAAATAATTAGTTGATGAATTATTTGCTTTTTTCTCTTCTTCTTTCATTTTTTTCTCATTCAATTACACCCAGAAACCTATTTCCTCCCACTCTCTTTTGATATTCCTTATTTCTTCGCCTTTTTTTGCACGAAGAAATGAATGCGCACATTTTTTTACGTCAATAGTTTTATATTAAATTTTTTTTAAAACCATAGTTAAAATATAACAAGGTTTCATTTGGTTCACTAAAAAACTGAAATTGTTGGAATCCGCAGAAGATTCAAAGGACGCGAAGACACCCCGGTTTTCAGAGAACGACTTTGAGAAATGTAGCATTTTAATACTATTTTTTATCATTTTTTTCCAGACGTGAGAACTTTATTTTATTACTTTTATGGTGGTTTAGTTGAAAGTTGATTAGCTCATAAATATCCACCTCTCGGATAATATTCTGGGAATTTTCTTGCTAATATATTTTATTATCGGAAATCTTAAATTTTTATCAAGACATCAAAATTAAAATTGATTTCAGGAAACAAACCGTTTTATGTATGCTTCCTTAAAATGTCAAGATTCTGTGAAAGCAACTAATACGATTTATCAAGCAGCTTACATCTAAAGAATTATATCTTCCTGTTCATCTCATGCCTTTTTTCTTGAAAAAAAAAATAAAAATTTGTGGTATACATTGCAATGCGCTCATTTTTGTTTCAAAAACCGAACAAAAACGATTATAAATTCCCAACTTTAATCGAAAAATGAGTCACTGAAAGAGCAGTCGTTTATACCACCACTTTTTTTCTCAATTTTCTAGTTTTTTTTGCTATCCTCTTCATCTTCCTTTTCCAGTTGCAAATGTACCGAGTAGAAATAACAAAAACACTTTATTTTTTGCTATTTCTTCCTGCTTTTGAACTCTCTTCTGTTTCTAGCTGCTTTCAAAAGGTGTTTTTGTTTTGTAGAAAATTTTTGAGAATTTCCTCTCTCTGAAAAAAACATAACGCTTATGAACAGTGATGCTTTCCGAACATCACATGCTTTTTTATTCATTATTTTTAGTTAAGCTTTTTTGTTGAAATTATGTTCTTGTTATGTTTTGGAAAATGAGTGTTTCAGATTTCTTGGATAGAGGATAATTTTTACTTCCAATTTTTCAAAATTATCTTATCATTATTGATATACAATTAAGTTGTCACGTAGAAAGTATGACAATCTGTGTTCAAATTGAATAATATTTTAAAGGAGGACTTTACGGAGATAGTAAATATACCTTTAATGAAAATATACTGCATTCTCGTTCCAAATCAGTTTTTATAATTTTCTAAAACCACCTAGAAGCCTAGAAAATGAGCTTCAAAACAATAACCTAGAAAATTTTCCACCTGGCCGAGTTTTTTCCTTTGAGCTTTTTTCGTGTTAATAAATAGTTATGTAGATTGCTTATAATTGTCCTTTTTTATGTTTTTTTTTATCTTAATTCATGTTTTTTTCATTTTTTTTTGGATTCCTGCGGACTACTTTTTCTAGGCCATTGTTTTGAGGCGCGTTTCTCGGCTTCCAGGTGGTTTTAGAAAATTTTAAAAACAGATTTGGAATGAGAATGAAATCTATTTTCATGCCAGACGCAGTCAGTAGCTCCGTAAAATCCTCCTTTAATGCGCAAAAATGTTAGTTCCGTCTAGAATCAAAGTCACACAAATTGGGAAACCAGTCGGAACGGGACATACTGTTATTTTCAATTTGTACCCCGCCAAGAGGCCACGATCCGTGATGTCCCTTTAAGAGTACTGTGAAACAAATGGAGCCAAATGTTTTGCTTCTGTGAGCACTCTTGTTTTGCTCTTTTTGTTTCTTTTTTTTTTACCTTGAAGGCAGTATTAAAAATATTTTTTCCGTTTTTCGTTTGAAACAAACCACGCGTTAAAAATAGTTTTCAAGGATACATAATTTTAAAATCTGAAATTCTTGGATTTTTTCGAATTTTTTAGAGTTATCTCTGAGCTTGTGCACAAATTTTGAAAATTTTTTTTGAACTCTTCATTTTCCTAAATTTCTTTAATTTTGCTACTATGCAGACGTACTTTTTGTCAGTTTTTCAAAATTCTTGGCTTAAAACTTTTCTCATTGTACATAAAAGATCCTTTGCATGCTAGAATTGACAATTACGCACTTCCTGACAATAAAAAGAACCCACAAGAGCACAAATTCCATTTCTTTAAAGGCAAGTTATCTCCATCCCACCCCCCCCCCTTTTTTTCCGAAGCAAAAAGTTCAGCATTTCGATATGTTTTCATCGCCGTGTTCTTAGAACTTGTGCGTCTCTAACAAACCTTCATCATCTTATCCTTCCCTTAATATTATACAAATATACTTGTTATTATCCACTGAAAAATAATATTTTTCCATCCTCTTCTTCCGAATAATGCGTGCGCTAAATTTATGTTGTTGCCTCATTTTTTTTCGCCACTTTTTTAAAGTTATTTTTGAAAAACTTTATTTACTATCCGTAAATTCGCAATTTTCAGAGAAACGAAACCTTGATACCAAGAAATGGGCCAAAAAACATCCGGTTTTTGATGGGATGAATCAAAAAAGAAGTGTTGAATAAATCGAGTAACTTTTTCAACTCGCTGCCTCATTAAAGATGGAAGTCTACTCAAATGATCATTCCTATGGGGATGGCGAATCATTTGCAGAGTACATTCCAAGTTCTGTTCAATCTGGATTAGCTGGGGTGAGTTTTTCGGTCGTTTTGTTGGACACAATTTAGTTTTTTTGTGCTGGAATTGAACCAGACATTTTCTGGGGGATACAAAAAAGGCCACCTATTCTGGTTGATAACAAAAGAATAGATTAAGCTTTTGTAAGCTGAAAATGTTTTTTAGATTTAATAAAGAAGAGTGTGTGAAAAATAATTGGGTACTAACTATCCAACTGAATACTAACCTTTCAACGTAATTGTGACACATTTTAAGCTCAACTAGTTTTTTATATGTCATTCAAAACTAGATATTTTGAGAAAAATATCGAATATTATTTTTGCGAGTAAATTCAGAATGGGTTTAGTAGTTAGGAACTATCAAATATTGCCTTCTCAATAATTTTCATATTTCGTTCATGTTTCTGCTCGAGACCACACGCTAACCTTTCGAGGTAATCATAATCATTTTATAGAGTAAAATACATGTACAGTTGTAAAAAACCGAAAACTGAAAACTTAAGCTTCAGTTTTTTAATTATTTTTTTTTAACTTTCGAAAAGTCGAGGAGTCTCAGCTTTACTTACTTAATTACCTTATGTTATTGCCAAGTTAAAAATTTTGGATCATCCATTTTCTACAAAAAGACCGCAACGCAACCTCTCGCAGGTAAAAATAGCACGACTTTGTGAGAGACTTAGATTTTCTGGGTAGGTCAAAACTAACTTTCATGATCAAGAACATTTGAGTAGACAATATTGTCAAGATGAAAATTCCTGGCCGCTGGTTTTGCGTAGCATCGTTGGGAACTTCCTCGCAACGCGCTCAAATTCAAATTTCTCAGTTGGTCTTGCGCGTTGCTAGGAAGTTGCTACGCAGAACGAGCGGCCAGGAATTGTTATCTTGACAATACTTACAAACATAAAGTTGCCAGCATACTAGTAATCTAAATACTTTTTAATTTCTGATTTGATTTTCGGAAAACCTTTAGATAATGACATCCTTTTAATTCTCGGATTGGCACACTAAAATTTTTTTAAAATATTCAAATGGTGTTCGGGAGATATCTTTGCAAAAATCGATCTTAAATCGATCTCCGGACTGGTGAAGATTGATTGAAAAATCTTCAGATAATTGCAATCCATCCTAATTTATGAGCCATTATAAAAATACATTTTTTCTCAATTTTGTCTTTGAATTGGTATATAAATACATTATGTTTGTTCAGTACAAGTCAGTGTTCCGATCTGGATAGGATAAGTTCAAAAATTTAAATTTTTTAAAAACTTATTTCTAGTATTCATATTCGAATAAACAAGTTCTTTTTAATTATCCAAACACTTTCCTTTTTTTTAAACCGATCCGAGCCATAATTGCTTCGAAATCCTATCCGGATCAGAATACTCGTACAAGTGAAGTTACAAGAAAAAAGACTATTAGAAACTGGAAGCCCTAACATTAACAAATTCAGGTTCCTATGTGGGCAATATGGTCATTCGTTGCCTGTGCGGTCCTAATCGTCGCCGTTCTTCTGCTCGATTACTGTGTAATTCGTCGAAACGCCCTAGGCAACACGTGTTGCACACGTGCCCGACAGAAACGGAATCCGGCGAACGCTGCGCACCAAAAACGCTCGACGAATATGTTGCTCAATGTATGACAAGAAAAAAAATAGTATTCATTGCAAATGTCATTACGTCTTGTAAATGATGCTCTCTGTTTTGCTTTTTTCATTTCTTTTCTTTATTTTTTTTCATACTAACTGATTTGCATGTGTTTGTTACCTTGAGCTACACTACACATGATGATCCCACCACATCAGAGATGATCAGGAATGGAGTTTTTTGAATTCACGGTAAATATTCAACACTTTAAACGCACGGCTATCGTTTTTTTCCTCAGATTTTATTTACATATTTCATTTTTATTTTAAGCTAGGCATTTTTTCTGACTTTTTTAGCCAAAAATTATTTTATTCTTAGAAAGATATATTGAATAATGATTAAAGTTCTTTATAAGGCTTCCAGCTTGATCATAGTTCAGACAATCACCTTCACAGTGAGTTGGAAACTTTGGTAGATTTATAAGTTTCATTTATTAGTTTGAAAATGTGCTGTGAGCATGTAATGCACAAAAAAACCGACGTTAAGTATATGATTCTACTGATTTATTTACAGAAACTCAATCGAAATGGTCAACAGGGATTGGATCAAGAAGTTTAACATGAAAAACTGTTTAGTTTTTATAGACAGTTTATAATTTTCTCATATCTGTATTTTTATTCTTTCCTCTCAAATTATGGAAGATCACCGGGTTTTTTGTATATTAACTTATTATCTTGGATTGCTTTTGAATGAAGTATTATGGTTTTTTTTTTGATAACTGGATGGTTAATGCATTTTGAATCAAAGAAAAAATGGTAATAAAAATAACGTTTCAATTTGGTCCTTGCTCATGTTAAGTGTCCTTAGATCCATGAAAATTCACTCTTATTGCCTTGAAAAATAATTCACAAAGGTTATTATAAAAATATGAAAAATGGGACACTATGAATCGAATTTTGGTTTTCACAAAAGGCTTGAATTGCAGTTTTTTGAGAAATCTTCTTTTATATTTTGAAAATGTATTTTGTGCTAACAATACATAAAAATCCCGACGAAAAACAACAATTTTGAAATGTAAAGCCAAAATTCCAAAATTTCAAATTTCAAATTCCATCAAATTTGACGCGATTTCGGGGGAACGACAATTTTTTCAATTTTATAAGTAGCACTTTACAAAAAATGGTTTTTTTTAATGGATATAAGTATAGGGAAAATACTTACATGTTAAATAGTTTTTTGATTAGTTCGGGATGGGTGGGACCCTTAAATTTCAGAAAAAATTTAAAAAAATCACAATTTTCCAGAAATATGTTCAGAATTCGCTTAAACTCTTTCAAAAATTAACTTTTCATTATTCATTAGATTATCCCAATTCTACAGTTTGAAGACAACTTTTTATTATTAAAATGGATTTCATATTTTTTCGATTATCGCCCTTTTCTAGGAAGTTCTGAATATTTGGAGTTTAAACGGTTAATTTCAAAACCGACAGTTTTCTTGCAAACCCTTCCCTTTCTTTTTCTAATACCTAAAATCTAAATTTCCGCTAGTAAAATGACAATCAAGCTAAATTCCAAGCCTTTTACCTAAACTCGAGATCAACTTTAAAATGCTCGAACTTTTTTGAGAAACGTAAACAATTACATTATGTATTTCAAGCAGACAGAATCTTAAAAAAACATTTACTTTTATTATATAAAATCCCAACGTTTTAGTTATTTCCATTGCATTTGAATTTGGAATTTAACTTCTGCCCGTTTTTCAAGCTTTTTCAGTGCTGTTTTTCTTTACGGAAAACTCTTATTTTTGAACTTTGTTTCGTCTTTCGTCGACAACCTTCTGCTACAAAATATCCGTCAGAACGCCAAATCTAATGTAACCCCACGAGAGATAAGAGTTTTTTGAGGTATTCCATTGGACGCCGATTGGAATTCCAAGAAGATTTCCTGTGTGCTCGTTCATACCCATTATTAATTCCACATAATCCCTCTTTCATTCACTCGCTATCTCATGTATGGTCTCGCGACGAAATACATGCGACATTGTCCGGCCCTGCGGTCGCCATCTGCGTCAGTGTATTTCGCTGGCGTCTTTTTCGTTTACTGAAGCATTTTCTGCCACTCAAATTCGTTTATTTTTCATTTCGTCATTTTAATTAATTTTTGGACGCTTTCAGACACCGAATGACTGAACCAGGTGCTCCCGCAAATGCAGCAACCGATGAGGAGAGAGACTATGGGTTTTTGAACGCTGTTTTTGATCGGGTAAAAAAATAAATATTAATTTTAAAAAATATATATCGATTTTCAGCCAAATAATGCGACCAATGCGGCACCAGAGCAAGGTAAAATAGTTTTTATTTATTTTAATTTAAAGTAATAAATAGTAGTGTTTACAGATGAAGAAGTTCGCGAAGATGAAGTTGAATTGAAATATGGTGCTGTTCATGTTATCAACCTTTTTGTTCCGGTGTCTATTTGTATGGTAGTGGTGGTTATTACAATGAATACCGTTGATTTTTATTCAAGGAATGATGGGCGTCACTTGTAAGCTTTTTTTTAAATTCGCAAAAAACGGTTTTTATTGTAACAGATTATATACACCATTTGTCAAAGAAACCGATAATTTTGGTGAGAAAGCTTTGATGTCGATTGGAAATGCTTTGGTGATGCTCTGCGTTGTCGTGGTGATGACCACACTTTTGATTGTTTTCTACAAATACAGATGTTATAAAGTAATTCATGGATGGTTGACACTTAGCAGCTTTCTTTTGTTATTCCTGTTTACCACGATTTATGTTCAGTATGTTTTTATTTTATTTTAAAGATTTCTTTCAAAAAAAAAAGCAAAATTTATTCAGAGAAGTTATCAAAAGTTTCGACATCACTGTTTCAAGTCCGTTTGTTCTTTTCTTTCTCTTCAACTATGGAGTGCTAGGAATGATGTGCATTCATTGGATAGGTCCCTTGAAGCTTCAACAATTCTACCTTGTTGCAATGTCCGCCTTGATGGCGCTTGTTTTCATCAAATACCTCCCCGAATGGACGGTTTGGTCAGTTTTGTTCATTATTTCAATTTGGGATTTGGTTGCGGTTTTAACGCCGAAAGGACCACTTCGTTACCTCGTCGAAACTGCTCAAGAACGGAATGAGCCCATTTTCCCAGCACTTATTTATTCTTGTAAGTTGTTTGTTTTTTGTCTCCGCTAATTAAATCTGTATTTAGCTGGAGTCATCTACCCATACACAATGGTCACTCTGATGGCAAATCAAAATGAAACTCAAGAAAGTTCGAGTTCGAATACTCCTGCATCTTCTTCTGGTAGTAACGTCGCATCAACGAGCGGTTTGCTGAATGAAAGTGGACAAAAAGTCCGAAGGGTTGCACAAAGACATGCACAAGAAGTTGTCGCAACTGAAGAGCAAAGGAATCATGGTTCGGGACAAGGAAGATCACAACCACATCAGCCATTACCACAAAGAGACCCGTCGACGCAACCCAGACAGAGACCTCAACAAGTTCCACATGAAGAGAGTAAGTTTCATTTTTTGCAAGATTTAATTTTTGACATGGTTCGAATTTTCGAATGCTGAACATTTCTAGAATTTTTCGTTAATCTAGAAATTTCGACAAACCTGCAAAAAATTACTTTTTCATTGAATTTTTTTAAAGTTATAAATTTTAACATAAATTTTTTCTGACCAAAATTCCAAAATTTCTGAAAAAAAGCAATCCCTGGTAAATATTTGTCAAAAACGTTTTTCTTTAGAAAATCCAATTTTATCAATTCAACGCGTTTTAAATTATTAAAATTTAATGTTATATTTTTCGATTCGAGATTTCTAAAATGCTCCGAATCTTTGGATTTTTGCCAAGATATGGATATCAAAAGTTAACGAAAAAGGTGTGTATTTGACACGTTTGAATATTTGACCGCGAAAGATTGCCTGAGAAGGGTTTTAGCGCCAGAAAATGGCTTACTTTGAAATTACTGATTTTCAGAAGGAGTCAAACTCGGACTTGGTGATTTCATATTCTATTCCGTGCTCGTCGGAAAAGCGTCATCCTACTTTGACTGGAACACAACCCTTGCTTGCTACGTCGCCATCCTCATCGGACTCTGTTTCACGCTCGTGCTTCTCGCCGTTTTCAAAAGAGCGCTACCAGCGCTACCAATTTCGATATTCTTTGGCCTTGTTTTTTATTTTTGCACAAGATGGATTATTACTCCATTTGTGACCGAATTCACATTACATAAATTGGTGTACTAGGCAACATGTTGTTTAATTTATATTGCGACCATCCCCCCATCTTTGATCTCTTTACATACATATGATGTTAATTATGTTTTAATTCAATTCATGCGCAATGTCGTTCTTGTTCATAATCCAATGCGAAACAATTGTCACCCTGTGTTATTTATATTTTCTCGTATTTATTATTTATCTATACTGTCAGTTTTTAAAATTAATTTTCTATTGCTTTTCACCTACAATTTGTTGCATAAAATACAGTCATTGATAGCATTTTAATTAGTTTGCATACGCACCCGAACATCGGTTAGAAATATATGAATATGAACGGAAACTAATACAAGAACATGGAGATTTTAGGGATGTTCGGTAACAAGGTTAAACAAACACTCAGCGGGTTGTCTGTATTCTCACAAATTAGTTTGGTTGGTGTACTTTTTGTTTTTCGTCCTCTAAATATTTATTCAGAATCAAAACAAAACAACCATTTCACAATTTTTCGTTGCGTTTTCAGAGAACAATGTCCAGTGGATCGAAACCAGCTACCTCGAGGAGCAATTATTTTGACTTGAATGCTCTTACAAAAACGGTTGATGTTTCTTACAATGCGGGTAAGAATTTGAATGAAATTGTCACGGTTACTGCTAGATATGTTGTAAGTCTAATGTATTAATAGTAATTAACTTTATGCATGAAATTTCAGGAAATTTGCCCGTCTGAAAATCCGCGAGCAACAGTTGTCGGGCTCTCAGGTTCACCAGGAACACATAACGACTTCAAATATATGAAGGATTTTCTGGAGAAGAAGAATATCCGACTGCTTTGTTTTAACTGGCCGGGATCGGAATTTGTGACCGGCGGCTTTGAAAACAGCTACTCAAATCCGGAACGAAACTCATATGCAAAAGCTTTAATGAAACAGTTGAATGTGCCAAATTGTAGGAAAGTTGTGATAATGGGGCATTCAAGAGGTGGAGAAAATGCGCTACAGTTGTGCAGTTTGTTAACAGTGCGTTTTATTTCCGTTTTGAAATTTTTTGGACACTATTTTAACACTTTTTAAGGGACCTGAAGAACAGTGGCCAATCATCGGAGCGGTGTTAATCAATTCACCGGGATTCGAGGCTCATCGGGGGGTGAAGCCAAGGTTTCAGAAAAGTGTTCAACTGGAAAATTTGATGTTGTTTTTGCAGGATGGGAGTTATCAACACCATTGCATATTTAATAAAACTTCAAAGCAGCTTGATTAATTCCTTGATGTTTCCAGTCCTAGAATATTGTGAGTTTTCTTGAATTTTTGAGATTGATAGTGAGTTTTCTCGTCTTACGTAAAGTGTTTCTGGATTTTTTAAAATGAGGCATAGCTTATTCTGAAGGACATTTTGCGCTGGGAAAGTAACTGTTTTTTATTTTTAATATATGACGTTTCTTTGAGCAGAAAATACCTTTTTAAATGTGCTATTTGCCATTAAAAACATGCAAAAACGCATGTAAACAGGAACTGGAGGAATTCAGAAACATCCAACTAAAAAGAAATGTTAACCATATTTCATTTAAATAATATTTATCCTAGTGTAATTATTCAATCCTATTATTTGCGTTGAATTTAAATTAAAAAAATAAAATTTCGCTACAGTCTACACAAAAGTTGTTGGATTACGAGTTGCAAATGGTCAAACAGCGGCAGCGGCGATTCTACCAATGACCACATTCGCATTCGAGAAACAGAAGGAAGCAATAGCAGATCTGAAAAATAAACCGTCGGTGAGTGAGAGTATTTTTAATGGAAATTTTGAAGACAATACGTCCCGATTTTTTCTTAGATTCGAGCGTTCTATGGTTATGGAGCGAATGATTTTCTGATTGAAGAACATATTTCAGACGAGTTTGCAAATGAATGGGAGCATAATGAACATTTTGTGAGTTTTTTTTAGTATACACATTTTCATGGGGGCGGGAATTATCAAAATAAAAGGCGTCGTGAGAAAAATCCAACAGCAAACGTTCAGTTTCATAAAAACAATATTTTGGATATTTTGACCTTCGAAAGTGTGAAAATTGTAACCATAACATGTTGATTATAAAAAACTACAATTTTCAGGTAATCCCAAACCGAGAAGAAGCTGTAGAAGTAATCGAGAAAGCGAAAAAGAGCCTGCTGAATGGAACACGTTTCATAACAGCGAATTTCAAACAAGAGGGGCATTATTTGCAGAAAACATATCCGGATTTTATAATAGATATTATTGAAGCGATGATTGATTCGGAAGAATTGAAAAATGGCTCCAATCTATGAGATTTTATGCGTTGTTTTTTGAATGGAGGTTTATATCAACCCCTCAATGAATCAGAGTTTTTAAGTGACCCGAGTATCAAATCCACAACGTATTTAACTGGAACGATTGATCCAAGTTATGGGTATCCAAAATTCCAAAATCGAGGTTTTTTTGGAAATTTTGGAGAGCCATAACTTGGTTTGAATCTCATAATTTATCGGTAAAAATATGAGGAGAACATTTTTTGTCGAAAAACAGAAATTAAGCAAATTTTATGAACATTATTGAATTCTCCTTTTTTGTCATACCAATAAGGCACCGAAATATTATCGAAAAAGTTAAGAAAAGTGTCTGAATTTTGAGTCATCAACAAAAAATGGATTCAAAATGCCCTTTTCAAAATTTTCAAGCGCAACATTGTGTTTAAGTAAAGTTATGAGCCTTCAAAGTTCATGAATTCTTTCAAAAATTGGTTTTTGCAAAGAGAGGAAAATTTTGAAGGATCATAATTTGTATCAAACACCAGAAATTTTTAAAAGGATTTTTTATTAGGCTCATTTTGAACCAGTTTGAGAAAATTTTTTATTTATTGGGGGTTGATACATTCCTTTGTAGGTTTTTTGTCTTGCCAGAAACTTTGTATACATGAAATAAAGTAGATTTTTCAATTTTTACCAGATTTATTGATTTTTCAATGAGCATGTGTTTTTTAAAACCTGCTCACAAACCATTTTTCCCATCTCCAGATGTGTGTGTAATGCTCAATAAAAGCTCAATACTTCACAATATAATTGATGCGTTTCTCTTGGAGAAAAACAGTAGTCCAATGGGGTGTACTTGCATTGTTGGCAAAGGACTTTTCTTCTCTAATGCACGTATACACGCTATTGCACATGTAAAACGAGAAAAGTGCATTTTTTCGCCAGTGCTATTGTGGTTCTCCAGCTGTTGAAGTATTCTATGGTAGTGAAAAATATTTGGCTTTTTTATCGGGTTTTATGTGAGATTTGCGCGGATTAGTGATACATTTGTTTTGATTAACTTGGTGACGTTTGCTCTTTTTATTACATTACTTACATGTAATCTGTGTTATTCAAAACGCTTTTGATTCCTTTTATTTATTACATTTTTGAATAGACTTTGTTAAAAACTTGAATAGTTCCCTAACGTCAAAATCAAAGTTTCCTGACAATTACAATGGTTATAGCGAATATATAGAATTTCCAATAATCCTAAGGTTACGGGTCCCCAAACTGTGTGCGAGCATTGGACGCAAACATCGGAATTGACGCGCAAGTTAGGAAATTTGCTGATTTTAGGGATTCTAGCAGAGAATCGACTTTTTATGCATTTTTACACCGATATTTCCTTTTTTACCCCTTTCCAATAATTTATAAGTTTTATAATATCCTTTTTAAAATGTAATTTAAACGTAGTTTATCGAGAATGATAGTCAGAAATGACCAAAATAGCAATAAATACAATTTTAGCCTAAAAATGGTTATTTCATCTTTTTATCCTTTTTAGTGACTTTTCCCTTATCGCCTCTTTTTTTCCTTTCAAATTTCGGCATCCGAATCGCGGCACTTTCTATAAATTTTCAAAAACTAAACAGCAATTTTTCTATTTGACCAGTATTTCACTATAATTTGCCAAAGAAAAAAAGTTTGCCAATAATCTGGTTCTTCTATTGACCTTTCTTTTTCGACTCCAACACTATCTCTCTTCCAATGAGAACAAAAAAATTGAAAATAGCTAGTTTTATCTTTTCTCGATTTTTCTTCGTCATTTTGAACACATTTCTCTCCCTCCAGTTTTTTGTTCGATTATTTATTATTATTTTCAGGTAATGAAGGAAAAAGTTATCAGTGCGTCGCCATCTCTTGCATCGCAGAAAGGGTTAGATGAGGAGAATGAGGTAGGCATTTTTGAAATTGGCAAAACAAAATATTTGCTTGTTTTGTTGGTGTTAGATAAGGAAACATAGGATTTAACTATTTTTTTAATGATGAGCCAATGTTTTTGAAAATCCTTTTGAAAATCATTGTTTAATTAACTATTATAATTGGGCATTTATAGTGTTTAAAAAAAATTATATGATTTCTGGTTGATAACAACTTAAGGAAGATATATTTTTTCCAGGACAAAAGTTATTCATTTTTTTACAATTTGAGAAAAACATTAATTAAAAGGGAAAGTGCAATTACCATCCTGAAAATTTGAAAATTCTTAATCAGAAAGACAAAGTTCAATGATAACAATGATATTTTTAAAACTGGATCTCATATAATTTGATATGAGTTTTATTGAACGATTATTTTGATATTTTTTCGATTCAATATTTTTAAAATGAAATTTTTTCTCAAAAAATTGTTGTCTGACAAGGAAAAGCATATCTGGATGTTGCATTTTTCAACGAACTGTTTTAAATTTGTACAGGGACAGTGCTAACACGATTTTTACGAGTGCGAAGTCTGAAATTTTGAAAAAATTCGAACTTTTAAGAACTGTAACTTGGCTCAAGCTCAATATTTTTGGCTGAATCTTTGAGATGATCATATAGAGGACTTTTTGCACCAAATAGCAAATTTTAAGCAAACGCTATTTTTCGAAATGATTTAGAAAACAAGCGTTTCCGAAAAATGTTGATGAATTGTGAATTTTGCTAAAATTGGACGCACCAAAAAATTTATCCAGCAATCTTTCACTAGAGTCA
Source organism: Caenorhabditis virilis (assembly GCA_964036255.1). Lineage (NCBI taxonomy): Eukaryota > Metazoa > Nematoda > Chromadorea > Rhabditida > Rhabditidae > Caenorhabditis > Caenorhabditis virilis. The sequence continues at coordinate 3,484,849 of OZ038420.1, read as the reverse complement.
AGTTAAAGCAGTTCAAAGTTTGATTTTTTTACAAATTTCCAGACTTTGAGCTATGAAAAACGATTTTCTTGTGACACAGTTCTTCAAAAATAACAGCTAGCTTCCCTAAAACTCATGTGAAATACATTTATTAATGAAAAACCACTTTTTCAGCAGAATTGTGATCGAGATCGCTTCACTTCCGATTCAAGTTGCTTAGGATTGGTGCCACTCACTGATGACTATGAGGATGGGAAACCGCAGGCAGAAGTAACAAGAAAATTCGATAGAGTTCACATCAACCAACTAATGGCTCGCTGGAGAGCGGTGGCTCGTAAAGCACGCGCCGAATATGTGGACCCGTGGGATCAGTTCAACATCCAGGAATACCCGATACAGCGTGCGAAGAGACATCGCTACTCTGCGATTAGGAAACAATGGACCGAGGATTTCGTCGAGGTTCGCATTCACCCGGAACCGTTTGCTCGTGGCGCGATGAGAGAATGCTACCGTTTGAAGAAACTTTCATCGATGGGTGGATGTATGGATTGGTCACATGCTCAAAATTATGTAGCGAAGAAATATATGCAAACGGTTGATAGAAGAGTACTTTTCGATGATGTTAAGCTTCAAATGGATGCGAAACTTTGGGCAGAGGAATATAATCGTTACAAGCCGCCGAAGAAAATCGATATTGTGCAGATGTGCGTTATTGAGATGATTGATCAGCCGGATTCGCCACTTTTCCATTTGGAGCATTTCATAGAAGGGAAATATTTGAAATATAACTCGAATTCCGGATTTGTGTCAAAGGATGCTAGATTGACACCGCAAGCGTTCTCTCATTTCTCTTTTGAAAGATCGGGACATCAATTGATGGTTGTTGATATTCAAGGAGTTGGCGATCTTTATACCGATCCACAAGTGCACACAGTTGTTGGAACTGATTATGGTGATGGTAATCTTGGAACTCGTGGAATGGCGCTCTTTTTCCATTCTCACAAGTGCAATTATATCTGTCATGATATGGATCTTTCAGAGTTTGAGTTGTCGGAAAATGAGGTAAATAACGTTTTTTTAATACTTTTTGTAATAATTATTTCTTTAAGATTGCGGAACTGGTTCGCACAAGAGTTCTCTCAGCATCTGGAACGGTTTATAATAGGAATCGACTTCATAGTGAGAACTGTATCCCAGTAGATCAAGGAATTTCGATGGAAGCATTGAGAAGAGTCACTTCTTCGGTTTCACATGACACTGAGCTTGATGAAGAATCAACTGACAGCGAAGAAGAGAGCAAGAACGGACAGGAAAAGCATCATGGTGATGACTGCGTTTGTGCGAAGTGCATTCCAGCAGTTGAGGATTTGACAGATAGTGTTTGTGATAGTGAAGACGCTCGCTCGACAACTTCGAGAAAAAGCAGAAGTATGACAAAGTCTTTGAACGATGATCCTGTTGAGTATAGACCAAGAAAGGTTTAAAAGAAATTTTTTAAATCAATTTAAATAATAATGTGAAATTTTTAAAGGTTGGATTCCACGACTTGAAAGTTGTTCGGCCAGACTCTGCTCACTTCGATAGTTTTAGTATAAATAGCGACGGTATATCGTTGAACAGCTCAAGAATCACTGGAGAAACTGAGAAGGAGGATTTCTGGAAAAACGCGAGAAAAATGTCGATTCCGGCGAATATAGCAGCGTTGAAAGATATCAAGGATATACAACAATCACAGCTTCAGAATAATCAATTTTCGATTCTGGGACAGATTCACATTGATCTTGTGAGATATCATGAACTTGGGCGGTTTATTGAAGAAGATGGTGAAGCTGAAAAGAAGAGCAATCCGCTGAACTCATCTGCTCAGCACAATGATAATCGTGATTTTGCGGCTATTGATTATGACAAAGAATCGGCGGTTTTTCATCTCGAACATGCTCGAAAATGCGGATTGTTGGAAGCGGTTTTAACAACTGCACACATTGCACTCGGACTTTCGCACGAATTGCTGAAAGACGCGACACCAGAGGATCTTTTTGCTGATCATGATGATGAAAATTTCGATGTTGTAGAGTTCGGAACGGATTTGATGGAGGATGCGGCGGAAATAGGTGATAGAGGTGCGATGATGTACATGGCAAGAGCTTATGAAACTGGTCAAATGCTCGGAACGACGAGAAGCACGGATTATAAGAAAGCGACCGAGTGGTATCAACGAGTCGTCGGGTTTCAAGATGATGAAGACGAGGAGAACAGCACTGCTATACCAATGACCAGACATGAGATTTTGGCAAAAATGGCTGAAATGTATAAAGAAGGTAAGCGGGGAGCTTTTATACACCTTTTTATACATTTCTTATAAGTAATCACAAAACTATTGTTAAAATTCTTTTATTTTCAGTCAGTGAATGCATTTTTTTTTAATTATTAAACGGAATTTGTATTTTTTGGCGTTTAGGTTACGAAAATGTGATTTTTTTTAATTCGAAAACAATAATTTAATTTAAAATGTGATTTTTAGGCACTTTTAAAGTGTTCGAATCGCTTCATTAATAAAATGTTATAAAAACTAATTAATAAGAGTAAAAAAGTTGAGGATCACAACTTAAAACCTTTGATTAAAAAAAAACCTTCTTTAAAAGTTAATTGCCTCAAAATTTGAATTTAAGAATTTCATCTGCATAATTCCAGCCGATATGAACAATTTTAGCCAAATATTTTAACCATTTTCCTTTAAAACAACCCAAATTCATTTTCAGGTGGTTATGGATTGTCTCAAGATTTTGAACGGGCCTACAATTTGTTCACCGAAGCTGCCGACGCAGCGATGGAAGCGATGAACGGAAAACTTGCTAATAAATATTACGAGAAGGCTGAGCAGTGTGACTGTTAAGAGCCACCAGAAGAAGTGTGTAGTTAGAAACATTTTAGTTATTGTTTTTGTTTAACGGGGATTATTTTTTCATTATTATTTCTATTTTATAATCAAATTATGCGCTAGAAATCAATGTTTTTTTGTTGTAAATCCTAGACAATGCTTTGTTTTTTTAACCATTTTGTTGGTATCGAAGGATCTTTTGATCGCTTAGCGATTTTGTTCACATTTTGAACCGTTTACTGGTTTTTACATCTCAAGCTTGAGTTACTCGCTTGCCATTATACCTACTATTTTGTACAAACAAGTTCTTTTTTCTTGGTTCATATAAATTTGACTCTTATTTTCAAAATCTCTTCATTCTTCACAAAAGGAAATTCCCGTCAAAAATAAAATTAGTAAATATTTAAGATTGAATTACACAACAAAAAATAAAAATAAAATTATGCGTGCTAGGAAACACAAGGTAGGTAATCTCAAAAGTAGGTAATCACTAGTAAGGTCATATAATGCTGGCTGGTTTTGTTTTTTTGTAATCACGAACAAGGAATAAAGCACAAGAAAGACAAAATAATGCATAGATTAAAATAGAATAATACAATTTCACAAAAATAATTAGCACAGAGATCCTAAATCTACAAATTTGTTCAAAATGATGACATATGTATATTCACAACGCAACTGAACTATTCGAACGTTCATGTTGTTTCAACGATGAGCCAACTTCTCGAAGCTGAGTGATTGTCTTCTTAAACCATTTCTTTCCGTCACTTTCGCTTTGTGTCATTAACTGATGCGTGAGATCTTGATTTCGGCATTCCGCTTCAACTAGTGCAAGTTTCGTTTGAGCAAGATCGATTTCTAGCGCTCTGAAAGAAACGTTTTGAATTTGAATATAAAAGTTTAAAATCCTCACTTTATATGATCCTCTCTTTCCTCCAACTTTGCAAAAAGATCCGGACCTGTCGGTGTAGACGCACTATGCGATGGGCTCCGGTTTTGCTCCCACTCTTCAACAGATGGCCAGCATTTGTCGCATTCAGAAATTCGTGCCTAGAATATTTTTTAATTAAAAGAAAACTCATCGGTATAATGACATAATGACACAAAATTGCCATTTAATGACAAAAAATTAACTTAAGCATCCCTTAACTCGGTTCAAAATACCTTTTTATTAAATACTTACAATTATAGCTCGTTTCTGCGTATCAAAGTGATCCTTCTCACACTCCGCTCTTCTACTCTTCTCCGAAAACAACTTCTTATACTCCGCCAACAACTTCTCCGCTCGAGACCCATTCTCTTCAAGCCGATTCACATCCCGTCGATACATCTCCTTTATCTGCTCATATTCCCGTAACAAATTGCGATTCTCTTCCGCGAGATCTTGATGCTGTCGCGTCAATCGTTCGACAGTGTTCGCCGACGTTTCCAACTGATCCTCGACGAGATCCAATTTTCGTCTTAACTCAATCTTGCTTGTCACCAATTCGTGAGCAAGATCGTCGTTTTCTCTTTCGAGTCGCATCATGTTCGCCAAATGTCGGCTGTTTTCTTTCTGAAATTTCGAAAAAAACTTTCTTTTTTAAACAAAACGATTCTGTTTCACCTCTAATCTCAATATCGGGTCCTCATTCTCTCGTTCCCTCTCTTTCATCTCGATATAATCTTTCTCGTATTTATCCAATCGTTTGTGTTTCAATTTGAAATTCACCGCTTTTTGAATAAGCGTCTTCGTTGACGCCTCCGTTCTGTATTTTCTTGGCAATGACACTCGGAAGTATCTGAAAATAAATAAATTCCATTTTTTAAAAAACTTTTCTAAAGCTTACTTCAACGTTCCCTCAAAATCAAGCTGCAAAAGATCAGTTCTCGCGTCTTGCAACAATGCCAACGAAATATGGAATATCGTATTCATTCCCTTAAATATCATAGTTTTATGTGCGAATATTTTCAATTGAAAAAATCAATTACTTCACTCAGAAAAAGATCCAATATAAAAAACACCATTTGTAGTGGGAATTTGGCTGTGAAAAGTGTCAAAAACCATTGCGACGCGTACATATGCGTCTCGATTCCAATCTGCTCTAAATGGCGGTGAAGATCTGGGAGGTAGTCCTGAAATTAATTTCATGGATTATCTGAAAAAAAATCTTGTCAAAAATCGATAACCTTTAATAAAGAGGTGAGTTGATAAAATCGGAGATGCAAGTTATCGAAACCAAGTTTGAAAAGATCTCGAAGCCCATAATCAAACATTATTTTCACCAATGTACAAAAAGCGTGCTCTTCTGGCATCTGAAGACGATTTTTATTTAAATTATAAAAACAGGTAATTAAAAAAAACTTACATGAAGCAACAAGCTCGCCGCCAAAAACGATAAACCCTGACAATATGAAACCTCCTCATCGTATAGTGAATAGGCTTTGCTTATTTTATAAAGCGACTCTTGACCATCACCTCCAGCTTGTTTGAAATACTCATGTGCTGGAAATGTCCGATGAATATCTCTCATTATCACTTGTTCCGATGGGCATTCTTTTGTCAGTAGGTTTGCATAAGCGTCCACGAGTTCTTGGCATTTGCTCGCCTGAAAAACAAATGGGTTAGACTAAATAATAGAGAGAAGTTTTCAAAAATGTTTTTTGAGGGATTTGCAGAAAATTTTGTTTCAACGGTTTTAACAACTTTTCGCGATGGGATGTACATAAATGAATATTGGAAAAAGCATATTTTATTCAATCCCATCGCGCAATAGCTGTGAAAAGTTCAAAAATGTGTTTTGTATTGATTGACCCGCAGATTGGATTGACTTAATTTTTTGGCGTTTACAACTCTTGCACAGGGGTTACGTGTGAATGCGATATTGAACGGATTCGCTGCAACCCCCACGCCGAAATAACAATACCATCGAGCGATTATATAGTCCCCCGTAACAATGCTCCCGACGAATTACTACTTGCGGCAATTGGCCATGGGGGCGGAGCACAATGAACCCGATTTGATTATTTGATTTTAACTCCCGGGTTTGACTCCCAAAATACACAAACTTTGAAACTCGATTAAATATTATTTTCTCGCGGTTTTTGATGACAAAAAGCGGCTCGAATTCACAAAGAAATTATACAAAAAATATATTTTACTGAAAATTAACAAAATTCAAACAAATATGTATGATGTCTTATTATGAAGTGCATATCTACTTGTGAAATTAGATACATTAGATGTTGTTAATGCGACTAAAAATCCCATTTTGTATCAAATGGAAAATCCGTTACAAAAAAATTAAAAATTCACAATTTTAACACCAAAATTCGATTCCGATTGCTCAATTTTTGTATTTTTCGTTGCTATACAAAATCAAAAGTCTGACAGACAATACTGTAAACCTGTGTGAAATTGAATTTAAATTGAATTTGATATTTTTTCCGAAATTTTATGGTACCGAAATGGAAAAGAGAAAGTAAAAATATTTTTCGCGTCTCATTTAAAAAAATCCTGGGCTCAATTTTCTATATATAGAAAATGAATGATTTTACTTATAGAGTTGGTATTTTGTGAGTTATTTGAGAATTTCTCTGAAAATTCTGGAAAATTTCAGAATTTTGTTTATAATTATTTGAGATCCTCATATTTTCAAGGCAGTGTTCTATTGAAGTCACAAAGTTTAGTAACTATATAATTTTTTAAAGGACTTATGTAATTAACTCAAAATTTCATCTATAAGTTTTTTGATTTTTGGGACCCTAGACCTTTTCTGAGAATTATAAAAACAACAATACCTTTGATAACAATTGCCAGACTTCTCCTCTCAACTGATCCGGAATCCCATGAAGTATTAATTTCGAAATATCCTCCGGACGTTCCTCCGTTTCCGACGCTTTCCATTCCTCAATACAATCATTCCACTTCTTCATCACTTCTTCACCGCAATCCTGCGCAACGGTTCCCGATCCCGACAATAATGGCTCATCACAATCTGAATCATCGAATTCGTTTCATTAATTTCAATTCTTTGAATCTTTTCGAGAGTCTCACCTGATTCATCATCACCCGTTGGATGCAACAGCTGAGTTGGCATTCTCGACGGACTTCGCCCAAGATTTTGCTTCAATCGTTTTCGATCACTCTCCGATTCCAACGAAATAAAAACCAATTTCGGTTTCTTCGCCTCTTCCGTCTCTTCGCCTTTCTGCAACAATAACAAAATAAATCAATAAATAACCATCTTCTTTTTGTTTTTTTGCATATTTCAAAAAAAAAAACAAAAACAAAAACACTCAATGGGAGGTCATTATTGCTAAAAAAAGCAAATTGTTTAGAACAAAAAACGAAAGATAGAGACCGCTAGGGTAAACAGAATGTGACGGGAAGAAGAATGCAGGATAGTGATATTGGTGTGTGTGTGGCGGTGTGCGGGAAAATAACGGCCACTTGTCAAATTTCGAATAGCGTTTGAAATGCGGAGAGGGGTGAAGAAGAAAAAACATGCTTCTCCCCTTTTCCCTTCCTGGACCCGAGTGAACACGTGCATAATTTTCGTTTTTTGGATCATTAATGTTCTTCAATAACCAACTTTTATTCATTTTATATTAAAACTATTAGGTTTTCCGATTTTCAAATGATTTATGTTTTTTTTTCATTTATTACTGTAACTGTACTTGTTTTTAAATAACATAATTGATCACATAATAACATAATCGCAATTAAAATTTAAAAAAAATTGAGGAAAATCTCATGAAATACAATTTGATAGGTTAAATTTTTGAGGATCGATTGCAAATACAAATTCTCGGAAACTTTTTTCAAACACTTTGTTAATCTGCTAAACCAACTATTGAAGTTTTATAAACAAAAATTCTTCCGGGCGCTAATTCCAAAAACAATTGCAACAAATGCGTGCTTTTCACGCGCTTTTTTCTGGGAAAAACTTATTAAAATGTATTTTCAAAGCCGATTTCAGGGAATCTGACGTCGAGAGTCTGAAAATTCATAAAATTTTGAACGTTTCATAACTTGGCTAAAAATTGAGATTGATAAAATATTGAAGAAATCGTAGGACGAACATTTTCAGGAGATATGCAAATTTTAAAAAAATTTTTTTAAATTTAAAATTGATCGATTATAAATACTCTCATTATCATCATGATATCTTAGAATTTTCAGCCATTTATATCAATTTTGAGACAAGTAATAGCTCCTAAAATTCCCATTTTTGAAGAATTCTTACTAGGGAAGGCATTTTACGTTAAAATGCCTTTCCTAATTCGTCTTTCAACTCAAAAAAAGCGTGTTTAGATGCTTATTTCGCTCTTTTAAGCATTCTTCATCGAACTAGCCAAGTTTTACTGAAATTGACCTACTTAAAAGTAAAAAATACTTCCCTTTTTATTAAAATAATTAACAATTAATGCCAAAGAAGGCCAATATGAAACATTTTGCCGTTTTTTTTTCTCAATTATGGCATTTCGAAATTTTCAAATTCCCACACCTTTTTTCTTTGTAAAGTCATTTCTAGTCATTTCTAAAAAAAAATCCCCACCTCAAGCACCAATGTAAACCCTTCCGATATAATCGCTCTCGGTGTTTTGTAGAACCTTTCATGCTCATGAAACACCCTTGACATTGATTCCATCGAAAATCTGATCGGCTCACTAACTTCTGCCACTATCACATCAATAGCCACTGTCATAAACACACGGGTATCTGTAAGAAATGAAAATTAAAATCTGTTCTCTGTTGGATTTCAAAAAAAAACCTCTAGGAGTTTCCGTATTCAAAACCTCAAACATATGCACTCTCGGATCCCAATTAGCCTCAATTACAAATATCGTCGATTCAGGTTCTGTAATTTTATATTTTGATAACATAATCACTATTCAATGTTTTTTTAAAACCAAGTGCATTTTTCTCCATCTCAAGGAGTTGAAGATCAGAATGTCTCAAATTCCTCCCAGCTGCTAGGAGCATTCCAAAGCATTTCGTAACATTTAGTAGAAAACCGCTCGTCTGAAAATCAAAACAAAACGTGTTTTTCTTTAATTAATGTTTTTCATCATGTGCTATTCATTGACGTTTACCTGTCAATCATTGTAAATAATTGCATCGTGTTGCGATTTTTTTTATTATTCGTTTTGAAACTTCTTTTTTTTCGAATTTTAATTATTTTAGGTCTCTAATTCATTTTCCGATAAATTATTTTTAAAAAGTTCATATTTCTTAATAAATTCCCATACCTGTTTCAACTGCATAATCAACTTTTTCGCTCGATCTCTTCTCAACTTGAAAACCCCATTATGTTGCGGGCAAAGTTTCCATATTGGATTCTGAGCAGTTCCGTCATTCTCCTATAAAAAAATTCCTATTTTTCCTCCTCCTCATCACTTTTGATAACTTACACGAATTTCTAGAGCGCTTTCAAATGTAAATTCTAATCGATTAGTCTCCTCCATTGGCTTTTTATTCGAAAATGCATGCGAGAAACAATAAAGCGCTCTGGCAGCCTAAAAAAGGGGGTGTTTTTGATTATTGATAGGGCTTTTTTGCAAAACTTACAATATCAGCCTTTGGTGCTCTGAAAACGTGACACTGGTGTGTGGAACTTGGAGGTGTGTGTGGCTCGCTGAAAACATTTTGAAAACATTTTTGAAGAAAAGGATTCAAGAAAGAACTTTTCGTTGTCAATATTTCAACTTTGTTTTATTTTCTGAAGCACAAGTTTTCTTTGTTTTTAATTACTGTAAATATGTAAACTTTAATTACGTAAATTAAGTCTACGTCTTAAATTTGCTAGAAATGGCATAACTTTTGAATTTGGACTTTACGAAAAGTTTCAAGCGTTGTCATATCGATTTAAAACTCAAATTTTCTACAAAAATAATTAGAAAATGGACCGGATTTCAGTTTCGTAACTGAATACGAAATAGTCGCAACATATAACGTTTTATCACTGTAGTCAGCCAGAAAAGAATGCAATAAAAAATTAAAAAATGGTTTTTGGATTGACTTGCAGATTGGATTGACTTAATTTTTCTGGCGTACTCAACTCTTGCTTGGAGGCCACCCGTATGCGAAATTGCACGGATTCGGTGCAACCTCCACGCCGTAATAAGAATACAATGGAGCAGTTATATAGTCCCCCTTAACAATGCTCCCGACGAATTACTACTTGCGTCACCTGCTCTAAGTTGTATAAAAAGGGCGGAGTTTCGTTTTTAGATAGTCCGTAATATCGAAACAACGGTATTTGATTTCAACTTTGATAAATCCTTTTTTCTTGGTTTTTAAAAAAATGATAATCAAAACCAAAATTAAAAGGAAAATATTATAAATTTTGGTTTAAAAAAAAAGTAAATAAATGAGATACGATTCGTTTCTCAAAAAAGTTTTTCAAATCAAACTCAACAAGCCTGTTGTAAGGTATGTATGTATTCAGATACGTTAGCAATTGTGATAATGTCAATTTTGCGGCTCACGTGAATAAGAACGCCAAAAATAATTCAATTTTTTTCATTTGCTATTAGACCAATTTAAAATTCAGTTTGATATAAATACGTAAACATAAATACAATAATAAAAATTGCAAAAACCGGGAATCAGGTTGTTTTTCTTCATTTCTAGTTTTTTTTTCCCTGTTTCACTAAAAAACCAATTTCCGACCGAAAATAGCAACCTTTAAAATCGATGCAGAGGTCACCTTTAAATCACGGAAACAAATAATTTTAAGAATTATTGATTTTTAAAAATCTAAACTCAGAAAATAGCCGAATAACTCCAAAAAAATGTCTTTTGCTAACCATTTTCCAGATAAAAAATCATAAAAATTAGTACAAGATTGGAATTTATTAAATTTTCACAAATATAATTTTTCCGCCTTTTTTCAAAACAATTGTTCGGTCTACTAGGTTTTAGATAACAAAATTTTACAAAAAACCAGAAATGGAGAAATTTACAGACTCGCTCTTCAAATTTTGCCCCCCATCATGCGCTATGCACTAGAAGATGGCAGTTAATAAAACAGCTTATTTGTGTCCCAAATTCTTGGCAATTTCATATTTTTGAAGTGACAAATTGAGCCAAAATTTCGGCAAAAAAATCGTTGAAATATATTGTTTTATCTGCGTTACGTGAAAAGCTAACAAATTGTCAAGTCGCCAATTGTTTGTGACAAAATAAGCATGATTTTATCAATTGCTGAACCAAATAGTTTTAAAAAAAACAACTCACCCTGTGCTACCTTTATGCGTAAACGAAATTCCAAAACAATTGATTTGTGAAGTCGATGTGTCACCTCTTATACAAAATCGTATATTAACCAACGGAAATGATGACAACAATCCACCGCTGCTGTCGATCAGCCTAAAAAAACAAAAAACAATTGATTATTGTAACATTTTCCATTTTTAATACTTACTCAACCGTTCCCGAAACACTATGCGGTACAACTAATGTCACTTTCACCGTATGAATTCCTTTCTGCTCGTCGAGAACCTTTAAAAACCGTCTTTTCAACTTGATGATAAGAAAAAAATATGCTGGGGTGGGGGGGAGCGAAACTAGAAGAAAAAAGGAAGCAACCAAAAAAAAACTCCTCCCAAAAGACGTGGGGAGGCAAGAAAATTGGTTTTAGCTGCGAGACAAACCTTCATCAACGCTTTCATCTCTTTGTCGTCGTTCTGGTTTTGAAGCTGCGAACATCCTAGATATTGAATCTGAAATTTTTGAATAGAGGGGATGGAAATATCCATCATTTCTCGCAATTTACATTTGAAAAACTAGTGCATTGCGTATAATCATATTTGAGTTTGCTGCCTTCTAAAGAAATCCCATTCGTTACTGTTGTCTGATTTTCCGTTGTTCCATTCATTTTGTTCTTTGCGTATTTTTTGTTTGGATATTTACATAAAAATGTCTAGCAATCTTCGGAATCTGAAACAAAATTAAAAGATGGCTCACGTCTTTAAAAGGCAAAAAAAAATGATGAAAATAAGAGAAAGATAGAGAAAAACAACTTGAAGAAGGGGGGGGGGGGAGAAAAGATCGCATAAAGGTGAGCGTAGAGACAGCAACAATAAATAATTTGCAGCGCGAGAAAAAAAAATATATATATAGAGAGAACTAGTGCGTCGTTTCTATCCTCACTCCACATTTGGCCATGCCATGATCAATACGCTGAATGTCGTTTGAATGAACGGAGAAAACTAACTAGTACTCCTTCTTCTTCTTCTTCTTCTTCATCTATTTTCCTCGAAATAAATAATCAAATGGGTACGAGAATGAAAAGGATGCTTGAGTTCTCATTTCGAATCAAAATTGAGTGGGCAGCCAAACCAACGAAAAAAAAATATAAATAATAATAAGGAAATAAAATTTATAGCGCTGTTATGTATCATATCATTCAAAGTTTCAAAACACGTCACATCAAATATAAAAAAAGCTAAATTTTTTTATATGGTTAGAATAAAACATGGTTTGTAATCCCTAGTGTATTTCATTCCAAATGCATTTATGTACTTTGGGTTGTGCCGATTGCCAAAGAAAACATGATTCATTTTTTGAGGGGGTGCAAATTTTCAAATATTTTGTCAAAAGTTTATTTTTTATAAAAAGTTTGAAGAACGGAATAAAAAATAAAGGTTTTAGGCTTCGGGAGCGCTTTTACAGGGGGACATACATAGACCTTCACAGAAAAATATGTGTCTTTGCGCCTGGTGTTGGAAAAAATATGTTTAATTCCACGGTTTGTAAAAGTGAACATACACCGTCGTTGCGGACTTTTCTGCGGCAGGGCCCTTTCGGGGAGGGATATGGTTGCAAACAGTGCATGGTTCCTTATTAGTGTCTAAGTCTCTTCACATCTCCAACCGTTGTTGGGATCATGCTGACTGTTTACTGTCTGCGTACTCTGCAGTGATAAATCCCTCACCCACAGCGACTATGCGCAGGGGTAAACTCCGCAACAACGAGTTCACTGTGTGGGTTGTACACTTTTACAAACCGTGAATTCGCATTACATAGAACCCTATTGCGAAGAGTTAAAAACGTTGAAACAAAGTGGGCCGCAAACTTGTTTTGAACATTTTTCTATCAGAATTTTCTAGAGTAAGGACAAAAACGAATTGTGGGACCATGTAACGCAGTTAAGCAGTTCTAGCAGTATGAGAATCTACAAAAAATGTGTCTTGAGTCGAAAAGTTTCTCCAAAATTGCTTTTGTTACTTTAACTGGCAATAAATATATGTTTTTCTTGTAAAAATGTTAGTTTCTAAAAATTTTTAGAATAAAAAATAGATCTAATAATGCTTGAAGCCTTTTTAATACAGAAATTTATAAAAAGCTAAAAATTTCCAACTTCGCAATTAATTCCTTGTTTTACAATGTTAGCCCTTTAAGGAAGTGAGCCACTTAATCTTAAAATGGAAGGAATGATCTTTATCCATTTTCTGAGTTCATCAAGACCACATCGAACATTTTTAAAATTCTTGGAGATTCATTAAAGATAAGGTGTTAGTCAATATACTTAAATAAGAACACATTAAATTGCTAAAAACTCAAATATAAACCCGGGTTTTGTGCCGAAACGCAGATCGATCCTAAAATTTACGTTTTTTTTTTCGATATTTTCAAAATTTTTGGGACAACTAAATTAAAATTGAGAATGTAATTTTTGTATCAATGGAAAAAAACAGGTGCTGAAGGTTGTAATTTTGTCAAACAATGGGGGTTTCGGACAATAGTTTTAGGACACGAATGAAGATAATTATCAACCAACTTAAAACACGCTAGGTACAAAATAAAAGACTAAAGGTACAAAAATCAAAAAGGTATTTTTTGGATAAAAATAACCGTAGCGCTTGAAGGATCGATGTATTGTACGCACCCAACCTCGCTTTCTAAAAACGACAACCGTTTTGTTTGCAGTTAACCGTTAAATCGTCGTCGTCCTCGTCGTCGTCCCGCCGCGCCACAATACCTCTCGTTTTTTTTTTCGTTGGTTGCCGTCTCCCCCCCCCCCACGATTCATCCATCCCTGTTCAGTTTTATGAACTTCTTCCTCCGATGTTTTCTTTCTCCTCCAACAATTGTATACAGAGGGAGAGAAAGAGACACACGCGCGGGCGCGCGCGCACCGTAACAATCACTTGTAATAACTAGATTTTCTTTTTTCAATCATTGAGTGAAGTGAATCCTCTGCTAACTTTTATTTCTGTTGTAAAAAATATTCACATTACTATTTACTTGACTCTTCCAAATTTTTTGAGTTGAGAAAAACCTGGTATTAACTAGACTTATTATATTTTTCAAATCTCTTTTCATAAAACATCGGATTATCGAATAATAAATGTATATATTTCAAAATTTCATATTACAATCGCTCTATATTTTCTTGGTAGTCTATATTTAAATAATTTGATAATAAAGACGTTGTAGCCCCACTGATACTGATAAAAATACATTATAATAGTAACGATAAACCTATTTGAATTATGTTGCCATTGAAAAATATATTTATGTGAGTTTTTGTTATAAGCATCGTCAAAACATATCAAATTACTTTGGATAAATATGATGCGTTGAAAATAAAAAATTGATTTTTTAAAAATTCTGTTCGTATTTGGTTTTCTCATGAAATTTTATCGGAATTTTTAAAAATTCCATTTTCTACCATTTTTAAAAGGAAATAACATTTTTGTGATATTACTTAATTAAACCAAAATATAAAAAAAACTTGAGGTCTTTTTTAATGAGACAAAGCTCGAAGGAATTACTTTCAAAAACTGTTGTAAAGAAGAAAAGTCAGCGTCAACGCTAACGGCGTCTACGGTAGTTGACGGTGTTTGCACACCACCCCGCGTCACTGGCTGGCACTTTTGACGCACTTTTGCACACTTTACGTTGTTTCCTATTTTTAGGCCCAAAAATTGTTTTCTTGAGTTTTGACTTTTCCCATTCTTCTTTTGTTCATTTTATCGTTGTTTAATTCTTATATTATTTCGCGTTTTCTTTTTTAGTCGTTTAATTAATAAAATCTATATCCAAAAAATATCGCGTATTTTTTGGACTGAATTTTATAGTGGATTGTAATTCCACTCGACTACTTTTTAAAACATAACAAAAACTGCTACTTTAAGTTATGTTTCCATCTGAAAGTAATAAAATGCGTTTAAAAAAAAAATTGAACTTTCAAGAGCTATAACTTTGCAAAGGCTTAATATTTCTTGATAGAATTTTTAGATGTTGATAATTTGAATATTCGTAATCTATGTGACAAATTTGAGCAAAATCTATACACCCATTTTTAAACCATCGGCTTATTAGACCAATGGTTGTTTCACAAAATAGTCGTTCTTTAAAAATATCGATAGATTTTGCTGAAGCTTGGTGTTTCCACTAGAAGTCCTCTCATTGTGAAAATATAAACATTTTATTCAAAAAATATTGAATTTGAGTCGAATTATAGCAAAATTTTCAGACTTTGGGCTCAGAAAACCCGCTTGCACACCTTTCCCAACAAGTTTTTAAAAAAATATTTTCTTTACCAGCGTAACATTCTCTTTCAAGTGAGGTAGGTCTCTTTGAAAACAACCACTTCCCTTGCTAAGCTTCTCTTTTAAATTCAATCATAAAAATTTTAGAATGTCGCCATAATTGGGTTTTTTGAATAGATTTTTCTAATTAAAATTGCTAAAAGTTAATGAAAATTGTACCTACCATTCAAATAACACTGTATTTTAGTTAGAGTTTATTTTTTAATATATAATACGACATCACAAAGCCAAAAAAAAGAAAAAACGCACAAAAGAAAGAACTAACAATCAAAAAGCGCAAATATGCCAAAAAAGGGGGATATGTTCCAATAGAGCGCACATTCCTCCTTAATTATCTGAACACGCACAACTCATTATTTTCATCGTCGCAATTCGAGTTTTTTTCATTCCAATTTATTTGCTATACCCATTTTTATTACGCAATTTAATTGAGATCTTCATTTTCACAAAATAAGAACCTTTTCTATCTCTCTTCCAATGCAACAATTGTTGTTTTTGAGTTTGTTCAATTATCAGAGTTTTGTTTCTCTCACATGTTTATGTTTCTTCGCCTTTTTTCCAACGCCGCGATTTTGTTATTTTTGTGTGTGTTTTTATAGCATTGGTTTGGGATGGGGTGCTGACATAACATATTGTTAAGATGTCTTATTTTCTTCCTATCGATTCATTCGCCCCCATTTTATTTATGCATCATTTGTTGATTTTAATTGTTTTCAGGCTTTTTACTATTAAATGGAGATAAAACGGAATGATATATGCCCACATTCGGGAGATTATGGGCCGTGCTCCAGATGTTCGTTAAGCGAAACGTTTGGAATTGAGAAGAGTTTAGATGTGCCGAAAACGAAATTAGGTTTGCAGGAGGTGGTGGAATAAAATATTTCTTGCTTTTTTTTTATTATAGAGCAATCATTTGCGGATATTGGGCTGAAAGAGAGTGTGATTGTGACAAATCGGGATACTGAAATTGAAGAAAGTGGATTAAATTTTATCGAACAGCCTGTAAATATGGTGAGCTTCTTGAAAATACACTTTAATATTAAACAAATATATTACAGGATGATTTACCAGCCGCTCAAAACTGCGAAACTATTGTTGTGAATGATAATTCAACGATTGAAGAGCCGGTCGTTGTAAGTTTTCCTTCAAAGGATATCATTGATGAATAGCAAGTTTCAGACGAAACCATTGGTTGATCCACCCAGTTGGACCCTAAGATTGATATCGTCTGAACAGTTTAATGTGCAGATGGCTATTGAATATCTTCATACTATTCACGACAAACCATCATTAACGTGTTTGGGTATTTCGAGCCTATATATAAATTAACAATTCAGATTCGGAATTATATTTCAGGTCGACGACTTTTCGATTTACCTCAAGACGAAATAGATTCCTTCTTACCTCAATTAATGTACATGTACGTGAACAAAATTGATGCTGCAAGTGTGACACATGCTTATATTGAAGATAGGTATGATAGTTAAAAACTAAAACGTTGAAAATGTCAGTGATAGGATTCTAGAGGTTCCAAAAAGATATAACTTCAGAGAAAGCTCGAAAACATGATCCTAGAAAAAGTTTCCACATTGCCTAACTTCTTCATATGACGATTTTGCGTGTTATTTAAACGAAACTTATAAAAAAATTCATTAATATGTTAATTTTGAACGGTTTCTGGATTTTTAACGTTTTAATGCCCGCGGAAAAAAATGAGAGATTTTAAAAAATGAACAAAACATAATGATTTTTAATGTTTTAACTATAAAACCTACAACAATCAAATTTTGTACACAAATGCAAGCTTTTAAAGCTTTTAAAAGCAATCCCTTAGAAAAAATGGACTTTGAAGTTCATAAAACGGCTCATTTTTCTGTACCATTTGAATGAATTGAAACTCGGAAGGACAATAATGCTAATTTGTCTGAAAACGCCCCTTTTAAT
This sequence comes from Caenorhabditis virilis, assembly GCA_964036255.1. Classification (NCBI taxonomy): domain Eukaryota; kingdom Metazoa; phylum Nematoda; class Chromadorea; order Rhabditida; family Rhabditidae; genus Caenorhabditis; species Caenorhabditis virilis. The sequence goes on along the minus strand of OZ038420.1, from coordinate 3,467,502 downwards.
TCAATAATTAGCCCCTTTTTATTCTTTTTACATGTTTTTTCGGAAACTGGAAAGTTTCGGCTAAGTTATAGGCACTGAGAGATGAAAAAGGGGTTTTTATCCACGAAAATTTGGAGGCAATTATTGAAAGGTTACAGAAAATTACTGACAGTACTAGGCAATTGACTTAGAATCACTAAAATCACTAAACATCTTCAATAAAATGCTCCATTCGAAGTTTGAATTAAAACAATAAAATTGCAGAAATAAAAGAAATCCGCAGTTTGCGATTATATGCACATGGCTTCTGGATTGTTTCATAGCAACTGCCAATCCGTTGAATCCTCCTAATCATGCACTAATGTTGAGAGCAATGCTTAGAAATGAAATATCCACTGATGAGAATGAGAGGAGTCCAGAAAATGACAAAAAAATTCGTGTTCTCTCGACATTATCGTTGGATAACTTGAAAGAGTCGGATTGGATAACTAGCAAACGTAACGACATTTTTGCTGAATATTTTAAAAATTAATATTTTTATTTTCTAGCTCGAAAATCGGTGTCATCGTCGAATTTGGAAGGTGCAGAAGTGGTAATCGAGGCGTCGGGAGTCGAGGAGAAGGATGTGAACAAGATTACGCTTTCGCGAGAATTATCAACAAAGGAGTTGTTAACATGCGAGAACAAGTTCATTGAACGTTTGATGCAAATTGGTAAACGACTAATGATTGATCATATAGCCGAAACGAAGCAAGAGAAAATGGCAGCGTTGAAAATTGAACTCCAAATGTTGAACGCGATGCTGCCGGCGCCCGCATGGATACCATTTGAGCCGAATCACACGATTCTCGGCGTTTGCTACAATGATTGTGCGGTCCTGAACAGTAAGGACAAAGTTCCATACATCATGTTCGCTGAAGTCATCCGTCTACCAGTGAACTTTCACACAGACGTGCCACAGAAAAAGTTTTCCGTATCGCAACAAGAAAAGAGAGCGGCTTCGAAAAGCAAAAGGATAAAGGTGTATCACGACACGTCTGACCCATCGGCGGCAGTGTTTGCTGAGTCTTGGACGGACAAGAAGAATCGCATCCGATCTTGCAGTAATTATGGTGGACATAAAGATTGGGATCTGATACCGGTTATTGTTAAATTTGGTGATGATTTGTCTCAGGAAGCATTTGCGCAGCAATTGTTACAAACTTTCAAGGTAAATCATTACGAATAAGATTTAAAAGTTGGAAAAAACCCCGATTTTTTTATTTTTTTGTGCTCTAAATCTGAAAATTGGTACAAGTTCAAACTTTTTCGAGCTATAACTTGGCTAAAAAATTAATGGAAATGGATATTACATTGAGTAATTCACAAAGATCGGGAGACATTCAAATTTTAAACAAAATTGGTTAAAAATTTTTGAAAACGTCTTTTTCAGGGGCATTTTTCAACAAAATGCGCTCAAATTTTGCATAACAATTAATTATATTCTCGTTATACGTTTTTCGAAATTGCAGCCATTTCTATCAGTCTTGAGCCGAGTTATAGCTCTTCAAATTTCGAACATTGACGAGCCAAAAAAGATCACGTTAAGAAGTGTATTTGGCAGTTTTTGAAATTCTATTGAATGAGCAGGGTTTCGACAAAATCCCTGCTTTAAAGTAATTTTTAAAAAACTTCCCTTGTTATTCAGATTATTTGTAAATTAATCATCTCGATTTTACTTTTTTCTTTCAGGACATTTGGAATGAAGAAGGTGTACCACTCTACTTACGCCCTTACAAAATAGTGTGCGTTGGTCCTGATGCTGGATTGATTGAGCCGGTTCTTGACACTCTTTCACTTCATCAGATCAAACGGCATCTTATGCGAATCTTCCGTCAGAATGGGAATTTGGCAACGCCGACATTAAGGCATCATTTTGAGGATATGTTTGGACCACCAGCTAGTGAGGCTTATGTGAAGTAGGCAGACATTTATATTTATGTTGATCATATTGATATTTTTCAGCGCTCAAAAGAATTTTATTCAAAGTGCGGCGGCATATAGTTTGGTTAGCTATTTCTTGCAGTTGAAGGATAGGTAAGAGATTATATTTGAGTAAACAGTTGAGATAAACATTTTTACAGACATAATGGTAACATACTCCTGGACTTGGAGGGTCATCTAATTCATATTGATTATGGATTTTTGTTATCTGCATCTCCAAAGAATCTAGGATTTGAAACTGCACCATTTAAACTAACTTCCGAATTGAGTGAGTTTCTTAAAATTGTGAAGTTTAGGAAGTATAGGAAAAATGAGGTTTTTAGTTGATGTCATGGGCGGAATTGACAGCGACATGTTCCTCTACTACAAAAGTTTACTGCTTCGTGGTGTGATGACAGCGAGAAAGCATCATCGAAGGATTGTTTCACTGGCTGAAATTATGTCACAAGGTTGGTGTTCCGTGAAAACCCTGAAAAAATGTAAACGTTTTTTCAGGTTCAAAAATGCAATGTTTCCGCGCCGGCCCGGAGACTGTAAGAACATTGGAATTACGGTTTCATGTTAGCAGCACTGATGAACAGTTACAACAATTGGTTGACGCGTTGGTTGATGGATCTAGAGATAGTTATACCACTCGTTTCTATGATTCTTTCCAATATTATACAAATGGTATTCATTAGATTTTGTTTTATATTACTTTGTTTTGTTTTCTACTGAATTGTTAGATATTTTTTAATATTTTTCAACTTCTGAATATCAAATTGTTTCTTGTGATATAATAGTCGATTTTTCGTTATTACGATGGTATTTTTATACGGTTATGCACAAAATAGTTTTCTGTGTTTTATATAATTGTTTGGCTGTGTTTTTGGCTGTTTCGTGTATTTAGATCGTGTCAAAAAATATACATTTAACTATTTTTGATTTTCGTTGACAAACTGGCTGTGTTCAAGTGATGAAAACCATTTTATTTGTTTTATGAAACATTGGACACAATGTGAAGAGAAGGATACAAAGTAGAAATGTTTGTTTGAGAGGTTTCAAGTTAGTTCATGGTGTAGCTGGAGAAGTCATTATCTAGTCTTGAGGTTAAAGAATGAAAATAGACTTAATCCTCATTCCAAATCGGTTTTTAAAATTTTCTAAAACCACCTAGAAAGCGAGAAAATGCGACTCGGGCCTAGAAAAAGTGTCCACCGGTGAAAACTAGTCCGCAGGCATGAAAAGTCCAAAAAAAAAATTAAAGAACATAAATTAAAGGACTAATATAAGCAATCTGCACAATTATTTATTAATGAAACACGAAAAAAGCTCATAGGAAAAAGTCTGGCCAACTTTTTCTAGGCCATTGTTTTGAAGCGCGTTTTCTCGGCTTCTAGGTGGTTTTATAAAATTTTAAAAACAGACTTGGAATGAGAATGAAGTCTACTTTCATTACAGTTGCATTTATTATCTCCGTATAGTCCTTCTTTAACACAAAAACATCCCCATAAACGTGATATTCTGAAGGCACCGTAAAATCTAAATTTTTTTATTTTTTTCCAATTTAAAATTTCATATTTTTATAAAACCATTCAATTAGCGAGTGATGAATTTTACTTACTCCAATGCAATTGAAATTTGATTATGATAATAATTTTCGAATTGTAAGCTTTTAAAGAAACCAACGAGAGTCACTGTCACACGTAACATCTCGTTTATAGCTCTTGGAATATCTCTTGTGAAGTTTTCTATAATAAAAACGACTTCAAATGGCCAATAATTTATTTCTGGAATTAGAGCTAAAAATCAAGAAAAAAAATGAAATTCAAACGAGAAAAAACCAGAACTAGGCACTAACATAGGCCATAATTCCTCAAAAACCAAGTCTCTCAACTCAACGTCTGAAAAACGAGGTGATACTAAATGAATTTGGCAGAACCGAAGAAAGTGAAAGTGTCGGAGTGGTTGGAGTCGTCTGCGGTGTGATCGGAGTGGTTTTCGGCTTTTGTGGCGCTTCAACTTCCGCACGCTGTGCAGGTAAGGCGTTTGGTTTCTCAACTCGTGGTGTAAATGCTTCCGGATTTCCAATGTCTTCTTGCATTTTCATGAGATTGTTGAGGTTTAGAGAGGATGACTGGAATTTTAAGAAATTTTTGTAACGTTTGAGATTAACAATTTTTACCTGTGCATCATGTTGGGTTACGTCATCAATATCAACTTGTAATGAATCGTGTTCCATATGGAGACTGTCTCTTTCCATTAAAAGTTTCACTAGCTCCATATTTTTCCCTGCAGAACAACATCATTCTATCCAATTCGTCTTAATTCGAGAAACTTACGAGCAATCGCATCTTCAATTCTCTGCTTAATTGCAGCAATTTCCACAATCTTCATCTTGCTCAAATACTGTCGCGCCTGCCTTGGGACATCACTTGCCTTGGATTTACCTCTACGGTAATCGGCCAAGGATTCTTCTGCCAACTCTTTTGCTATTAACGAAACCCGTTGTGTTTCATAGTTAAGCAATGAGACTCGCTCTTCTGGAATTTTTTAAATTTAATTTAAAAAATTTTGTAGAAAAAACACTAACCTGCAGTAATTTCTTCATCATTATTCAACCTTTCAGTGATTACTTTAATCCGTTGAGCTTCTCTCGACGACGCCTTCAACGCGCTTTTCAAATTTGGTGCCGACTTGCTTTTGCGCACAAAAAATTCAATGTCCGAATCATCCGAATCCTCAGTCTCATTTTCCGTCTCACTCTCACTCATTTCGTTCATATAGCAAACCTGAAAATGATAACATTTTTTTTATTTTAAGAAAGAAAAACCAGCATTTTGCATCGTTTTCCGTTGACGCAACACAACATTTCATTTTTCATTTTCTTTTGTTGACCAAGCTTGAGCAGCTTAATCACATTTTCAATTCACAATAGTCGCTAACCTGAAGGTTCATTGCAGTTTGAAGGCGGAGCGCGAGATTGGATCGTTGTGGTCGGGTGAAGATTTGAGGTGAAGGCCTGACGTTTGTATCCACTTGCATTGCTAACCGTCGTCGAACCTGAGGAAAACTAAAATTAGAAAAAATCTTCTGTATTTTTCAAATACTAATTATGAATGTTTTGACAAAAAAATTGAGTTATTACAAACAATATTTTCGTCAAAATATTATCTGACATTTCATTTTCGCACAATTATTTTTTGAATAAATCTATAAACTTTCAGGTTTTAAAATTTAATTTTTGGAAGGAATAAAAATAACTCTTGATTTTTCGAAATGTATTCTTCAGTTGTGACACGATCCAAATGCATTTTTGCTTTCATTGAGATATTGTCAACTTAACAATTTTGGATCATCCATTTTCTGCTAAAAGACCGCAGCGCAACCGCTCGCAGGTAAAAATAGCATTACTTTGTGAGAAACTTAGATTTTCTGCGTAGGTCAAAACCAACTTGCATGAACAAGAATATTTGAGTTGACAATAAAACAAAAGCATAATTGAAAAGAATTTGCAAAAATTTAAGACTAAAATCTGCGCGAGTCCGATCATCGTACTTTAAAAAATTATTATACTAATGAGAGTTTATAATTTAGAGCAGTTCATATTTTTAAACAGGGATGGTCGCAAACCGGTAAAGCATTTAATATAATACTTAGGAGTCAAAACTCTACAATCCACTTGCTAATGTGCACAAAGAAGCTAGTAATAGCGTCTCAAATTCTGAGATCTTGTCAGAATTTAAACCTTGCAAAGCTAAAATTTGGCTAAAACCCAATATGTAGATGAAATTTAAAGAATAATTTCAAGAATTTCATACTGAAAGCTCCTTCCATTATCGTCATAGTTTTTAAAGTTTTCAAAACAAGATTATGAACTTCGCTCAAATTTTGCAAAAATCCGTTTCTATTGAGTTTGGGCCAAGATACTGTCTTTCAAGTTCGAATTTTGATAAAGTGTCAAAATTTAAGTCGTCACAGCATACCCTTTTTTCATACCAGGTTTTTTAATAATTTTTGTGAATTTTTAACGAGGATGAATTCAATCATTGTGCATACTAGCAGCTAAAATTTACAGTGCGTTACAAAGTTATAGTTCAGCTCTTTTCAATGATCCCGGTCTCGTATAAAACCTCAAGGATTTCCTTAAAAACTACATAGTGAAACCAAATAGTTCCAAGGTTTGTAATGGAATTTGTTCTTGAGTTGGCACACTTTTTGGGACGCCCCAAACCGTAAACCATAGGTTCATGGTTCCAGCTTAATCCCTTTGTTTACCGGAACCCCTAATCTTCAATTATACGACTAAAGAGGAAAACAGCCCGTAATTTTATAATCTCGAAAACTACAGTAGTTCACAAGAAAATTCAAATTCATAGAGAAATGGAACTCAATAAAAAAGAAACCAAATCGAACTGGACTTCCAGCAATACGAACAAGCTGTCCTAATCTTAAACATGTTCGCCAGAAAAGTCTAAAAAACGCCAAAAAAGTCAATTTTTAGAGTCAATGCGCCGTGACCAGTTTTTTTTCTTCCGTATTCCAAAGAAAAATGAGAATTGTCCTTTTTTTTCTCATCGGTCATTCAAGCCAATGCCCATTTTGTCTTGACATCTTTAGAAAATGCGAAAGAAAAAAGTGCGAAACGAATAATTAGAGTTCTAAGAGTCCCACTCTCTTTCATTTCATGAAAAAATATCGAAAAGGATGGCTAAAAAAGACTACAGAATGAGAGATTTCTTACTTTACTCCAACTCTCATATTTCTCATATTTATTCAAAAATGTGAAAGAAAAATGAAGCTAATAATCAACTCTCATGACACTTTTTAAGCAAAAAGGAAAATATATAAACACACCCTTTTTGTGTGAGGGCAGAATAAAATAATTTCAGCTATTTTAGTTGTCTGTAACACGCACATACGTTATAATTAGTCTGGGAGATCAAACAAGGCAGAAACAAATGCCATTTTGTTGGATTTTCAAAGGCGAAACTCAATACCTCTTCTCCTAACATCCTTCGTTCAAAATCCTCTCTTTCCTGTGCAGCAGTAGTTAGTTGCTTTTCAAGTTTGTCGAAATCCAAATTTGGCAATCCTTAAAAGTATTCAATTTCGATGCAAATTGTTAGAACCAAATGCCAGAACCAAAAAAAAAAGTCAAGAACACTTACCAGTATCTAATTCTTCAATCTGATTGGCAACGCGGCTTCGTATTTTTTCGAAAGCCAGATTTGATGCGATTGTCGGTGGATGAAGAGCTGATTTTTTGGCGGCCGCAATGAACGAGTCGACGGAATAGGATGATGATGGTCGACACCTTCTGAAGAAAATGGCAATATGTATTTCGTTCATTAGTAAAATATTTTCCTATAATTTTTTTCTCACAAATTATGCTAATTTTTCTCCGAGCCTTTGAGTTATCTACATTTTTACAAGGATCATTTTCGAAACTTAGATAATGTTGACATCAAAAAAATCGAAGGTTTAAGCTAAAGAATCGTTATAATTACAAAATAATATTATTTGACCTTTCTGAACATGAAAATCTGTTTCATAATAAGTTATAATAGTGCTAAAGGGGGAGAAATAGCTAAAGAACCTGTCTGATAAATTCGAAACCGATTCATATGCTCGTTGAATTGAGCCCTGTATAATCCTACAAAAGAACGATAACAATATAAATTGAATACTGTTATTTGGAAATTATTTTTCATCTTCGTTGTGAATCTATAGTTCACAATAGGCCTGTTTCTTTCTGTAACTTCATAGGAGTACAATCAAAGTAAAATTGAACTTAACAAGGTGATTCTTAATAATGCGTTTTTGAAGAAACATAGCTCAATAGATGGAGATACCTTCTCAGAGAAAAACTGTTTAAAAAACTTCTAAATTAACCCCTGGGAGTGATTTTTTGTGCGGAATATCTGCAAATTAGTTAAAATTCAAACATTTAAGTGGGAATAACTTCGTTCAAACTCGATGATTATGGATTAAAAATTTGGGGAAATCATAATGCGACGATTTTCAGAAGATTAAGAACATTTGATAACCATTTTTGAGAAACACCGAAATTTTTAACTGTTTCGGCTGTTTCCCAAAAAAATAGCTTACAAAACATTTTATCAACTGGATGAGGATGCGCCCATTAAGATTTTTCTAATTTTTACCAATCACTACCGAGCTGGAGCCAAGATGAATTTTTGAAACGTTCCTATTTTGACAAATTTCCAGAATTTGAGCACAAAACTTTGATTTTCAGAAACCTATGAAAAGGTTTTTAAAAACGGGGTCTTTGAAGTTGACCTTTTCAATTTCTGTGCTTTTTTAAAAATTCCCCGAAAATGATGTACCGTTTTAAATCAATATTGCTTTGACATCTCTTACGATTACGTTTTTTTATCGACTACAGTAAGATTTTTTCGAAAAAGTGCCATTAACTTTATTTAAATATTTTTATTGTATTGCCGTAATCATTCTCATCTTAAAGATACATTTTTGAACATAATAATCAGGTTTCTGTAAACCAATTCAAGATACACATATGAAATGGAAGTGTTCTCATTAATTAAAATTAATGACCAAGAAAAATTGGGCGTTTTCCTGATCAAACTCTTGTTTTTTAAACAATTATATGAACATTTTTGTACCATAGGCGAACCAGTTTCTCAAGGTGTCATATTCAATAATTTCACTTTTAATCCTATTAACGTTGAGAAAAAACAGCTTACTCGTATCCACAATCATTTAGGGTTGCATTTGACAAACGTGATTCATTTTCATCTTCATTTTCACTCGCAATTTCATCCAAAGTCTCACAAGTCGTTTCTCTTGAATCCCTCGACAAACCTACAAATATTTAAATATTATAAAAATCACAAAATAAATAATTGCAAACATACCATAAGACTGCCTAATACTGCAAGCACTTGACATTTCAAAAGAATCTTCGGAGCAAGAAGTCGAGCCAGAATCTTCTTCCTCGCGTTCTTGACTACCTAAAAGAAGCAAAAACTGTTACTTTTTTTGTTATTTCGTTCTCTTTTCTTTTTTTTCAGTAAAAAAGAGAGGCCACCATAATCCTATAAAAATGACTGATGAGGGTTAATCCAGTGCTTACCCTGATGATTTTTCAAAGAGTTGACAGATTCTAAGCTACTCGAATTGCTGTGCTGTTCAATATCATCATCATCTGTTGACTTTAACTCCAAAAGTTTGACCACGTCTATTTGGGTGGAAATATTGTTGTTGTGCTCATTCATCAGAATCTGAAAGACATTTTATACTAGGAAAATTAATTCTGAAATAGGAAACATTTTTAAATGTTTTCCAAACTGATCAAAAATCGATAGAAAGAAAATGTAAATGCTAAACGGGGGAAAGAAAACAAAACTTCGTCGCATTTATTCAAATTTTCTGAAGGGACACACTTCTCTTTGCATTTTCAATCACTTTACTACGTTGATTATGTGCTCTTTGCTTATTTTTCTTAGTCCACGTCCCCTTGAGTTTGATTCAATTGAAGAAAAAATATGCGGTTTTCTAAAAAAAAGTGAAGAATGGTCCCCAGACGCTTCAAATACGCAAACTATTACAAAACGAATTTTGGAAATTCGTTACTACATAAATATTGATAATTTAAATTTGTAGAGGTCACATTTTTTCAAAATTACTGTATAGCGCGTACTGTATAGATAAGAACATCAGCGTGTTTGCGGACTTTCGCGGAAAAATGTTCATTTTTACACACCGTATTCAAGGACCTTAACTATCAGTATTCTGTCACTGTTGGTGACCTAGAAAGGGGTCCATAAGGGTCCTAAAAGCATTTTTTTGAAAAAAAAATTTGTTCAGGTATGGGGGGTCCAAATTTTGCCAGTTTTACTTTTATACTCATACTATTTTGTAGTTTGGTACATAATTTTTGTAGTTTGTGAACGTGTATTTTTGTTTCAGTAAACCTATTTAACCATCTCATTTTTCACTAGATTATAGTCCAATTGATCGAAATTTTATAATGAATTGTGTAAGTTGAAGTTTCTTCTGTGTTTCCAAAAAAACTGAAATTTTCATCGACTCACTTGAAAATGATTGGTTAATAGCTTGAAAGTTTTTTTTTCAAAGAGTTGACAGTTTGAAAGAAAATCAAACTTTTCGAGAACAAAAAATAATTTTCAAAGCAAAATTTCAAGAAAAAGAAAACTGAATTCACCTCCGCAAACGAGTCCTTGTGCGCCGGCGGTCGAAGCTGCAACTGAACGGAACATGATGAATCGATTGTTGAAACTCCGCTGTCATTTGTCGACGTGTTTGATGAGGAACATGTCCATTCTTCATTCATCATAACTTTCTCATACGGTTCGACAGACCCCCCACCTGCAAAAAATGAAGAAAAATCATTGAATAAAGTTAGCAAAGAACATTTTCTGACGAATACATTCATAAAACTGTACATGTGTACAGCAATACAGTCAACAAAGAAAGTTCCGTAATATTCATGTTTCCGTATGAAATAAAAAAAGAAAAAAGAGCAACAAAAAAGGAAAGACACCGGAAAAGGAGAAAAACTAGTCTTATTTTCCGTCAAGTTAATTAGATTTGAGCATGGTAAAAAGAAAAAAAAACACTTGAGAAAACTAATTGAAAACGGAGGTTGGAAAAAAAGGTTCTGACGTGAAAACAACCAGGTTTTCAAAGCATTTTTCAGGCAAATAATAAGTCATATTTGCGTGAGAGGCAGTAGTTACTATGGTTTGTCGTCGCAGCAATGATGTCGGTAGTTAAGACAATAAATTTGCTGCGGGATTCGGGCGGATACCCCACTCTCTACTTGCCCCCCACCAAATAACTTTTTTTTTCTCTTTGTCTGATGCTTGCTGTTGTTTTTTTTTAATAAAGACGACAACGAGAGAACAAATAAAAGTTACGGACCGGGAGGAGGAGGCTACACCCCACGGCGGAGTTTACGAAAAATTAACACACAATCGAGTTGACCTTTGCCACTTTTAAAAGCATTGGAACGATTAATGATCTTTGGATGTTTATGTTTCTGAAAATGGACTTTTGAAGATCAAAAACCCTAAATTCAGCATAAACATCAAAACGGAGTAATTTTGTTGGTATACGAACTTTTGGATACCAAAACATCATTATCACAAAATTTAAATTGACTTGGAAGGGTTAGTAAAAAAATGAATCGAAAAGGGAAGTTGATATTCATTATATTGTTCTCAAAATATAATTTTATCAAAATTGAATTCAAATAGGTAAAAACGTAACTTCATGGCTTTCCGTTGGAACATTCTGAGAAAAAATATTGGAATTTTGCGACATAAAAAATTCCAGGAAAGAGCTCCAAGTTTTCAAAAACGGCCCTAACCGGCAGAATTTTGGTCTACCATTGCCGAGACTTGGAACTTCAAGGAGAGATCCTAACAGTTTTCCTAACGTCGTTCCTAATCCTCTTGTATGATCTCAACAAATAATGGATTGTAATTCTTACAAGGGAAGTGTTCGAACTCGGGCTCTACCTGAGTCCGATCTCATTAGAAAGAGGTCGGCCTGGAGGTTGAGGTACTGCAAAGTTTAGCTGCTAATTTGCCCAAGGTAACAAGTTATTGCGCGTCAAAATCTGAAAACATGACAAAATTTGCACTTTGAAGAGACCAGGCTCAGATTCAATATTATCGGATAAAACTTTCAGACATACATAGTGGTTCCATTCTTAACCAATTTACCAAGTTTGAGCTAAATGGCCGACATTTTTGAACCCTTCGCATACCTTTTCACAAAAAATGTGTTTTCAAAAAATATCTACCAAATCCGCAAAAATTCCAAAAAAAGACGTTTTTTTTCCAAAATTTGCAAAAACAAAGCGACAAGTAAGATCAAGAACGTAACAAAATTTTCAGCACAAAAAAAAACAAACATATCCATCTGTCTTTGCAGCTGAAAACAGCGAAATTGCGTCGAAAAACAGAGCATTTTTCATATCCTCCTACTCACAATTTGTCAGTGGTAAAACGAAAAAATAAACCGAAAACAGAGAGAAAAAAATGGTGAGGAAGGGGGGAAAATAGGCGAGCCCCTCAAATGACAGCAAAATGTATAAGCACAATCTATTGTTTGACCGCAATTTTGTCGCCAATTATCCTGGGGGGAAAGAAAAAAAAAGAATTGAAAAAGAAAGGCAAGCGCATAGTTTTCTTTTGCACGCGTTTACAAGTTTTTTTTTGCTTGATTAATTCTGCTACACAAATTGCGTGAAAAATGTTTAATTAAAACGGAAAAAGAAGAAAAAGTGTCAGTATTTATTTTTGGATTTCAAAACTCACAATCAGACTGTAATATTTTCAAGAACTTATTGACATAACATGACTATTTTAATGAAAAAAATGAACTATTTTTTGTCAAAGAATTTGAGAAAAAGGGTATGAAAAAAAGACAGCGAGATACCAAATATTTGGAATAATGTTATGAAAAACAAAAAAGCAACGAAGATCACGACATCCAAGACTTTATTTCAGCTTAAAAATTGGGTGAAGATTTCCATTATCAATATTGTGATAGCCTTTTAAAAATTTCAAAATGTCAACAAAATGTTGCCGAATATTGTGAATATCTTCATTGTCTGATTATGAAGTAATGCCGGACTACTTTATATTTTTTAAGTGGATGTAAATTAGATCATTGAGTTTTTAATTATAAACTCGTAACTATACTTATTTTTAATTAATAATCCAGAAAATCAAAACAAGACCACAGTACTAGTTTATAATAATAGATTAGATTAAATGTTTAATATCAAATATTTTCTAAAATTAACGGAGGAATTTACGCAGGTTGTTGCTATATTGACTTAAAATTCAATTTTGCAGACTTCAACAAATATGAAATTTTAAAAAAAATCGTATGCAGCTGGAATGGCTTAAACTTTTGTAAAACTTTAATTCCTGCACTGTTTTTTTTAATTTCTAGTTTTTTTGTATTGTTTTCAAACAATTAACAAAAAGTTCGTAATAATGATATCATCGGTTTAATATCTTTTAATGAAATTTTGATATCTCTACTAATTAGACAAAAATACAGAATACATTCGTTATATTTCTTTAAAATCATGTTTTGCAAAAAATTGTAGCTGTGATAATTTCAATAATTTCAATGCACAGTTTATCAGTTTCAAAAGAAATTTTCTAAAAATGGTAATTTTTGAAAATAATCTTTTGAACTCTATTTGAAGAAAATTGGGCAAGGAATAACAAATGTCCTGTTAAATTAGCCTACATCAAAGAAAACTCAAAATTAAAATGTCGAATCTAATTGAGAGCGACAGATATACATATGAATTAGGGACCTTCAAAACCAGATGGTTGACAAAATTTTGCCCTCTCAATTTTTGATTAGATTTAATTGTCATTTGCGCGACATCCCACCATCATGCTTTTCCCTCCAGCCCCGGAAGAAACATTTCTTGCTTCCTCATTATACATGTTAGTTTTTGTGTTGAAGAATTCATCTCATTTGCCCTCTAAAGGCTCTCTTCTTCCAACACCCCGACCCCACCCCTCCTTCTAAAAATTCCAATAAGAGCATCATCATCATCATTTGCCAAATAAAATTGAATGAAAGGAGAAAAAAATAGACGACGACGAAGAGAAATGAAGCAACAGGAAACAATCAATTGAGTCAGTGTTGGGTTTTGAGTGAAAGAAAACGAGATGGGATAAAAAAACCATGGAAAGAACAACACAAAAAATAAATATATTGAGATGTATCGTGAAGGAAAAAAAAAGGGTTTCAAGACATGCAATCCGTCGATGTTTAACATCATGGGTGACAAATTCGATATTTCGCTGTTTTAAATGGTCCGTTGGGATAACAATCACGAGGAGTTTTTGAAGAAAACGGAAAAATGAATGAGTGTACAAGGAAGCATACGTTTTGAAAAGATTTGCTTTGTTTGAAAAACTGCAGAAATTTGGTTTTTAAAAATATATGTTGGTTCAGTATGAAATCAAAAGATCAAAACCTACAATGCAAAGAAACATAATTTTTCATTGAACATACTATTAGCTCAAATTGCACACTGCAATTTAACCCCCCCCCCCCCGTAGATGTTTTGGAGTTCAATGACCTAATAAGGGTGAATCAAAAATCAGGAAGCAAAATTGAAACGCATAAGCTTTTCCTAAAGGAAGGCCTTTTTTGAGAGTCTAGCGTTTACCTGAGTTTTCCAAAAAGCCTGATGTGGGCCTTCTTTTCTTTTTCTTACAGGTTTCAGGTTTTTCTCCTCAGAAATGATTAACGAATCACTATAAAAACGCTTATTATTGTTTGCAAATGTGAAAAGAATAATTCATGCATGTTTTATGCATGACAGTTTTCTTTAAATGCCTAATTGAATCTAAATGTTATGGGAAAATTTCAATTTTTTGGGGTTCTGAGTTTTAAAGAATTTCTTTTTAAAAAACGATGAGAAAACCAAATAAATTCTAAAATAAATAATATCTCGAATTTTTACTCTTTAAAGTAAATAACGGTTTTTTGGGAGCTCTTTATAATGCGAAGTTTCATGGAATTTTCAGAATTTTACGTTCTGCAGCTTGAACTTGCATACTGACATTTTCGAAACGTTTTACACACCGAAATTCAAATTTACTGATATTGAAAGACTAATGCAAAGTTTACTGTAGAAAAAACATCTGTGAGTATGGATTTCAGTGCGGAAAAAATTTAGAAAATGTCAATTTACGCTTTATTAAAGGTGCGCCAGTTTTGAGTTTTCATTTCATTTTCATCTTATTCTCCATATTTAAAACCCTATACGAAATTATTTCATGCGCCTTTTGTTTCAAAATACTGGTGTATTGGGTACAAGAAAAGGAAATTTCAAATTGTTTTCTTTCATAGTGTCCAAAATGCTGTGAAGAAGAAGAAAACAAAAAAGAAAAACTCAAAAATATTGAAAAATACCTTTAAATGAGGCACTAGTTAATAAATATCGGATTCTGATCATGATTTTAGTGAGTAAAGTCATGAAATTAAAACTTTGTAGACCAAGAAAGGCTCAAGCTGGATTCAAATGAGTTAAATTTTGAGGACGTAAAATTTTGAAATTTCTACAAAAGTTGTTTTTGTTTACTTCTAGAGTAAAAACTTGAAATATTATTCTTTCATAATTTTTGTTTAAATTGCAAAGAATTCATTCAGTTTTCTCGCAAAATTTCAAAAAAAATTGAAATTTCCCATAAAATTAAGATTCAATTAAAGAAAATTGTCATACATAAAACATGCATGAATTATTAGTTTTTCCCCATTACCAAACAACAATAAGCGGTTTTATAATGATTTCTTAATAATTTCCCAGAACAAAAACTGAAACCTGACCCTAAATCTATAATATATTTCATGTATCAGTTTCAATTTCAAGCAAACAATGGAAATGGAAAATCGATGCAAAAAAAATAGAAAACCATCTTGAACCAAAAAAAAACAAACGAAAACAAAAGCTAAGATTTCAAGTTCAAGTACGGGATTATGCCTTACCACTCGGGTCCCAGAGGGCCTTCATCCAGCTTTCGAGTATTGCTCTCAGACTTTTTTCCAATACTTTTGTGTGGTCTTTTTTTTTATTTTGGAGCAAAAACGTATTGTAGTGTGACAGGGGGGGAGGAGATGTACGTTTGGATGGAATTGTTTTGTAAAGCTGGTTGGGAGGGATGTCAGATTTTGTTTTAAAAACTTTCATTTTTTAGGAAAAAAAAAGTCCAGGTGGAAATTTTGCCAAAAAAATTGTTTTCCAAAATGAAATCGACAACGAAATTATTGTTTAAAAAATCAAATTTTTTGTTGTCGAAGTTGTAAAATATGCAAACTCATCTTCAACAGAAGTATTATGAAAAAAATAGGCAAAATCCATCAACGATGCATAAATAATTGACTAAAGGCATAAAATATACGCTCGAAAACATCGAGTGCATATATACAAGCTTTACATACTGAAATCATCCGAAATTTTTTTATAAAAATTCTAAAAAGTCATGAAAAAACGACATAAACGTATGCTAGTTTTATTTTCCTCTCTTTTGACGACAAAAGAAAATTGAATAAGCTTTATGTGTGGAGAAAAGGACCAAACCAGTGGAGAAACATCAAGAAAAGAAAAAATGAATGTAGGAGACCTAAAAAAAATGAAATAAGCGACGAGACTATTGAAGATATTTTTCATTTTAAATGGTCTAAATTTCGAATAAGGAAATGAACAAATAGTGAGGTGGAGGATTTGAAAAGTTTCCAAATGTAATAACGAGCAGATATGAAATTAATTATTGTGTAATGTTGAAAAGGAACATTGTAAATATAATGGAACGTGAAGATGAAGATGAAAGAGATAGGTTTTACGGGGAGTTTAAAGTTTGAGAAATGAGAGGAGAAGAAATCGAAAGAGCAATTTTGAAGTTTTACGGAATCTTTTTTCAACATTGTTACAAATTTCTCCTTTTTTTTTAAATGGAGAAATTGATTTCAAAAATGAAAGAAAGTTTTGACAAAGCGAGTACCACCGTTTCCTCAGACAGAAAAAGCTAACTAAATTTTTAAATATTATTATTATAAATTATACAAATTTTGGATCGTTTTTCACAATTTTTTTATATTTAATTGGGCCTTTTTTGTATTTAATTGGGCAAAAGCCGGCATAAACAACTTTCAAAGATGTAATTGGAAGGATTTGAGAATAGTTTTTTGAGCTCAAAATCGGAAATTTTGTAAAAAATTTGAATTCTAAGCTTTAAAATGATTTATTTAAATTTGAGAAGCTGATTAGAGACACTTCGGGTAATTCAAATGTCAATACCAATTTTTTTTAAAATAAAATTTCAGAAATTTGTAATTATTTTTCAAAAAATTGTGAGAGATACAAATTTGTGGAATAAGAAAGACACTGCCTTTAAGATAGGTAATCTAGGAAGATACAATTTTCAGAATTAGTTTTGTCAAGAATAATTAATTGTCTATATCTTTTCAATTAATGGTTGAAGTGAAAGTGTTTAGATTAAAAATTCTCAGGCAGCTTTTAAAGTATTATGATAAAAACTAGCGGTCATGAATTAATGAAAAAGAAATTTATTGAAAAAATCATGTAATTGAAAATAATGCAGTATTTATTACGAGCAAAAGTTTTAGTTTACAAGAATCTTCAATCTTGAGGTATATTCAAAGGTACACAAATACATAAAACCAAACAAAAAAGGATCAATATTGTGCGCGGTGATAGTACAGTCACCCCCCCCCCCTTCTTTTCCCTTTTCTCCTTTTTTCTGGTATACAAGAGGTCATCTCATCATCTATGCATACAATGTTATTAGCTCTCAATGCCTTCTTCATGATGTATATCGTTATTTAATGGCAAATGATCTTGAAAGCATGCGTTTTCTTATTTTACAGGACAACAGCAACACTAAAAATATCAACAAATTTGCACTTTTTTATTCGCTAGAATAGCGTCGACGAAAAAAAAATTTGGAAAATTGCATAATATTCTGTGTATGCGGAAAAATTGGATTGTTGCGTCAGTCATAACTCAATTTTCTGCAAGAAGGAAATTAAAGAAAACTCCGCGTGGCGCTTATATTATTAGGAAGGTTGCAGAAAGAAATTTTAAAGAACACACATGATGCACAGTAGTAGTACAAAAATAGGGGACAAAAATATGGGATTTTTTTCGAAACATTTGAATTTCGAAAAATAAGTGGAAAAAAAGTTCAGCAGACAGCTTGCATTCATACAACATGCATACGTTTTTGGGAATGGAAACCAGTGAAAAAAAACCATGGAGATGTCGTAAATATGAAAAGAATCTGGATCAAGCGTCTTCTCTGACGCACAGGTGTTTTTTCGACGTTTTACGGAAGGAGAGGGGTGGGGGGAATAAATTGTGATTGGTTATGCAATTTAGACGTTTTATTGTAATAAGGTCATTGGATTAAAGTTTTTGCGAAAAGTCTAGGGAAACGGAAAAAAAACATTTGATTGATTTATGATGTGTTCAAAATAATCTTCAGAAAATTGGATTTTTATTAATGGATGGCTTTTTCTTCTATTAACAACAGACTACCAATTTTATTATTTAAAGCA